>CM029271.1:23962966-24562966 GCA_016920895.1 Vaccinium myrtillus
GTTTATGTATTGTAGTAATGAGTTTGCTTATATTTTTTTTATGACAATCAGAATTGTGGAGAGCGTGGGTGAGGGGGTGACTGAGCTCCAACCAGGGGACCACGTCCTCCCCGTTTTCACAGGGGAGTGTGGAGAGTGCCGCCACTGCAAATCGGAGGAAAGCAACATGTGTGAGCTCCTCAGAATAAATACTGATAGAGGGGTCATGCTCAGTGATGGGAAGACGAGGTTCTAGATTGATGGAAAGCCTATATATCACTTTCTTGGCACATCCACGTTTAGCGAATACACTGTTGTGCATGTTGGTTGTGTTGCCAAGATCAATCCGAGAGCTCCGCTTGACAAGGTTTGTGTTCTCAGTTGCGGGATATCCACAGGTAAGGAATTGATGAAGAAATTAAATTGCAGTTGAAAATGTTTAAAATGGCTTGACAGTGGCATTTTTTATAACACGAACCAGAATAGTAGTAGATGCTTTGGTTTGAAACTGAAGGACCATAACAGGCCACTTCTTTCTATGTGGGAATTCTCTTGGAAATTTATCTTGATTCTTTTTTATTGTTGGATTTAACTTTTGAATTTGTTTGAAGGACTTGGTGCAGCGTTAAATGTAGCCAAACCACGACAAGGTTCAACTTTCTTCTTTTTGGGTTGGGGGTTTTCTAGTACCTAAGTTAACAATTTTTTTGCTCTAATTCGAGTGAGTTTTTTGAACATTTAATTACAAAATTTTACAGCCAAGAGTTTTGGGGCTTCAAGAATCATTGAGTTTATGAACCCAAAAGATTCAATGGGGTGACAAGTCCTGTTCAACAGGTTATTTACAACACTATTTCAATGTTTGTTACGTTGATTTTTAAATTTTTTACCTCTTTGTTGAGTTTTGGTGTTAATTTTGTGAACCCAAAATTTGTTGCTGATAACCTTAAAACTTGATTATTGTGTTTTCCTTTGATTTGAAGCAATTCAATTCTAAATTTGTTCTTTGTATAACCTTAAAACTTAAAAGTGTTGAAACCTTGATTTGAGGAGGTCATTTAAATGTTGATTGAGGAGTGACCGTGAGTATTGAGTGTGGAGGAGTGGACAGTAGTATTGAGTGTTCCGGAAACATCGATGCCATGATCTCTGCATTCGAATGTGTGCATGATGTAAGCAAGTTGCTTTCGGAAACAATTCATTGCTGAATCTTACCGTTTATCCTCTTATCCTAAAAGTGGAAAATCGTTAATCTTCTTGCCGTTTGATTTTAAAAAAAAAAAAATCTAAAACTGGATATGTTTTTACAGGGCTGGGGAGTTGGTGTGCTTGTTGGTGTTCCAAGCAAAGATGATGCCTTCAGAACTCATCCTATGAATTTCTTGAATGAGAGAACTCTCAAGGGCACCTTCTTTGGGAACTACAAACCCCGCTCTGACCTCCCGTCTGTCGTGGAAATGTATATGAACAAGGTAATCTCAAGTCTCACATGTAGACGTCTACGTTGGAACGTTTATCAAAAACCTAGTTGGGTATTAATTTCCTATCCCTGACAGATCTACCGTATTGCAGTAGTCATGCCTGCTCAACGTGTTTGAGGCTGCGTTTGGATTTTATGGATCGACATGGTTTTTCGTTGGACTTGAAAATAACTGTTTTCATAAGTTCTTACGGGAGAATACTAAGGATTCTAGTTGTACAAAGCACCTGTTGAAATACTAGGTTCTTATGGGAGTATACTTTGTTTTAAGGATTCTAGTTGTACAATGCACTTGTTGAAATACTAGGTTCCAGCTCCAGTCCTTCCACCGTCTTTCACTTTAATTTCTCAATCTACCTACGATAGCCAACTCTTCTGCATTGTGTAAAATTTAACTTAAATTGCCTTTATTTGAAATCCATATATCCAAGCAGAGCCTAAATTCAAGCAAAATACATTTATCTAAAAAGGCCGCGCTTTATTTATTTGATTGGTGTAGGAGCTGGATCTGGAAAAGTTCATCACCCACCAAGATCCATTGGCGGATATTAACAAGGCTTTCGAGTACATGCTACGTGGTGAAAGCCTCCGCTGCATCATTCACATGCCAGCTTAGATCATCCGAGTTGAGAGTTCATTTCCAGAAGTTCTTCCAAGTTTTTACGTTTTACGAGCCTCGCAGTTGGTCTCAGATAGTTGTGAATGGAGAACAACTTGGAGGCTATCTATCTTGTAAATAGTATATATATAGTATGTTCTGTATCACTTCCCTTGCATTTGCCTGGTTCCCTTGTTTTGTTTGTTCTTGGCATGTTTTCTAAGTGAAGGGTTTTTAACCTGCATAATAAGACATTTGATGAGTGAAACCGCTAATTGAGTGATAAAGATGCACACGTCTCAAAATTTGAACCATGGGTAAAGATGCAACTCAAAATAAAAGGAGCCACCATTGAACGTTATAACAAGAATGAGATGGGAGGAAGGTCCTTCTTCTTTTGAAAGATTTCTTAACAAACAATCAGTCCTCGTCTTCTTTTGAAGGTAACAGATCAACCAATAACCACCATTGATCCGGTCCAACGAATAGAAGGAAGGTTTGTTTGATAAAGGTTAAGCCAGGCACTTCAAAGAAATATAAGCCTTTGAATAGATCATCAAAAGAAGGTCGGAAAGCAGGGATCAATTGACCTATCTTGCTGGTTACACTACAACAACCCCTTCCTATCGCAACCGGGGCAGAGCCTGGTAAGAGCTTCCTTCTTTATAGGACATCCAATGCCCAACCTTAACATCCATTGAAGAGGTCCTTCACAATCCGGATTCTCAAGCGGGAACTACTTCTCTGTGTTAGGGTAGGATCCTTTATATCGAACAAGGAAGTCATCCTCAAAGGCGGCCCTCCAATTCGAATTCCTAAAGTAGGTCTATATCGAGATCAAGTTGGCCGGGTTCCAAGGGTGATTGCAGTTTACCGAGTTTAAGTGGAAGCATCTGTTTAAGCACCCGTAGTTTCAGTAGCATTTGACCCAGTGCTAGTTATTTCAAATCCAATAAGAAAAAAAGAAAAGAAAAGAAGAGAGTGACCCAGTGCTAGTTGTTTCAAATCCCGTCCGTGCGCATTTTCGGCGGTCCGGATTTTAAATAAATTGTTCACGCGAACAATTTATTTGTTTGTGCGAACAAATTTTTTAAAATGCGGACCATTGATTCTTGAAATGGACGATCGGGATGTGCTGGTGTGCATTTGGGGTGCGCGTATGTGGTGTGCGCGTAGAATTGTTCATATAACAATTCACAAAGTCTGCTCGAATATGATAATATTTGGAACAATTGCCATATTCTGGGCATTTCAGAATCAATTGCCATATTCTGGGCATTTCAGAAACTATTGCCATATTCTGCCCTCGTCTTTGAATTTTAAGGAAGATTCTACATGTACATTTCCGCCTATTCCATAAAACGAAACTATAACCATGTAACCTTCTTTGCGAATAAAATCATCACCACAACATCTAATCCATTGTAAAACAAACAGGATGAGATTTGTTCATAGATGGGAGCTTTTCATGTGGGATCTTTTGCCATCCTAAGAGCAAGTCCACCCATGTTCCAAATCCCACGCCAAAGTTAAAATTTGACATCAAGAATGGCAAAACCTTCTCCATCCTTATGCCAAACTCAACGCCAAATTCGGTGTTCAATTTGTCAATGCCAAACTTGCCCAATTATCCAATCTTTTTAATTTGCATCGAAACATTAAATGAACTTAATCAATGATTTGGATTTTAGATTGTGCTAAAATAGCACCAAATCAGTGAGCAATATTGTTATTATTTTAGCTTTTTGACACTGTATGAAGCCAAAAAAATGACTTTGGCAATGTCATTTTGGCATCAATGGTGGACTTGCTCTTAATCTTAAAAATTTCTCCATTTGGCTTCTATGAGTTCCAAGTTTATGGAAACATTCTTTTACCAACCCACTCTTTTAAAAGGCCCAAATTCACCTCCATGGCAAACCCCTAAAGCACCAACATTTTGGAAGTCATTTAACCTGGAACTCTTGCATAGTCAATTACTCTGTTCTTAAGAAAATTCATTCTCACCAAAGCCTTACCTTCACATGCTTGAATTGCATAACGAAAATCAACCATGTACCATGTCCAGTGAACTCCTTCTCCTGCCGACCACCACCCCACCTCCGGCCGACCACTTCTGGCTACCCAAAAATTAATGACATTTCACTAATTTTTAAAAGTTCTAATTTTGGTACTGAAAATTCAAAAAAATCAACTCTTACCTCCGACCAACCACCCACTTCCGGCCGACCACTTTCAACAACCAAAAAAATTAGTGAAATGTCACTAATTTTAAAAAATTCTAATTTCGTACAGAAAATTCAAAAAAATCAACTCCTACATCTAGCCGACCACCACCCCACCTCCGGCCAACGACTTCCGGCGTCCAAAAAAATTAGTGAAATATCACTAATTTTTTAAAGTTCTAATTTTGTGCAGAAAACTCAAAAAAATCAACTCCTATCTCCAGCCGACTACCACCCTACCTCCGGCCGGCCACTTTTAGCTACCAAAAATTAGTGAAATGTCAATAATTTTTAAAAAGTTGTAATTTCATACAGAAAATTACAAAAAAAAAAAAAAAAATTACTCCTACCCCCGGCTGACCATCACCCATCTCCGGTCAACCACTTCCGGTGACCAAAAACTAGTGAGATGGCACTAATTTTGTAAAAGTTGTAATTTCGTACAAAAAATTCAAAAAATCAACTCCTAGTTCAAATCCCAAGTCTTTAATAGAGATTTCTGAACAAACAATTCCCTTTTCAGAGTCACTTTTATCGGATAAAACTTCCATGGAAAAAACACACCACATACCATAAAATCCAACACGAGCGCAATGATTTGAACCCCTAAAAAAAGAACACAATGATTGTGTTATCACATTTCAACTTAAAATACAAAAAGAAAAAAAGAAAAGAAAAGAAGAGAGCATATATAACAATTCACAAAGTCTGCTCGAATATGATAATATTTGGAATAATTGCCATATTCTGGGCATTTCAAAATCAATTGCCATATTCTGCTTTTTGTCTTTGAATTTTAAGGAAGATTCTAAGTGTACAGTTCCGCCTATTTCATAAACAAAACTAAACCATTTAACCTCCTTTGCGAATCAAATCATCACTACAACATCTAATCCATTGCAAAACAAACAAGATGAGATTTTTTTTCATAGATGGGAGCTTTTCATGTGGGATCTTTTGTCATCCTAAGAGCAAGTCCACCCATGTTCCAAATCCCACGCCAAAGTTAAAATTTGACATCAAGAATGGCAAAACCTTCTCCATCCTTATGCCAAACTCAACGCCAAATTCGGTGTTCAATTTGTCAATGCCAAACTTGCCCAATTATCCAATCTTTTTAATTTGCATCGAAACATTACATGAACTTAATTCAATGATTTGGATTTTAGATTGTGCTAAAATAGCACCAAATCAGTGAACCATATTGTTATTATTTTAGCTTTTTGACACTGTACCAAGCCAAAAAATGACTTTGGCAATGTCATTTTGGCATCAATGGTGGACTTGCTCTTAATCTTAAAAATTTCCCCATTTAGCTTCTATTAGTTCCAAGTTTATGGAAAAATTCTTTTACCAACCCACTCTTTTAAAAGGCTCAAATTCACCTCTACGGCAAACCCCCAAAGCACCAACATTTTGGAAGTCATTTAACCTGGAACTCTTGCGTAGTCAATTACTCTATTCTTAAGAAAATTCATTCTCACCAAAGCCTCACCTTCACATGCTTGAATTGCATAATTACTTTACTATTTTATCCGCTTTTACAAAACACATTGAAACACCTTACTCTCTCTCTCAATGCATTCTAATTAGAGATAGTGTAACGCGGCTTAAGCAGGAAAGAGCATAGGTCTTCTTTTGTGTAGCTATATTTAGAACTTATAACTGGTTTTGACGAAAGATATAAAACCCATCAAGAACAAAGTCAAAACATACATTCCGTGACTGAATACACATCCTTTTATTTAATTACCAAGAATTCACCTTAATCAGACCATCACCAAATATCCACGCTATATAACTCAAACTCAAGATAAACGGATATGATTACTGAAACCACCTTTCTACAAAACTAGTGAATGTTCACTACTAACGAAAATCAACCATCTACCATTTCAAGTAAACTCCTCCTCCCGCCGACCACCAACCAACCTCCAGCTGACCACCACCCCACTTCCAGCGACCACTTCCGGCAACCCAAAAATTAATGACATTTCACTAATTTTGGTACAGAAAATTTAAAAAAAAAAAATCAACTCCTACCTCCGCCAACCACCACCCATCTCCGGCCGACAACTTCCACAACCAAAAAATTAATGATTTCACTAATTTTTAGAAATTCAAATTTCGTACAAAAAATTCAAAAAAATTAACTCCTACATCTAGCTGACCACCACCCCACCTACGGCCTATGACTTCCGGCGTCCAAAAAAATTAGTGAAATGTCACTAATTTTTGAAAGTTCTAATTTTGTGGTGAAAACTCGAAAAAATCAACTTCTATCTCTGGCCGACCACCACCCTACCTCCGACCGGCCATTTTCAGCGACCAAACTAGTGAAATGTCACTAATTTTTATAAAGTTATAATTTCGTACGTAAAATTACAAAAAAAAAAAAATTCAACTCCTACCCCCGGCTGACTACCAACCCACCTTCGGCCAACCACTTTCGGCAACCAAAAATTAGTGAAATGTCACTAATTTTTAAAAAGTTTTAATTTAGTACAAAAAATTTAAAAAATCAACTCCTAGCTCAAGTCAACCATGAGTCTACCTCCAGCCAACCACTTCCGGTGACCCAAATGACATCTAGATGTTGAGGACAAATGAATCAGACACATGCATGAATGGAATTCTAAACAAACGCGTTGAGGATAAAAGTAAAACCACTAACTTAGCTCAGCTGATCATATGCAAACTCAAGCATGTTTCTGTTAAGAAATATTGTCCCACATTATTTAGGAGTAGAATGGATGATCACTTAATATATGCTGAGACTTCTTCACTCATTGTCAATTGATTTTGAGATGGATATGAAGTTTCCATGGTTTCAGCAGTCTGTCAACTTCCATACCGGATACCACCTCTTTCATACAACTTTGTTCCAGCATGAAGAAAACCTCTTTCATACAACTTTGTTCCAGCATGAAGAAAACGGGGAAGGTAAAACATCGAATTGATTTTCTAATCAACAATTGGAACACCTATACATGTGGTACGTATTGAGAGAGAGAGAGAGAGAGAGAGAGAGAGACCTAAGCAAGTCATTGAGGAATTTGTTAGCGTAAGAATCGACGCCGAGGATGCAAAGATTGTTGCGACAGTTTTGGCAGGCCCATCTTGGGAGGGGTCGCTGGCCTGATGGTTGATCTCCACCGGGGCGGTGGACGAAGAAGGAGGAGCGGGCGGGTAGTGAGAGAGAGAGAGAATCGAAGGAGATGGAGATATTTATGTCCAAAATAAAGAGTGGGTGTGTTTTGTCCTTGATAAATTAATGCTAATAACAATATCCTTATTTAATTTACATTTCAAAAGATGGGAGTCTTTCCCTTCAAAAAAGTAAAATATGTTGTAGTTATGACTAATTTTTCTTTTTCTTTTTTTATTATTTATATTGTTATGCATGTAATATTCTGCCGGTGTATCTTAGTAGACAAATTTTTAAAATCAACGATGACGATCATTATTATGAGCCATGTAGGAGCCCACCCAAACTGGACCGGAGTGGTGAGAAAGCACACTGGATGGAATTTGGCCCCAGTACTAAGATTGCCCATGTGTAACAGTATCTTGAATTTCTATTAGTATTACTTAGGGATACTTTATGAGAGTCGCAAAATACCATGGTTACCAAAACATGGGAGCGGTTTTGGCACCGCCTATGGTATTTTTATTACGTTACTTTTTGACAAACGATGGTGAATTGAACACCACGAAAATAATATACTATCGTGAACAGCAAGTCAGCAATCCGTAAACTAAATCTCTCATTCGATCATCATAATCTTCCTTCCATTCACAGTATAAATAACCCTCAAGAGAAGTCACTTGACATTTCACAGACACAACCCATCACTCTGTTCTCAAAAAAACCCTCTCAGTTTTCCTGTAAAGAAGGGAAGGAAGAGATGTCGAGCACTGTTGGTCAAGTCATACGTTGCAAAGGTTTGTTCACATATTATTTGGTTCTTCTTTTATCATTTGGTATTTAATGGCTAATCAACGATGGGTTTGTTAATCTGGTGTCAAATCATACTGGTTTGACATTTGATCACTATCATTCCTTCGATATTTCACATGTTATTGGGTTCTTCTTTTATCCCTTTGATTTCATTCGCTTAATTCTTATGATTCACGTATGGGTTTTTGTCAATTTGGGCTATTAAATGATGTAGTATTCGAGTAACTGAATGCGAAAATACGGATTTGGTATTGTTTAGATTCAATTATGATCATCATTGAGATTTTATTTTTTTTGTTTTTGAACTGATCGTCATTGGGATATTAGTTGGAATGTGTGCCTATTCTTTCTGGCAATTTTACTATTTGTGCTTCATTTTCATTGGCGGACATGGATTGGCTGATAATGGCTTCTTCATTGTGGGTTGCAGCCGCCGTGGCATGGGAAGCAGGGAAGCCACTGGTTATCGAAGAAGTGGAGGTGGCGCCACCGCAGAAGATGGAGGTTCGTCTGAAGATCCTCTTCACCTCTCTCTGCCACACCGATGTTTACTTTTGGGAAGCCAAGGTAACTAAATTTCAGTTGGTATTCATTTCCTTGTATTAGATTTTCAGATTTTGATACGCGACTTGTCCCATGATGTTTGTTTCAATTTCTAGTCATATTTCATCATGCCACCTTGGTGACTCCCAAATGTGTTTCTTCCAAATATTGCAGGGTCAGAACCCTATGTTTCCTCGAATCCTCGGACATGAGGCAGGAGGGTGAGTGAATTTTCTTTAATGTCAATCTGATTATCTTCGGCCCTCTCGAATCCTTAGTTTCTTTTATTTTTGCATTGCTTCTTTAAAGTAATTATATTTTTGGATCGATACTTTGATCTCAAAGAGTGGAATTCAATTTTGAACTTCTTTGTCACACAAAAGGAACTTTTTTTTTTCTTCTAACAGCTTCTGTATGAAAGAAGAAGATTATCTACTATCTTTACTCTTTCAAATTTCATAACACATTGTACATATGACCTTTGGAAATTGGAATATCCCTTGATTTGGCACGACTTGATGAAAGGGTTAGAGATCTTTGTTTCTTTCTTTTTCACCTTATTTCATCAAGTTGAATTTGATGCCTTTATCCACACTACATTTCCAATGCCTAAATTGAAATGGGTTCTCTAATTATGGAAATTTTCTTTGTATGTAGAATTGTGGAGAGTGTTGGAGAGGGAGTGACAGAGCTTGCACCAGGAGACCATGTGCTGCCAGTGTTCACTGGTGAATGCAAAGAATGTGCTCACTGTAAGTCTGAAGAGAGCAACATGTGTGACCTCCTCAGGATTAACACTGATAGGGGAGTCATGATCCATGACGGAAAATCAAGATTCTCTATCGGTGGAAAACCTATTTTCCATTTTGTTGGAACATCCACCTTCAGCGAGTACACTGTGGTCCATGTTGGTTGTGTTGCCAAGATCAACCCACTTGCTCCTCTCGACAAAGTCTGTATTCTTAGCTGTGGAATCTCAACAGGTACCAGACAATGATAGCCTGACTTTAAAAATCTGTTTGGCAATGTTTACATTTTTCGTTATTTGTCTTTTGAATGGAAGATTCGACAAAAAAGCTCATTGTTTTGCATAAAAGAATTTTCTGAAAAATATTGAAATCTTTGTGGCGTTAACAAAAATTTGCACGCAAAAAGTTAAACTGTTGCCAAACAAGTTTTTTTTGTTTGACCACAAAAGAGTTCTAAGAAATGAAGCTAAGCAAAAAGTTCTGCCTGATGCCATTTCTGATAAACAAGCTTTTGCGTTTTTGTTTGGATAGGCTTTGGTGCCACCGTGAATGTTGCAAAACCAACAAAGGGATCAACGGTGGCAGTTTTCGGGTTGGGAGCAGTAGGCCTAGCAGTGAGTATCTCTAATTGCCCTATGCGTACTTTGTTCCCTGTTATCAAAATCTTTCAGTAGCATTATATGATCTCGATAATTTTGTTTGATAGGCAGCAGAAGGAGCCAGAGTTTCCGGTGCTTCAAGGATTATTGGTGTGGATTTGAATCCAAACAGATTTCAGCAAGGTTGGTGCTCCTATTAACGGTTTTGATTTATATTTGTACCTGAAACAATTTTCTTGTCATAAATCACTGCAGCTTATCTTGATTCCATTAAGATTCATTACATGTGATTAATCCAAAGTAGTTACATAACTGTCCCAAAAGTTGATTTCATTTGGAACACCAGCCAGCCAATTTCATGTCCAACTGCATCTAATTCTACGTAGAACCTATTTTCGAAGCATAAGCTGCATTTACCTCAATCCTATGAGCATTTCTTGCGTTATGGAGAGAAATGGGAATGGATGAATGCATCACACAAGAGCATAGGCCACAATCATTGTGATTTATAGACCTTGGTTCCTAACATGGCTGTTGTTTGTATAACAGCAAAGCAGTTTGGTGTGACAGAGTTTGTGAACCCTAAAGAATATAACAAACCAGTGCAAGAGGTACTTTTCTTCACTTCTGCTTTTCAATGTTAGCCATTCCCTTGCATTTTTCAGTACTTTGGTCAAGTTTCTTACGGTTCTTGACTTTCTCTTCAGGTCTTAGCTGAGATGACTGATGGAGGAGTCGACAGAAGCATCGAGTGCACTGGACACATTGATGCTATGATTTCTGCATTCGAATGTGTCCATGATGTAAGTTTCCCAAATCTTGGATCTTCCATTATCTATGCCAAAGTTTAAGGAGAGGATCGGTTTGGCGTTCTCCCCGGTTTTGGATTCTTGTAACATTACTGTAAAAATGCTTCAATGTTCTGCTATTTTCTCTTCTTTATCTGATCTTCGCACTGCTTCAAGTTTGTTTGTGAATAGTTAAGAGGTTTGGATTCATGTGGATTCAGATGTGTACACCTTGTATATGTGAATATCTGTATATTCATAGATCAATTTTATAGCTGACAAAGTACAAACTTACCATAACAGGGCTGGGGTGTAGCTGTTCTAGTGGGAGTCCCCCACAAAGATGCTGTATTCAAGACACACCCTATGAATTTCCTAAATGAAAGGACACTCAAGGGAACCTTCTTTGGAAACTACAAACCACGGTCAGACATTCCTGCTGTCGTAGAAAAATACATGAGCAAGGTGAATTTCAAAATGCCCACTTCACTTTAAGGAAATCTATTATCCGTAAATTAGGCCTTAATTGGTCCTGAATTTCTAATAACATTTGCAGGAACTTGAACTGGAGAAGTTCATCACTCATCAAGTCCCTTTCTCGGAGATCAACAAGGCCTTCGACTACATGCTCAAAGGGGAAAGCATAAGATGCATTATCCGCATGGAGCATTAGAATGAAAGGGAATCCGGGGTATCCGATGCAATTTAGTTATCAATCTTTTGAAATATTGCTAATAAAAAGCAGTTGTCCTGCTGCTTGTGGGCATATGTTATAGAGTTATAAATCTTTTGAAATATTGCTAATAAAAATCTGTTGTCCTGCTGCTTGCGGGCGTATCTACGTCCATCCATAAAATGGCATTGTCAAAGTCATTTTTCTGATTTTGAAACAACCAAAACTAAGAAAAACATTCCACAAATCCATTCATGGTAGAAGTTCTAGCAGCGAGGGAAATTTGCATACATTCTTCGTCTTTTAGCAGCGAGGGAAATTTGCAGACATTCTTCGTCTTTTAACTAGGTTTTCGAGTGCGGATATGGCTTTTGTGAAGTAGAGTGGCAATGGGGTAGCCGATAAAGTTGTTGAAAGAGTAGTGAGAGGTCCTATTTTCTCTACATGGCAGTTTAGGCCTCCTTTGTGGCTTCTATCTCCTCTTCAAGGGGATGGGTATCCATTTTGATTTATGCGGCTTATGATTATTAACAAAATTGAGTTCTATCGTTGGATCCCCCCCAAAAAAAAAGAAGTCATTTTTTGACTGTCTACAGTTATGCACCAAAACGGATGTGTTGCTTCACAAGCGCAATGCCATTTTGCAGCACCACAATTCCCTCCATTTTCATTTAGTTTTCACCGACTAACTTTTAAATAAACTACATTTCATAAATTGAAGTAAAAGTTACAATTTTAACATAAATAAAATACAAATGCCTCCAAAGAATCTCGAAGAGGACCATAATAATCATTCCCTTGAGGCTCCTTGTTGGACAAATCCATAGGCACTATTATATCTTCACTTTCTTTCTCATTTCTCTTCATCTCTCTCTCTCTTCTCAAGTTCAGCTTGCATGGCTTATATTTTCTTTCATCCATTTCTGCATTTCTATATAGCTGCTTTATCACCTGCAACCGTGTTAAATTGCTCTACCCAATTAATAAATAGGGTATGATCAACTTCGATTATCCTTTTAACTAAAGTTTTCTTTAACTGATGGGCCAACTTACTTTGCCTTTGGTGTGCTCTTCAAATATTAGTGGACACATTGTAATTTCTCTCCTAGTATTTTCTAAACAAAATGGCCCAACAATTTGGACCTACACACACACACATATATAATCTGCGATATAATTGGCCATGTTCGTTTCCCAGTTTAGTTTTAGTTTTGAGGACATCATCATTTCCCTCATTTCTCTCTCTCTCTCTCTCTCTCTCTCTCTCTCTCTCTCTCTCCACTCATTACACCTTATGACATCATCAAAACTAAACTAAATTATCTAACCAAACACAGCCAATATCACTTGTTACTTTATGATTTAGCAAATACTCCTTCCATCCCTTTTTACGTGTAGAGCCTAGTAATTCTAACTTATTAAGTTGACGAAGACCTCTGAACTGAGGGTTCGGATCATTACCCCTTTCTGTTGGAAAAATATTATAGGATATAATGTTTTTTATTTAGTGTGTGAATGTGAATTGACTTGATTTGAAATCATGTCTTTTCAGTGACACCTGTTCACCGCGAACAGATACGCCTATTGTGAACAGATGTGTCTCTCTTCTCTGGTGACTATCTACTCATATATATGGCATCCATCATTCATTTTATGGGGTTGATTTTTCATATGTTTTGGTTGAGTAAGAGTCCTTTCACAAAAGAGAGCACAAACACAAATTTAGTTCCATTCGTCAGGCCCTCCAATTGTTACCTTTTGCGATCGGGGGCATGACGCAAAAGCCCTTTTCTGTAGTAGTGAAAGTTCAGTTCGTCAGGCCCTCCACTGATGGTGATAGCCTGGTAGGTAGGGTGCTTCACATTCTCAGAGGAGACTCGATTTCAAGTCTTGCCAATGGCAAGGCATACTTACGCCCACTTGTACCTAGGTGGTACCATGGTGATGGCCTTGTCCTCATGGACAATAGTTATGGCTCGAACAGGACATTCCACTTCCGGGTTGGGAGTCCCTATGGTCACGCCTAAGGGGTTGCTAAGCTGGTTGCCCCCTCCCACTCTTTTTTCGGATAAAATAAAAATAAAAATGTAGTATTGCTTTGGGGGAATTCCGATCAAGTAGTGTTGACTGTTGAGAGATAGTCATCTAATGCAAACCGTAAGCACTGTAACGAAGGCGAAATGTGTTATGTACAAAGTGTCACACTCGTTTTACCCATTAACTTTCAAAGTGATAAATTAATAATTATATAATTTTTTACCCATTAACTGATCAAAATTTAATACTCATTAAGGAATAACTCAAATTGGAATACTAGATTTTGGGGATCACGAAGGGAGTGCTGTTTTATGAGCAATTTGCAAGTATGTTCTTATGGTCTTCTTAAACACGGGATTTTTCAATAAAATGCAAGAAAACAAGTTTCTAAAGTCATTGAGTGGAAAAAATTCTGGAAAATAGTAGCATTATGGATACAACAGTAAAAAATCAACTAAAAAACAGGGTAAATCGTTGTGGAAAATAATAGACTCCTCACCAACCCTCCAACCTTTTTAGAAAGCAACGTCAAAAGGAACTTCTTTGTCAAAAGGAACTTCTTTCACTGTTTGGGATAATATTCCTTTTGAATTTGCAGTTTCATGCTTCCTTGGTTCCTCCAATGATTTCCATGTCAATTTGATCTCATCTTTTCAGTGACTTTGAGTAATTAGGCCATCTACAGCCCTTTCACTTTTTTATACCAAATTTAAGTTAAAAAATTGATCAAAAGCTTGATTTTATATTGAAGACTCCAATGTTTGTCATTAAAATTTTCCTCTTTTTTTTGATCCTCTACTACCACGTCTTCGACTCGACCTATGCCCGACCTCAAGTTGGTCTATTTTCGCAGTATGTGCCTTAAAAGCCAGCTGATACATGTGCACGCGTCTAGAAGTTGGTAATTTTGGTATACTCCTATATCTTGTGATATAATCTTGTAATGTCTTCGGGCCTTTGCCTTTCGTCAAACATTTATGCACATTTATTCCCCTTTCTAAAATGGATTTATTCCTCAGCACATCATACTTCAAAGAAAAAAGAGAAAGCATGCATAGAGCATAGTGCTAGAAAAGAAATTCTTACAATGTGCACATTTATTCTCCTTTCTAAAATGGATTTATTCCTCAGCACATCATACTTCAAAGAAAAAAGAGAAAGCATGCATAGAGCATAGTGCTAGAAAAGAAATTCTACAATGTTCAGTGTTCAATGTCCTGTAATGAGGTTTATTCTCCTTTCTAAAATGGATTTATTCCTCAGCACATCATACTTCAAAGAAAAAAGAGAAAGCATGCATAGAGCATAGTGCTAGAAAAGAAATTCTACAATGTTCAGTGTTCAATGTCCTGTAATGAGGTTGGAATTTGCTCATGAGCATCACCTTCCAAATTCTACAGAATCCTACATTAATATTTTAGAATATGACTGTCTTATTCCATGCGTTGTGGATTCTGACACATTGTAGAATCTAGTAAAGGAGAGGACCTATTAGGGCACCACCCAAATATTTCTTTGCCACACTAATTGGTTTTTT
Organism: Vaccinium myrtillus; assembly: GCA_016920895.1. Lineage (NCBI taxonomy): Eukaryota > Viridiplantae > Streptophyta > Magnoliopsida > Ericales > Ericaceae > Vaccinium > Vaccinium myrtillus. The sequence goes on from CM029271.1 coordinate 23,978,136, forward strand.
GGTGGCATGCATAGAGAGCGTACGGCGTATTATTTCTAGAAAAAGTATAAACTCAATGAATCATTGAAACAAAAAGGCTGTGAAAACAGCAACGCTATATACCCATAACCAGTACCCAGAAATTGCTCAGAATTTAAAATCAGTGGTTCAGATTCACTTATCTGAGCCATTGATTTCAAACTCTAGGCAATTTTCTGGGTAAACTTTATGGGTACTTAGCATTTCCGTTGTGAAAAGGGCTAGGGGAAGGGCTGTAGGATTAATCCAGCCATCCAAGTGTGAGCAAGCCGGCTAAGACACTCTACATCATAAAAAAAAGAAAAAAAAAAAAAAACAAGGCTGTTGGAATTGTGCCTTGAATTCAAGCCATTCGAAGTAAGTGCGAAATTTGGTGCAAAAAGCCGTTTGTTGGATCGCTTGTCCCGACCAAGGGAAGTCTTGTCCGGACCAGCGGGTCTGGGATGATTTGGGAAGTTTCTGCCTCACTTGTCCGGACCAAGGTTACTCTTGTCCGGTCAAGAGATGCGCGTTTTTGTGCGGCTGCGCGCTTTAAGTAGGGTTTTGACCTAATTTTTGTACTTTCTTATAAATAGGAGCCTTGTGGCCTCCTAGGGCTTTGGACTTCTTGAGTGAATCTTTTTGAGGGAGCCCCATGGGGTTTCCCGTGGTATGTTAGGGTTTTCTTGATTGTTCCATTGGTTTAGTCTTTAATTCATGGGATTGGATATTAGGGTTTTGTGTGTCTCTTTTGTGTTCTTGAGACGTTTGATGCTCTGTAGGTAGCTTCTCAGAGATTTGTCCCTAGATATCTGTTGGGTGCTTGAATTGAGAATTACGGATATATCCGGCTCTGTGTATTTCTCTACGTTTATAGTGAATCCTCTCTTGCTCTTCGCCCGTGGACGTATCTCTAGAGCTTCGTGCTTGGGGGGAACCACGTAAATCTTGTGTCTCGTTTTCTTTGTTGATTTGTTATATTCTCATACTTCGGGTTTTGTCACAACAAAGGCTTCCTTTTTGAAACGATTTTCATGTCGTGAAGGCGGCATTAGGAGTTTGAATAGGGGTTGAATGATGATCTATGTTGAATCTGATGGAGCAATAAGGTAGAATTTAGCGGCATGCCTCTTTTTAGGTTTTTTTTTTGTCAAAAGTTGAAAGATAGTATTCATCAAATATTCCCATGAGGAAAGATTGGGAGTCCACAGATCGGACACTCCAACGACAACAAGTCACAGAAATACAACGAGAAAGCGTATGACCAAACCAACGGAACACACCGGACAAAATCCGGACAAAAACCGGCCTAAAACCGGACATAACCGGCCTAAAGCCGGACAAAACACAAAAGAAACGAGAAAAAAGATACACTCCCCTTCGTCGCTGAGCAGCCCATCTCTAACAAACCTCCAACCGGTCACGCGCCTCTACCGGAGCCTAAGAAGCCGCCGGAACCCGTAAGGTTCAAAGGAGGAGCAGATGAATCGTAACGCCCAACAGGGCTGCGGAACGCCAAGTTCCAACGATTGGCGAACGGAAGGCGGATCTGGTGCAGAAGGGGAAGGGGAAACCAGATCTAGAAAGGGGATTAGTCCCTCCCCTCCCGCCGCCCAAAGGGTGTGCAACCCATGGAGGTGGAGGGGGAGGGGAAGGAGGGGCTGCAATGGTGGGGCTGTGAAGAGTTGAGATAGAGAGAGCGGCTCCTAGGTTTTTTTCGTATGACCCACAATTTCCAATCATTGGGAAAGGTGGATTCAGGCCTCTTTTTAGTTGCCCACCTTAATTTGCTGCATTAGTTGATTATGAAATACTAATTACGGTTCTGATAAAGTTGTCATACGAAAATAATCGCCCATTGAAAGCCATAAGATCAATAGCATGAAATAATTACTCCTTTCTCTGATCCAATGTCCAGTACGGCACCAAACGCACGATAGGGTTGTAGTGCACCTCGGTTGCACCATTCAAAATCTCATAATCGTGATCATGATTGTTCGTTTCACAGAGGTCGTGGAGCATGTTCTTCATTCGAAACATCGGATCTTCAGATATTGACAACTAAGTGATCGACATAGATTTGTCTTGTCGTTCATTGTCTATCAAGTTTTCAAAAAACAAATATTGTCAGATCAATCTAAACTTCGGACAACTAAAGTTTTTAAGATCCAGCAAGTTACACTACAATCCATACTTCTTAAACCTTGTGAGGAATGGCCTAGTGCACTAGAATCAGCCGTCGTACGATTTATAATCGTAGTCATTTGGCTACAACAACCCATACTTCAGACCAGTAGATTATCCGATCTTTACTAAAATCGGTTGATCAATCAGTTGTGTATTACTGTATTGTGATCTTTGTAGAACAGAACTAAGCCCAAGAGTTCTTGTTACGCAATATAAGGGGGGTGGAAGATTTTGTGTTGCAGTCACTATCTTACAGCAAAATCGTGAGACCGTGTACCAACTTTCAAGCTGTTGGATCCATGTCGCGCATGTATAGAAAATAAGACGAACAAATCTTTCGATCATGACTCCGAAATGGGCATTTCCTTTTCACGAATCTCACATTCTCACTTGAGATGATTCTCAAGAAAGGTGGGGAAAAAAAGTGGGCTCTGTCCCGCATTGATCCTACATGCATGCAGGGGCATGCCCACCTCTTGATGTCTTGCTGAGGTCCTGGATAAACTAGTACAGACATATGCCCATATATACCTATACTAGGGGAGATGGAAAGTTGGCCTTATTGAATGAGCTGTGCCCAAGTTAAGGTTAGAATTCTAACACTTTCAGGTTAAGAACCATATGATATCCTGAGAGCATATCATATCACTTTCAAGTTAGATTCCATATCTTTAATTTAGCACCAATTAATATATTATATGACTTTGTGGTCCAATGATGGTGTATCACACAAATTTCGAGTCTACGAAAAAGACGGAAAGATGTTGACCAAAAAGTCAATTTTATTGATATGAAAAATTAGGGTTTACAATCTCTGTGATAATTTCTAAAGAAAGAAAATAATCCTCTGATTCTTCTATTCAAGAGTTTGATTCGAGGGCTTGGTGCTTTTTCTCGAATTGAACGGCGAGATCTTCTTTGATCTTTGCGAAGATGACGACGAATTTGACGGATTCTGACTTGAGGGCTTTGAAGTTTCTTCTCAGATTGAATTGCTTGATCTTCTTCAAATTTGGTGGAAAAAGATGACGAATTTATGACCGTTGACTTGAGGGCCGTGGAGCTTATTCTCAAATCGGTCTTTGAGATCTTCTTCAATTTGGTTGGAAAAAGATGACGAATTTGTGACCGCTGACTTGAGGGTTGTGGAGCTTCTTCTCAAATCAGTCTTTGAGATCTTCTTCAATTTGGTTGAAGGAGATGTGAATTTGCATATGTGTAGACACCCCAATTTTGAACCCAAGATGCGTTCGAGCATTTCCGATGATGAAACGGACCAATCATGATTACCCGGAACTTGTGAGTTTGACTTGAACTTCAAAATCAACCAAATACCACCTCAAGCAACCTAAACAGCTCAAACCAACCCAAACAGTGTTGAACCAAGCCAAGCCAGCAACTTGCCATCAAGCACCTTGAGCGCTCAAGCCCCTGGCTTTGAGTGAGCGCTCAACCCAGGGAAAGCACCTTGAGCGCTCAAGCCCACGGCTTTAAGCGCTCAACCCTGGTCCAGTCAGCAACCTGCAGAATATCTAATCATGAGATTTTCTGCATGGGGAGCGTCTGGGGTGATCTTATACGATCCTCTTGTGTATAATACACCCCACTAACCGCAGAAATACACCAAAAATACTCCCAAAATACCAAAACCCACTTCCTCTCTCTCCTCTCTTCCCTCCCACTCACTCTATAAAACCCACTATCCACCCCCGGTTTTAGAGGTTGGCAATTCTCACACTCTAGCTCCCAAACTCCTCCAGAAATTCGATCATCCCTTTCTCTCTCCAGGAAACCACTCAACTGTTACCAAAACCATCGGCAAAACCACTTTTCAAATCCCAAATTCATCCTTTGATCATCATCCAACCACATACATTGTCCAATTCGTCCAGATTATAGACCAAAACCATCCACAATCATCATCCCCAAGCCCAGAATCAAGCCCAAACTTCAAGCATTTCAGAAAGGTAGTCGAAATGTGAAAACCTCACTGTTTTTGGTTCTTCTGAGGAAGACCAGTGTGTTCAAGCAAGTTTTTCTTACTTGAATTGAACTCACAGAGGTCTAAACATTGTTCTTAAACACTTTTTCAATCTGCAGTTGCACGGGGGTTGAGCGCTCAAGCCTCTGGCCTTGAGCGCTCAAGCCTCGTTCTGGACAGTTTCTGTTTTGCCAGTTTTTGTGCCATCTCTCGGCTTTGATCATTATTTAATGGTTACCTTTGTTCATGATATTCTTAAAACAATCTACCTTTGTTTCCAAAACACATGCATGAACATTAGCTAACCACATTATGATGATCAAAAATCAATATCTCATTTAAAATTCCATTTTAAATGCAAAACAGTGACTGGATCTTCTTTATTTACCTTTGTTCTAAATGTTTAAGATCCTGAGAATCATCGAACATCCCTTTCTAAGCCAGAAATCAGAAAGTCAGATTATGGCTTGAGCGCTCAAGTTCACTCACTTGAGCGCTCAAGCTGTTCTTGGGCATTTTGTTGTTTCAATGATGGATCCTGATTCAGTGTGCTTCCAGTGTGTGTGAGTTGTTATTATTGTGTTCATAATCTGGATTCCTTCCTCGTTCCTCTATTTTCAAAACATTTCCTTATTAACTCGTTGAAATCATGCCCTTTTCATCTTTCTTTGAGGGATCAATCAGTTTATTCTTACTTGTTTCTCTTGAAAAGTCCTTAATCAGTGATCGATCTCGAAAAGAAGTCGTAAAAAGGTGAAATTTCATAGAGGCTAAGACCTGGTTTGAGCGCTCGACCCGTATGCCTTGAGCGCTCAAACTGGTTTGAAGAGGTTGAGCGCTCAAGCCTTGGTCTCTGAGCGCTCAACCCCTATTCTGGAATCCAGTTTGTGAAACAGTTTGCTGGGGTTTCGCGTTCGCATTTTCTGAGATTGTTGTACGGTTTCTGTAATTTCTCATTTTCTGTAAATATTTGTAACAATTTTATTTGTTGTTATCATCTCCACTCATGTAAATCATCAAGCACAAGCATCCACTTTAAGTATATCTTTTATGTTTTTATTGTTTATGTGATTCCCATCCCCAACCTCCCTATTTTCATGAACAAGTTGAATTTCAAATATTTTCAAAATCCCACAAAATGTCGAGTAGAGACCGGTTCACGGACCGGGCGAGAGGGGTGCCGTAAAACCCTTCCCCTCTCGTAACCAAACCCCCGAATCCGAGAAATCTTTGGTTTTACTAAGATCAGTGAAATCCTTTTCAAATGGGTAACGAGTCATCTTTTTATCGGTTTCTCGGGTTCGGACCTAAAATCCGGGTGGCGACTCAAACAATCAATCTTTTCGAACGCGAACCGCACCGAATTCCAGTGGGCCGTCCACAATATGTTGATTTGAGGGCTTGGGAGCTTGGTCTCAAATTTGAATTTAAGATCTTCTTCAACTTGGTAGAAGGAGATTGATGATTTGTGGATTTAGCTTGAGCGTTCTTCGGAGCTTTGAAGCTTTGATAGAAGAACCGTCTTGTTTGATGTGGGCTTGGATAATTCTGAAGAGCTTTTGGTGGCTTTAATCTTCAGAGCTCTGGAGCTTGAGTGTCTGGATGTGTGTTGAAACGAGGGCTTGACAACTTGATCCCGAATCAAACGGCGGAATCTTCTCCGAGATTTGTGAAGAAGATGATGACTTGATTTGAATGTTTTTCAGAGTTTTCAAGCTTTGATCGAAGAACCGTCTTTTTGGATGTAGACTTAGAGAATTCTGAAGGGATTGGAGGCTTTGATCTTCAGAGCTCTGAAGCTTGAATGCTTGAATGTCCCGATTGAAGCTTATGTGTCTTGATGTAAGCTGCGGTGTCTTCATGGAAAAAATATGAGAGAGAACACCTCTATTTATGAACCGGGGGGTGTTGTGCGAGGCCCGTGGCGCCGCCGCCCACATTTTTTTCAACGATCGGAGACGTTCACCGCGCAGACCTCGTCGAATACTACAAGTATGCAAAAAATTAACTTGATTGGGTATCTTTAAGTAGGTTATCGGAACACAAATACTTTGAAAATAAATGGAACACAAATGGACACAAACACTGGATAAAAACCACTTTTTCATGTTATTTGTGTTCCGATGAGGCACTAAAAGATATCCGATCAAGTTTATTTTTGGCCCACTTGTAGTATTCGACGAGGCCTACACGGTAAACGTCTCTGATCGTCAAAAACATGCCGGCGCGGCGGCGACACGGGGCTGCATAGCATGGGGATGCACAACACCCCCCCCAGTTCCTCTATTTATAGGGATGTGGGATGGAGAGTTTATGGCAGACTGCAAGTCTTTCCATACTTATCTCTTGAATTATTTCCTTATTTGGTTTAAAGGAAAATAATTAGAATTATATAAATACGTTTCCTCTTATTTATTTTTTGGAAAAACAATTATATAAAACGTGACATAGAATTTATTTCACCAAGTGGCATAATTTGATTGGCCAATCTTGATAAATAAATAACTATGTCATTTTGACACGCGGCGCCATTTAATTGGTCCCTCCACATACCTCTGACTTTTGACTTATAAATACGTGACAACATTTGATTGGCCACTTATTGTGCTCAGACTTTTGACCTACGGACACTTGGCAGCATTTGATTGGCTTGTCCGTAAAACTTTGACTTGTGGACACTTGACAACATTTAATTAGCCAATTTATGTGCCCTAGCAACATATGGCAGCTTGTGATAGACTAGAAATTTTACATGTCTACAGATGGCAATTTGGTTGTAAAATGGCAAAGTTCTATAATCGGTTCCATAATTTGGAACCAATGATGGCTAGCTATAACCATTCTTGGCAACATGACCAATCCCAACCAGGGCCGGCCCTGAAGTTTGGGTTGCCCAAGCTCGACTTCAATCTTGGTTGCCCACTTACTATTAAGTAAAAAAAAAAGAAAAAAGGTTACATTGTAATTTTTCAGCTTGAGCAATATCATAAAAACCACAATCAAAATGAAACTCCGGTTATATAGTGATTTATGATGAGCATGATCCGATTAAAAAAAAACTTCTTATTGCATTTTTTTAAAACTAATTCTTTAATTGAGTCATGTACTAACTTATCCAAGAACTCATTTTTAATTGAGATCATAGCCGACTTAATCTCTCATATTACAAAAGTTTGTTTTTATCAATTCTAAGGGTCCGGATTATCTTATATAAAAGATAAGTGTCTTATATGTAGGATAATTGTATTTAATCGGGACCATTGATTGCCGAACGGACGGCCGTGATTGTTCACTACAAGGGTGTGCTCACTACAAGCCTCCCGAATCCCAAATTCACAGACTTGAGATTTCCGTAGTGAGCCAAGTCACTACATCCCCATAGTGACCTCAATTGTGGGTCTTCTTAAATCTTCATTTGGGATCGGAACCGTTCATTTTTTCATAAATGTTGAGCAGATGATGGGTATAAAAATTATGATCGTTAGAGATTTGTAGATGTATAATTGAGACAAATTTGTCCTCTAGTGTATTCTCCAAATGATATTGGCTATCCACTGGTATCAGAAAGTCATCAGTATCCAATTAATTTAATTTTTTTTACATGAATGATATGTTCAACAGTTCTAACAAATTGTATGGTTCCGAACCTAAATACAGATTATAAAGGACGCACAAATGAGGGATTGGGGGGCTCTCCTGCCCCTTGGGGTCGGTAGGGCCTGCCAACCCCATCCGAGCCGTCCATTTCGCGCATCAACGGCTCAAATCTCACCTCTCCAAAGTGTATCCGAGCCGTCCATTGTTTGATGCAATCCAAGCCGTTGATACGCGAAATGGACGGCGCGGATGGGGTTGGCAGGGCCTGCTGACCCCGACGGACAGCAGGCCCCCCGGATCCCACAAATGAGGTCACTACGGAGATGTGACTTGGGTCACTGCGGTTACCCCAAATTCCAAACTCACGGCAAAAATTTGAGATCCAATTGACAAAGGCAACAGCAAATTTAAAAGGAATATTCTGACAAAATATTGAGAAAGAAGGCTCTGGGAGTTTCTTCAAAATGGCGGTGGAGGGTTGGGGAGAAGTCTATTGTTTTCCACAAAAGGAAGATCAAAGTAAATTGTCCTTTCTAAATATAGTTTGAATCGTTCCTTAATCACATCGTGTCTTCAAAAAGACAGGCTTCAATTCCCTATGGGACCTATTTTGATCAAATTTATTGTAATTATAGAGCAAACTTCTTGGCCTTCACGCGATTAAGAGCTCTTTGGGTTATGCTAGACAATTGGCCACGGTCGGGTTCGGAATGATGTTACATACCCTATCCCTAACTCGCCTTCCATTAACAGAAAAAAAAAAAAAAAAACAGTTTTTTCCCAAAAATCAAAAATGTTATTCTCTCACAATATATCACATAAAAAACCGTTAAAAATCATTTTATTCTAAAAGCACCCTTTGCGGAACACCCCTTAGTCTTGTATTTTCACTCTTATAACTAAAGGAAATAACTATAATACACACTCCTTTTTGGTTGTGTATCATATACACCCAACTTATCTACCGTTGGATTTAAAAAAGTTACGAATCGATTACTTGTTAACCTGAAGCAACAGGTGACCTAACAAATTGAAGGTTAAAAAGAAGGCTTATTTACTTTTTTCGTCCTTACAAAATGAGCTCAGTTTCATTTTCGTCGTCACAAAAATTTTCGTTTCAATTTTACACTTCAGGTTTCATACCCATTTCAATGTTACCCTTTTCATTAGTAAATGGATGGAAACATAGAAAATGGCTAACGGTTGTTACGTGGAACACAATAGCTGGACTGTGGCCCCCACCCTCCTTCAGTTGGTACACGATACACTGTAAAAATTTACTTTGGACATTTTCTTTTTACTTTGCAATTTCCTTCAGTACAACCCATTTCGACGCATAATTTTTGTATTTTTTTTTGCACCAAATTAAACTACTAATAGAGATCTTTAATTCGATAAAAAAAAACATAAAAAATTATATACTTTAAAATTTTACATTTTTGGCTTTTGGTTTGTTGAGTTACTCTGCAATATCTTTCGGATAAAAAATAAAAGTACTTCCGCGCATACTTTTTTATTTTCTTTTTTGCAAAATTAAACTACTAATAGAGATCTTTAATTCGATACAAAAAAATATAAAAAGTTATGTAGTTTATTTTACATTTTTTGACTTGTTAAGTCACTTTGCAATATTCTTCGGATTAAAAAATAAAGTATTCAATCGTTGATTAATCTCAACTATTAATTGAGTTTTCCTGGACCATTTCATGTACCCTTTTCATGTGCCCCATCAAATTCCAAAATTTTAAGGGTTCAAAATTTTCAAATAAGTTGCATCATAACTATAGTAAAAGCGTTTTCAAATTCTAAGGGGAGAGAAGCCCAAATTAGTATCTGAAATTAATTTAGATTAAAAATATCTTCTTCTCTTTCTTTTTTTTGTGAAAATTGAAACTAAAATTATTTTTAAAAAAAACTCATTTGCTTCTTCCAAATACATTTGCCTCAACCATTACTAAGGCCATATAACATCAAAATGTAATAAAAAATCATTTATATTAAAACAAACTGGGGCTCTTCAACTCGAGATACTTTTCTTTTCAAAATACTTGAATCGCCTTCGGATTATTCAAGGGGTGATTTGGCACACCTAAACTCCTTGATAGGTGGCGACTTTGAGTTATTTTTCTATCTATTAAATATGTTTCCAAAAAGTTCAACTAAAACCTGTGTTTTATAAAACCACGTCGCTTTGGATATTACTTGGATCAATTAACCATAGCCCTTTACCCATTGGTCGAAATCCCGGGCGTGGCACAAAAGTGGGTGTATTTTTTGTTAAATAGTATTTTGTTCATGCACGTGAAAAGAATGACTTTGACTTTGCGCTATAGAAAACTATCAAAAATACCGAAAATACCGCTTAAACGGTAGTGAAAACTGGAAACTCTTAAATGGGTAACAGCTCGAGTGTGTACTTTAGAAAAGTTCAAGTGAATTTCGATCCGTACGTGGTCGGTCCCCAGATCATTGAAGAATTTTCCAATTGTGCAAATCGTCCAAACAAATTTGGCATGTAAAAAATTTGCTTTATGGGACATTCTTAGCAGCTTGAGCGAATCACATACCTAATACCTTCATGAAAAAATGAATCAATTCTCCAAAAGAAGATGGGATTCAGTCCACATCTATTAAAGTCTGTTGATCTGGATTTTGCATATAAATAATAATGTGCCGAAAATGTCCTAAAAATCCCTAACTTTTTATGGTCTCAATAAAAATCTCACATGCAAGTTTAATCAGGTATCTACACTACACATAAAATGAGGAGCTGATGGCAATGATGGACACATGATTACGAATTTGACTTGTCTTGCGGAAACCACTCAACAATTTTACATAAAAATTCAAAAGTTTACTTAAAAGTAGAAAGAAAATTGGGAGACGTGTGTAACCACAAGTTTGAGTCCTAAAACAATGACAAGAAAAACATGCGTAAAATATATTTTTATTGATTTGAATTGAATAAAGGGGTAAAATCCTCTACTAAATGCTCTTTTACAAGAAAAAGAACAAACACCTCTGATTCGATCTCTAATTAAAGTTGCAATCCAATAGCTATAAGCTTGTTGTTGAATGGAATTGGTTGAGGGTACTTCAAATCTTCGAGTTTGACAAGGTTGAAGAAGAAACAATGAACTTGAGTTTAAGCTCCACGTACAGGATTCAACGCGAAGAATGTCGTTGTGCAGATGAATCGGCACTTAGCTTGAGTGCTTGTTGATTCTCCAAAAGAGCTTAAGAAAGGAATTTGAGAAGAACTTTGAGAGAGCTTAGAGAATGCTTGAGAGCGCTCTTGGATTTCTCTTTGCCCAAAAGTCCCTTTCTCCTTCATATAAGCCTCTATTTATAGGCAAATGAGAGGTGTTCTAAATGTGATAGGATCTCTAGATGATATCTTTATTTCCTTTAACAGAAGATATTTGATTCTTCTCTCTTAAGTCAATACAAATATAATATATATAAATATATTGATATTATTCTTTCGATCAAGGATAATATATTGATATTATTCTTTCGACCAAGGAAAATTTAACTAGACCTGCATCTTTGGGGTTGGCCCAAACTTATGACCCACTTTGCCTGCTAAGTCGGTCCATCCTCTTTTGTTCATGCCCATGATTGAGCCCTTATTTTCATCGCCCATTTCGGCTAACTAAATTAGGCCACCTTATTTCGGTCTTTGCCGTTTCTCAAATTGATTGAGCCCAATAAATTTGGTGGACCCATAAAGCTTTGACGATCTTTTGATTTCAATTAATCAAGACAATTTTATTTATTATACGGGGATTTATTTGTACTAAAATTTCAGTGTCTACAGAGTGCAAGGGCCGGGTATCTCCCTTACTTAATGGGAACAGGGGGTCTTTGCGCGCCCCGTCTTTACGTAATGCACCTTGTGCGCAGCCCTTTTCGGCGCCGCGCATTGCCGTTTCAACGATCGGAGTCGTCCACCACGTATCTCCCTTACTTAATGAAGGTGAGTGGTGTGAATCCTGAATCTATAAATACATAAAGTAGCATAACAATATCGGGACCCAACACATTTTGTTATATAGCATATAATAAGCCAACTTATGTGGGATTCGAAACATTAAATTTAGATTCATTAAGTCACGAAATTTAACTTGATGGTCAAAAAATAAATTCGATGACGGAAACCGCATAAATATTTAATGAACTAGATTGACAATACTAAAAATGAATTATTATGACAAAATCAAAAAAATAATGAAGGACAATGAAGATGATCTAAGAATTGACTTATTAGTTAGTAAAAAATTTAGTGTTAATTTAGAAAAAATTGAAAACTTAAAATATTTGTCTAGTTTATGAATAAAAGATTATGACAATACAAAAAAATAATTGGCGCTGATTGAAATAATTGATTTTAGTTAGTAAAGAAATTTAAAAATGCATTTTAAAAACATTTGTATTGATATCCAAACGTTTTAACAAGTTTGATCCGAATGGTGAGATCCGTAAGCATATATATTGGCTAAGGGAGTCCTATAGATCATTATCCTACATATATAGCTAATCAATGTGCATTTTCCAAGGTCCAGTTCGGTTTACGTTTTGCACCTCATTAATTTTAGGAAACCAATTCCATCGTCTAATAGCGGGAATATGTGGTGACAAATATTAAGCAAGCTAAGAGCAGAGGATAGAGAAAGATAGAGTAACCCAAAGGGGAAGCTCAAATGGCAACAATGATGAACCATAAATCCATATATCTTGACTTCGAAACTTGGTAACCCTTGCAATAATTCAATTATTTGAGAGTATAAGTACCCAAAATCGATAACCCTTGCAATAATTCAATTTTTATATAAGCGTAATTAGTAACTATATGGACCTATAAAATTGGGAGCCCTTAAAATTAGTAAAAAAATCGGGGCCTAAAGCGGTGGCTTTACGAGCTTTAGCTCAAAGCAAGCTCTGCGTGGATGGCCTTTTGATTGGACCAACCAGGGAGGACCACTCTTAACCGTTGAGAAAAAAAAAAGAAAAGAGGAGAGAGACAAAGTGACTGACTTTCATGAAGCAGATACTTGCATTCATGAAGCTTTCTCTCCTCTCTGTTTCTATATAAACCAACCTCTCCTGTCCATACTCTGCTCTACTTCCCTTTCTTGAAACTTGAATGCGTTTCTTGATCTGGGTTTTGAGTTTCAACTTTTAACTTTTGATTTTCTTTTGGGATTCTGCTCTTGTTCGGTGAAGTAGTAGTAGAAGAAGAAGAAAGAATTTGCAAGAAATGGGCCATGATGCTGTGCATTTCGTGATTGGAGTCTTTGGTGGGTCTTTCAATAGAATTTGTTTTCCTTTTTCTCTATTTTTGTGTCAATTCATTACTAAACTCTCTTGTTTCGTTTTTATTTTCAGGAAATATTAATGGGTTGCTGCTGTTTTTGGCACCGACGTAAGCATCCCAATCAACTTCCCCCCCCAAAGAACTTCACAATTTCGTTTTATTGTTTCTTCAAGAAAGAGATCAAAATGCTTAATGAATAGAATTTAGTTCATCAATGGTACTAACTAAATATTGATTGCTGGGTAGGATTACGTTTATGAGGATAATAAAGAACAAATCCACAGAGCAATTCTCTGGCATTCCGTACGTCATGACCTTGCTCAACTGCTTGCTTTCTACTTGGTAACTTCTTCAAATTGCTGTCCTATATTCTTACATATATAGATACGCGTATGTACACATATATGTATATCTAACTATGCCCTTAACTTTCTTTTGTCGGATTTTGATGAAATCTTTTGGACATCACTTGTCTTGCCAAAAGTAGTTTACAAAAAAAAATCATCGCCAACCTCCCTCCCAAAAAAAGAAAAGAATTTCCTGAGGACGAAAAAATATGTGAGAAAAATAATTTTTCAGTGTATTTAATGTCTTTATGGTCCAATTCTTTTAATTCTTGGTACAACTCTGCCCTCACGATGCGAACTAAATAACAAATCTACCCTTGATGAATGGAATAGGTATGGCCTGCCTTTTGTTTCTAAAAACAACATGCTGGTGTCAACAATCAATGCCACTGGTGCGGCCATTGAGACCATCTATGTTCTGATTTTCCTCATATATGCACCAAAGAAAGATAAGGGCAAGATCCTGGGGCTTCTCACGTTTGTGCTCTCCGTATTCGCCGCAGTTGCCTTTATTTCCGTTTTTGCCCTTCGTGGCAACAACAGGAAGCTCTTATCCGGTTTTGCAGCCTGCGTCTTTTCCATCATCATGTATGCGTCACCTCTGTCAGTCATGGTAAGCTCTTAAAACACCGTTGTCTCCTCATTCAATGTGTTGAAGCTTTTTAGTTTCATTGTTCTCTGATCCGAAACAAGCTCAGATCAGTTCCATACAATCACTTTGTATATGCTTATCTTGCGGAATTGCAGAGATTAACGAGCTTCTTAATGGGTTAAGCTTCTTAACAATTTCTTTCCATTGAACTGAATACAAGCCGAGCTCCAGTAACTTGGTTTGTTTTGTTAGCTCTAGATATTTGTAGTGTTTTTTCCCTTAGTGTCGCAGACTAGCAGTACTTGAGAAACAAGTTTTGAAATTCGTAGACCGAAAAGGTTCATGAAACTTGGTGGATTGATTTTGCCCCCTAAACCTAAAACTCAAGCGTCTATTTTCCTTTTTCGCATATTTGTGGCAAAGGGAAATTAAAACCAGGGTCATATCTATTGGAATCTCAAGAACTAGTGTGCAGATTATAGTGATACAGAACAATAGAACATCTTCAAACTTCAGACCCCGTTTGTTTGAGGCAAAAATGGCTTTCTAGTTAGGAAACTTAACGGACCTTTTCAAAGAAATTTTGTTCGTTTTATGCAACTGGAAATGGTGATGACCACTTAATTGTGCAGAGGACGGTGATCAAAATGAAAAGCGTGGAGTACATGCCGTTTTTTCTGTCACTGTTCGTGTTCTTATGTGGCACGTCCTGGTTCATATTTGGACTTCTGGGAAATGACCCTTTTGTTTCTGTAAGTATTACTAGTTCCGGTTTTGGTAACTTTCACAACTGAAATTAATTGGTCTCGAAATTGTAATTACAGAAATTCTGTTTTAAGTCATTTACATCAGTTCGAATTGTTGTGGATCATGGCGTCTCGCCTTTTCCTAATTAAACTTCTAGCTGCTTCTTTTTAGCATCACTCTATTTCAAGCTTTGGCTTATTTGGTCGCGCTTTTGTTTTTTATTTTTATTTTTTATCACAAAATGCATTTTCACAGTACTTCATCTTCAAAACTATTAAGGGATTTTCTTTTGAAACACGTTTTGTTTCTCTCCTCCCTCTCCCTTTAGACATGGCATGTAACTCCATGTATTGTAAGTTTGATGAATACATCAGTGAACTATGCAGGTGCCTAACGGGTTTGGATGTGCGTTGGGAGCCATTCAGCTGATCTTATATGCAATTTACCGCGACAAGAAATGGTGAAACCAAGAAAGCTAATGCTAACGGATCATTGGAGATGGGGCTGGGAAAACCTGAGCCAGAGAAGCAATCTGGTCAGCGTTGATCACAAAACGGACAAGTCTAGGCAGCAGTTTATGTACCTATTTCCCCTTCATCTCTCAGCTTCTGCCCTTGTGTTCTTCCTCTTGGTTTTCAGAATGTAGCTCTCCCTTAGGTGTATATTTTGGGTTGGCCGGTTTTAATATAACTTTTTCTCGTGTTGTCCAGGTTATAGCAACCCAAAAATAAAACTACTCCCGATATGGTCACTTTTGTAGCATTCTTAGTGTTCCCCACTAATGAGATTGCCAATGGATTTGGATATAGGTGATTTTTTGTGATGGTTTTCCATTAATTCAGTGGTTTACAAATTTGCAAATTGCCGGTAATTCGGAGTTGTCAAGAGTTCGTTAGCCCACCTTTGCATGTTCTGGTCTCCATTGACACCTCTGCAATATGGTTGCAAAACCTGAAATCCAATGCCTTCTGGAAACCATGGTCCTGTTAAAATATGGATAGCAGGGGAACATTTGCAGATGAGCTGAGAACTTTACTCGAGTTCGAGTCGAGCTTAGGTAATCTAGCTCGAGCTTGTGAGTGTTAAGATTTAGCGCAATTAGTATAACCGACCTGAGCTCGAGTTTTAAAAAGGATTTTTAAACCTAAGTTCACAAAACCTAATCGTGTCCCATGCATCCAAAATCTACCAAACAAAGCTCCAATTTTTTCCCCGTAAAAATCTTACCAATACAATCGAACTTGTCTATTGCATATGATGTTGCATCTATTAGGGGAATCACAAAGAGGCCCTTTCGGCCTATACCCAAATCCATTGTACTGGTATTTATAATTTCAGTATAGTTCCATCAATTCTCAAAGCCTGTGCTTATTTTTCACTGATTCACAATGGGAAGGCTTCGCACACTAAATCAATGGCTGATATGTATCCTAAATGTGGTGATACTTGTTGTTTGAGTAAGATGTGCGAAGAAATGCTCGAGAGAATAGGGGAATGCTCGAGAGAATGGTAAAATGATTGATGGGTTTGCTAATAGGGGAATCAGAGTACAACACTACATGTGAAGTGGGTATTTATCATTTCAGTATAGTTCCATCAATTCTCAAAGCCTGTCCTTATTTTTCACTGATTCACAATGGGAAGGCTTCGCACACTGAATCAATGGCTGATATGTATCCTAATTCTGGTGATACTTGTTGTTTGAGTAAGATGTTCGAAGAAATGCTCGAGAGAAATGCTGTAACATGGAATGCGATGATAGGAGGGTATAGTGCATGGGAATATAAAAGTGGCATCGGGTTTGTTTGAACGGATGGGAGAAGGCCTGCAGTGACATGGATTAAAATGATTGATGGGTTTGCTAATAGGGGAATCAGAGTACAACACTACATGTGAAGTGGGTTCGACGTTATGAAATGGGGAATTAGAGTAGGTAGTGTGCAGTGAGGTTAATTAGGAGACCTGGTGAGTGAGCGAGGAATAGAGATTGAAGAAGATGGTTGAGTGTTGAGCTAGAATGGGTAGGTTTATGGAGGTTAGAACGTTTTACATCATCAGCCAATAATGTTTTGTGAGTGTTGTATAGCTTTAAGTGTATGTATATTCCTATGTATTGAATTCGGAAGACAGTTTTTTGATTTCTTTTTTGAACATATTTGTCTGCAATCTTGTACTTAAACTTAGTCTATGGCAGCCTTTGTTATTTTGGGTGAGCTGCTTCCAGCGTACTGTTGTCCTTTCTAGCCAAAATGTTGACGAGACACAGGAAATCTTGCAAAGATGATATTCGTAGTTTTACTTGTGGTTGTGCGAGGAAAAGTTGGATAGGTTTGTGAACTTTTGGCTACTGAAAAGCGATAGGAATGATTTTAGTGGAGGCACTATATGATAACGAAGATAATATAGCATCTACTCGTTGAAGGATGATAAATCCTACTTTAACTCGTCAGAACCAAGCATCGTCTATTCTACGCGGATCATACCGGTCGACTACGGGCCAGATAGTGACCGAATGATTCGGTTTGGATTCGGGCACCTAGATGGAGACCTTCGTGTGAGGTTTTATTACGGGTCAGTACAAAAAACTAATATTTATTGCCACTAAGTTCAATCATTCTTTTTTAATTACCATCAATGTTTTTTTTTTTTTTTTTTATCCGAATTACCATTAAGGCCAATCACTCTTTTTTGGAGCTTAGGCACTTAAGGTTTTTTTAGTTGTTTAGGCCATTTCATAGGGTACCCTAGGGTTTGGGTTTAGGTTTAGGCACTTTCATATGGTACTCCAGGGTTTAGGTTTAGTGTGTACTTTCTTATTACAAGGTTTTTAGTAGTTTAGACACTTTCATAGGGTACCCTAGCGTTTAGGTTTAGACACTTTCATAGGGTACCCTAACTAGGGTTTGGGTGGGGTGGGTAGAAAGAGAGCCAGACAGAAAAGAGTTGGTGGAGCTTTTTTCGGAAAAAATTGGAGTGGAACGTGCAAGGACCGCAGAAAGTGGAGCGGCTTGTATAATTCCCTTGCACCCCGTTTGGATGTCGGAGATGATTTGGGTGGATTTGTAATGAGGGTGAATTTGAAGGTGGGTTTGTAATGAAGGTGGATTTGGTAATGAGGGTGTCCCCGACCTCATAAGAATGGTGGATTTGTTAGTGAGGTGTTTGGATGGTATTTTGAGAAGGAAAATTTGGAAGGTGAATTTGATAGGATAAGAGAGCAAATAACCTATTTGTCCCCAGTTTTTTTTATTTTAATAAACTAAATGGATTAATTTTATTATAATAACAATAATTACATAATAATTACAAAAAATACACAATAAATCCATAAAAATATTCAAACCGAATTACAAAAAAAAAAAATTCCGCCTAAAAATTAATAACTATTAATTTGTTAAATTTATAAAAGACAATTAATTGTTAATTTGAATGGTGAGTAAGTTAAATATATATAATTTTTATTTTTTTTGTTGAATGGAGAGTACATGGTAGTTGAATGGTTAATGGTTGGTGGAGTGGTAGATAGACAATAATGGTGGGTGTTGTAAACACAACCAACGACAGCCACAAGATTAGGGCAAAAATCATATGAAAAACCCCTAATCAGATCAATAATGGTGGGTTTTGTAAACACAACCACCATGGATTTCAACACAACCAACGACATTGAGGTTGAAGACGAGATGGATCGAAGATGAGAAAGAAAAAACCCCAACCGATCGACTGCCTCTTCGTCGCCTCTCTCTTCTCTAATGCAAAACACTACACAAAACCCTCGATTGTGTGTATATCACCCGAATTTGGAGGGGTAGAAAGGGTAGAGAATGAAGCAAATCGCCCCTCATTATGTAACGACAGGGTCAAGGCTGTCATTACCAAATCCAGGAGTACCCTGATAACATCTCCCAACAGTGACCCAAGTCCAGGGCTTGTTTTGCCATCCAAATGGGGGAGTAAGGTGGGCCCGAGATTACATATCCGGGTGCCTAGTTCGGCATCCAAACAGGTGTTGGTCTGATGACCCTAAGTAAGAGTGTCCGAACTGAATGCTTGGTCTGGCCCAATGGTTGAGTCTGGCATGGCTATTGAACCATTGGGCCCTTATGGGTCACATAATAGAGTTTGCCTTCACTCTGACATGTTTACCTGTTATCGTGCCTCCTTCGTCCTGCAGGCCCCTAAATTCTTCTTTAGAATCCAGTTGGTTTTCTTCATTCTTCTTTGGTTCTCCACCTGCAATTGAGGGTGATTTTTGTTAAACTATCTGACTCAAAACTAACTAATAGTGAGTGGACTTTCCGCACAGCTCATATAATAATTTTGGAGGTTATAATTAACCAATGTGTAACAAGCTCTAACACTCACCCGCACTTGTGATCCCTAATCCTCACGTGAAGAGATAAACAACGGATCCATAACATGGTATCACAACAAACAACGAAACTAGGTGCACTTAAGGCTCAAACAAAGGGGGAACCAATTAACATAGTCTTTCAAAAAGCCTCTGAAAGCATAGCTCTGATATTGTGTTAAAGCATCCAATTAGGCAATCAACTTACGCAACCCCATCGCAACTCACAAAGGTTCTTCAACGAGCAACTTGAAAGGGTTTTTCAACGAACAACTCGAAATGGTTTTTCGATGAACAAACAATGACTGAAACGAATTTGAAGACACAAGTATGAATTACATCACATTAGAAACAAAGTCTACGATCACTATAAATTGATTTGATTGTATTATAACCGGGAAAAAAAAATTCTTTCCACTCAATATTAATCTTGACTGAATAAAATTTAATTTATCAATAAAGAAGAAATGAGATAATTGACTCTAGCTTCCACTTTTCTTCCAATGCAGTAATTACTTTTTTTTTATCCATGTAAAATGAGTAGTTATCCTTTTCATGTATTTTTTTTTAAAAAAAAAAATCTATAGAGGATAATAAGAATCTATAGAGGATAATTTTATGGTTGGAAAAACTTTAGAAAGGGTCCATCTAATTTGCATGAATTCTCATTTCCATCCATCTAGTACTAATTTTGTCAATTTAAAACGTTTACTTTATATTCTATCTCAATTTCGTCCATCTTGCTGACGGCGTAATTGAAAAGGATGGAATTTAATGAAAAATTTGTCATTTTCACTACTAAAGATACTAAACCAAGATTTCATGCAAACTAAGAAACAAACATTTAAATTTGTTTTTACCAAAAAAAAAATGAAAAGAAACCAGCATACGTAATATACTCCTCAATTATATAGATAGAATAGAAAATAGAGTACATTTAATTTGGAAAAAAAGGGCTAAAATTATTTCCATAATGAAAGAGTCCCTCGCCCTCCGCAAAGCTAAATGGGGGAAAACCATGAAAAGAAGAAAATGAAAACCATAATAAATCAAAGGGTCAAATTTCACTTAAGGTTTCCGACAAATACAGAAACCTCCCATATACTTTCTGAAATTCCACTGCCCTCCCTTACATTTCAAAATAATTGTCACTTACCTCTCCTACCGTTACTTTAAGGCTAACGGTGTTAACTTTTTGCGTGAAATGACCGTAGTACTCTTGGTATATATTATTCACCCTAAAAAAATAGAGTTAAAAAGTTTTACTAAAAATTTAAATCATTTTTCGTTATTAAAAAATAGCTTATAGAAAAAAAAAGTATTGAAGAGATTTTTTATCACAAAAAACTAAAAAAAAATAATTTTGAAAAATGTTTTTTAAAATATTTTTTGAAATGCGAAATTTTTGAAAACATTTTGTTTGGACAACAAATTAGTTTTTGTTAAACCATTATTTTAAAAAATAATTTTTGAAAATATGTTTTTTTAATCTGAAAAATAAATTTTGAAAAAAAAAACAGTTTTAAAAACTATTTTCAATACTAGTTTTTTTTCCCTACAAAAACATTCAAAGTGAAAGAAAAATGAAAAAGAATTTCTTTGATACTTTGTGTTTTAAAACTATTTTTTTCAAAATGAAAAACATTTTAATTTTTTTGGAATTTTTTTTTAACTCTACTTTGTTTATAAAAAAAATTGTTTTTTTAAGGTGGAGAATATATACTGAGGGCGTTACGGTCATTTCACGCAAAAATTTAACACCATTAGCCTTAAAGTAACGGCAGGGGAGGTAAGTGACAATTATTTTAAAAAATAAGGGAGGGCAGTCGAATTTCAGAAAGTATAAGGAAGGTCTTTGTATTTGTTAGAAATCCCAGGGGAAGTAAGTGGAATTTACCCTAAATCAAAATATTGTCGGCAGTTTTACACCAAACAGACAAAAAAACACCAGGACAAGCTTATCTAAAGTACAAGGGCAATACCTGTCTGGCCAAAACTCAGATCATTAAGCGGGGACCACCTGGATTATTAGGAGTATTTTTTTAATTTTCACCAAATCTGAATCGGCACCACTACACTCCTAGAAAATACCCCTAGAAAATACCCCCAGTATTTACTTAGAAATTGAAAATTTATGGCCTAGATTCACTTCTGGGCCATTGATTTGGTAAATTCTGTATGCCATTTATGAACACTTAGACATACTAAACAATTAAAAAACGAGGGTTAGCATCATTTATAGTATCAATCCCACATCAATTTTAAAAGCCCTGCTTCTTCCTTTTCTTTTCTTCTTTTTTTTTTTTTTTTTTGTTATGACAAGAGTAAGATCGTATTGGTACAAGTCCAACGGCACTTACATAATGAAATCCATTACATAAATTTTAGACAAAACCAAAATAATCACCTAGCTGATGCAAAAATGATAAAAGTACAAGACAATTGATGTATTTATCTTAACTTAGGCATCTCGCCTGATGTACATTATAATCATATTTAGAATTAACAGCCTCAAAAGAGATAAGTGATAGTCAAAGACAAAAGAAAACAAATACCCATACGATCAGATAGATTCTAACCAAGTATGAGCGCACAATGAAATTCCAAAACTATAGATCGGATGCCTAAAACACTATCGACAAAGATATCATTGTGAAGCAACACCATCTAAATACTCTAGCAGAAACGAGATACATAACTCTTACAAATTAGACGATATGTCGTTCATCCAAAGAGACCAAAAAAAAAGGGAAAAAAAGAAGAAAAAGAAATACTAAAGTAGTGCTAAAGAATAGAAAAGAAAAGGAAAAAAGATAGTGCTAAAGAATAGAAAAGAAAAAGAAATACTAAAGTATATTAGGCATATTACCTAGGGATACTTTATGAGAGTTTAAAGGCAAGCCCAACAATAGGTAGGCAAATTATGTAGTGTACAGTGCACATATCTATTATAGCTAAACACTTTTTTTTTTATCAAAACTCAAATAGTACTCTCTATTTTACATATCATCTATTATTAAATACATTCTTTTATTTGATCTTTTTTTCATTATTAGAACATCCTCATCAGCCTCACCAAAAAAAATACCAAATTTAACTTCAAAAACACATTTTAGAAATTAGTAAGCCATTTTATAAAAATTCACAAAATCAGACTCTCTATTTTAACTTTACTAGTACCGCAACAAATATTGTAAAGGATTGTTTGTTGAATTACTAGACACCATCCTCGAAGGTGTGTGTGTGTGAACCTGGGTAAATGAGCATATAAGTTCTCTCTCTCTCTCTGTGTTTGAACGTGGGTAAAGGAGCATATAAGTTTTCTCCTCTCCCTACTCGCCTTCGGTGGTGGAGGTCGCTGGAGGTGGAGAGGAAGGTGGGAGGAGCTGGGTTCTCAGTGGCGGTGGAAGCGTTCTCTGTAAATTTTTTAAATGGGCGGCAGGGAGCCCCTGATCCGCCCAGTTTTTGAATTTTCATTTTTTTCCTGGTGTTGAGTGGGCGGGTCCACGTAATCGTGTTGTAGTGATAGTGTGAAATTTTGTTGTTGGTGTATCATTTCTGAGCCTCTTGTGCTTGCCATAACCCATCACCGTCGGGCTAAGAATTGAAAATACTCCTACCAGAGTGGTAAGATTAAAAAATGAACCAAAACATGGGAGTGGTTTTGGCATCGCCTATGGTATTTTTTACTAAATCTCTCATTCGATCATCTCTTCCTTCCATTCACAGTATAAATAACCCTCAAGAGAAGTCTCTTAACATTTCACATACCCGACTTCGCTCTGTTCTAGAAAATAAACCCTCTCAGTTTTCATGTAAAGAAGGGAAGGAAGAGATCTCGAGCACTGATGGTCAAGTCATACGTTGCAAAGGTATGTTGATTATCCCATTGAACTTTTCACGCATTATTTGGTTCTTCTTTTATCATTTGGTATTTATTGGCTAATCACCGATGGGTTTGTTAATCTGGTGTCAAATCATACTGGTTTGAGATTTGATCACTAATATTGTGGTTTTCGTTTGGGAGTTTTGCCCTTTTTTTGGTTTTGTATATCATTCCTTCGATCTTTCACATGTTATTGGGTTCTTCTTTTATCCCTTTGATTTCATTCGCTTAATTCTTATGATTCACATATGGGTTTCTATCAATTTGGGCTATTAAATGATGTAGTAACTGAATGAGAAAATAAGGATTTGATATAGTTTAGATTCAATTGTGATCATCATTGAGATTTTTTTTTTGAACTGATCATCATTGGGATAGTAGTTGGAATGTATGCCTATTCTGATTGGTCCTTGTTAAAAGTTTGGATAGGATTGTGAGAGAGGGACTATTACTTTTTCTTTGAGAAATGTATGCCTATTCTGATTGACTTTTTCTGCTGCTTCTTCTTTTTGGTAATTTTACTATTTGTGCTTCATTTTCATTGGCGGACGTGGATTGGCTAATGGCTTGTTCATCGTGGGTTGCAGCCGCGGTGGCTTGGGAAGCAGGGAAGCCACTGGTTATCGAAGAAGTGGAGGTGGCGCCACCGCAGAAGATGGAGGTTCGTCTGAAGATCCTCTTCACCTCTCTCTGCCACACCGATGTTTACTTTTGGGAAGCCAAGGTAACTAAATTTCAGTTGGTATTCATTTCCTTGTATTAGATTTTGATACGTGACTTGTTCCATGATGTTTGCTTCAATTTCCAGTCATATTTTATCATGCCTCGTTGGTGACTCCGAAATCAGTTTCTTTCAAATATTGCAGGGTCAGAACACTATGTTTCCTCGAATCCTCGGACATGAGGCAGGAGCGTGAGTGAATTTTCTTTCCAAGACAATCTCGATCTGATTATCTTTGGCCGTCTCGAATCCTGAGTTTCTTTTATTTTTCCATTGCTTCTTTAAAGTAATTATATATTTGGATCGATACTTGATCTGACAGAGAGGAATTCAATCTTGAACTTCTTTGTCACATGAAAAGGAACTTTTTTCTTTCTTTTTTTCTAACAGCTTCTATATGAAAGAAGAAGATTATCTACTATCTTTACTCTTTCAAATTTCATAACACATGGGACATATGACCTTTGGAAATTGGATTGTCCCTTGATTTGGTACGATTTGATGAAAGGGTTGGAGCTCTTTGATTCTTTCTTTTCCACCTTATTTCATGGAGTTGAATTTGATGACTGTTGGAGATGCCTTTATCCACAATGCATTTCCAATGCCTAAAATGCAATGGCTTCTCTAATCATGGAAATTTTCTTTGTATGTAGAATTGTGGAGAGTGTTGGAGAGGGAGTGACAGAGCTTGCACCCGGAGACCATGTGCTGCCAGTGTTCACTGGTGAATGCAAAGAATGTGCACACTGTAAGTCCGAAGAGAGCAACATGTGTGACCTCCTCAGGATTAACACCAATAGGGGAGTCATGATCCATGATGGAAAATCAAGATTCTCTATCAATGGGAAACCCATTTTTCATTTTGTTGGAACATCCACCTTCAGCGAGTACACGGTGGTCCATGTTGGTTGTGTTGCCAAGATCAATCCGCTTGCTCCTCTCAACAAAGTCTGTATTCTTAGCTGTGGAATCTCAACAGGTACCAGACAATGATACCATGATTTTAAAAATATGTTTGGCAATGTTTACATTTTTTGTTGTTTGTCTTTTGAATGGAAGATTCGAAAACGCTAGTCGTAGTTATGTTGTCCACATTGTTGTGCATAATAGAATTTTCTGCAAATATTTAAATCTTTGTGGCGTTGCTCAAAAATATGCACGTGAAAGTTAAACTGTTGCCAAACAAGTTTTCTTTGTTTGAACACAAGAATTCTAAAAAATAAAGATAAGGAAACAGTTTTGCATAATGCCATTGTTGATAAACAAGCTTTTGCGTTTTGTTTGGATAGGCTTTGGTGCCACCGTCAATGTTGCAAAACCAAGAAAGGGCTCAACAGTGGCAGTTTTTGGGTTGGGAGCAGTAGGCCTAGCAGTGAGTTTCTCTAAATGCTTATTGCCCTATATGTACTTCGTTGTTATCAAAATCTACCAGAAATCTCGTTAATTTCGTCTGTTAGGCAGCAGAAGGTGCCAGAGTTTCCGGTGCTTCAAGGATTATTGGTGTGGATATGAATCCAAACAAATTTCAGCTAGGTTGGTGCTCCTATTAATGGTTTGATTTATATTTGCATTAACTGAAACAATTTTCTTGTCATAGATCACTGCAACTTCTCTTGATTCCGTTAAGATTTAACCACATGTGACTAATTCAAAGTAGTTGCATAACTCTCCCAAAAGTTGAGTTCATTTGGCATTGCCCATTTGCATGGCCAACTGCATCTAATCCTTTGTAGAAGCTATTTTTGAGACATAAGTTGCATTTACCTTGATCCCATGGGCATTTCTTGCGTTATGGAGAGAAATTGGAATGGATGAATGCACAAAGAGCAGAGGCCACAATCATTATGATTTATAGACCTTGGTTTCTAACATGGATGTTCTTTGTATAACAGCAAAGCAGTTTGGTGTGACAGAGTTTGTGAACCCAAAAGACTATAACAAACCAGTTCAGGAGGTACTTTTCTGCACCTCTATTTTGCAATTTGAACCATTTCCCTTGCATTTTTCAGTACTTTGGTCAAGTTTCTTAGTGTTCTTGACTTTCTCTTCAGGTGTTAGCTGAGATGACTGATGGAGGAGTTGACAGAAGCATTGAATGCACTGGACACGTTGATGCTATGATTTCTGCATTCGAATGCGTCCATGATGTGAGTTTCCCAAATCTTGAATCTTCTATTATCACCAATGTATAAATGGAGAAGACTGGTTTGGTGTTCTCCCCCTGCTCCCCCTTTTTAAAGGCTTGTAACCTTACTTTCAATGCTGAAATTATCCCCCCAAAACCACTTCGGTTTTTCATTTCTCAACATCTCTCAAAATACTAGTACTTCAGTAATATAAATGGTTCAAGTTTGTTTGTGAACGGTTAGAAGTTTGGTTTCATGTGGATTCATGATACACTGATGTACCACCTTCTATATCAGTATACATATACCAAGGTTAGAGCTGATAGACAACAAACTTACCATAACAGGGCTGGGGTGTAGCTGTTCTAGTGGGAGTCCCCACCAAAGATGCTGTATTCAAGACACACCCAGTGAATTTCCTAAATGAAAGGACACTAAAGGGAACCTTCTTTGGAAACTACAAACCCCGGTCAGACATTCCTGCTGTTGTAGAAAAATATATGAACAAGGTGAATTTCCGAATGCCTACTTCACTTTAAGGAAATCCATTATCCGTATTTTAGGCCTTAATTGGTCCTAAATTTGTAATAACATTTGCAGGAACTTGAACTGGAGAAGTTCATCACTCATCAAGTCCCTTTCTCGGAGATCAACAAGGCCTTCGACTACATGCTCAAAGGGGAAAGCATAAGATGCATTATCCGAATGGAACATTAGAATGAATGGGATCCGTGGTATCCGATGCAATAAAGTTATCAATCTTTTGACATATTGCATATAAAAATCTGTTATCCTCTTTTGACATTTTATTTCTATGAAAAATTTGTTATAAAAATCTTTGTCCTCCTGGGTAGGCTTTTTATTTCCTCCAGGTGAGAAGAATTTGCTTACAGAGTGGGTAGGGACCGTCCGGTGCCTATGGTGCCTTTTGAATATGTTTTGGAGCCGCCCAAATATTTTTGAAAATAGATTTGCCCCCCAAAATTGACCAAAATACCACCCTCAAATATGGCTGTCCAAAACATGTTTAGACAAATCTCGATGGATGTCGGGCACCACGTGTCCTTACCCTCTCCATATGCAAAATTTTCTCCATCTTATGGTTTCCTTCTAATATGGTTTCCTTTTATGTTTTGTTTTGACATGTAATCAAAGAGAATACTACGAATTTATTTTATGGTCTGTCCTCTGATAATCTGTGTATGCAAATTAAAAACGGTGGCATAGCCCAACAGCAAAGCTTTCCATCGGCATCCCTTGTGGCGCTTCGAGTCACACAAAACTGTCCAACCAAATGAGGTTGCACACATCTTTCCCTCCCAAAAGAAAGTACTCCCTCCGCCCCTTTTTTATAGTCGAACTAACCATATTTTAGATTGTTTCCTCCCAAAAGAAATAACTCTTTGTTTTGAAATATTTTAGATTAATAACTCTTTGGTAAAAAGAGTTATTTGGTAAATGTGGAGGATAATTTTGAAAAGTTGAGGTAAAAGTTGACGTGAAAGGTCTAAATTATAGGTAAAAGTTGATGTTAAAGATGTAATAATGATGTCTCTTTAGATTTATGAAGAAACAAAGTTTAAAAAAGTGACGGAGGGAGTATAAAATTCAAATCCCAAAAGAATTAATTACTATTTGCAAGTTGAGAAAATGCCCTAACTTATGCATACGCCTTTCGCTTCCAAAATTTTTAGTTGCAGAACATACCTCTTCCTTGCACATGGTACAAGCCCTTCTTTTTTTTTTTTTTTTTTTTTTTTGAACAGAATTATACAAGTCTTTTATGCAATGGAGTTATGACATTATCACCACCCAAGCCTTAAAGCCGACGAGCTCCAGGATTCGTCCTTGACTATGTAGAAAAAGTCATAAGAGAAGCAAACAAGCCAAAGCTTGAAATATAGTTAATGCAAAAAGAAGGCTACACGTTGAGAAAAAGCCCAAGTTAGTTAACCGGTCATCACCACCTCATGACACCATCCTTGAAATTTAGAGCAAGTCCTTCCATATGTACTCCCTCCGTTCCTTTTTAAGTGTGTTGCTTCGTAAATCCAACTTATTAAAGAAACATCATTATTACATTTATCACATCAACTTTTACCTCGACTTTATACTTTTTACATCAACTTTTACTTTTACTTATCCTCCACTTTACCCGTTAACTCTTTACACTAACTTTTCAAAAGGGAAAAATGATAATTGTACACATTTTTACCCATTAACTTTTCAAAACACACTTATTAAGGGACAGACCAAAATGAAAATGTATACACTAAAAAAGGAACAAAGGGAGTACTAAAATGGCATTGTCAAAGTCGCTTTTCTGATTTTGAAACAACCAAAACTAAGAAAAACATTCTACAAATCTATTAATGGTAGAAGCTTTAGCAGCAAGGGAAAGTTTGCAGCTGGATGTGGATTTGGGGACTGACAACATTATACTTGAAAGTGATTCTCAACAATTTGTCTGTTTAATTTAGAAACAAATGGAAGACCACCGGTCGGTGGGGGTTATAGTTGCAGACATTGTAACGACCCGTGTTTTTATGTGATTTTTTCTAAAATAATGTTGGGGAAATGTGAGAAATTGAAAATGAGTTGATGTGGGGCCAATGTGAGTGTGGCAATCGCACTTGGGTTTATTTGTAACACATTAGAAACTTAGGCGGTGTAAGTGCATAAAGGAGGGTGTATATATAAGTGTATATGACTGATTTTTTTATCAAAATATACACTCATTTCTCTCTCTAAAAATCAGCCCTCTCTCCCTCTTTTCTCCTCCTCTCAAAGTTCCTCCAAAATCTTCACCAAAATCCACCCCTCTCACTCCCTAAACTCAAGATTCAACCTCATATCCGTTATCTACGCATGTTTTGGAGTCCGGGACTCCGTGGTTTTGCTTGGAGCTAGCACATCTCGGTTGAGTTTGCAAGAACAACTTAGGGCTTTAATTTCCTTCTCATTTGGAGCTCAATCCTTGAGGTAGGGGAACAAATTCTACTCCCTCTAGTTGTATACTTGTGATTTGTTGCAAATACTTGATTCTTAGCCTCAATCTTCATGAAAACCATGTTTTCTCCTAGAAGTGGGTTTTGTTGAATTTGGGTTTTTGATCTAAGGATTTGGTAGTTGATTGATGCAATTGATTATTGTTTTACCCTCCCTCCATGCCCATTAGTTGCTTGACACTTCTAATTTTTTGCCTAAAACATCAAAATATGACTTGGGATGATGTTTCATGCTTTGGGAAAAATTCGCAGGAAATCTGGGTTTCCCCAACCAGTCGTGCAAAAACCTCCAACCTTGTTGGCCTTTTCTGAAAAATTGGTCTTGTCTCTGTCCTGGCCCAACCAGTTGGGCAAAAACCTCCGACTGGTTGGGAAACGCTAAAATATTATATTTTCATCATTTATCCTCCCCTTGAATATTTGACACATCGTACATCCCTCCAACTTTATTTTGGCTACATTTGGGTAATGTAAAGAGTTGGTTTGACATTTCGATGCAAATGATAACGATGAGACAAAATGTGAAGTTTTGAAATGCGTTTTGAATAAAAAGTGTTTTATGGATAAATGTGAATACTAGGGCCACCATTCGGTGTGTCCCTAGCCATGGGTGAACGGAGCCCACAAAATCCGGCAGAGGACTTAATTCTCTGTTAAAAATAAATGGATATTTTGAGAAGTGTTTGGAAATGGAATATTTCATGAAAGATATGGCATTTTGGTATAATTGGATACTTGAATACGTTTTTTTTTTAATATTTGGGTATTAAATTTGACACTTGAATACGTTCTTGGACACGTGAATATTCCTTGGGATACTTGGACACATTTTTGGACTAACCTTGGTGTTCTTAGTGAAAATTGGCTTTTGGTACACGCTATTGAGATTTTGGTGAGTACTTGGGCTTTTGATGGACATTTAGGCTATTTTCGAATATACCGGCATTTCCTTGGACACGTGGATCCTTGTTAGAGGAAGTGGAGGATTGCACTATGGTTTGTGAAAATGAGAGAAGGCGGGATGGTAAAGAATAGATGAGACGTTACAAATTTAGGATGAGTGTGTGTGGTTGATGAGTGAATATGTTTTAAGATAGAAAGAGTCACGTTATAATAACATTGGTCTATTATTACCAGCGTAGCTGGGCATGGTGAACGTGGCCTGTGAAACACGGAATATATTGTTATTACCAGCGTAGCTGGGCATGGTGAACGTGGCCTGTGATACACGGAATATACTATTCTTACAGGCTGGATAAGAGTATTTGGGACGTATACACCCTAGTACGGGTTACCGGACCTGAAACTTCCCAATATATGTATAGATAGAGTTCATGGAGGAGTTGAAGTGAAAAAGGAGTTTAAGTACTTAGCACGTATGAAACACTCAAGATTTAATAAAAGAAGTTTTTCATGAACGAAGATGACAAGTTTATAAATGTTAACACATGGACTTTTAACTTGATTCATATATCATTCATGAGTCATCACTTTTCAACATGAAACATCGTATTTGTCGAACCACCGTGTTTGTCTCATGCTCATTTCACATGCACTTATCATCTTTATACACCTCACGTTAGTAGAATGGTTTTCCCACTGGGCTAGTGTAGTTCAACCTATCAATTTTCAAGTACCCATCAAGGAGCATGACATGGAGTGCTTGGAGTGCATACATACATTGGTTTTGAAAACTAAATGGAGGGGTTACTTAGTCATCTTAGAACTTATAGTTTGTTAAGGTAATTTTGTAACTGAATCAAGTTTTCTCTTTTGACATTGGATTGTAAACACAATTGAAACTTATGTATTTGCATATAGGGGTTTGCGGGTACCCTTAGATTACTGTAACCTGTTGATTATTATATTTCTATGTCTTACGTGGAATTTGACGTGGCTTGTGGACTTGTTGACCGTCTACGTAGAATTTTCTTTATGAATTATCCTTTAAATTATTGAGGGCGTGACAGATATTCTTCGTCTTTTAGCTAGGTTTTCGAGTGCGGATATTCTTTTCAGCAATGGGGTAGCCCATAAAATTGCTCAAAGAGCCATGAGGGGTTCTGTTTTCTCTACATGGGAGTTTAGGCCTCCTTTGTAGCTTCTATCTCCTTTTCAAGAGAATAGAGTCTAATTCGAGTTGTGTGGCTTATGATTATCATTAATAAAATTGAGTTCTATCATTTGATAAAAAGAAAAAAGTCATTTTTTGATCCGCAAACACAATGCCATTTTGCCGCACCACAATTCCCTCCCTTCATTTAGCTTTAACTTTGAAATAAACTACATTTTATAAATTGAAGTAAAAGTTACAAGCCTAAAACAAATAAAATACAAATGAATCTAGAGAACCTCGAAGAAGACCACAATAGTCTTCGTGCTCGGACTCTACGTCATTTGGCCATCACTTTATTTCTTCACATTTGCTAATAAGCATTCTGCATTCCCTTGAGGCTCCTTGTTGGAAAAATCCATATGCACTAGTATTATATCTTCACCTTCTGAAATTCAAGGTTCCCTAACAATCCATAAAACACCCTAACAGTATGAGTGTGAATCACTAATTAATACTACCAACAGAAAATCACGCAAGCAGTCAAATCCCACAACACAGAGACATACGTGGAAAACCCTAAATGGGTAAAAAACCACGGGGAGGAATTAAAATCACTACACTCATTGTGTAGTTACAGATATACCTATCCAAATGAAGTAAATCTTCACAACGTTCTAAGTATCACCTGTCGAGTCACACGTACACCGCACACAGTGATCTTGATTGCTAGCGCCTTGAATCGCACAAGCCTTCCAATCGTTTGCCTTTCGAACTCCACAAAAGGACTCTAATCAAAAGTTGGTTGTTGAAGAATCAACCCCTTGAAGATGAACCCTAAGCATCCGGCCTTCAAAGATCTTCAAGGTGCATTAAAAAAAAAATCTCACAAATGTTTTTATGTAAATAAACGCCCAGAGAAGTGGCTGCTGCGCTCTCCACTCTTCAACCCTAATTGATGTTAATATATAGGCACACACCGGTTGCTCAAGCAAGAACAAGTTGCTCGAGCAATTGCGAACATATAACTTGCTTGACGAGTTGCTTGAGCAAGTTCTGAAATACTAAACCTCACCATCGAACAGATGGACTTGCTTGATAGGTTGCTTGAGCAAGTTTCTTGAAATACATCAAAATAAAGACCGCAATAAAAAGAATTACATATTGATTTCCTTTCACACCTAAACAGACACTCTAAATAATAAAATTACAACTCGATGTGAATGTGTGTTTTGTCAAACAAAATTGCCAAAACAAAGGACTCCGGAACTTGGTCCTTACACTTTCTTTCTCATTTCTCTTCATCTCTCTCTCTTCTCAAGTTCAGCTTGCATGTCTTATATTTTCTTTCATCCATTTCTGCATTTCTAGCTGCTTTATCATCTGCAATCGTGTTAAATTACTCCACCCAATTTTTAAATAGGGTATGATCAACTTTGATTATCCTTTTAACTAATGTTTTCGTTAACTGATTGCCCAACTTACTTTGCCTTTGGTGTGCTCTTCTAATAGTAGGGACGCATTGTAATTTCTCTCCTAGTATTTTCTAAACAAAATGGCCGAACAATTTGGACCTACTATCACAAACATATATAATCTGCGACATAATAATATCACGTGTTCCTTCCATCCCTTTTAACGTGTGGAGCCTCGTAATTCTAACTTATTAGGTAAATATCATCATTACACCTTTCTGTTGGAAAATATTATAGGGTACAATATTTTTGTGTGTGAATGTGAATTGACTTGATTTGAAGTCATGTCTTTTTAGTGGCACCTGTTCACTGTGGACAGACGCTTCTTTTGTGAACAGAGGTGACTATCTATTCGTGGAGTCCAGTTAGTCTATATATGTCATCCATCATTCATTTTATGGGGTTGATTTTCCATATTTTTTGGTTGAGTAAGAGTCCTTTCATAAAAGAGAGTAGAAACACAAAGTTCCATTCGTCAGGCCCTCCAACTGTAGTTCGCCAGGCCCTCGAGTGATGGTGGTAGCTTGGTGGGCAGGGTGCCTCACATTCCAAGGGGTGACACGGTTTCGCATCTTGCCAGGTGGCAAGGGATTGTGGGGGTACATATTTATGCCCATTTGTATCTAGGTGGTGGCATGGTGACGACCTGTTCTCACGGATGGTAGTTATGGCTTGAACCGGACATTCCACTATTGGATCGGGAGCCCCTATGGTCACGCCCAGGGGGTGTTGCTATGTTGGTTGCCCCCTCCCACCCTTTATCTAATTAAAAGAAAAAATTGTAGTAATGCTTTGGGGGAATTCCGATCAAGTAGTGCCGAGAGACAAGCATCCAATGCATACCGTAAGCACCATAGCGAAGGCAAAATCTCTGTTATGTACAAAGTATCACAACTTTTCATAATAATTGTATAAATTTTTACCCATTAACTTATCAAAAATTTGATACTTATTAAGGAATAACCCAAATTAGAATACTAGACTTTGGGGATCACGAAGGGAATACTGTTTTACGAACAATTTGCGAGTGTGTTTTTATTGTCTTCTTAAACATGGAATTTTTCAATAAAATGTAAGAAAACAAGTTTCAAAATCATTGACTAGAAAAAATTCTGAAAAATATTAGCATTATTGAGAGTAAAAAATCAACTAAAAACCCACGTCGAAAGGGTCTTCTTTGTCACCGTTTGGGATAATATTCCTTTTGAATTTGCAGTTTTCATGCTTCCTTGGTTCCTTTAAAGATTTCCATGAAAATGGAATCTCATCTTCCTTTAAATATTTCCATGAAAATGAATCTCATCTTTTCAATGACTTTAAGTCATTAGGCCATCTACAGCCCTTCACTTTTTTTTATACCAAATTTAAGTTTGAAAAATTGATCAAAAGCTTGATTTTTTATATTTTTTTGGGGTAAATATCAAAAGCTTGATTTTACATTGAAGACTCCAATGTTTATTGTTAAAATTTTCATCAAATCATTGATCCTCTAATACCACGCATTCGACTAGACCTATACCCGATCTCAAGTTGGTCTGCCTTCGCAGTATGTGTCTTTAGAGCCTGCTAGTGCATGCGCACGCGTGATTTATTCCTATATCTTGTGATATATTCCTATATCTTGTGATATAATCTTATATCTTGTGATATAATCTTGTAATGCTTCGGGCCTTTGAAATGAAACAACTGCTTGTTCAAAAAATAAAAAAAAAAAAGAGTATAATTTGTTGGAAGCTACAAATTAGGCACACTTGTCAGATCATGTAAGCCATTCATTAAACATTTATGCACATGTATCCCTTTCTAAAATGGATTTATTCCTCAGCACATCATACTTCAAAGAAAAAAGAGAAAGCATAGAGCATAGTGCTAGAAAAGAAATTTAGGTTCACAAGTTTGATTTGAACTCTTAAATGTTCTGTAATGTGGTTGGAATTTGCTCATGATGAGTAAAATAACCATCTTTTAAAGGACATGTGAACATGGTTGATTAATTTACTATTTTTTTCACCAAAGTGGTAAAACAATAAATCATATTCACTGTGTAAATAACCATCTTTGAAATCATCAAAGTGAATATGGTTTATTGTTATACCACTTTGGTGAAAAAAATGGTAAATTAATCAACCATGTTCACATGTCCTTTAAAAGATGGTTATTTAAATAGTGAATATGGTTTATTGTTTTACCATTTCAGTGATTTCACATAATAAACATGATAATCATGGTTAAAATTTTTAAAGGAGCCGCATGCGCTAGCCAAATTCACAAATGGAAGTAAAAAAAGGTTTTTGATTGGGTGGTTTGAACAGTAGATTTTATTCGGAAATAAATTGGTTTGATAATGTTGTATTCCATGGGTAGGGGATAGAAACCAAATCCCATTATACTAATAACGTAAGTAATGGAATAAATAAGGGCATAAAGATCCAAATATCCAATGTCGCGATGTAAATATAAGTATTCAAATCCCATAGGATGGCAACATAAATAGAATTTCCAAACACGATGCCTAATTAAAATTCTCATAAATAAATTAATTGTTGAATTTATCTAATTACAAAAAATGCATAACCAACATGGATATGCATAAGGGCAAATAAGTCTTTTGACAGCTTTTTACAGTATCGACCCAAACTTATTCCCTTCTAACAAAATCATCCAAACAAAGTCTAATTTATCCACCCTTCATAAACATTACATCATTGTGAGCCCACCCTCCATTTCTAGTACAAAAGCAACTATATTTCGTGTATCATTTTTTGAATTTTACTTGACGGGTACTTTAATTCGGTACGAAAAAACTTGAAAAATGATACACGGAAGTACTTCATTTTTTATTTAAAAAATGGCAAGAGAGAGAAAGTAGGACCATTATCTAGGAACGAAGGGAGTAATAAAGAAAAAAGGGTAAACAAAAGGAGATTTTCTGATCAGTCGGATATCGTTGAGTGCTTGATCTCATTACGCATTTTCAAGTTTACAATTCACATTTTTTAACTTTAAATCAGAAAATGCACGATTTCATTTAACGATAGATTGAACCAATTTTTTTACAGTGTTACTGAAAAAAATATTTTAAAAGTTAGAAAGACGTGAATTAACAAGATGATGTGACGCAGCGGAATTCACGAGAAACTAGTTGCGTACTAGTTCAAACGAAAATAGGTTCTCGAATCCACGAGATGTTCTTGAATCCACAAGAAAAAGAGAAAAACTCTATAAATTTTATTGATAATTGCATAAAAGCTAAATATGCCCATAGGCTACATCCTTATTTATACTAGTAGGAGTCCTGACTAAAAGGAAATTACTTAGAGTGGTGACCAAGCAAAACATTACTTAGAAACCTAGAATATTTGCTAAAAGGAAATAAAATAAAATCTAACCAAAACTAAACTAAAAGCGTGCAAAACAAGCAGCACAAATAAAATCTTCTAATACTAATCGTAAATAAAAATTATTACTAAAATAATGTTTCCATAAATAATAGGGGTGTATATCTTGTCCTGCATCATTCTCCTTTTCTTCAAAAGAACTCGTCCTCGAGTTCTCGTTAGGAACCTGCCATCTTCCATGCCAAATAAATAAATACTTGGAGTACTTCAATCGCTTGATTTCCTTCCAAAAAAGTTTCACACCAAAAATTACTTCCAATGATATCTTCTCAGCATGTTTCAATTGATTGATAAGATCCAATAGATGAATATTGGGAATCCAATCATACTGTTGCACTCCAAGAAAATCAACAAAGCCAACTTGACTTTGTGGGTACTCTTGATCTTGTTTCATCTTGGTATTGGTTGATACATCAACAATTGGCTCATTGAGACATGCTGGTTTGACCATAGAGTCATCAGATGAATTAGCAACATCAATTTCTTCCATTGAAAAATCAATTGGGTCCTCAACAACTTGATAACCAACATCCATAGAAATTTTCTGCTTCTCACCCACGTCCATATCGATTTGCTTATCATTAACTTCAATCACAATGTTCCCTTTGCCGCTACTGCTCATATCAACTTTCTCTTTAAAAGCTTTTTCAACAACTTCGTAGATGTGTGCATTATATGTTGTTGCTTTGACCTATATTTTTCTTCCAAAAGTTGCTCATAATTCCATGGCAAAAATCTCTCCATCATAAGTCTTTTGATTCTTGACCATGCGCGAATACGACGCTTTCCCAATCGTTCTCTCTTATCTTGCATATCTAACCACCATCGCAGTTTTAAGTTTTGCCAAAAAATATTTCCACCTTATTTCAGACGGCATTCTCACATACTCAAAGAAATCATCAATATCTAAAATCCAATCTAAAATATCTTCAAAATATTCATAACCACTTAATTTAGGCAAATTATCATAAGACCTGAAATCGGGTTCTGATTCCTCATTATCAAAGCACAATTAGTTGGGTGTCTCCCAACTACAATCTGAAAAATCCCACCGCGCGTTCCCGAACCCGGGTTTTAGTTAAGAGGACAAATCCCACCGCGCGATTCTCTTCAACCTCTGGAAGGTTTTGGTGAAGAGTCAATTGTACTGCCGCAGGAATTTCCGTCAACGAGTTCGTGTTTCGTCACGAAATTGCGAAGCCCTCATCAATTGGGTTCGTTGTTCTTCTACCATCTTCCTCGGATGCAAACCTTTGAGCAACGTCAAAAGGTTGTGTTTTCTACTTTGTTTGGTGCCACCGAGCATTTGACGCAATGGAATTCACGAGAAACTAGTTGCGTACTAGTTCAAACGAATATAGGTCTCGAATCCACGAGTGTTCTTGAATCCACAAGAGAAAGAGAATAACTTTTATTGATAATTAAATAAAAGCTAAATATGCCCATAGGCTACATCCTTATTTATACTAGTAGGAGTCCTGACTAAAAGGAAATTACTTAGAGTGGTGACCAAGCAAAACATTACTTGGAAACCTAGAATATTTGCTAAAAGGAAATAAAATAAAATCTAACCAAAACTAAACTAAAAGCGTGCAAAACAAGCAGCACAAATAAAATCTTCTAATACTAATCGTAAATAAAAATTATTACTAAAATAATGTTTCCATAAATAATAGGGGTGTATATCTTGTCCTGCATCATTTCGCACATCCATTTGTGTATCATTTTTCATGTGTGTCTAGAGCGTGTTCGCACATGAAAATAGGTGGAAGATAGAGAGAAAAAACATAAGTCTATGTTGGAACTTGTGACTCATATGGAGAGGTACCAAGGAGTTCTGATGAAAGGCCAAATGTTGGAGTGGAACGGAGCGAAGCGAGGGGAGCACAGCGCACCGAGCGGAGAACAAGACTTGGGGATCCGTCTACTTTTCAAGAGGCCATTACTACTTCTGAAAAGGACAGATGGATGGAAGCCATAGTGGATGAGATGGAGTCATTGCATAAGAACAAGACTTGGGAGTTGAAAGAAGTACCTCAAGGGAAGAAAACAGTGGGTTGCAAGTGGGTTTATAAGAAGAAGGAAGCTGTGTCTGAAAAGGAAAAGGAAAAGTTCAAGGCTCGGTTGGTAGCAAAGGGGACTCACAGAGGAAGGGAATTGATTATGATGAGGTCTTTTCTCCAGTGGTGAGGCATACTTCGATCCGGATTCTCTTGGCATTGGTGGCTAGCTATGATATGGAGTTAAAGCAGCTGGATGTGAAAACGGCATTCCTCCATGGTGATTTGGAGGAGGTTATTTACATGGAGCAGCCTGAGGGATTCATGCAGCTAGGGACTGAGCACCTTGTTTGTAGGTTGAAGAAATCGCTTTATGGGCTGAAGCAGTCTCCAAGACAATGGTATAAGAGGTTTGACTCCTACATGATTCGGATTGGGTTCACACGCTGTGAGTATGATTGTTGTGTTTATGTTAAGAGTCTTGATGATGGTTCATATATTTTCCTACTACTTTATGTTGATGATATGCCTATTGTTGCGAAGAGTATGGTTGAGGTGAACAGATTGAAATCTTTGTTGGGCAAGAATTTTGACATGAAGGACTTGGGTGATGCTAGGAAAATACTTGGGATGGAAATTCACAGAGATAGGTCAGCAGGAAAATTGTGGTTTTCTCAAAGGGATTATGTAACGAAAGTGTTGGAGAGGTTCAGCATGGATAGTGCTAAGCCTGTTAGCACACCTTTGGCGAGTCATTTCAAGTTGTCTACAACATAGTGTCCGAAGTCTGATGAAGAGATTCAGGATATGTCAAAGGTGTCTTATGCCAGTGCAATTGGTTGCTTAATGTATGCAATGGTGTGTACTAGACCCGATTTGGCACATGCGGTTAGCATAGTCAGCAAGTACATGGCCAATCCAGGCAGAGAGCATTGGAAGGTAGTCAAGTGGGTTTTCAGATACTTGAGGGGCACTTAGGCCGTGGGATTATGTTTGCAAAGCAGGATCAGATTTCAGTTGTGGGGTATGTGGATGCGGATTATGCTGGAGGTATGGATGACAGGAGGTCTACTACGGGTTATGTGTTTACACTTGCGGGTGGGCCTATTTGTTGGAGATCCATGGTTCAACCTCTAGTTGCTCTATCTACTACTGAGTCTGAATACATGGCGGTGACTGAGGCAGCTAAGGAAGCATTGTGGTTGAAGGGTTTGGTGAAAGAACTCGGTATAGATCAAGATAGAGTGCAGTTGTACTGTGACAGTCAGAGTGCTATTTATTTGGCGAAGCACCACGTGTATCATGCAAGGACCAAGCATATTGACGTGAGATTTCACAAAGTGAGAGAGTTGATTGCTTCGGGTGATTTGATATTGGAAAAGGTGCACACTTCTGAGAATGCAGCTGACATGTTGACAAAGATTGTGACTGTGGACAAGTTCGAGCATTGATTGGACTTGGTTAACGTCTCCAGGTGATAGAGAGGAGACGTCCCCCTAACGGTTGGATTCAGGTGGTTGTCTTCTGAATGGGTGAGGTTATTCGCCAAGGTGGAGATTGTTGGAACTTGTGGCTCATATGGAGAGGTACCAAGGAGTTCTGATGAAAGGCCAGATGCCGGAGCGGAGTGGAGCGACTGTTGTCGCGGGTCCAACTATTGTCACGAGTGGCCCGTAGGGCCGAATAATTGGGGGGTGCGGGGGAGCGTAGCCCCCCCGCTGTACGGTATGGAATTATTAGGGTTGAAATAGAGTAGGGCTATATATAGACTCTCTATTGTAAAAACCCTGGCTGATTTTGATCATAATAAACAGACTCGCTCATCGCTCCCGTGGAGGTACCCCATCTTGGGGAAACCACGTAAATTCCTGTGTTGATTTTCTTTACTATTTTCGTTTCTGGTTGTGTGTGTGTGGTGATTATTCTAACAGTCTATTTATGTCATTTGGTCCACCAGTTAGAAAACCTTTTGAAAAGCCTAACTTGCATTGATTCATGCAGTGAAAGGTTGCCAGACGACGGCCTCGTGTTTGTTTGAACGGATGGGGGAATGGTCTGCAGCAACGTGGAAGACTGCCATTGCAAGGGAATTGTTCGAGAGAGTTCTGGTTGGGATGAGGAATTTGGCTCTTGGACCGTTGTGGTTGATGGGTCTGCTCGTAATGGGGAGATGGAGGCTGCGATGGAAGTTTTTGATGCTATGCCGATAAGGATTTTCTTTGTTTGGTCTTGCATGGTTTCTGGGTATTGCAAGAGAGGTGATGTTGAGGATATGATACGGTAGCGGAATTTGGTAATTTGAGTTCATTAATTTGTAGACTTACTCAAAATAGGTTTTGGCTGTTGGGAAAGAAATTCACAAAAAGGCTGTTTCACAAGGGATTAAACTCAACCATTTCAGTCTAAATGGATTGGTTGACATGTACGCGAAATGTGGCGATTACCCGTGCCTACGGCACTCTAAACCATAATTCAAAATACATCAAATAATCCAAACTACGTAAACATCATGTTGTATAAATGTGATCTAAATTCAACGGCAAATGAAATCAACTATGTTGTTTCATCAGAATGCAATTGAAATTTTAAGAGCCGAAGTTGAAAGTGTGCAGGAAATAGGGTCGTTACCCCTCGTTTACTCGATTTCACCCTTCTACAATAGAGTCCATATGTAAGTAATAATGTGTTCAATATCAGACTTGGCAGGTCACACTTGTTACTCCTTGGAAGGGTCTGACCTTAATCTTAGATATCAGATATTTTGCCCCCTTTTGAAAATTTATGTGCATCACTCTTCAAATGTGCTTCTATCACCCCATACGTACTTCACAAGTTATAAATTGTATCTAAAGGCACAATCAAAACAATTTTAAACCCTACTAATCAAAACAACTAAATATGACTATGATGATCAAATTTGTACAATATTTTAAAGAAAATTTGTCCATGCTTTCTACCATATAAATTTTAACGATTAGATAAGCCAACATCAAACTAAGATTCATCACAGAGAAAGAGAGGGTACCTGCAACAATTTGGGAAGGAGAAAACAATTCCGATGTGCTTGCACCTTCAATGAATCGTACTAGAGCTTCGGCTATGGAGGTTATTTCCAAACCTGAAATAATAGTTAAATAAAAAACACTAATTCCTACTCAACCAATCACCAAGAAATCAAATTAATTAAAATACAATAAACACCCGATATACGAGGAAAACCCTAGATGGTAAAAAACCACGGGAAGGAATCAAACACTATAGAAAAACATTGTATCGTTATAATTGAACTTACTACACACTTGAGAATCCTCACAATTGACTCAAGAACGATAGTCAAATCCTCGTTCACCGTACCCAGTGTTTGATTGCCGCCGCCTCAAATCCTCAAGCACTTCCGGTTTCCCTTCCTGACTAGAAGCAACTCAACCATAGAGATTGAATGTGATTTAAACCTCTTGGAGATTATTTGAACGAATACTAATCAATCGATCTTTCAATCTCTCCAAGATACAAAGAAACAAACGAATGCACGTTGGAATATTTCTATGGTGCCCCAATGTGGTATTGGGGCACTGGTGGCCCACTAAATCTTAGCCGTTAGATGAAAAAATAGATGAATCTGAGCCATTAGATGAAAACCACCACAAAAATGAAGGTGGTTTTGCTATTTTCCCGCGCAATTGTACTTACTATGACCATAGGATTTTCTTACCACAAACATGGGCATACTTACCACATGTGTAAGCCATAAATTGTGGTAAGTAAATCTTGTGTTTATGGTAAGTGTGATATGTTTTTATAGTTTGTAGACCCATTGTTCGTGGTAAGTAAAATTCGGGCTATACTTACCACTTTGGGGCACCACAGCCAAACCCACCTTGGGGTTGCTGTGTATAGAGATCATTATGCTTTGTCCTAAAACGTTTTATTTTAGGCTGCTGAAAATCGCACAACAGCTGGAGCCGCTTTTGGGGACGAAGGGGGGGTGTTGTGCAGCATGCTGCACAAAAAACTCTACCAAGGGCTCTGTTTGGACCCTCTAAACCCATTTTTTCATGGCGCCTATTCGAAGCCGACAAGTTTCGAATCTGACCCATGTCCAGAGTTTTAACTATTTAGAAGACGTCCCGTGGCCGGAGTGTTGGTGCAAAAATCCGGGAGTCTTCGGGAAACCGAACTTGTTGATGATGGAACTTGCTTCGAGGCACGTTACTATGTCGCTTTCCGAAAACCCGCCCCCACCGTTTGGTGTGCACCGGGTTGATAGCAGAGTTTTAACTCTAGATACAACGGCCCGATCAATTCAATGATCTTCTGTCTGCGTCCCACAAACGGCATGAGCTTCACCGTAGTCGAAAAAGAATCGAAAGAACCAAGGATTTGTGAAATTTTAATTGAAAAACTAGAAAGCAATCTGAGTAATTTTGGCGAGTAACAAGGCTAGAATTCCGTATCTTGTGAAAGTAATTTGGGTGTTATTTATAGACCCAAATGTACCCTTTCACTCGGGACACGCCCTAAGTGAATAGACTTGAGTTTGGGTCATAACCCTCCGATTTGAGTTGCAAAATTCACGAACTAGTGTCCGAAATCCGTGTCCAACCACACCGGATACACCAATTCCCTAGTATCGATACCCAAACATTCTGTTGAATTAGCCGCTCATGAACCAACCTTGGAAGATTTTTTCATGGTATCGATAAGGACACCTTACCGCCAAATGGCAATAAGAAAGGACGCCTACAAGGCGCCTTGCGCAGACGTGCTAAGTGCAAAGTGCGCCATCAAAGCGCCACACAGCCCACTGCCACGCTCACGCACGCGCGCAGGTGCGTATGAGTGTGTTCCATCACCGGCTACGCCGGTAATGCACGTAGCACCATAGGTGCCTTGCCACTTAACACTATGTGAACATTATAGGAATGTTCCCATATATATACCACTCAACCTTTTCCTCACTAGCCAATGTGGGACAAAACCAAAACACAACAATAAAAGCTTTCTAAAAGGCACAAGGAATATTTTGATAAAACCCCAAATAAAAACCCATTATTTTGATAATTTCCAACACGGAGTTGGGTCTGAGAAACCATATCCGGCAAGCTTCATTGTATTGGCTGATTTTGTTTGTGAAATTGAATTGAAAAGGAAAAGTAAGCGGAAAATGGATTAACCGACAATGAAAAAGGAGTTTGTTCAGATCAATGAAGGGATTTGTGCTTTGGGGTCTCTGATTTGCATTTGGGAGACACGAAATCAATTGGGTTTAGAGTGGTCCAAACAGAGCCCTTGGAAGAGAAGTTTGGATGACCCAAAAAAGTGCAAAACGACGCCGTTTTACTGTGCAGTATGCTGCACTGCAGCTGCTTGCACAACACCCCCCTCACTGACATCAACTAATCACTCTAGCTCATGCGGTAGAGCTCTTGGATGTCCCACACTGCATCCCGGGATCGAGTCTCATTCCCCCCTCCCCCCATGTAATAGATTAAGAATGACGAAAAAAGAAAAAAAAAATCTATTCAAAGACAATTCATTCATGCGGAAATTAGGAGATTCACAATAAATTATTCCATCCGTCCATTTTTAAGTCTATATAATGGATCATTGAGTTTAAAATAATGTTTTAAATAATTTATATCAAATAAAAGAGATCATTGAGTATTTTAATTTGGTGAAAATATTTAAAATAATTCATTGAGCACTTTAATTTGGTGGAAAAAAAAATTAACTTATACAGAAATACATTTTCTAACCTCCAAGAAAATATACGTTTTCAAAAGGGTCCATTTAGAAAGGGACGTGGGGAATACTTCTTTACAGCTTTGGCCTCGCAAATCGAACATTGGTCAATTGTATGGAGAACAAACTGACCAATTAATATCCGGGCTAACATTTGGGGCTATTTCTCTGAAGTTCTGAATTAGAAGAGAGGCCATTTGAAAATGTCCAATAACCCTGCTCTGTAGTAGAAAGGGTGCAACGGGCAATTTGAAATCACGGGTTCGAGACTTCGAGGAGTAAGTCTCGAGTAGTTTTGGCTAAAAGAACTCGACAATGGGCACTGTTTGTGCCCAAGCTGCCATCTCTTCGGTTTGTGTCCCATTCTGAGTTTGAAAATATTATTTGAACTATTCATTATGTGGATCTCGACGCGAGCAACAATCTAGTATATAGTTAAATCAATCAAACATCAATAACTCAGTAATCGAATCAAATAATTTTGCTATAAATTTTTTGAAGTGTATTTGTTGTCGAAATCAAGTAATTTTGCTATACAGTTTTTGAACTGTATTTGTTGTTCAT
The DNA here is from genome assembly GCA_016920895.1 of Vaccinium myrtillus. Lineage (NCBI taxonomy): Eukaryota > Viridiplantae > Streptophyta > Magnoliopsida > Ericales > Ericaceae > Vaccinium > Vaccinium myrtillus. The sequence continues at coordinate 24,022,225 of CM029271.1, forward strand.
GTACTGTAGAAAAACATTGCTTATTGAGTTTCTGCATCCTATAGACTTATTTTTTTACGGGAATGTTCGCATCCAAATCTACAAAGTGAATGGTTCGGACTATATCTTTGAACTCGGGACAGGACACAATCCGAAGGTACAACAAGTCCCCCATTTATTAGGATAGATAGTAGTAGATCCTTTTATGTTTCTCTAAATTGTTCTCCTTTTGTCCCAAAATTTTGGTCCATCTTTTTGTTTGATGTCCCATAATATTTGTACATTTTGACAAGTCAAACCAAACCGAGCCTTATGGCCCAATCAATTGGGGTCGGCTACATGAATCATTTTTCTCCATTGAGCTCTGTCAAGTGCTGCTTCATCGCTTAAACCTGGCATACTCAAATCTTTGCGTACTACCGCATCTAATGTCAATTTGGGTCTTCCCCTCCCTTGTGCGTTTCTACCCAAAACTATCATATTCACTCTCTTAACTACTGCATCCGCTGGTCTATGGTAGACATGTTCAAACCACCTTAGCCTATTTTCTCTTAACTTCTCCTCTATAGGTGCTACACCTACCATCTCACGAACTGTTTCATTTCTAATCTTATCTCGTCTAGTCTTACCACACATTCATCTCAACATTCTCATTTCCGCTACACTCACATTGTTCGCCTGCTGTTTCTCATTTCCGCTGCACTCACCATATTGTACTATTTCCTTTTTTGTCTTTTATCCCATATTTTAATTCAAATAAAAAAGTAGAGGGAAAATGATTAGAGCTTGAAAGGTAATCATTGTTTTTCAAAAAGAGGCTAATGTTATTTTAATAATCAAAGAAAGTAACATTTTATTAATAACAATAAAACATTACATGATCAGAAAAGAGAGAAGGAAAAACACAACATGTTGGCAAGGAACCAACAAAAAACACCAAAATTCACACATAAAATGGGATCTGGTTTTACAGCTGTTAGTGTACTGGTTTTTGGACGGATCCTTTGTCCCACATTTCCTGTCCGACCTTCCCGTCCCACACCCCAGTTGCTGCCACGTCGCCCAAATTTCATCCCCCTTCCAGCCCTTTAACTCTCTTCACTACCACAGTTAACGCCAATTGTAATCCCTTTTAACCCCGCGTTTTTGTTTTTCACGCGGCTCTCTTCCTAGTGGACTCCAATTGTGAGAATCCATACGGTGGGTTCGTCCCGGATTGGGGGGCTCTGCTGCCCCTTGGGGTCGGCAGGGCCTGCCAACCCCATCAGCGCCGTCCATTTCGCGCATCAACGGCTCAAATCTCACCTCTTCAAAGTGTATCTGAGCCGTCCATTGTTTGATACAATCCGAGCCGTTGATGCGCGAAATGAACGGCGTGGATGGGGTTGGCAGGGCCTGCCGACCCCCACGGACAGCAGGCCCCCCGGATCCGTTCGTCCCACATCGACTAATATATCAAAACAGATTTTGATATATTAGGAAGCCCAAACAGCTACTAGATTTTAATAGATTTTGTGATGAAATTTTTCCTTATGGCCGGTTGGTGAAATGAAATGACTATTAAAAAAAAAAAACTAAAAGTTGTTAGGGCTTCCGAGCCTTTGACCGGTCCAATTGATTATAGAATTGGGCCGCCAATTGCTCTCAATCAAGTTCATTCCAAGCATTTAGGCATCATACTCATCATTGGAAATCTGCACATGGTGGAGTTTAAAATATCTACCGAGACAAATTTGGGTGTCTTTGTTGCCCTCATCATCGATCGCAATTATCGTAGACTCGTAATCATCTATACATAATGAATACTATTTCAGGTTTGGGTATGTGTCAAGTGTCTTATTCATCAAATTTCTTGCTATGCTATTAGCATAGCTAATAATTTGTATATCCCCTGTATGGTTTCTTGTTAGTGTTTTAAGGAAAAGGCTACAATATACACCTGATTTGGGTGTGTATCATACATATTTCTATAAAAGTTATGATTTTTTTATAAAAGTTACCATTTGTTTTATAAAAGTTACGAGACACTAAAATGTTACGAATCATAGAAAATATTACAAATCATATTGCTGAAAAGTTACGAAACACTAAAAAATATTACGATTGCCATTGAGGTGGCACAATTTGGATCATATAATAGGTGCATATGGTATACACCTTTAATAAATGTGTATTGTAGCCTTTTCTGTGTTTTTAAGGTAACGTGGTGTGTACAAATATCATATATGGAGCCCTTTTTTGTAGGGAAAAAAAAAGGCCGATGCAAAGTTAGGGTGATTCTATTAACAACCCCTCATTTTCTCCATGTAACCCATTTTCTTCATCTAACCCACACCTAAAATTCCCTCAAACCAATTTACTCCATACAATCCACAAAATACACCTAAACTACCCAAACAACCATTGACCATCGCGGCCCGTTTTCATACTTTGAATGTCGAAATATACACCCATTTTTGACAACCACATGTCGATTTATATTGAAGGTTGAATTTTCAAAAATTGGACCTTGTCTTTTTTCAACATCCTCATGTCGAAATTTATGTCTATATTCAACTTTCGAATGTCGAACTAAATACATGTGGATAAAATATTATTGTTTTCGACGATAACATGTCGAAATATAACCATATTTTCAGCTTCTTAATGTTGAAATTTGTGAAATCAAACATGTGAATTTCTCAGGTATCGTTTTCGGAATGCAAATGTTGATGTAATGCGTAGAATTCGATATTATGATGATGAAAAAAGTAACTTAAGTCGACAATTTATTACTGAACTTTGTCTTGCATAATTTTGGTTAAGTGAAAAGTTTCAACATCGATATGTTGAAAAAGTTTACATATGACGGTGGGGGCATTTTGGTCTTTACACAGTAATGAAAATGAAGGAGTTTTTGTGGGTTACATGGAGAAAATGTGGGGTTGTTAATAGAATCACCCCAAAGTTATTATGGTCAACTAGATGATTGGAATCTTTTTTTCGTTCCATGCATACATATATGCATGGGACCAAATGGGGGCTAATGGAGGATTGTCGTCCCCGTAAGATTAACAAAATCACTACTACAGTTCGTGAGATGGTGCAGTGCACAAAATGCACTGCACTGTGTAGTGCATCATCCGACAGTCCATTTCGACAATGGACGTACAGCTCAAATTTAATCCGAGTAGTGAATTAAATCCGACCGTTGACTGTTTGGATTAAATCCGAGCCATGCATTGTCAAAATGGACGGCTGGATGATGCGCACTGCACCGTATAGTGCATTTTATGCACTAGTACTATCCTATTACAACGCTTCTATAATGATTAATGTTTTTGCAATTTCTTTTTTGTTAGCTATATTTTCACCTTTTCTTGGGATAATATTATTGCAATGGTAATAATTATAAGGCAAAGGCTTCCTTAACGGCATTAGGCGTACAAGGCTTTGATTATGAATTATCCCAAGGCTCAAGCCTTTTTTTCACCTTTCTATTATATTTTTTGCTGTTATTTTTTTTTTTTTCCTTCTTTGTTTGTTTTCTTGGTATCTTCCTTGAGTGCCATGTTGGCACCCTATTTTGTATCCTCCTTTTCTCTCTCCTCGATATACCCTTATCGAGTTTTATAAATTTTTCTTTCAGATAAGATAAAAAAAAAAATTAGTAATGATTATAACACATTTGTCAGGGTATGTTCACATATACACCATCCAACAAGCCCATGATTAAACAGCAAACCTTGGCCTTCAGGGATTTTTTATCCTCGATCCATTTCATGATAACATATTTATCCACCACACATTGTATTAGGGTCCATAAAACTGTGTTAGGGTGTTAGAACATCATGTGGCGGCACCGCAATACCTGGCGCCCCAAGACCTTGGACTAATTACTCATTTCCATGCATATTGTTTATATTTTTTATTGTCTCATCCTGTCAAATATAGCGGCATTCCAATCATTTGATAGAAATTCAACCTTTAATTTGGATATTCAAAAAACAAAAAACAATACTTCAATTGTGTGTTTTGCTTGAATCGTACATGACTGTTCTTTTTTTCCATAACTAAGGCAGTAGAAATTTTGCATGGTAAATTTTTTTAATGTAAGCATAGTTTGTTGGTCTCATTAGGTATAACTACTTTTAATTATATGTTAATTATGGTAAACGTTGTTGAAGCACCAACTATATTCAGTATTTTGGACCAAAAAAGTATAGCCCCAACATGCCAAATTAAGAAAGCCCAAAGATGAAATGAAGAAGATATTAGTATCTAGTTTTAGAAGATCTAGATTATCCTTGTGAAATATATGGATTTTTTGTGAGAATTAATTACATAAATCTATAGATACAAATAACTAGTTTTTAGAAGCTCTAGAATATATAGAAATATCAAGATTTTTTATGTGATAATTAGTCACATGGTAATTCTAAAATCTACTTCAAAGTTTTATATTGTATGAAAACATCTTTAGACTAGAGTCTTCCATGAAATAGTATAAATAGGGATGAGTCCATATCCTAATACAAGTAGCCTCCTTCCCTACTCTCGTCGTAATTATTTCAGTTGAAACAGGGAGGAGAAGGTCCAATCCTTCTCCAACTGGTTCAGTTGACTTTGCCATGGGCAATTTTCCTAATACACCCAATAAAAGTCTCAACTATTTGGTTGAAAAATTATGTGCCTTGGAAGAAGAAAATAGGAGTTCTCTTAGCAAAGACTAGTCTGATATGTATGGAAACAGACAGAAACATGCCCATAGCACATGAACTCCCTGTGGCATCAATGTCTGATATGGGCAGTGACGACAAGGTCAGAATTGCAGAATCCTTGGTTGGCTTCTGCTTTGAATTCAAATTTGGAGCATTCGAAAAACGGGAAATACATGGGTACACTGTTGCAAAAAGTTGTTGGAGCTTCAGACAAAGATCTGATGGATGACTTTGTTGAGATGGAAAAATTGGCAATATTGGCAATAGTATACGTGGATAAGCCATTTGGAAGTTCTCTTCTTGCTTCTGTTGAAAGAAGTGAAATTCTTGATAACTTAGAAAATCAGTCAGTTGCAGTACACTCTGATGTTACTGGCTATGTCTGTTGGAAGCATCCTGTTAAATCTCCACCGGTGGATGCTGTTCAAGAAGAAAAGCAATTTCAAACTGTAAGTTCCTATCATCTTATGCATCTTGCTTACTTTCTGACCAAAATGCATCTCAATGTTCTGCTTTCAGCTCATGTTTTTTCCCTATAAATTTTTATTTATAACAAAATCCCAAGAAAATACAAGGGATACTTCCATTTAACAAAAGTAGAGAGAAACAAACATGCCCTCAGGCCTCAACCAAACAAAAAAAGACAAACCCTAAACTATTGTGTTCAGTTTTCTGATGCAATAGAACTTTTAAAGTGTAGTACCTTAAAATTTTGTGCAATTGTTGAGTCACTGGTTCAATTTCCTCCATCCATTTGCTTCCATATTTTGGTACTTGAATTCCTTGTGTGGACATCAATGAGAAAGAATTGGTGAATGGGTTCTCAAGATCAAAAGAAAGGGTGGGTGGACAAGGAGATCTTGCCTCAACCCTCTTAGTCCCCATGTGATTTCAATTTCCCTGTTGAAGCCCCTTCCATAGCAATCCTCTGAGTTCTGCCTCTCCTGGGGCTATCCCTGGTTTCTGAAACTTCTCCAGTTAGATAGATTCTAATGGCGAAATTTTCCTCAAGTTTATGGAAGTTAACTTCTTTTTTTCCCTACAAAAAAAGAAACAGAAAGGTTAGCTTGTGTCTAGAGTTACTTTTCTATCGTCAGATTGCAGTATCCCAATCCGCAGTGAAGTTTAGGGGTTGTTTTGGTGTTGGTCTTAGTCATGTATGTGCCTTTTGGTTATTGTCTCATTTCTTGATTGCATTTTACAAGTGTTGATATGGATTTGTTGCATGCTTGGATTCAACAAGATTCAGTTTTATACGACATTCTATTGGTGTTTTTCTCTAAGCCTATGACTATACTCCTTGTGCATTAGTTTTCTCCTATGTTGACTATATTAGGATCTTGATATGTTGATCTTTTCTTCTTCATACTAAAATTTATGTTCTGATTGCTTCTTTTTTTCTAATCTAAATTTCTTGTATTGTTGGTGATTTCACCTTTGAAGGTCTAAATGCATATAATGTCAATGAGATCTCTGTTTCCATCAATTGGTTTTGCTCATTTATTTGGTGGCATACTCATTACTTACAAATAGGTGTCGCGTTGTTGCAGGGTGCCGTAGAAAATTTACTAGAACGAAGCTTCTTTGCTCAATTGCTTGACGGCTCAATTGTAGAATTGGATCAATCTTTGAGATATGCTATTGTGGAAAGGTTGCAAAAATGTCCTCAAGTGCACATTGGACGGCTCGGATCGTCAAAAAAATGCTCGGATCTAGGAGGACCGGAGGTCCGGAGTCCGGAGGAGAAGCTCTCCCTATATATATATGCACATAAATTTTTCCTAAAGTCTCTCGTTTAACTATTTGAACAGGTTACCATCCGGGTAATTCGTATGACTCCACAAAATTAAGCGCCTCGATTGCTCGTGTGTCCGAAGTCACGGTTACAATTCGTTGTAGGGGTGACAACACATATTGCAGTTTAGTTATGGAGCTTTTGTTCCGTGTTTATCTCACAGGTGCACTTATCAACTATCGTCTTGATGTTCAAAACTGCGGTGTTAATGGGAGCCTCTCTTTCTTACCTTTTCATGCCTTACCTCCTCCTCCACCTCCACCTTCACCTCCACTTCCTCGTTTTCTTCCTCCACCTCCTCCCTCTCCTCCTCTTCGTCGGCAGAGGCGTCATTTTCCAATTCCTTCTCCTTCTCCGCCTCCTCCTCCCTCTCCACTTCTGCCTCGTCAACGGAGGCCTCCTCCATCTCCACCTCCACCTTCTTCCCCCCCCCCCCTTTCCCCGTCCTTCCCTTCCTCATCCTCCTCCTCCTTCTCGTCGTCCGCGTCCTCGTTGGTGTACTCGTCCTATTCCTCGTCGTCCTCTCTATCTTTTACGCGCTATTGTATACACAATCCTTGTTATTATGTATACAATAGTGCGTAAGAGATAGAGAGGACGACGAGGACGAGGACGCGGACGACGAGGAAGAGGACGAGTATGTCGACAAGGATGCGGGCGACGAGAAGGAGGAGGAGGAGGAAGAGTGGAGGGACGGGAAAACAGGGGGAAGAAGGTGGAGGAGGCCTATGTTGACAAGGCGGAGGTGGAGAGGGAGGAGGAGGCGGAGAAGGAGAAGGAATTGGAAAAGGACACCTCTGCCAACGAAGAAGAGGAGAGGGAGGAGGAGGTGGAGAGGGAGGAGGAGATGGAGAGGGAGGAAGAAAAGGAGGAAGCGGAGTTGAAGGTGGAGGTGGAGATGGAGGTGGAGGTGGAGGAGGAGGTAAAGGAGGAAGAGGTAAGAAAGAGAGGCTCCCACTAACACCGCTGTTTTGAACATGAAGACGGCAGTTGATAAGTGCCTCTGTGAGATCAACACAGAACAAAAGCTCCATAACTAAACTGCCATATGTGTTGTCACCCCTACAACGAATTGTAACAGTGAATCCGGACACATGAGCAATCGAGGCGCTTAGTTTTGTGGAGTCATACGAATTACCCGGATGATAACATGTTCAAATAGTTAAATGAGAGACTTTAGGAAAAAATTATTTGAATATGTACCTATATATATATACAACAAGCTTCACATAAGGGACCCTTAAATAAGCCAAAATGCGGACCTTCACTCACAGCCCTTGGATCTCATCCAAGGGCTCAGATTTAAAAGCCAAAATCGCGGGTTAAAAGCCCCTTATGGGTTGACCCATATGGAGTTCCCGGGTTAAATGCACCCAATCGGGTTAAAAGGGTTAAAAACCCATTCCATTCATTCCCCAGACAATTTGGGGAAAATCGATCGAGACCCACGCTCTCTCTCTCTCTCTCTCAACGAAGAAGAAGAAGAACACCAGGTTCGTCTCTCTCTCTCTCTCTCTCTCTCTCTCTCTCTCTCTCTCTCTCTCTCTCTCTCTCTCTCTCTCTTATGTGACCCACGCTCTCTCTCTCTCTCTCTCCCCTGTTCGAACATTTGATGAACCCTAGTTTTTTTGCTCTAGATCGAAGAACCTCCGACGCCGGCGCACCACTAGCTCCGGCTCTCTCTCTCTCTCTCTCTCTCTCTCTCTCTCTCTCTCTCTCTCTCTCTCTCTCTGGTTCGATCTACTTGACAAACTTTGGGCATTCGAAAATCTAGGGTTTCGACACCCATTTCGATCTACACGATAGCGTTCATCTTCTGGGTAACTGTTGTATGAAGCTTAGTTTGATACTTAGCTCTCATTTCTGGAAGGTATTTTGTTCAAATCTTGGGAAGAACCAAATCGAATGAAGTTTATAACAAATATTGGTCATCAGTTAACTATTGACTAATCATACCGGAACCGAGTTGAACTTTTTCCTTCTGATATTTCGGGTCATTGTATAGCCATATCACTATCCATCCCTCTACGTGATAACTTCTGTGGAGATTCCTACTTGCATTGGTTTAAACTTGCTTGTACCTTTAAGAGGCTTCATTTTGCATGAAAAAACATCCATGTTTTTTATGGATCAAAAGCTTATGGTTACCTTGAATTCAAAAACTGATGGTTACCTTGGTTTATATACTTGTTTTGACGCTATTTATGTTCTCCTATTACATTCTTGAGTTGTTTTATTCTGTTTTTTTTTTGTTATGAAAAGGGTATACTTGAGTTAGTGTTACTTGAATTTGCCCAGAGTTGTGACTTTATTGATCCAAGTTCGTTGTTTTCATTTTTTCAGAATGCAGTCTTTGCGAGATGCGATCTACTCACCATCACCATTACAACCATGTGCATCTTCTGGAGCTTCTTCAGAAGTTCTTTACACTCCTCAAGTGAAGGACGACTTGACACTGAAGATTGATCAGGTGTTTGCTAGTTTGGAAGACGCTCACAGATTTTACAATGATTATGCCAGAGAAGCTGGATTTGGTGTTCGAATCCATTCTAGTAAGTTGGGTAAGGGCGGCCATACCGTTAGGAAGGAATTTGTATGTCACAAAGAAGGGGTGAGGGCCCAAAAGTATACTCAAAGAAGGCTGGATTTGGTGTTCGAATCCATTCTTGTGTTTGTTCATGTATCTTCTTAGAATTTCGAGACTTATGGATGTATTTAGTTTTTAGAGTTGTGTTTTGGCTATCATGTTGATGTGTTATGAATTTGGAGTCTTTTCGTTGAATTTACTTGATGTATCTCGAATGATGTAGGTGTTTACAGGTGTAATTTTTGTTCTTGATTGTTGAATTGAGACGCGGTGACGTCGGGACAGGCCAAAATACAACAGGACCCTGGCAAAAAAAATTTAGAATCATGTTTGAAAGATGGGATTGTTGTGTGCTTGACCACCCTTTCTGGCCATATGATTGAAAGATGGGAAAAAAAAATTTAGAATCATGAATTTTTTAGAATCATGTTCCAGATTCTGCCCACTGTAATGAATAGCAAAATTGGTCTTCTCATAACTGCAACATATGCTTGCGTTCATTGACTGCTTCTTTTAACTATAAATGGTACCAAATTATTTTAAGTTCATTACCAATAAGCTTATTATGAGAAGACCAATTTTGTGCAATATGAGAAACTGGTACAATATGCACCACGATTTGGTTGCCTCCAAAATTGTTGTCTGGACTATAACATGCACAGCGTCTAGGACAGATACGAATGTCGAATTCGGAACCAAAAGATAGCCATGTGTTCATCGGGCTTGTACAATATGCACCTTAAACTCAGACAGTAACATTAGCTAAATTCACAATACATGAGCGAACTTGTACATGATTTGATAGACAGAGTAAAAACTAAACCAAAATAACCATGTGAGAGAGGGAGGGAGAGAGAGAGACCTGGAGCTAGTGGTGCACCGGCGTCGGAGGTTCTTCGATCTGGAGCAAAAAAACTAGGGTTCGTCAAATGTTCGAACAAGAGAGAGAGAGAGAGAGAGACGAACCTGGTGTTCTTCTTCTTCTTCGTTGAGAGAGAGAGAGAGAGAGAGAGCGTGGGTCTCGATCGATTTTCCCCAAATCGTCTGGGGAATGAATGGAATGGGTTTTAACCCTTTTAACCCGATTGGGTGCATTTAACCCGCAAACTCCATATGGGTCAACCCATAAGGGGATTTTAACCTGCGATTTTGGCTTTTAAATCTGAGCCCTTGGATGAGATCCAAGGGCTGTGAGTGAAGATCCGCATTTTGGCTTATTTAAGGGTCCCTTATGTGAAGCTTGTTGTGTGTGTATATATATATATATATATATATATATATATATATACATCTTTCCAATCGGAGTATACTTTGGGCTTCCCATCATACTTCCTATTTCCCGATTTTTCAAATTTTCACAATTTTCACGAAAAATGCTCAATGTGTTTAAAAGGTGTTTTTAAGGGTCTCGTGAAAAATCGGTGAAAAAATATCGGGAAGGGCTTGATCCGATCATTTTTCGATAAAACCGTATATATGCGTTTTATCGAAAATGATCGGATCAAGCCCTTCCCTTGGTATTTTTTTCACCGATTTTTCACGGGACCCTTAAAAACACCTTTTAAACACATTGACGGTTCGATCGTGAAAATTTGATCGGGAAATAGAGAATTGGGGGTCTCCTGATGGGAAGCCCATCAGAGAGTCCTCCATGGGAAGCTCACCGTATATATATATATATATATACACAAATTATCCAATCAAGGATCCCGGATGGGAGGTTTTTTGGTGTTTTGATGCTTTTAAAAATTGTTTTTGGGAAATCCGAAGCCGTCAATGTGTTCAAAGGTGTTTTCCAGGTCTACGGGAAATCTTCAAAAACAAATACCGGGAAGGGCTTGATCCAAGCATTTTTTTCGCAAAACCGTACATTTACGCTTTTGCGAAAAAATGCTTGGATCAAGCCCTTCCCGGTATTTTTTTTTGAAGATTTCCCGCGTGGACCTTGGAAAACACCTTTTGAACACATTGGACAGTTCGGATCGTCAAAAAAATATCGGGAAGGTGGAGTCCCGGATCCGGGACTCCCGGATTAGATAGTGACTATATATATATATATATATATAATGATCTACTAAGGACTCCCTTAGCCAAATTTGGTGCGGACCTCACCATTCCGGATCAAATTTTGACGATCCGAACCGCTCAATGTTTTTAAAATGCATTTTCCAACGTATATAGCGTTTTTAACAAAAACTGATCGGATCAAGCCCTTCCGGGTATTTTTTTTTGAAGATTTTCCGCGTGGACCTTGGAAAATGCATTTTAAAAACATTGAGCGGTTCGGATCATCAAAATTTGATCCGGAAAGTCGAAAAATGGCTTGGTCCGCACCAAATTTTGGCTAAGGGAGTCCTTAGTAGATCGGCTTCCTATATGTATGTATATATATATATATACACCCGCGATCCTGTCAAGGATCCCGGATTTCCCGGATTGAGGCTTTTTCGGTGTTTTGATGCTTTTACAAATTGTTTTGGGGAAATCCGAGCCGTCCAATGTGTTCAAAAGGTGTTTTCCAAGGTCCACGCGGGAAATCTTCAAAAAAAAATACCGGGAAGGGCTTGATCCAAGTAGTTTTTCGCAAAAACTCAGTAAATATAAAGTTTTTGCGAAAAATGCTTGGATCAAGCCCTTCCCGGTATTTTTTTTTGAAGATTTTCCGCGAGGACCTTGGAAAACACCTTCTGAACACATTGGACGGATCGGATCGTCAAAAAAATATCGGGAAGTGGAGTCCCGGATCCGGGACTCCCGGACTAGAACCGGACTCTATATATATATACAGTGAGCTTCCCATCGAGTCCCCGATGGGCTTCCCATCAGGGAGACCCCAATTCTCCTTTTCCGATCAAATTTTCACGATCCGAACCGTCCAATGTGTTTAAAAGGTGTTTTTAAGGGTCCCCGTGAAAAATCAGTGAAAATAAATACCGGGAAGGGCTTGATCCAATCATTTTTGATAAAAACGCATATATACGCTTTTATCGAAAAATGATCGGATTAAGCCCTTCCGGTATTTTTTTTTCATCGATTTTTCACGGGGACCCTTAAAACACCTTTAAACACATTGACGGTTTGATGGTGAAAATTGATCGGGAAATAGGAGTACTGATGGGAAGCCCATCGTATACCTTATTGGAAAGATGTCGTATATATATATATATATATATAGGGAGGGCTTCTAGTCCGGACCTCCCGTTTATACCTCCATGATCCAAATTTTTTTTTCGGACGATCCAAATCTTTTTACGTCAATGTGTTCGAAGGTGTTTTCAAGGGTCCTTCGCGGAAAATCTTCAAAAAAATACCGGGAAGGCTTGATCAAGCGCCGCAAAAAATATATATATACAGTTTTTGCGAAAATTGCTTGGATCAAGCCCTTCCCGGTATTTTTTTTTGAAGATTTCCCGCGTGGACCCTTGAAAACACCTTCGGAACACATTGGACGGCTCGGATTTTCCAAAAATAATTTGCAACACAAAAAAAACCATTTTTTTCTTATTAACGGGAGGTGTGGACTAAAAGTTTTAGCTATATATATATACAGACACAAACTGTAAAGACCCGAAAATTTCAAAATTTTAGAAGATATTTAAAATAAAAGTTGGATATTGTGAGATTACGTTTTAAGTAACTAAATGTGGGGCAATGTGAACGAGTTTTGGGACTTGTTGGTAGCATGCTGGTACTTGAGGGGTGCATGGTGTAGTTGACACACAATATAAACGGGAATTAGGAAAGAGAGAATTTTCATTCTCCCCCTCTTTCACCAGCCGGCCCTCTCTCTCTCTCTCTCTCTCTCTCTCTCTCTCTCTCTCTCTCTCTCCCCCAAATTTCTTCACTCTCTTAAATTCATCCACTCCCACCCAAAATCCACTCTAACTCAACATAGATCCGTCATTTTCATACCATAGGGAGCTCGGGATTCGCTTGCTCTTACTTGGGGGAGTCATTTTCTTGGTTGGTTTTGATTTGGAGAAAAAGCTAGGGTTTTGGTTCAAGCTTGATTGGAGTTCAACACCTTGAGGTTCTTCAACCATTTCTAATTGTTCATGGTTGAATGTTGCATAGAAATCATGATTTGGTCCTATCTCCTTGAGTTTGTTGAGATTCTTGGATCTAGTAGCTCAAATCTTTGTGGTAATGACCTCTCTCTCCAATCTCTAGATGTATTTGGGTTGATTGGTTGCATAAACTTCTAGATTGATCATGTTCTTGAAAATGTTGGAAATCTATAATGTTCTAGAGTTTTGGTTTGGGTCCTTTGATAGATCTTGGCTAAATGTTGTTCGATTCTTTGTTTTGTTAAAGTTCCCATCATTTACTATGTACATTTGTTTATTGGTACCATCAAAACCAAAGTTTGAACCTTATAGATAAGTTTTGGGTGAGAAAAAACCAAGTTTGGGTCGTTGTTGCTCGATTTTGGCCAATCTGATTGGTCTCCTATCGATAGGAGCCCCTCGTTTCAAAGGTGGCCAATCTGAGGGCCCTCCTATCGATAGAACCTGGCATCTAATCAATAGGAGCCTATGTTGTCCTATTTATGGAACTTTACCTCCTATCAATAGGTGCCTCATTTGTTTAAAAAATGGCCAATTTGATTGATGTCCAGTTGATAGGACCTGACCTCCTATCAATAGGAGTCCCTATGATTCATGATCAAACATTTGAACCATATTTTGTGCATTGTGTCTTGTTTATTCATGTTATCGGTTGTATATCGTTGTTCGAACGAATCTTGAGGACTTCCTTGACACTTGGTTTATGAATAATTTAAGGACACGTGTTGCCGAAACGAAACATTAGTAGAATGAAACTGATGATTTTGGTAAACACAAATTCTTGGAAGGGAAATATACAGGGTCCCTAAATAACTGGAATGACACTAGATCCATCCTATGGATGAGCTGCTAGAAAATTGCATTGGCCAAGGGAGAGTACATATGGGGTCTCGAACACCCAGAACTAAACTAGGACCACTTCTAAGTGAGTAGCTAGGAATCTCTTAAAAGTATTATGACTATAAAATAATTCATGACCAGTTGAAAGAGCTCGACACGAATGAGAAGAGTGGGTGGGTATCGGGTACGTCGAGTTTGTAGTAAGGAAACCTTGTGACCTATGTAGCACCGACACTTCTAGACGTCGATGTGCTCCCGTATGGGACACGGGGACACTCGGGGGATACTTAGGGACACGTATTGGACACGCCATGTGGCGTGTCCCTTAAATTAAATTATTTTTTGGAGGGCGACACTCGGGGGACACAGCATGGACATGCGTGTCCCATATCTACACACTTTGACTCTCACGATCTCACTCTCTCTCCCTCCCTTTCTCTTGATGTAAATGCATATATTTGTATATATATATATATGGATGTACTGGTATATATCCGATGTATATATCTCTGCAAATGAGTGTGTATATCTTACATGTATATAGTAGCGCATAACAATGTAAATATCCTAAATATAAAAAGTAAAGTTCATATATTTATGTATATAAACTGTTACTGCATACATATATAATTTTATTTTATTTTTTTTTTATGTGTCCCTTGCCGTGTCCGTGTCCATTTTTTTAGAATTTCCGTGTCTGTGTCCGTATCCGTGTCGGTGTCTGTGCTACATAGCTTGTGACTTAAGGATGTATAGTCCGCTTCAATTGACACTTTAATATTGTGTACATTTCTATCTGTTATCTGTTTCCACATTTCTGTTTGTCACAATGTGATAATTAGATAAAATCACAAATAGTTAATTTCGGCCATATGGGACATTTGTAAGCACAATATCTCCTAGAAGATCCATCCAAATTGCTAGGAGATATCATGGATATCTTCTGCCAAATCTGATGATATCTTCTGGAACGGAAATCTTCTGCCATGTCAGCACTATATCTTCTGGAACGGAAATCTTCTGCCATGTCAGCACTATATCTTCTGGTACGAATATCTTCTGCCACGTGGCGAATGGTGAGTGCATCAGACATTCTTTCAAATGCATGAAGCTTAAATCAAGGAAAGTGGGTAGTTATTGCCACGTGGGATAAAAGCCTCCAAGAAGTTAGTTACCACTTTTTGTGGAAAGTGGTTAGTAAACTAATTCCTATTTCTAAGGAGATAATGGCTGTGGAAAGTGGTCCTATTCATTTGCACATGTGGTGGTAGTTATGCAAGTAGTGGGACACTTGGCGGCCTAAGATTTAATTTCAGGAGCTAATAAAAAGGGATGACTGAGTCAAAGGGACACTTGGCAGCTTTAGAGAAGATTTCTGAAGAAAGTGGGCAGAAGATGTGCTTAGTGGATCCGAATTCTTCTAAATCGCACATAGGCAAATGATGCCTATAAATACAAACCTTTGTGCAACATTGCAGAGGTCCAAGCACCAACAAAGCTCACTGCAGCAATTAAATTTAGTTTATCTCCTAACCCTCAGTTAGTCGATCGATTTCTCTTTCTTCTATCTATGTCTATCTTCTACCTCTGCCCCGTATCCCCTTCTTCTTCTTCTTTCTCTTCTTCTTCCTCTATGTAAAAGTTAGTTTTTCTTCAATTGTGGAAGTCCTTGTTCAAGGCCCACGAACCGTTGTAACTTTAGTTCCTCTTTTAGTCAAGTTTCACATTTGCTTGAAAGAAGTTGGTAGTTTCAGGCGCTTTTCATTATTCTCTCGGAGATTCACATCTCCTGGCACGCCCTCGCATCTTCTACACCACCAGGTGTTGACCATCCCCGTTTCTCCCGTCCTTGGAGGAATTGGTGGCAACAGATCCTTCGGGACATATTTGTTCGCAGTTTTGTGCTCTCTTTTTCGGCAACTTCTACGTCAAATATTGGGGCTGTTTTGACTCTGTTTTGGGGGCTCTCCACTGCAACAGTTTGGATGGTTTTGTTCACTTAAATTTGGTGAGGTCTTTCCTCTTGTTATCTCGTAATTTGTTGGATACACCTTAGGGTGTTTGTGAGATCTTGTATCTCTTGTAACCTATTTGTACGAACTTTGGTGATAGTGGAATTGGACTTCGGTCCCGTGGACATACCTCATATTTTTTGGGGAACCACGTAAAAATTGCTTGTGTCTCGCTTGCTTGTGGTTTGCGCATTTCGATTCTTATTTCCTACGCATTTTATTTCCTCCGTGATTTACTTGTGGGAATTTTGGTACTCTATTTTTCTCAACAAGAGAGAGAGAGGAGGATTTTGCTTCGGCACTCTTAACCCCGCCTCATCAGCCTCGTTTCAAAACCTCAAGGCCCAAGCTACAACCAACTCGGGTTATTTTGGCGGTAAACAAAAGTAACTCGGGTTATTTGTAAAGTTACAATTGATACTAGCACGTGGTGATTTGGCAAAAAAGAAAAAAAAATGTTTTTTGCCTTTTTTGTTTTGTCTTTATTTAATTTGTTTTTGCATTTGTTAGTTTTCCATCAAGTTTTCGTGGTTTATAGATTTGTCTCGTAAAAAATAAACCAAAATAATCCAGTTTATTGGTTTAATTTTGGATTTATTCAAAAAAAATTTGTTTCGGCCATAATTTTATATTTTTAGGATTCGACTCGTCGAGACGAATCCATAAATCACGAAAACTTGAAGCAAAACTAACAAAGGCAAAAAAAAAAAATTAATAAAGACAAATAAAAAAACCAAAAAACCAGTTCTGCGCTTTTTTGCCAAAACACCCCCTATAGTATGTACTAAATTGTTTGTATCTCAGTCATTTTTATTTTTTTCCCCCTATATCTATATATTAGGGAATGTTGGTACCTAAAGGCACGACGTAGTTTGAGCTCAACCTAATTTCACCCAATACCAAGGGCTAATGTAAGAATCCTAGATCTTTATCACCACGTGCTAGTATCAATTGTAACTTTACAAATAACCCGAGTTACTTTTGTTTACCGCCAAAATAACCCGAGTTGGTTGTAGCTTGGGCCTTGAGGTTTTGAAACGAGGCTGATGAGGCGGGGTTAAGAGTGCCGAAGCAAAATCCTCCCTCTCTCTCTCTCTCTTGTTGAGAAAAATAGAGTACCAAAATTCCCACAAGTAAATCACGGAGGAAATAAAATGCGTAGGAAATAAGAATCGAAATGCGCAAACCACAAGCAAGCGAGACACAAGCAATTTTTACGTGGTTCCCCAAAAAATATGAGGTACGTCCACGGGACCGAAGTCCAATTCCACTATCACCAAAGTTCGTACAAATAGGTTACAAGAGATACAAGATCTCACAAACACCCTAAGGTGTATCCAACAAATTACAAGATAACAAGAGGAAAGACCTCACCAAATTTAAGTGAACAAAACCCTCCAAACTGTTGCAGTGGAGAGCCCCCAAAACAGAGTCAAAACAGCCCCAATATTTGACGTAGAAGCTGCCGAAAAAGAGAGCACAAAATCTGCGAACAAATATGTCACGAAGGATCTGTTGCCACCAATTCCTCCAAGGACGGGAGAACGGGATGGTCAACACCGGTGGTGTAGAAGATGCGAGGGCGTGCCAGGAGATGTGAATCTCCGAGAGAATAATGAAAAGCGCCTGAAACTACCAACTTCTTTCAAGCAAATGTGAAACTTGACTAAAAGAGGAACTAAAGTTACAACGGTTCGTGGGCCTTGAACAAGGACTTCCACAATTGAAGAAAAACTAACTTTTACATAGAGGAAGAAGAAGAGAAAGAAGAAGAAGAAGAAGGGGATACGGGGCAGAGGTAGAAGATAGACATAGGTAGAAGAAAGAGAAATCGATCGACTAACTGAGGGTTAGGAGATAAACTAAATTTAATTGCTGCAGTGAGCTTTGTTGGTGCTTGGACCTCTGCAATGTTGCACAAAGGTTTGTATTTATAGGCATCATTTGCCTATGTGCGATTTAGAAGAATTCGGATCCACTAAGCACATCTTCTGCCCACTTTCTTCAGAAATCTTCTCTAAAGCTGCCAAGTGTCCCTTTGACTCAGTCATCCCTTTTTATTAGCTCCTGAAATTAAATCTTAGGCCGCCAAGTGTCCCACTACTTGCATAACTACCACCACATGTGCAAATGAATAGGACCACTTTCCACAGCCATTATCTCCTTAGAAATAGGAATTAGTTTACTAACCACTTTCCACAAAAAGTGGTAACTAACTTCTTGGAGGCTTTTATCCCACGTGGCAATAACTACCCACTTTCCTTGATTTAAGCTTCATGCATTTGAAAGAATGTCTGATGCACTCACCATTCGCCACGTGACAGAAGATATAGTGCTAACATGGCAGAAGATTTCCGTTCCAGAAGATATCATCAGATTTGGCAGAAGATATCCATGATATCTCCTAGCAATTTGGATGGATCTCCTAGGAGATATTGTGCTTACAAATGTCCCATATGGCCGAAATTAACTATTTGTGATTTTATCTAATTATCACATATTAATTTTGGCCTCTTGGAAAAAATCATAGGATAAACTTTGCTTCCTACAATTTAGGTAACCACCTTATCATTTTCAAAAAGATGCATTATCTCCTAAATTGTAGGGAATTCGGCTTAGGGATAAATCCGATTTCAAATTAAAAATCTTTTTGACCAAAATTATTGCCACGTGTTAAAAATTAAAAATTATGATACAAACAGGATCACGAAAGTTGCTCTCGAAATTGGTTGGATGGCTGCCTTTAATTTTTCCTTAGCAAGAAGCACTCACATACACAGATGAAAACCCATGTTCACTTCATTTTTTCGCAATCTGATGATATTCCAAAGAGACAAAAGACTATCCGGCTTCCAAGTGAAGCTAATAACACATGTGCAAGGCATGTGCTCTCCAAATGGTGTAGAAACTTCTACCCACAAACAAGCTCATTAATTTTAATATTTTGGGCCAAAACAAATGGACCCTGCTGGGGGTACAGAGGGTTTGGTACAGAAAATGTACCGAGCCCTCTCGGGGACCCACTTTTGGGTCCCACACGAGCGATTTGAACCGTTCATTGTTCTTAGAACATTTTTCCGAGGGGCCCCAAAAAAAATCAGCTCAATCGGACGGTTAGAAGTGCTTGGACCAAAGTCCCACCATTTCAAACAAAAAAATGTTGTTTGAAACGGTGGGACTTTGGTTCAAGCACTTCTAACCGTCCGATTGAGATGGTTTTTTGTGGGGCCCCTCGGAAAAAATTTCTAAGAACAATGAACGGATCGGATCACTCGTGTGGGACCCAAAAGTGGGTCCCCGAGAGGGCTCGGTACATTTTCTGTACCAAACCCTCTGTGCCCGTAGGATTATCCAAAACAAATAACATGGGCTAATACAAAATTATTGGGCCTCCACAAAAAATTAGAATAAGGAGGGACCCAACATCTCTCTCTCTCTCTCTCTCTCTCTCTCTCTCTCTCTCTCTCTCTCTCTCTCTCTCTCTCTGGAGCACCCCATTACCAGCTCTTGGCGAATCTCTGGCAACTCCCTCTCCCCCCCCTAATCACTCCTCCAAGTTCGAATGCGGTATTTCTCTCTCTCTCTCTCTCTCTCTCTCTCTCTCTCCATTATACGTATACTACATGCAGACGGGTGTTACATCTTTCGCACTATCAGTTTCTCCAGCTATAATGCATTTTACGTCGATTCTCATGGCATCTTCTTTGCATTTTACTGCACTGTTTTGGCATTTGCTTAATTTGACGTTAGGTATGTATCCTAGGGAGTAGGGTACGTTTAAGAATGACTATTGTATAAAAATGTTATCCGCACTTGTTGGGTCTTTTATGTGTTCACTCATAGCAATTCATAATATGCTTTAAAAGCTATTCAACGCTCTCTCTCTCTCTCTCTCTCTCTCTCTCTCTCTCTCTCTCTCTCTCAAAATTTACCTCCTTGCAGGCATTTTTCTTGCTTATGGTCAGACAATTAGCGGAAGAACACATTCAATACCGGGATCTACTTCTGAACCTGGATTTATAGGACGTGCTATGCATAATTTGTTTGATTTCATACAAAAGGTAGCTGTAACAGTCCTGCTTTAATTTTTTTATTCACGAACATCTCATTTTATTTTATGATCATCATATCATGTGATTGTCATCCATGTCTTTTGTAGTAGGGGGATTCGGTTTACTCACTGTCACATATGATTTGGTGTAGTTTAGTAGTAGTTGGTAAAAGTCTTTCATATGAGAATCAGTGGCTAATGACTGATAGAGCAACATACATTGGAAGCCTTCGGTAGGACTGTCCAAAGCTTTTTGGGCATGATACCATGATTTCTGATGTTGTTACTTGTTAGTTCTCTAGCATTTCTATGGCAAATCCATTGGTTGTTACTTGTTACCCATTGTTAGTTCTCTAGCGGCGCTCTGTTTTGGGTAAATTGAAAAAACTGGTTTTTTGGTTTTTTTGGTTGTCTTTATTCAATTTTTTTTTTGCATTTGTTAGTTTTCGCTCGATTTTTTGCGGTTTCTTGGTTTGTTTCGACGAGAGGAATCTAAAAAGTATAAAATTATTAGCCAAACTTAAAGTTTTGTGAATAAAGACGAAGGTGACATCCAAAAAATCGGTTTTTTGGATTATTTTTCGTCTTTGTTCACAAAACTTTAAGTTTGGCTAATAATTTTATACTTTTTAGATTCCTCTCGTCGAGACAAGCCAAGAAACCACAAAAAATCGACCCAAAACTAACAAATGCAATTTTTTTTTTAATAAGGACAACCAAAAAATCAATTTTTTCAATTTACCCAAACCAGGAGACCTGTCCCAAAGTGTCTAGTATACTCTGCCTTTATGGCACTGTTATTGTCGAATTTAAATGCCTATTGTCTGCTTGTTAGACATGGTGATATTGAATAAACTGCCACAGGTATGACAGACCACTTTCTTATAATTTATTTTTGTTCACCGTGATAATATATCACCATTTGTGCCTCTGGTGGTGGTTTTGAATTACTTAGGCTCCGTTTGTTTTGATGTAAAATATTTTACAATGTAAAATGTTTTTCATGTAAAATGTTTTTGCTAAAAATAAACTTTTTTTACTTTTATTTTAAGGTGTTTGGTTGACACATGACAAAAATAAGAAAAGAACCCATATGACTTTCAAAACCTGTTGAAAGCCTTTCATCATAGGCGTTGTCTTCACATTAGTCACAATGAACGGGTTTCAGAAATTTGCTACAAATTCTAATGTTGAGGTACAAAATTAATGGTTCGTGCATTTCTTCGAACACGAGAGAGAGAGAGAGAGGAGCACAGCAGTCGGCAGGTGGCTAATGGTCCTGGAGTTTCCGATTTTGGGAAATGTCAGGCTCTATCCAAAAACAACTTACGGTTGAAAAAAGAAGAAAACAATTTCACCCCATGGTTGTAAAATGTTTTGCCGGCAAAACATTTTACTACATTTTTTCCTAACCAAACAACGGAAAATGGGTAAAATATTTTACATCCAAACAAACGGAGCCTTAATAAAAAATGTTATACGCAAGCAGTGGCGACTCTAGGATTTCGGAAGTGGGGGGTAATTATAAACATCAAATACCTTTACCAACCATAAATAAAAGAAAATATCATAGTAATGGCAACTGAAAATTTTGTTCCAACAAAAATCGCATTTAAAGCTCAACCTACTGAACAAAAGATATCATCAAAAAGCATAAAACAGTTTTCTCTGTTTACAGTTTTCACCACATACAAAAAAAAAAAAAAAATTTGCACAAGCTTCTACAATTGCATTCGACGTGGTCTCGACATACTATCAAATAATCCCTTCATCCCAAATTGTTGCTTCTGCATCACTTTTTGAACCATTCAAACAATTATCTATATTTTATAATCTATAATTTTTCTATGATTTTAAAATATTTGTTCGATAAAATTAATTGAGATCCATCAAACAAGATCCATATTCGATATATAAATCATTAAAAATCTGACGATATAAACAATTTTTTTAATAACTAGGAGCAACAATTTGGGACGGTAGAAGTACTTCCTAGACAGATCAACCTCTTCATATCAAAAGAACAAAACGAGTAACTAGGATTCAAACAAGCCACACAAATAGGGAGGATGAAAGTTGGAGAATTATCCAGTGGTGTTAACCCTAAATTTATGGGGGTTCATCTATGAATTTCCTAAAAAAAAATTAACAAAGTAGGAGTATTTTTTTTTTCCCGCCGTGGGGTCGGCTGACCCCCCAACCTCCAATGTGGCGTCGCCCCTATACGCAAGGAAGCTTACACCCAGTTCAAAAAAAAGGAAGCTTACACCGAACCATACACAGAATGTGATGTGAGTGTTTTTTTAAAAATGTGTTTGCATAATACGACTTCATGTTCTCACATTCTGTCTATGATTAAGTGTAAACTTCCTCGCGCATAATATTTTTGGTAAGTAATTGAACCTATGTAGAATAAACCAGTCCGAGAAGCCAATACGGCCCAATAGTAAGGGAAATTCAGTTTAGTTGTACTTGGAACATCTTGAAAATGTGAATACTTCAATTGTTAAAAGGAAAAATATTTTTATTTCCACTGTTAAAAGGAAAAATATTTTTATTTCCACTGACCAAACTGTCAATTACTTTTCCAAATACTTCATTTCAAAAAAGTGCACACGGCAATCAGTTAGTTTTAATTTTTCCCAAAATCATTTATTTTTTCTCCATCGCATTGTTCACATTAAACAACACGTCAGTAAGGACAATCAGCGTAAGGGCAATTTACCTTAAAGTCAAGTTCACCTTTCATTGATCATACGAGACCTCACTTGTCACCCATCATAAAAATATATCAGTTGCTGGCATGACAGATCTTCAATTACTAACCGCATCATCTTTTTTGTCGTCTAGTGAAATTTTTGTGTAAAAATTTCGAAAGAGAAAAAAGGGGGTGTAGGTATCAATTTGGGGGTGTGAATATCAAATACCTCCATTAAGCCACTTCTTCTTTTTTTTTTTTAAATCAAATGGACACGCCATACCACAACGTAATACATTAGGAAAGTGAGAATTTTGTCCTTATGATTATTGTGGAAGCTTCCATCCTATTTAGAAGCGTGTTCCCGCCTGGATGGGAGCGAGTTCTCGTCAAGCTTCCGTCTAGGAAGCACGAATTCGAGCTCCCGTCTAGGCTTCCGGGTCTACTCCAAGTTGCTCATAAAATGTAAATAGCCTCCCAAAGCAAATACGTCAGGTGTTCATCAGGCCGATTTGTCACTTTCAGTTTCAAAAACTGGGAAACTCTATGGGGAAAAAAATGAAGAATTCGAATTTAAAGGAATGAAATTTCAAATTAATTGCCCTTTCCATTTCCGACTCACCCTTTCCCGGATGTTCCATATTTGAAATGACCATATTGTTAGCTCGTGTTTCTAATTAAACACAGTTAATAGAGAAAACGGTAATTATTGTCATTGTCTTTGACTTTTCGTTCCATAGAACTTCAACATGCTTTTTTTCCTTCAACTAAATTTCAAAAGACACATCCAGTATATTTTGGGGCCTCTGGGCCAACTAGGGATGGCAATGGATCGGTTTGGTCCGGATTTTGTGATTACCATACCCAAACCCAAAGTATTTATCATGTTTCGAAAACCAAACCCAAATCCAAACCCGTTGGATATCATGTTTCGAAAACCAAACCCGCCCCATGGGTAGGAAAAAAAAAAAAAAACCTCCCCGATAGGTTCGGTTTGGTTCGGGTATCCATCGATTTTGGGTGAAATTGCCATCCCTAGGGCCAACCTTTAATGAAAATGAAAGCGTACCACTCTAAGAATATGTCTATGTAAGGTTGCATTGTCAACAAAAATATGAACAACAAATCCATAAATAGAAAGAACATTTCTGAATGTTTCGCCCATGATTCCATGTGTTTTCAAGATCTTGTTAAATTTTGAAAGAACAACAATAAAAATGAAGAAGCACCACCAGTGACAATAGACAGTTCCATTGGATTTTCCTGCACCACATATGACTATAGTACAACTTCCAAGCATATATATTTGCCAAATTGGCAACCAACAAAAAAAAATTAGCCTGTACGTTAGGTATCCCTTTTACCTACCTGCCTGGTACAATCTTGAACTCTTTAGTTGTTATTTGATATTTCCGATATACCAAAAAAAAAAAAAAAAATCTAAAACATTAATGTTATAGGCAAATATCAATTGCAGTACATTATTCAAGTGATCAACAATATACAGGACATGATCTGCACGACCCTGTCACTAGTAATAGCATAAATAATGAACATTACAGCAACAATCATCCTCCGCTGAACAAAAGAAAACCAAAGAACGCCGACTTCGTCTATGCATAACGTGATATTACGGAATGTATTTACTCATTCCCACATCCTCCCTTCACTGAAACAAGGCTCTCTCGGTACATAAAATTCAGCTCACCAGAAATCTCCACATCCCTAACCTGTTTGGTAACAATGTCATACAAGAATGGGGATCTTCCGACTCTCCACTCATCGTTTACAGCGACTTTCCAGATTAGAAGCTCAGTCTTATTCCAGAAACCTGTCGAGACACAGAGACCAGGAAGTCGCGGTTCCAAAGTTAATTCATGAGAGTAGCTGTACGAGGATAAGGATTCCCCAGCCTCAACCATGCAGTCAAAGTCCTTCATAACCCACACTTCAACTGTTGTGTGGCCTTTGTCGTCGAGGTAAGGCCAATCGAAGAAAGAGTAAATTAACGCAAGGGAGTCCCTCAGCAATGCAAAGTTACATTCCTTCCATCTGTCCAGATCCAACCTGTACTCATTGTACTTGTCTGGCAGCGGCGTCACGTGGAACAACTCTGTACTCATGTCAAACGAGAGAACTACCACATCATCGTCACGGTACTTTTGTCTTCGTTGGCAGCGCCAATGAAAAAGACCATCGTTCTTGTTGTACATGCTGACGATTAATTCATCATCCACAACTACATCTTTGACCATATCAGGCAAGTGGAGAATTCTCCAAGAACCAGAACCTAAGTCGTAAACTTCAGCACAATTAATGAAATCAAATTGGCAAACTTCAGCCCTGCTTAAAGTCAAAACTTTAACCACCTTGATACTTCTAGTGGTGAGATCAAAACCAAACCCAACCATGCAATAAGCCGCCTTCCTATACGGTGGGAAGTCAAAATTGGACATGGGGAGAATGCTAAATGCCCTAGTTGCAGGGTTCCATAGCGCAATAGTTGGTAGCCGCTCGACATTAACCTCAACTTCATTAAAGAAAGTAAAAATACTATTTGCCCTCCAGTATAGACAAAATAATCCGTCACAGGGACCCAAAACTAAATCTGGTTTCCTGTCAAACCCGAAGTTAAGATTCACAGGTTGGAAGTTGCGTGTGTAACAACATTCTGTGAATACATGAAAGGCATCATGCCCAACTATGAGACCGTTATTGTTACCATTCCAACTGACCAGCCTTTTAGGAGTATCAATATATTTGAGATGTGAGGCAATAAAGCTACGGGTTGAAAGAAGAGCATGCCATCCTTTGCAAACGCTCTTGAATCGCATTAGAGATTTGACAGGCAATCTCGGGAGGATTTGATCAATAACTAGATCTTCAGGAAGATGACACCAGCTGCTGCTTGCCAATGATTGATCCTTGCAAAACAAAGAGATTACAAAGTTGAGTAGCGTGCATAATTCATCAATTGGTTTGCGAAAGATTTTTATTTTCCCGGTAGCTACTCAATTCATATCATGCCGAGCAAAGAAAACAAAAGCAAAGGGGCAAACCCCAGCTATACGACAACAGTCATCAGCCAACAGGAGCCTCAAAATCAGAAACAACCTACACAGCTAACAAACCATCTCAAAGACAGAAAACAACCAAGCTGAGCACAAGTTCACAAGCTAAATCACGAGAGAAGAAAAACTACCATACATCACTGCAGGACATTATAATTTCAGAACAGCATATTTGCAGTAGTTCCACTTCCCATTAGCATGTTCATCAACCAAATTACAACATCATCCAAGATCAAACATGCTCTATTAATCACAAATCCTATCAACACAACCTGAATCATAGTAGCTGAAAAATGACATTTAAAGGATAACTGCCAGTGTGATTCTAACCCATGCCCACCTCATTACACTCGGTTCAGATTACACACTATGCCCCATTTGGATAATCTCGTAATCTGTCTTTAGTATTAAAGCCATTGTTGCACAGAAATCCATAGAATGAATGCCCCTCTAGGCACCTGTCCTCCAAACCAAACCACTTCATGCATGCCTTGGCAGTGAGCGAGCCCTAATTGCCTCCCAGACAGAGCTAACCAATATTCACCATTTGTGGATGGTTTCCTCACAATACCATCATCTTGAGAATTGTGAGGCACCAATGTGATGAGAGTATTCCCAATAATCAGCATAGTGACCCTATTTCTTGCTCTTGGCCATCTCCACCCTCCATCTTGAACTTGAAGTATGGAATCCACTTAGAGTAAAGAGACCCCCAAGATTGAACACCTTTTCTCCATATCTGTTGAACGAAGGCCCTGGGGGTGCCAATTGTCAAGCCAAAAAAAAAAAAGGCATTCTTCCCATCCCCTATTTTAAGTATATAGGAACACATTGAAAGTATTTTCTATACTTGCTTTGAAAAATGTAAATGAAAAAAGGATCGCCTAGGTTTAATAATTTGCCCTCCATCCACCAATATGATAAGAAATAATTAAACAATAGAAAGCAATCAAAACAGAGAACACCAAGATATACGTGGAAAACCCCAATCAAGTAAAAACCACGGGAAGGAATCAAACACTATAAAACATTGTGCGGTTACAAGTGATCTTACCCTACGATTTTGAATCCTCACAAATCGTCCTAAGAACTACTTGCCGAATCCACGTTCACCACACCCAGTGTTTGATTGCCGCTGCCTTGAATCCACAAGCCTTCCAATACCCTTGAAGTCCACCAAAGGAAAACTCAAAAAGTTGAGAACGAAAATGTAGAAACTTCTTGGAGTTAATTGCTTGATCAATGATGCATAAGTTGTACTCCAAGACTCAATATTTAGAACCCTCTCAAAATCTTCTCTTGCCTCTCATCTTACAATGGTGGCTGCCCAAACAATTGAATATCACCCAAACCGAGCAGCCCTTGTGTCTCTCTAATGCGTGGTCAAATTTTTCTGTGACTTATGCCGCAATATATAGAAACCGTCAAACCCCATTCCTTGTTTAGGAAGAATAAACAATTAGAGAAATAAAATTTCTCCAATCAACTCAAGCATATCACGGCTGAAAATCTTCTATTGATGTTGATTTGAAATCCTCTTTTAAACTTGTGAACCTTGACTAGTTAAAACCTTAACTTCCAATTGAATAGGCCCAAAAATATTCTTTGATTAGCCATACCAATCCCGAGCAAATCCTTCCAAATATACTGAGCACTTTGATGTTGCCGATCCGATAATGTACTAGATAGATTACAAGATTGATTTCCTTCCACTTCCTACAGATTCTAAAAATAAAAGAAAATAAATTTCAACTCAATAAACGGGATACACCCAAATATGATTGCCAACAAAGAGAGACATCGGGCTATGAACCTTACAGTAAACACTAACATAAGATGTCCTCTGTCCAGATAGATAGATAGATAGATAGATAGATAAATAGATAGATAGATAGATAGATAGATTTATATAGATAGATAGATAGATAGATATCGCACACACACACACACACACACAACACACACACACAGAGCATACATTCGGGAGCGTATTCACTATTGAGAGATTGAGCAAAGAGATCTGCAGAGATATCGACCCAAAAGAGAGATTGATAGTCCAGAGGTTGAATGGAGAGGCTAGGTACTTTTATTACACTATTAACCCAATAGTAAGTAATAGTACTTATTTACTCCTAAAAACTAAAATAATTACACATGCACCCCCTCCATGTCCCTCCCATGTCCATGTGTGTCCTTGCCGCAAAAATTCAAAAAAAATAAAAAATAATGGAAATGCCACGTAGCGCGTCCTATTTTGGCATGTCCCCTGCATGCCCCCGTGTCCCGACACAGATATGGCGACCTATTTGGAGTGTTGGTGCTTCATAGGTGATAAGGAAAAGGATATGCTTAAGCCCCATATGGAACTCAACCTTGCTGAGGAAGCTTTCAAGAAGAAAAAGTCTATAGTGAATTGGTTTAACTCTAGGTGACAGAAATACTAAGTTCTTTCATCAAAAGATGTCCACTCACAGGCTTAGAAGCAAAATCCTGAGTCTTGTTGATCCTCAGGGGTCTAGATTAGAGAATCCTAGAGCGATGAAGGAATATATTTTAGGGTACTTTGAAGGGTTACTTGGTACTAGTTACAAGCCCATCTTTGATTCTGTTTCCGAACTGAGACTGGCTATTTCTACTAAGGTTCTGGAGGATTTTAAAGAACTTCTTGCTTCTACAGTTTTTGAAGATGAGAATAAAGCTGCCCTTACCTCCATCAAGGGGATAAAGCCCACTCCCAGATGGATACAATGGAGCCTTCTACCATCACAATTGGGAGATTGTTGGAACTAATTTCACTTGGGAGACTAAGCATTTCTTTGAGAATGGGGACATGCCTAGAGGCTGGAACTCAACTGCTTTCTCTCTCATTCCCAAAGGTATTGCTCCTTCCACCATTAGAGAGACTAGGCCCATTACATGTTGCAATGTTCTGAACAAATGCATCACGAAAATTATAGTAAATAGGCTGCAGCCTTTACTTACCACCCTCATTAATCGTTGTTACTCAGCATTTGTCAAGTGTCAATCCATTGTTGAACCTGCTTCTCATGCAAGAAATGGCTAAAAAATATCAAAAAGACCAAGGTCCCCCTAGATGTACTCTGAAACTTTTTCTAGTGAAGTCCTATGATTCAGTTGCATGGGATTTTTTGTTTACCATTGTGGAGATCATTAATTTCCCAGCCCAGTTCACTGGCGACACCAGTATATAAAGGGTGGGGTCAGCTGACCCCAAGGTAAATAAAAATTACTACTATTATATTAAAATTTTCTAAAAATTCATACATGAACCCCCTAAATTTGGTGGTGACACCACTGGATAACTCTAAAAAGTTCATAAAAGTTACTTCTTTGTGTGGCTTGTTTGAATCATAGTCACTCATTTTGTTCTTTTGATAAGGAGAGGTTGAGCTTTAAATGTGATTTTAGTTGCCATTATTGTGATGTTTTTCTTTGATTTATGGTTGATAAAAGTATTTGATGTTTATGAATGACCCCATGCTTCCGAACTCCTGGAGTCCCCACTGGCCCAATTTACTTAATGAGTCTCCAAGTGTGCATGTTCTGCTACGTATTCATTAATCAATAATGATGAACTTGAGGAATTTTTTCTGGGAAAAGAGGCTTGAGATAAGGGGATCCCCTATCCACTTATCTGTTCCCCTTGATTAAGAAGGGGTTTTCTACATTCCTTAACCACAGGATTAGACACAAGGGCCTCTCATTTCATCCCAAGTCTTGGACTTCACAAATCTGTCCCCTGGTACTTGTTGATGATTTTTTCATTCTCTGTGGTGCTGATACTAGTTCTTTAAATCTCATTAATGATCTGCCGCTGGATTTCCATGGTCGCTTAGGTGTGAGGCCTAACCTACAGAAAAGTTCTATATTCTTAGCAGGATTTAATGAAGCGTGTAAGGCTAATTTTCACAATGTTAGCAATCTCTGAGGGTGTTCTCCATGAAATATGACGGGGTGCTCCCCATTATAACCTTTGATTTCCATGCAGAAGTCTGCAATCTATTGGTTGACAGAGTACTCCAAAGAATTCAATCACGGTCAAACAAGCTTCTCTCCCATTGGGTAGGCTCAGCTTAGGACTGTTTAGCATTCAGATATATTGGAGTTCAATCTTTATTCTCATGAGAAGATCCTTAAAAAGATTGAACACACCATGAGATATTTTTCCTGGGCTGGACCTGAGCTTAAAACCACTGGTCCCAAGGTGAAATGGAGTACCATTTGTGCCCCCAAAAGTGATGAGGGGGGTCGGGCTTTAAGAACCTTGCAGACTGGAATAAATGTCTAGGCATCCATGGCCCATCAGCCCAAAAAAAAAAAAAAAAAAACTGACTCTCTCTGTGAAAATCCCTGTTAGTGCCTCATGGACTATCCGGAAAATCTTCAAGCTCAACTGTCCAACCTTGGATCAAACACATCATTGGAAATGCAATAGATACACATTTACGGCTGGATAATTGGCATCCTCGGGGTCCATCGATCAAGTTTGGGAACAAGATTGCTTTTAATTTGGGCAGGTCTCTAGAGGCTAAAGTTTCCTCCATCATTTATAGGGGTGGAAGGAAGTAGCCTAGAAGAAGAAATGTGGTATCCATCCTTCTCAGTATGTGCCAAATGAAGCAGCTATTGATTCTGTGATCTGGACATTGAACTCTAGCAGTAATTTCTCTGTTAAGTTTCAAATGCTTTTATAATTGTCCACTCACTGCTCCATGGCTATGATACAATGGATGACCATCCAAGGTAGAAAGCCTACTACGGATAGACATTTTAATGGGCTTGATTTCTGATATGAAGAGTGTCTTCAATAATGTTGGTAACGAAGATCATGACAATATTTTTTTCTCTTGCCCTTTCTCCCAACAGACATGATCTTTTTATATGGGTAAAAACCACATTCTTAAGTCACCTTCCCCTCTCACTTGAGAGGTGGAATGGACTCTACAAAACTGCAAGGGGGATATTCTCAGACATCTTACTCCCAAACTAGCCCTGGCAGCTTCTATCACTTATGGAGAGAAAGGAACAAAAGAGTCTTTCAACGTCGAGCTGCATGCATTTTGAATGTGATTTCTGACATTGAGAAGGATATTTTGAGCTGCATACGCTCTTGGAGAAATGCTAAGATGACAGATAGGAACAGGCTTCTTTGTACGAACTGGAACATCCCCCTACAGTATTTTTATGATGTATAGGGTACTTAAATAGTTTTGGTTTGTTTGTGGCCAAGTGTTAAACTTTTGTATTCTGCTTATGTGTGTAGCTGCTACTCCAAGTTGCTCATAAAATGTAATAGCCTCCCAAAGCAAATACGTCAGGTGTTCATCAGGCCGATTTGTCACTTTCTGTTTCAAAAACTGGGAAACTCTATGGGGAAAAAAATGAAGAATTCGAATTTAAAGGAATGAAATTTCGAATTAATTGCCCTTTCCATTTCCAACTCACCCTTTCCCGGATGTTCCATATTTGAAATGACCATATTGTTAGCTCGTGTTTCTAATTAAACACAGTTAATAGAGAAAACGGTAATTATTATTTGATATTTCCGATATAGCAAAAAAAAAAAAATATCTAAAACATTAATGTTATAGGCAAATATCAATTGCAGTACATTATTCCAAGTGATAAACAATATACAGGACAAGATCTGCACGACCCTGTCACTAGTAATAGCATAAATAATGAACATTACAGCAACAATCATGCTCCGCCGAACAAAAGAAAACCAAAGAACGCCGACTTCGTCTATGCATAACGTGATATTACGGAATGTATTTACTCATTCCCACATCCTCCCTTGACTGAAACAAGGCTCTCTCGGTACATAAAATTCATCTCACCAGAAATCTCCACATCCCTAACCTGTTTGGTAACAATGTCATACAAGAACGGGGATCTTCCAACTCTCCACTTATAGTTGACAACGCCTTTCCAGATTAGAAGCTCATTCTTATTCCATAAACCTGTCGAGACACAGAGACCGGGAAGTCGCGGTTCCAAAGTTAATTCTTGAGAGTAGCTGTACGAGGATAAGGATTCCCTAGCCTCAACCATGCAGGCAAAGTCCTTCATAACCCACACTTCAACTGTTGTGTGGCCTTCATCGTCGGGGTAAGGCCAATCGAAGAAAGAGAAAATTAACGCAAGGGAGTCCCTCAGCAATGCAAAGTTACATTCCTTCCATCTGCCCAGATCCAACCTGTACTCAGTGTACTTGTCTGGCAGCGGCGTCACATGAAACAACCCTGTACTCATGTCAAACGAGAGAACTACCTCATCATAGGCATGGTACCGTCGTTGGCAGCGCCAATGAAAAAGACCATCGTTCTTGTTGTACATGCTGTAGATTAATTCATCATCCACAACTACATCTTTGACCATATCAGGCAAGTGGAGAATTCTCCAAGAACCAGAACCTAAGTCGTAAACTTCAGCACAATTAATGAAATCAAATTGGCAAACTTCAGCCCTGCTTAAAGTCAAAACTTTAACCACCTTGATACTTCTAGTGGTGAGATCAAAACCAAACCCAACCATGCAATAAGCCGCCTTCCTATACGGTGGGAAGTCAAAATTGGACATGGGGAGAATGCTAAATGCCCTAGTTGCAGGGTTCCATAGCGCAATAGTTGGTAGCCGCTCGACATTAACCTCAACTTCATCAAAGAAAGTAAAAATACTATTTGCCCTCCAGTATAGACAAAATAATCCGTCACAGGGACCCAAAACTAAATCTGGTTTCCTGTCAAACCCGAAGTTAAGATTCACAGGTTGGAAGTTGCGTGTGTAACAACATTCTGTGAATACGTGAAAGGCATCATGCCCAACTATGAGACCGTTATTGTTACCATTCCAACTGACCAGCCTTTTAGGAGTATCAATATATTTGAGATGTGAGGCAATAAAGCTACGGGTTGAAAGAAGAGCATGCCATCCTTTGCAAACGCTCTTGAATCGCATTAGATATTTGACAGGCAATCTCGGGAGGATTTGATCAATAACTAGATCTTCAGGAAGATGACACCAGCTGTTGCTTGCCAATGATTGATCCTTGCAAAACAAAGAGATTACAAAGTTGAGTAGCGTGCATAATGCCTTCCAGGAATCATAAACAATTGGCTCCAAATATGCTCCCAACTTACTTTAGCAAAACTATGATTAAGACCTTGCCTGATCACAAGAAAGCCATCAAAATGCCTTCCAGGAATCATAAACAATTGGCTCCAATTGGCAATAGTTCCGATGCCTATGGTGTATGGTTTTATTAATGCTCTGGATAGAAGAAGATTATGGCAGGATAGGAGATTTGTTAACTCTGTTGTACAGGGTGCTGCCTGGGTTCAGCTGGGAGACTTTAATGTGGTTAGGACTTAGGAGAATGAATGAAAGACTGGAGAGCTTTGAAAGAATGGCCTCTGGGGAATTTAACACCATCTTGAAGAGCTTGAAATGGAGGATATGCCTTGTAGCAGTTTTTGGTTTTCTTGGTCCAATAAAGGGGAGGTTTGGGGCATGACAAGAGTAAATGTCTAGGCATCCATGGTCCATCAGCCCAAAAAAAAAAATGACTCTCTCGGTGAAGATCCCTGTTAGTGCCTCACGGACTATCCGGAAAATCTTCAAGCTCAACTGTCCAACCTTGGATCAAACACGTCATTGGAAATGCAATAGATACACATCTACGGCTGGATAATTGGCATCCTCTGGGTCCATCGATCAAGAGGTTTGGGAACAAGATTGCTTTTAATTTGGGCAGGTCTCTAGAGGCTAAAGTTTCCTCCATCATTTATAGGGGTGGAAGGAAGTAGCCTAGAAGAAGAAATGTGGTATCCATCCTTCTCAGTATGTGCCAAATGAAGCAGCTATTGATTCTGTGATCTGGACATTGAACTCTAGCAGTAATTTCTCTGTTAAGTTTCAAATGCTTTTATAATTGTCCACTCACTGCTCCATGGCTATGATACAATGGATGACCATCCAAGGTAGAAAGCCTACTACGGATAGACATTTTAATGGGCTTGATTTCTGATATGAAGAGTGTCTTCAATAATGTTGGTAACGAAGATCATGACAATATTTTTTTCTCTTGCCCTTTCTCCCAACAGACATGATCTTTTTATATGGGTAAAAACCACATTCTTAAGTCACCTTCCCCTCTCACTTGGGAGGTGGAATGGACTCTACAAAACTGCAAGGGGGATATTCTCAGACATCTTACTCCCAAACTAGCCCTGGCAGCTTCTATCACTTATGGAGAGAAAGGAACAAAAGAGTCCTTCAATGTCGAGCTGCATGGATTTTGAATGGGATTTCTGCCATTGAGAAGGATATTTTGAGCTGCATACGCTCTTGGAGAAATGCTAAGATGACAGATAGGAACAGACTTCTTTGTACGGACTGGAACATCCCCCTACAGTATTTTTATGATGTATAGGGTACTTAAATAGTTTTGGTTTGTTTGTGGCCAAGTGTTAACCTTTTGTATTCTGCTTATGTGTGTAGCTGCTGCTCTGTGTTTGTCTCTGTTTCCTTAGGTTCTGGGGTATATTAACGCATATATTTACCAAAACAAAAAATACATAATCACAACAAATCTGAGTCCACAAACCCAGTAATCCTCTACCTTCAGTTACACAGGTGACAACTCAATTGTATCACAATTTACTCATACCTACGCTAAAATCCAAAAATAACAATGCAAAGCCAATAGCAATAATTCAGTTCCATGTAAATTTAGGCAAGATTAAAATCAAGTATTCCGTAATTCTTTCTCCGTACATTCTTTGACATAATTAACAATAAAATACAAATTACAAAGTAAGCAGCATACCTCATTTGCTCGGAACGACTTGCCAGGATTGAAATTCGTGCCGGCCCATAAATTTCTAGCCCTAACAACGACCTGTCTGAAGAATCCGCCAGCATACACCACAAACCTAGCCACCGATACTGGGATCAGCACCGTCACGTCCAATAACATAACCTTCGCCATTGGATAGCTCTAGCTCTCTCTCTCTCTCTCTCTCTCTCTCTTCCCGCGTCTTTTATAAGGAAGCTTGAAAACAAGTTTGAGACAAATTAGGAAGCCATTTGAATATTTTTCGCACTATTTTCCAAAAGAATTTAGCAACTTCCAAAAGATTTTAGCAAATCAGGTTGATTTTAGCAAATGAATTTAGCAGATGCTAAAATTATGGTTTTGAAATCAAAAAATGAAGTGGATCCGTGTATCGTTTTTTGATTTTTTTCGCACCAAATTAAAGTACTCCTCGTGTACTTTAATTCGGTGTGAAAAATTTTAAAAATAATACACGGAAACACTTAATTTTTTATTTGAAATATCATGATTTTAGCACTGTTATAACTCATTTGCTAAAATCAACTAAAATCATGGTTGATTTTAGTAACAGGGTTGCTAAAATCTTTAGGAGTAAATTTTTAAGGAAAGGATAATTGCACCACACCTTTTTTTAGTGCCACGACATTTACTTTGCATTGACCATTATACCCTCGTTCGTTTTTTTTTTTTATCATTCGTCATTCCAAAGCTATTACATTGGGGGATAGGACTCGATTTCGGAATACAGTCTGAGACATCCAAAAACTCTACCGCATGAGTTAGTTACCACTGGCATACCCTCGTTAGTTGGGACACTTCTACTCTCCCCATCATCACGGAGTACACATTAAACCCACTTCTCATCTGCTTAACATGCACAAACACTTTCTCTTCGAACGAAAAAAATACAGTACTCTATTTCTCCAATATTTTAATAGTAACATAAACACGAGTTCCTCTGTCACTTGAAAAGGAAAATCAAAAAAGAGATTGAAAGGATAGAAGAATAGATAAATGTCACTAGAAAAAACAAAAAACAAATAGATATTTAAGGAGAGAAGAATAGATAAATGGTGAGCTTCGTTTCTCTTTCTCACAAATTTGCTTGATTTTAAAAACCTTTCATACGTGCTTCGTATAGATCCCAAGAATATCTAACAAATTAAAAAGATGCTATCACAACACATCAGCGAACATTTTTAGGGTCAGGATGTTTGTTTTTTTTAATCTTAACGGTACTTTGCACGAGTTTATGATGTCTTAAACTTTAGTTTTAGATGTATTTCTGTAATGTTATTTTATTTAACCTTTTCGTTAATAAGAAAAAATTGTAAATAAAATATGAACTAAACTTGATAAAATTTTGAAAAAGATAAAACTAAACCAAAATAAGTTGAAATTATTTATCTCCCTTTAATTAATCTTTACAAATGAAAATCCAGATTTTATATCTTTCCAATAGCTTTTGTAAGATGAATCAACATGTAAATTTTTTTCCCACAAGTTTAGATTTCAGAAAGACAAATGAAATTCTTTAGAAATAGTTCCTTTAGTTTGCATGAAAATTTAATTTTGTTTCCCTAGTACTAATTGTGTTAATTTCAACACTATAGATGATTCCATCTAAATTTCACCCCTCTCGCTAACAGCATAATTGAAGTAGACGGAATTCATGGGCAAAATTGTTATTTTTCCTTATAGGCCGAAGAAATTGAGATTTCATGCAAATAGATGGACTATCAAGTTTTATCTTTTACTTTTGTTTTTTGCAAAAAGAGTAGATAACATCATTCGTAATATATTTCGCACATATAAATATGTTCTTCACTTTGTATACTACAAATACATTAGAAAATTTGAAAAGTAACACATTCGTTGAATGTTTTGGTATCGTATTTTTTATCACTCATCTTAAAATGATTTTCACACTCTCGTTAAGTGAACGAGTGCATTTCATTGATGCACTCTTGAATATTAAGTGATCAATGAATTAAAACTGGGGATGGTGTTGTGAGTATTGGCATATTGTGGGATTTTTGGGCAATTTGAACTATATTTATTTTGGGGCTCATCGATTATGTTACTCGTGTGAAAATACATGGTCTACTTTAGTCTTCAAACAATTTAACAATTTAACGGCGAATAGCTCTATGATCAGATTACCTTAAGAATTTCAAAGCAATTTCTCAAAACAAAGCATCATGAAGTACAAAGCAACCTCTTCTAAACTACCTCTTCATGCCACTATGTGCTAACAGTAACAGTACCGGAGCTGTGAGTTGGCTTATAGTTCTGAGTTGGGGGTGAGAAAGTAACCGTCAATCTAGGAATCTAGTCCAAACTAATCCAAACTTAATGGTTTAGTTTGGTTTCTTACTAATGCGGTTTCGTCCTGATTTTAAAAAATATAAAACCGTGTTAAATGGTTTGGTTTGTGGATTTACTTTAACAGTTATGGTTCCAAACCGATTCAAACCGTGTGCGGTTATGGTATATATATAAACTGTTGTGGATCCAGTCCACACCATTAAAATGCGGACTCCGTCCATACCTCCACTTTCCCGATCAATTTTTCATGATCCAAATTGTCCAATATGTCTAGTTTTTATGAAAAACTGCTTGGATCAAGTTCTTCCCAGTCTTTTTTTAAGGGTCCACCCGAGAAATCATAATAAATAGACCGGGAAGGACTTGATCCGAGCAGTTTTTCATAAAAACCAAACATATTGGACAGTTTGGATAAGGAAAATTTGCTCGAAAAAATGAAGTTGTGGACGGAGTCCACATTTTAAAGGCGTGGATTGGATCCTAATTGTATATATAAATGTATAAATATAGTTTTTATTGAAAACTGTTCGGATCAAGCCATTCCCAATAAAAAGAAAATTTGTGATTTATCGCGGGAACCCTTAAAAACACATTGAACGGTTCGAATCATCAAAATTTGATCGAGAAATATGAGTCCACACTTTAGCCCATATGCGGGATCCCTCATAGGAAGGTGGATATACAACAAATATCCAGTAAGGGTTACCTGAGAAAAAAAAGTACCCGGAACGACTTGATCCGAGCCATTTTCAATAAAATGTGTATATGTAAATTTTTATCGAAAACTGCTCGGATCAAGCCCTTCCGGGTTTTTTTTTTTTTTGACAAATCCTCGCATTAGACCTTAAAAATACGTTTTAAACACATCTAACAGTTCGGATCATCGAAATTTGATCCCGAACGAAAAATCCCGCACCGTAACATATATAAGGGGGCCCTTACTAGAAAAGCCTTTGGTGGATAACAACAACAACAACAACAACAACAACAACAACAACATTAATAATAATAATAAACTTATTGTGTATATGTGTGTTTGTGTCTATATATGTGTGTGTGTATAATTTGATTTAGATACATTAAATAATTTTTTTCCCAATAGTCAATTAATTTCATAATCTAAATATTGCATTCTACCAAGATTAGTTCCCTAAAATTTTACGTATTATTTTAATACACTAAGCATACACGGCTTGGACATAATCTATTGATTTCATAATGTTTTTGGTCAGTAACTAATAATCTATTCCTTAACTAATTACTGCTATTATACTCTTCTTTAATTGGTTGACGATCACGAGTTTTTGTGATTTTGATAGACATAGTATTAATATAATCGTTGGTTTAATTTATCTATGCAATTTTAATTACTTTAAATGGTTTATGAAGATGAAATCTCAATTTTCAGAAGAACTGTGATTCAAAACCAAAACTAAACCCTATTTTAGTGTTTTGGATTTTGGTTTACCATAAAATTGGACCAATCCGGTCTATGCTAACCCCAACATCATCTCAAAGTTGAAATTGCACTCGGTAACTTACTATTTAATAGTAATTCACTTCTAACCAATGATTACAAGATAAAATGACTCCTCTCTTGTTTATTTTTTTTTGAATTGTATAAAAAGTAAAATTAAGAAATTACAAAAATCAAGATAAAACCATTAAAGAAGAAAACATGATGCAAAAAAAATTATCAAAGGGGTTGCTTTTTTGAATTTCCTAATATATTTGTAATATGTAACAAATAAAATTTAATTTCCTCATCATATCTTAATTATTCAACATAAAACTATTGGAGAGAGAATTTTATTACATTTTGGTGTTTATCTTTTTGCAAAAACAAAAGTAAAAGGTAAAAATTTTAAAAATAGTCCCTCTACTTTGTTTGAAATCAGAATTTTGTTCCTTTGAATGCGGAATGATAATTTTCCTAACTTTGCCTTTAGCGAGAGGGACAAATTTGGTACAGAATGTAAAATATATTGTTAAAATTGGAATAATTAATAATAGAGGGGCGAAATTGAGATGTCATCCAAATTTGAGGGACTATTTCAAAAAATCTTCTAAAGACAAAAGTATCCATATCCTATCTCAAATCAAGCAAGGGCCAAACTTAGGTTTTGTTTGGATATTTTTCCTCGAGGGATAATTGGCCAATGCAAGTTTGCTTGCTAAGAAAGCCCGGCATGTTATTCATTATGCTTTTTTCAATTTTGGGAGCTCAAAAACCACATTTTCAAAATTAAATGCCAAATTTTTAAGTGTTTTTGTTGTATATTCTCTCACATCAACGAATAGTATAATCGTGAATGGTTTGTCATATATTCTCTCACATCAACGATTAGCATTTCGTGAATGGCAGACAAACAAAGAAAACACTGAAATAGTAGATTAAAAGAAACAAAAGGAAAATATCACTCAAATGGTAAAATTTAATTAATTTAATGGGAATTGGGAAGGGAGAAAAATTTAATTGTAGAAACTATGGTGGAAGTTTCCGAAGTTATTAGAAACTTGAGGATAAATTCGTGTAATCATCTTATGATTTTAGCAGGGGTGTTATTTATGGACAACAGACAACCCAGAGGGGTCATCCTTGAGAGTGTCCTCGTGAGGACCCCTCTGGGTTGTCTGTTGTCCATAAATAACACTCCTGCTAAAAAGGACAACCCATAGGGTGTCCATGAATATGAACCCCTAATTCCCCTGCTAAAATTACCCAATTCCACTACTGCCTCTGGGCATTTTTATTTTTTTTTTGGCTTTGCGATTTCCTTCGGATCAACAAATAAAGTACTTCCACGCATAACTTTTTTGCACCAAATTAAACTACTAATAGATATCTCTAATTCGGTACAAAAAATTTAAAAATTATATATTTTAGTATTTTACATTTTTGGTTTGTTGAGTTGTTTTGCAATATTCTTCGGATAAAAAAATAAAGTACTTCTGCGTATAACTTTTTTTTTTTGGCACCCAATTGAACTTCTAATAGAGATCTTTAATCCGAAAAAAATTGAAAAATTATGTACTGATGTATTTTACATTATTGGCTTGTTGAGAGAACTTGTTCAATTTGTCCATTTATTTATTTATTATACGTGTGTTAGGTTAAATATAAAATTTTACGAAATTTATATGTTAATAGAAAATAATTTAAACATATTTGTAGTATATTACAAAATATTTTTAAAATAATTTTTATTTTTTTTGAAATTATTAAAATTAGTTATTATAGCTTATTTGTTGACAAGTGGAATAAATTAATAAGTTTTGTATTTAATATAAGTAAAAAAAAACACATAAAATGTAATATAGGCATGCGCAAAGACAATTTGGTATTTTGACAGTTTTTTACATCCTTATACCCCATTTCAACTACAAAACAAAACAAGTACTATTTATTCCGCTCATATTACCAAAATCATCCGAACGAAGTACTATTTAACCTCTCTTGTCATAAATGGGGCCACTCTTTATATATATTAACCCCTATTATCTTATCTCCTCCATATATAATATCCCGAAAAATTAATCCGGTATCCAATCGGGCCGTAATAGAAGATCAAAAGAAACAAAAGGAAAGTATCATTCGAATGGTAAAATCTAATTGTAGAAACTATGGTGGAAGTCTCCATAGTTGTTAGAAACTTAAGGATAAATTCGTGTAATTATCCAACGATTGTTTTGAGTGACGCGAGTACAATAGAAACCATTCATTTGATTTGAGGACATTGAGGATTGTGGCCAACCTCTGAAGTTCATTTCCTCTATCCTTTTCCCGCTGTCTGGTGTTGAATCAAAGTTTTTGCCTGTGGGATTGGAGACCCTCTCTTTGAACTCCTTACACTAATTACTACTCAAGTGCGCCAACTTCTTCTCTTAAGCAGCCGTCATCGTTAGCTTTCATTCTTATTTATTCCGACGACAGTACGGGTAAGCTGAGTCTCTTCTTGAGGGAAGATTACCTCGTAGCGTGCTTATGGTTTCCGTTTGTCTGTTTTTTATGTAGTCATGCCTTGATTTCTTTATTCAGATAAGTTATGTTAACATTTCCTGAGTTTTGCATGTATCGATATTCGAAGAGTTGGACTTCCATGGATAGAACATTTACCAACTCCTCAGGCACCATAGAAACGAACTGCAGAAACCTACTCAAGTCTTAGTCAATACATGCTCGCATCCGTTTTATCATCATATTGTGCCCAAATATGGGACGTCCGTATCAGAAACAATGAATTCAACAATCCATAGACATCAAAAAAAATTAGAGAGGCACCATCATCAGTGAATCAAGAACCACAGAAAGGTCGACAAACCCACTAATTTAAATTGAGCAAAGACAAAGTCCTGGTGCGTTCAGGCTCATGAATTGCTTGAGAGAAACGTTACTACGAGGCGAGAAAGGGAGTGATGGGCTTTTGTTGTATAACAGCCTATTCATCATTGGGATCTTAATGGAGGGTGGTGTTCTCTTAATTTTTTTTTTCCCTGAAAGTTATTTTAAGCACAGTTGAATCGTCCGTGGTGATTGGCTTCTACTTGAACAGTTTCGGAAAGACCAATAGCATGAGCTGGCTTTAGATTAAGGTTCACACCCATAGGGTGCTCAGTGCTGGCTTCGTAGTATAGCATAAGTCAACATCCATAGGATTGCTAGGCTTGGTCTCTTTCCCGCTGTGGATTTTATATTTAGGCAAAGAAGATTTTATATTGGAAAGGAGTTATTGTATATTTCAATGGCAACTTCAGTTGGGATTCTTTAATTGATTTCCTATATATTGTATAATGCATACTCTCTCACTACAAGGTGCATTAATTTTTTGTCTCATAGAATGCCATTTATTTGTTCTGGTTTGGTGAACGTAGGGCAGGCTCAATTTTGTGTTGGTTGGTGGTGGAACGCTCTGTAAATTCAATTAAGAGGATTTGAAAATGGAGTTGTCAAAAGTTCCTGCCGTGCTGAATTCATCTTCCGCATCAAGCTCTAAAGCATCAGAACCCTCATCTATAATCAATAATCAGCTCTCTAGTGGAGACAAACGGCAATCCATTGAAATCTTCGAACCGAGCATGAGGCACAGGATAGAACTTGCGCCGAGTAGTAGTAGTTGCCAGGGTATTGATGAGACGGACACTGTTCGATTTCAAGAAGGAGAATCATCCAGGGACATTACTACTTCTAGTACCAATAACAGGGATGGGGAGAGGGAGCCCGTCAATAAGTGGATGGCCTTTGAGCAGCAAGAGCTCAGCAATTCTCAGATCACAGGTGTTAACAATCCAGATTTGTCTTCTCAGGGTCAGAAAGTAGTAGTTCTACCCAAAGAAGCAGAAGCAGCAGCACCAAGCATAGCCAAGAGAACAACAAAAGAATATAGGCCCGGGGAACTAATATCTGGGCATGAAGATCCTGTTGTTACTAGTAAAAAGTACTTCTCCGATAGATTTTCGGCCGAATCAATAAGGACATCTGAGGACAATGAACGATATGGGATCCCGAGAGTCTCTCAGGAGTTGAAGGATGCTCTGTCAACACTGCAGCAGACATTTGTAGTGTCGGATGCCACCAAACCTGATTGCCCAATCATGTACGCCAGTAGCGGCTTTTTTAGCATGACTGGGTATTCCTCAAAAGAGGTCATTGGAAGGAATTGGTGAGAGAACTTCATTTGTTTCCCCTTTTTTTCCCGTGTCCACGAACACACACATGCATACAGTGGCTCTAGAGCTTGTATATTGATCAGCAAAGCACATAAACAAGATACTTGATATTTCATTCATGAACTTTGTATTGATGTTGTGGTCGTGGCTGCTGTGGTGGAGAAAGTGGGACGGTGGCAGATGATCAGTGTAGATCTTCGGTTATTGTTGAAGATACAAGTACTTTCTGAATTAGAATGAGATTGTTGGCATTATGTATGTACACTATATTTATGCTTAAATGTCGTTGATATGGTTTCATAACATAATAGACCACAGAACACCATAACATTATTGTGGGGATTTCCGAAAAAAGCAACAAATTTGGTCATATAAGTCAGGTTTTTCTTCTACAATTGAAGGTGTCTTTTGTACCCAAAAAAGAAAATCAATATGAAATTTGTTTTTATTAGTTGAGTTGTGGAAATAATTTATTGTACATATTTTGATGGGAAAATCAGATTTACTGTAGGGTACATCAGCGGTAAGAATGGAGAAAGCCAATACTTGGCCATCCTCCTGAGAATCCTAATATTGATTGCAAATGAATGGGCATACGAAATGACTCCAAAATGATCCCTGTATTGAAAACAAGAATGCAAAGGAAAGCTTCTAAGAAAGAGTTTACAAACCACTTTTGGAAACCCCAAAACATTTCAATATAGTGTCATCGCTTGTGCTTTCTTTTGAGTACCTTCTAAGTGTAATTATGGAAGTCAAGGGGGTTGAATGCAGTGGTCTTTTTCCTTTTGTTGGATGCAGCCGCTTCCTTCAAGGTCCGGAGACGGACCAGAACGAAGTTGCAAAGATACGGAATGCCGTCAAAACTGGGAAAAGTTACTGTGGCAGGCTCTTGAACTACAAGAAAGATGGCACTCCTTTCTGGAATCTTCTCACTGTCACCCCCATTAACGATGACAAGGGCAAGGCAATCAAATTTATCGGGTAATTGTTCTTCCTGTTACTTTGTTTGTCTCTACTTTTCATGGTTATTTGTTGAACGCAAGTCCGTTTCAAATTGTCCAATGTTTCCATCCTTTTTGGTTTTCGTAACTTCATTCCCCACATAAACTGGAACTTGTAGTATAATCTGCGAACCTGGTTTGTCAGAAAAGTAAGCCTTTTCTTCTTTGAAATTCGTTATTTTCAAGGGGGAAAAAAAAAAAAAGAAGCTGTAATACAATGTAGAAAGTTATGTATTCATGCCTTCTCTTGGTGTCAGCAAGCATGTTCCTGACATTGGTTACTACTAAGAAGGCGGAAATGTTATTCTCTTAGGCTAGCAAGTTTTGATGATTGAAAGAACCAAGCCCTGAACCTTAGATGCTAAAATTTTGCTATATGGTAGTTTTTTTTAATATCCCTTATGAGGATTCACTAGAATCTCATGGCGGGCGTTGCATTTACAAGTCTTGTTGAACAGGATTAGTCCTCGTAGTTGAATTTCTCTGGACTTGCTACTATGATGGTGGAACGAAAACATCTGGATTATGAAAGATGTTGCTCTCATGCCTACCAATTGAAAAGAAAAAAAAAAACAGCAAAGCAAAATTGTCGAGTGGGTTACCAAAAAAAAAAAAAAAAAAACAGCTGCTTGAATCTACACTAGTTTCAAACAGGATCCGATCAACTATCACATGATATGTAAGAGTTGCAGCCGTATCTGGTCCATTCTACTGGTTAGAAGGCAGTCACCTTGATGGTGGACAAGGCTAATGCACTGTTTGCATTCTTCGGTACTTCTACTCTTATCTTTCGCAAGCTCAGGTCTTCATTGACTGCTTGAGTTATTGCCAAGGGCTAGATGAGCCCTCACAAAACCAAACCGCTCAATATTGTCTTCTATAAAAGGCTTCCAATATTGAGAGACAGACTATTCCATTTGCTCAAATTGGTTTACATCAAGGAAAGGAGGCACTTTATTCCAAGAGCTTCTTCTTAGTGAACGATCTGCCCCTCTAACAAGTAACAAGACATACTCATCAATTGCTTATTCAAGGATCGTCCATTCCGTATTAACCAAAGATCATAATTTATCTCATATCTCCCTGTCATTCTACATTTGACAAGCAGCATCAACAAGATGCTTGCACATGCATCACTGACTAGGGATGATTAACCTCTTCTTCCTCAATATTTTC
Source organism: Vaccinium myrtillus (assembly GCA_016920895.1). Taxonomy (NCBI): domain Eukaryota; kingdom Viridiplantae; phylum Streptophyta; class Magnoliopsida; order Ericales; family Ericaceae; genus Vaccinium; species Vaccinium myrtillus. Next base: position 24,067,060 of record CM029271.1, read on the forward strand.
ACTGTCAGAATCCTTCCCAAGCGTTGAGACATTCAAACGTTTGCAATGATGGGAATATTGTTCTTGTATCTTAAGGCATTACAGTAACTTCACGTGCCACCTCTCTTTGAATTATACATGTGAAGGATCTTTAGAATTTACATAACGTCCATACTTTTCTACCAAGAAGCTCTCTACCTCCGTCAAGGCAACATTGTGTTGCTGCATCCTTCGTTTTGGAAATCTGTAAGACTTTCTTAGTCTTATAATAAGCACCCAAGGTTAAGACCTATATAGATGATATGTTGGGTAAGGGTCCAAATCATATTTTCCAACTGAGTTTGCACCATATTGAGAGATTGGTTTTATTTGTAACCATCTTTAAACCAATCTCTTATCAACACTATTAACGTAAGATTTTATTTTTTATTTTTCCTTTCAAAACAGTAAATGGAACGTGGTTCGACCAGTCAGTTGTTATGAAGCTTAGAGTTTATGAGCTACTTCCAGGGAAGTAAACAAAAGGCTAAGCGCCATCTATAAAGAGGTTTTTCTCCGGGATTGATATAGGACGGAATTAATATCCAGGACCAATTATATTTTTCATTGCATCTCTCAGCTCTCTGTTATTTTTGCTCTCCTTACGATATTGTAGCAAACTAGCACACGATATGGCGATACCCAAATAGCGACCAGTCACAGTTGTTATGAAGCTTAGAGTTTATGAGCTACTTTCCAGGGAAGTAAACAAAAGGCTAAGCGCCATCTATAAAGAGGTTTTTCTCCGGGATCGATATAGGATGGAATTGATATCCGGGACCAATTATATTTTTCATCGCATCTCTCATCTCTCTGTTATTTTTGCTCTCCTTACGATATTGTAGCAAACTAGCACACGATATGGTGATACCCAAATAGATTTGCCTTTTACAACTAGTAAGATCACTATTTCACCTACGAAATAGCAAACCTTCAGAAGATTACATCAATCAGATTCCCCTGGATTCGAAAAAGCGATGTCCTACCTGACAGCCGCTAACTGCCTTGCAGCCATTAACGCCATTAAAGTGTTCATCCATCCTACCAATGGGTTTAATAAAAAGTGGGATTTCAAGTTTAAAAGAGTCAAAACTTGTCTATCATCGAGTTTTAGATGCATTTACTATGTTCATGGTGAATGGATGTCATTCAAGTTGAAATCTAAATCTGACTGATCCACTAGCACCTCATCCATTTTCCATCTTTGGGGATGAGAGGATAACACCCGAGGGACCAAGCTTAAGCACTGATGCAAATTGTCCCTCATTAGATTCCTCATCTCTCTTCTATTACATGTCACTACCTACTCAAAATATATGGATAAATGATCACATGAATTGTTCTTGCACCATATCTTTGTGCAACACAGACTTAATCCTAAAGCATAATCTTACTTTGCATGGTAACAAACTGCTCCATGAGTATCTTTCTTCAATGCTAACCAAGGGAAATGCAAAATAGGGAAATCTTCTCTGCAAAGAAAACCTCATCGACTACCTTTGCAGCAGTTCTGGTCAATGATTTTGAACACATAAGTGCAAGTCATTTATGTAGCTCCTAAGTTATTAATACTTTCATGGATTCGAATTATTCACAAGACTGACACTGCGAATTTCTCATACTTTGTTGAGTAATTCAGGATTGATAATTTGCTAGTAGTAGTAGTCTTGTACTTAATTCTGGATTACATTCTGCTTACTTGGTTGTACTTTTGGATTATGTAATTAAAGTACCTTTACGTTATGAAATTTGTCCAATCTGAGTGACAAATACCTCTTCTGCAGCATGCAGGTTGAAGTGAGCAGATATACTGAAGGTGTGAATGACAAGGCATTACGTCCAAATGGTTTGGCAAAGTCGTTGATCCGCTATGATGGTAAGCTAAAGCACTTGATTGGGTTTTTATAATGCCCTAAAACCATCTCATCTTTGTCACTTTCTATATATCAGCTCGTCAAAAGGAGGAGGCTTTAGGATCAATCACGGAGGTGGTCCAGACTGTGAAGCATCCACGATCCCACATGCAGTCTGTAAAGCACGAGGAGGATGAATTCAACCTTGATTATACTCTGCCCAAACCTGCTAAAATTGAAAACATGAGTGCACCAGGCAGACGGACCCCTCAATTGGATTCTGGAATTGATATACCTCGTGCAACTTCTTCCCTGGAGTTTGGCAAAAAATCTAGAAAATCAGTACGCATGTCCTTAATGGGGTGAGTCCCTTTTTATTATTGATTTCTAGAATTGATTAAATTCAAATTCGCTTAAACATGACATCAAAACCTTAGTTTTCAGGAAAGAATCTTAATGACATACCTACAACATCCAATAGTAACAATTGAATTGACATGGTTAATTAATTTGTCTCATATGATATTTATTTTACCTTTTGTTTGGGTTAACAAAAGTTAATGCAATATTCTCAAAATTCAAAAATGAGTGAGCAACCAATTTTAGAATTTTTAACGAAAATCAACTTGCACACGCAACGACGCAATGTGTGTGCCCGGCCTCGAGTATGTTGAATTTACCAAGTTGATACCCATTGTATTTATCAAGTTGATACCCATTGTTTGGCAATTTCGTATCTCCTAATAGTTTAAGATTCAGGGACTATTGGTGTTGCGAAATCTTGTCTGAAATTCTTAGACAATTATGACTTTTCCCATGTAATTTGTAAGGTTGACCTAATCCTTTCGATGGAGAAAATCTAAGACACGTCCATTCAGTCTAGATGGCCTGATTTTTTCTTCCTTTTCAAAACTGGTTTGAAGGTTATTATGATTGGTATGTAAGAACCAAATTTCAAGGCTTATCTTTCTAACTTCGATTTAATCTGCTACTCCTCGAGCAGCAGGTCGATGTAGACAGTATACTGGATCTTGACTCTGCGATCCTTGCAATCAAGTTTATATTTGGAATTTAGTTAATTGTCATTCTCAACGCTGAAGGTGCAGAAATATCCGTATCATGTGTTAGAATTCTCTAGTTCCTACTTGCCTTCCATTTAGTTGATTCAGACTTGAAAATTCTCAACTTTTCTATCACAAATGTTCCAGAAAGCCATATTCAGTACTGGATGTGTACTTATGTATCCAGTGTCAAATTTTTGCAGGTTTAAGGGAAGGTCTCTGAGCTATGCTGGCAGGCATGAATATGAACAGAGTATAGAGCCAGAGGTTCTGATGACGAAAGAAACAGAACGGCCTGATAGTTGGGACCAGGCTGAACGAGAAAGGGATATACGTCAAGGAATTGACCTGGCAACCACATTGGAACGCATTGAAAAGAATTTTGTGATAACTGATCCTAGGCTTCCTGATAACCCAATCGTAAGTTTAGTTTTGCTATGATACAAAGTGATAACCCAATTGTAAGTTTAGTTTTGCTGTTATACACAAGCTAAGTTTTGTTAGTTTTGCTGTTATAACTACAGATTTTACTTATATTTTCACTAGTATAAAATTTATAATAAATCTGCCTGCGTATTATTTCAAAGGACGCTACAGTTTATGATTTCCTCTGAACGTATCTCCACCTTGATGGCTATTTTTCTGGTAAATTTGAATACCCAAGTCAATCGCAGGCTGGGCAGGACCAGCGTACTTTCTTGAGAAAGGCCAACAGCAAACAGAGAGAAATAGACAATTTAAGTGGGAAGTTTATGTTGTACTGTACCAAGTTCTTTGAAAAAACTCCATTCTATTTCTTCGTTCGAATGATAATCTTAGAAAATGGGTTGTGTGATGTAAAACTGGAAACACCCAATGAGTTTTCATGCATCTAAGGAATGCCATGGCCCCCCGCCAGCCTCCTTTACTTATGCCATAAATGAGTTTGTATGCATCTAAGACTATCCGTAAGGGATGCACATTGTAATTTCTAGTGTAGTATAGATAACATTGTGCATTACAGTCATATGGCTCATTTTAATTTCCTTAGTTGGTTTATCTCATCTTCATGGGTGATTCCTTATGGATATTTAACTGAACTCTGTAGAGTTATCGTTATTGATGTTAAAATTGTTAGTCAATTCCCTCTTTAGGAACGGTGCTTCATTTTGTTATTTTGTCTTACACCGTACTTTTTAGGTGCCGAACAAGCTCCCATTTCATATGCAGCTTATATAGAGAAGTTAGAACTTTGTCCTTTATATGCAGATATTTGCTTCTGATAGCTTTCTGGAGTTGACAGAGTATACACGAGAAGAAATTATAGGAAGAAATTGTCGGTAAGAGTGTCTGATTGGTTGGAAGAAACTGTCATATGAGTTTCGGATGTTGGATTATTGTGTTTTTGATGGTTTAGCCATTACCAAGATATTGTATAATATTATGGTTGTTCCATCCTGTCTTTGGTTGTTCATATTATGGGAATGGTTGAATGAAGCATTTTTACTTTTATACCTCAGCGTTACAGTCGATGACTTGCCAATCTCCAGTTTGGGTATTCACTTTTCACTGTTTGAGCCATCCAGTTGAACTCCACTCTACCATTTTAGTCATCTCATTTATCCTGCCACAATGCTAGCTGTAAATGAAAACAAAGACATTTTATTGTTTTAATGGTCTGTTCATATAAAATTAGGGCACAATTTGTCTTGGTGTGACACTTTGTGGCATGAATGTTACGTATTTGCCCTCTGATACACTCTCTCTTCATCCATGTCCCTAACTTTATTTTCTTCTATACATTAGCAATTCTAGATGATAAGCTTTATCTGATCATACAGATTTCTTCAAGGACCTGAAACAGATCAAGGAACTGTATCAATGATAAGGGATGCCATAAGAGAACAAAGAGCAATCACTGTTCAGTTGATAAACTATACCAAGAGTGGTAAGTTATGAGGTTTACTATCCTGGTGATGCATGTCCACTTTAAACTATGGTGTTCTTTCAATAAGTGAAACATGTTGATGGGCTTTGTATGATTATGAGATTTGGTGCTTGATGACAGGGAAGAAATTCTGGAATTTGTTCCACTTGCAGCCGATGCGTGATCAAAAGGTGGTTATGAGATGTGTCTTGTACCTTTTTGTTAATTTCTTGAATGCACTCTGAGTTTGGATCTCTTCTTTTATTTAAGGGGGAACTTCAATACTTCATTGGTGTTCAACTAGATGGAAGTGATCATGTGGAACCCTTGAGGAATCGGCTTTCAGAGACAACAGAGCTACAAAGTGCTAAGCTGGTATTTTTTTTTTTCTGTGCAAGTATGTGGATTCTTGTAGTTCAAATTTTCATGTATGGGATATATTACATGTGGGTGTAGTCACGATATCAATGCAAATTATTTGTTGTGTTATTTTCTAAGTAGTGTGTGTCTTGGAGTATATGGGTCTTTATAGCTATGGCTCATTTGGATAGACGTGAATTGTAGATGAAGGCAGCTGATGTTGGATTTTAAGAGAAGTGTAGGAGGCTAAGCTACAGTTGGTTTGTGAAACTAAAGTGGAATAAGGTTTAGAGGTAGAATAGATCTTGTTATAGGGGTTGTGGTATAGCTACATTCCTTTACCGATGATTTTGAAGCCCTCACTTGATGTAGTATTTGATATTTCTTAGTACATTACTCTAAAGCTTTCAAACTCAATTAGCCCATATGTAAACAATCACCCCTAAGTTTGAGCTATTATCATTGAATAGTAACATGAAATCTCTTCCTTTAAAATCCACGTCTATCCAAATGGAGCCTGATAATTTTGCTGGCCACGCGCGATAATTTGGTAGTTTTGAAGTCGCATCACATGGTTGTGATAAGAGAGCAATAATAAGGAAAGGTAATGGAGGGTAGTCCATCTAAACAAGTGAAACGGTTAAATAAGTCTAAAATGAAGTCTCCACACAACCTCCACAACAACCTCCTGTACATCTTTTATCCAAAAGACTTGAAAAACCCAAGATGGTCTATAATCTCTTCTGCAAATTTATAAAAGGTCCCTCCAAACCTTTAGAAGCTTGTGAGTATCATTCTCCTCAAATAACAGTCTCGTTCTCCTCAAATAATCACTTCATCCACAGACTTCTACTTCGTGTGAGAGAAGTGTACCAGATGGCCCAAGCAGGCACTGGAATAAGTGATCCCAGTTCTACGAGCAGTTCTAGCCCTATGCCACAGGTAGGGGCGCACACAGGTCGGGTAGGGTCGGGTTTAGTGTCCACCCTCCACCGGACCTGAACTGACTGGATTGGAAAATTTGGGACCCAAATCTGACTGATTGACTAACTAAAACCACCTGAGAATACTGTTCGGATCAAGGTTCTAAAACTCGCTAGACGCTCCTAGGGCGGCCGGGCACCTTCTAGCTTCCAAGTTCGAGGACTCAGCGCCTAGTCGGTCTAGTCGGTGAGGGGCCTTTGAGCGCCTAGGCGGTGAGTACTCGCCTTCCAGACCTTCTTTTAGAACACTAGTTCGGATTGACGGATCCGGTTGGCCGGTTTGAGCCAGTTGGGCCACTACCGGAGCAAAAAAAAAAATCGAACTATTACACGAAAGCAAATGACAAATTTCTTAATTAAGTTATTGATATGGAAAACTTCAAAAAAATGCATATTTGTAAAAACGAATTTCGTACACACATCCTAGATTTACAGTTCACTAATCAACTTAAAAGGCGTCTCTCTTTTGAATCCATCTCTCAGAGCGTGATTGAAGGTTTGGGATCTTGAAGAGAGAATTCTAATGTTCACTAATCAACTTACAAGAACGAATTTAATTTTCAGTCGCTGCTTCCCTTCGTTTCATCCATGGAACTATGGAAGGTTGGGTAGTCTGAGAGAGATGAGGCGTATTTTGTGAGGAGAGAGAAGGTTTTGGGAAAGAGAGAGAGTACAGCTGGTGAGAAGAGAGAGAGAAGGCTTTGAGTCTTTGACTCATATCGGCAGACTAAAAGACAGAGAGGACAAGCCTTGAAAATAAGAAGTGTGGGAAAATGCCTTTTGGGCAGTGTGGATAATAAATTTGAAATGAAAATATGTAAAGAGAGAAAACATTGGGTCGTTCAAACTTTATTTTATACCTACGTTGGTGGGGTTAGGTAGAGCAGGTTACAAAAGACTAAACCCGTTGTCCGAACTGAAACCCGCATTTCAGAGAGGAAGCAACCGTATCCGACTGTATGCTGGTTTGAAACCGCCCGTAACCCTTCGGGTCAGTGGGTTGGGCCGTTCCTTGCTCACCCCTAGCCATGGGGAACACTTGTGTGGGGCATTTTTACATGCAAAATAGGAGATTTTGTCAAAGAGGGTAGGTAAAGTAGAAAATGCTAATTTTCTTGAGGGATTCACCTTGTGGCACAATTTCAAGTGGCACTTCACTACAGAATCCATTAAGTTATGGCAACAGTAAAAATTCTGCAGTGAAAAGGTTGATGGTTTTATTCGGAATGTGAGGCAATCGTGCGAGCAAATGGGCAAAGCGTAGAATGCAGTAGCCCAAACTCAGAAATAATTTTGGTTTGGGGATTCCTAAGTCACCACTTCTATAGGTGCTTCTGGTAGTGAATGGGTGATTTTCGAGCTAAAGATACATCATACATGCCTTATGAGACAAAAGAGGGGTTGTAACTGAGTGAAAGGACCTGTCATAAGTCACAACAACCTAAGTAGCCATGTGAAGTGTGCAGGTCGGCCAGATGAAGGGTTTCTTAGATGGGGAACCCTTGGTGATTTGGCTGAAAGCTTCGCTTAGTATCTGTTCTCTGAGTTAGTCTGTGGTGATACTGTCTTAAGCTCCAAAATTTGGAGCTTAATATTGGTAGTCCAAGGGATACCCAATACGGTCAAATTAAACTTGACTTAAGATGGAACTCTTCTTGTGGTAGTTTACCGCTTTTCTCTTTTCCAGGTCAAAGCTACTGCAGAAAATGTTGATGAGGCTGTTCGAGAACTTCCTGATGCCAACTTGGTAAGGTACTCATTTTGCTCTATGTTTGTTTGATAAATAGGTGATTTTGTATTGTACTTATCTCTCTGTTTGATAGTTGCTGATGGTATAACCTATATTTTGTGTGCGGACACCATGGCCCCCTTTTCCGCAACTTCATATTTTCCTGTCATAGTCATATATGGTCTTCTTACTGGGTTCACAATTATCACAAAAAACTTCAATATGCTTTCACGAGGTTGATATCCACATGTAAATTCTTTCAATAGTATGCCATTTAAGCAGTATATAGCAATGACCATTTTTGTAGTGCCTTCGAAGAAAAATCAACTAATTGTTGATCCTATATTGATAAGTTGACTAGACATATTCATGATGATGCTAAATGGTGTTGTTAGACTTGTCACACATTGGTTAATTATGACCTTGAAAGCTAGTACATGAACCTGGGTGGCCTCTCCACTCATTGCCAATTGGTTTTGAGTTGGATGGTTTTGAGTTGGATGCTTTAACAGGCGTATATGGTTTGCTAATGGTATTTTATTAGTAGATGAAATTAGGACTTGGAGGAAAGCATTGGAGTTGACCATGCTATCGAGACAATTCCTAAGAGATGAGGGATGGTGGAACCCACAGAAACCAAGTGTATCTGCTCAGAGGGAGGGTGCTTCTAGCATACTATTCAATTGACTGACATACACAAGAATGTTAATGAACATTTTGTATGACAACTATAAAGCCAACGCGGCTATTTTTTATGAGATTTTAGCCAACTAAATATAAAAAACATCACTATAATTATTGTAAGTGAAAAGAAAACGGTAAGATTGTTGTGTTGTAAGATATGAGATATCAAGGTCAATATGACAGTGTCAAAGCATCCAACGCAAAACCAATTGGCAATGAGTGAAGAGGCCGTCCAAGCTCATACTAGTTTTGGAGGTTATAATTAACCAATGTGGGACAAGCTCCAACACTCCCCCACACGTGGGCCCATGATGAACTTGGCTATAAGTTTATCAAGTTTGTGAACTAAAGTTGATGTGACCTTTGTATTGTGACTCCTCCAGAGACCAGAAGCTTTATGGGCTATCCATTCTCAACCTGTCTACCCAAGGCCTCATAAAAAGGATAGTGCTTCATGGGCTGCTATACAAAAGGTACAATTTTTGAAGTCTACTTTGCCATTATCTTATTTTCACCCGTTCAACAGTTTTAGTAATAGGAGTCCTCTAATATGGCTAAACAAAAGAACTCTGAAGAAGGCTTCTCAGAGTATAGGTTGAGTCAAGTAAAACAGGTTTAGCCATTTTACGTTAGCGTGATGATCACGTCATAAAGAAAAGTTATCTTAAAAACAATTTGGCATGAATGGCTTGGCGAGTTACCTTTTCAAGTTGATCTTGTGTCAAATAATTGAAGTACATCTATTCTACGTAAAAACTTCCCTGTCTGTACTTTCTTTTAGGGCATAATTAAATTTGGTGTTGCCTTTCTAGTTAAATTTAATGTACTTAAAATGATATTTCCTTTGCCTATATTAACTTCTTAAAATTTTGCCATTGAATTTCAGCGCTCATTGTTTCGTAGATGGTTTCACTTACCTGACATCTTCATTAGGGAACCGTGATTCCCTTTCTGGGTTTGGCACATTTTGAAGGTTTATGCATGAGAAAGATATGAGATGCATAACTAAAATTTAAGAAAAATTGTGAGGCATAAACCCTGATTTTGGTAAGAACTTGAAGAATCTAATACAAGAGAAACAAAATATAAAGGCAGCAAATGAACAACAAAATATTAAGGATTGTTAAGTTATGTAGAGTTAAGGTTCAATGTGTTATGTTTTATGTTCATAAGGGTAGTTTAGTCCTGTATATGCTAGGCTAGTATATCTCTGTGAAAACACCACATTCTTGAGTAATGAGAAAATACCTTTGGATCTCTCTTTCTCTCTCTACATTCTCACATGGTATCAGAGCTACGGTTCTTCATTGATCGTGATTTGTAGAGCTTTTAGAGATCGTATTTTTCTATTCATTGTGGTTGTCTGTCGAGGAGAACGACAGTGACTGTTGATCACTGTTGATCATCGATCTCCATTATTAAGAGATCCCAGTCGGGTGTTCCACGGTATACCTCTCATTCAACCATCGAATATCGTCATAGACTTCTGGGTTTTGTTCGATATCGGTGTATCAACCTCCGGCGAGATCTGACGTGTGTCATACATCCTCCGGCGAACTCCATCGACCCTCGTACGACCTCTTTTTTGGTCAAATTCACCTGGATTGGTCGCCGGACCTGCTTAGAGTGGTCGGAGGGAATATTTGAGCACAGGGTTTTGTCGCTCACGCCAAGTCGATCACCGTGGTGGGTGGCTGGTCGCCGGCGACCGCCGGAATAGTGCTCACGCGCCGGAGAAAGGCGGCGCATGGCGGCGAGTCAGATCCAATCGCAGAGAGTGTGTTACACACTCGCGTGTGGCTGCAGGAGGCTGGTCAACGCAGGTCAGCGGTGGTCAAAGGTTCACTCCGCGAGTCAAACAGGTCATACGGGGGTTCAAAAGGGGTCAGCGGTGTAAAAAAGGATCAAACAGCTCATCTGGAGGGTTCAACAGCTTGAAAAAGGGCCAAGGAGCTCATCTGGAGGGTTCATTGGGGTCCAGAGGGGTTCAGGGACCCATTTTGACCAACTTTGACCACTTTTGAGGGGTCCAAGACTTGTTCCTGACTAATTTCGACGGTCCAAGAGACCCATTTTGACCAACTTTGACTCATTCTTTTGAGGGTCAATTTATGGTAATTTGGACTCATTATCGGGGTCAATTTATGGTAATTTGACTGTTACGGACGTGTTTTGACTGCTCCGGACCATTTTTAGGAGGTCCGAGACTTGTTCCTTACTAATTCCGACGTTTCGGATCCATTTGCGGGGTCGGTTTGAGGTGATTTGGAACGGATATTGTTGGTACAATGGAGGCTTTCACACCTACTCAAGTTGGCGCCCTTTTTTCCGAGGGGGAGTTACAAACTCTCAGGCGCCTATTGGCGCCCTTTTTTCCGAGGGGGAGTTACAAACTCTCAGGCGCCTATTGGCTAGGCTCGACACTCTATCTACCACTGCTCTTACCACTTTCTTTGCTCACAAAGAGATACATGCTAATGCTTCTACTTCCACTGCCTCTCTTCCGTGGATCATAGATTCCGGTGCTACGGATCATATGACAAGTTGTTCGTCCTTTTTTGATTCCTACTCTACTTGTTCTGGTAAGGACAAGGTTCGAGTAGCTGATGGTTCTTTATCTTCTATCTCCGGGAAAGGTTCTATTCATTGTTCTCCAACCATTTCTCTTTCATCAGTTCTTCATGTTCCCAATTTTTCTACTAACCTCTTATTTGTTAGTAGTCTTACCCAATCCTTAAATTGCTCCGTAACCTTTTTTCCTACACATTGTGTCTTTCAGGAACTGGATACGGGGAGGATGATTGGCAGTGGTAAAGCTCGTGAGGGCCTTTATTTTTTGGAGTCTGCACCGAATCCACTTTGTCCACCTCTGTCATGTGGTCAAGCTCTTGCAGCAGATACGGGTTCTGCTCTTTCCTTGTTACATCAATGGCATCGTAGACTTGGTCATCCATCATTTGGGATTCTAGAAAAATTGTTCCCTAGTTTGGCTAAACAATGTTCTCGGAGTCAATTCCTTTGTGAAGCTTGTGAGCTTGCGAAACATAAACGCTCCTTTTATGCTCCGGTCAATCACAGAAGTGATTCACCATTTATGGTCATTCATTCCGATGTCTGGGGTCCTTCTCCTGTCACATCCCTATCTGGTTATCGTTGGTTTGTGACATTCATTGATTGTTATTCTCGTGTCACTTGGGTGTACTTACTAAAGGCAAAAAATGAAGTGTTTTCGTGCTTTAAATCTTTTCACCAAATGGTGCGTACTCAATTTGATGCCAATATTAAAGTACTCCGTAGTGACAATGGGACCGAGTATATAGATGGGACCTTTTGGGCATATCTTAATGACTATGGCATTCTTTTTCAGACTTCTTGTGTTGGCACTCCACAACAAAATGGAGTTGCCGAGCGCAAGAATCGCCATCTTGCTGAGGTAGCCCGCTCTCTATTGTTCACCATGAATGTTCCTAAACACTTTTGGGGCGAAGCTATCCTTACTGCAGCTTTTCTTATCAATCGCATGCCATCTAGTGTTCTTCAGTTTCAAACTCCAATTAAGGTTCTTTTAGGTGGTTCTCGGGTCTCATCTCTCCCACCCAAAGTCTTTGGTTGTGTGTGTTTTGTTCATGCGCCTAAGCACCCAGGTGGTAAGCTGGATCCCAAAGCCCACAAGTGCATTTTCCTTGGCTATTCTCCCACTCAGAAGGGTTACAAATGCTACGACCCGCACTCTCGCAAAATGTATGTCTCCATGGATGTCACCTTTTGGGAAACTGAATCCCTTTATCCTCTGTCCACTTCATCTCTTCAGGGGGAGAATGATAGACAGGAAGAGATGTTGACATTTCATACTCCTGAGTCGTGGTCTTATCCTTTACCTTGTCATGGTGAGGGGGAGAAAGAACCTTTACCTGCAGAAGGAGCGAAGCATGATGGTCGGGAAAGACTGGATAGGTCAAATTTGCAGACCTTTTCTCGAAGGAATAAAGGCAAGTCTACATGTGCAGTGCCACTTTGCCAATCTCCATTACCTACTCCAGTTTCGGACTCTCCTACTGATTCATCTGGTAATGATTCTCTTCCTACTGCTGTTGATGATCCTAATGCTCCTATTGCTCTTAGAAAGGGAGTTAGATCATGCACTCAACATCCCATTTCCCAGTTTGTTTCTTATGACCGTTTATCTCATTTGCATCGTGCTTTTGTTTCGTCTCTTTCTTCTATATCTATTCCACAGAGTTGGCAGGATGCATTCATGATACCTAAGTGGAAAGGAGCTATGGTAGAGGAGATGACGGCTTTGAAAAAGAATGGCACTTGGGAACTAGTAGCTCTTCCAAGAGGGAAGAAACCTGTGGGGTGCAAATGGGTGTTCACTGTGAAATACAAGGCAGATGGGACAGTTGAGAGATACAAGGCAAGACTTGTTGCCAAGGGTTTCACCCAAACCTATGGTATTGACTATGAGGAGACATTTGCCCCTGTAGCGAAGATGAACTTTGTGCGAGTTCTACTTTCTTGTGCCGCCAATTTAAATTGGCCCCTTCACCAGTTTGATGTGAAGAATGCATTCCTCCATGGCGAATTAGAGGAGGAAGTGTACATGGCTATTCCACCGGGTTTTGCTTCATCTCAGACCGAGGGAAGAGTGTGTCGATTGAAGAAGGCACTCTATGGCTTGAAGCAATCTCCCAGAGCCTGGTTTGACAGGTTTCTCAAAGCCATGTTGAGATTTGGATACAAGCAGAGTCATGCTGATCATACTATGTTCATCAAGCGGAGGAATGGTAAGATTGCCATACTTATTGTTTATGTGGATGACATAATAATGACAGGTGATGATGTGGATGAGATTGCTAGCCTTAAGGCTTTTCTTGCTCAAGAATTTGAGATTAAGGATTTGGGGTCTATGAAGTACTTCCTTGGAATGGAGGTGGCTCGATTTGACAAAGGGATTTTTATCTCTCAAAGGAAGTACATCCTTGATCTCTTAGAAGAAACTGGTATGTTGGGATGTAAGCCAGCTGATTCTCCTATTGAGGCCAACCATCATCTTTGTAGCAATGTGGGGGAGCTTACAGAAAAGGAGAGATATCAGAGACTTGTGGGTCGCCTGATATACCTATCTCACACTAGACCAGATATCTCCTATGCTGTGGGGGTTGTGAGCCAGTTCATGCATGAACCTCGTACGAGTCATCTTGATGCTGTTTATCGTATCTTGAGGTATCTTAAATCTGCCCCCGGTAAAGGAGTTCTGTTTTCTAATCATGGTCACTTGAGATTGGAAGCTTTCACTGATGCAGACTGGGCTGGTTCTATTGATGATCGGCGATCTACTTCTGGTTATTGCACCTTCCTTGGAGGGAATTTGATTACGTGGAGGAGTAAGAAGCAGTCCGTGGTGGCTAGATCCAGTGCAGAGGCCGAGTACAGAGCAATGGCTCATGGTGTTTGTGAGCTTTTATGGCTCCAAACCTTCCTGCGTGATTTGGGATTTCCTGATTGTGGTTCTATGAAGCTCTACTGTGATAACAAAGCAGCCATAAACATTGCCCATAATCCTGTTCAACATGATCGAACAAAGCATGTTGAGATTGATAGGCATTTCATCAAGGAGAAGCTAAGCAACGGGTTGATATGCATGCCTTTCGTGAGATCCGAAGACCAATTAGCCGATGTATTTACTAAGGGTCTTAGTAGTAAAAGTTTTCACTCCATTGTATTCAAGTTGGGCTTGATAGATATCTTTTCACCAACTTGAGGGGGAGTGTTAAGTTATGTAGAGTTAAGGTTCAATGTGTTATGTTTTATGTTCATAAGGGTAGTTTAGTCCTGTATATGCTAGGCTAGTATATCTCTGTGAAAACACCACATTCTTGAGTAATGAGAAAATACCTTTGGATCTCTCTTTCTCTCTCTACATTCTCACAAGGATTGTGGCTACTATGGAATTAGATAGAGTTTTGGGTCCCTTAATGTAAGTTCCTTCTCCCTTAATCCAGGGAAATTGTGAAGTTTGCATAACTTTTTTTGTGAAAGAAGTTTTTGTATTTTTAAACTTATTGAAGATCTGTCATACCAGCAACTGATATAGTAAAAAATAAATAAATATTGATTCTATGATATGTGTGGAAATGCGTATGAAGTGTGCATTAGCAAATATGAAACCCCCACCTCCATGCACATATCTGCCACTATTTTTGATGTATTTTGTATGTAGTAGGCAAATGATTGCTTTTTCTTACTACTATCTGAAGGCTAAATTTGTAGTTCATTCATAGAATATGTAAAAATTTTTACAACTGTCTCTTTTTGTATGCATGTTTAACTCACCTTTTGAGTTTGTAGGTCACTGCGAGGGGTGAACGAATTGGGCTAAACCATTTCAAGCCTATTAGACCTTTGGGATGTGGCGACACTGGCAGGTAGTTAACTGGATACTATTGAAAACTTGTGATGTATAGGTTGTTGACAAAATATGAGGTTGTACGATATGTTTAAACTGTGGCGTGACTCTCTAGCATGGCTGTAAGCTTTCATGTGCTGACATTTCTAAAGGTGTAAGGATTGCTTTCCATTGTTGCCCTGAGTACTCCTGACAGGTCTCTTTTTGTTAGTTACCATCCTTTTGATTATCATTTGCTAATATTAATTTAAGTTAATCTAGTGTATGTCAAAGCAACACAATGATGGTGTTGCACCACTGAAGGTGGAGGGGGAGAGCGTTAGGCACCCTTTAATAAAGTGTCGGGAAGGGTGAAGAGCCTCACATCTATGGAGGGGCAATCTATCTTGTGAATGAGACCTCTTGGATATGGAGGGGAAGGCCTCCTTTTATAGGAGAGTTGTGCCGTGATGGCAAGGTCACTCTTGGAACCCTAGGAATCTAAACAACTATGCTACTTGGAGAGACATCCTCTTTCCAACCTAATTTCATTCGCTTCAATTGGATAATTGAGCAGAAAGCTATGGTCAAAATACCAAAGTTGTGCAACTTGAATCCGAATTCGGGAAGGAATCAAACTCTTGATTTGTCCTTCCAAATTGGATTGGTCTTGATTTCCTTGCATGATTCCAAGTATCCAAGGCTTCTAAACCTTCTAAGATTGTACTTCTCTCTTGAGTTCTCACCGAGCTTTTCAAATTGCACCCAGGTCCGTCTTTATTTCGTTAGAGCTCTAAATTGATTCCCAATTCATACATACGGCTCCGGTGACCTATAATCACAAATTAGCTCAACGTGAGTCAATTAACATATATTAAGAACTAAATAAATTTAAATTACGGGACCTTCATGTATACATTTTGGCACTTATTCGTTAGTTCCTAAAACTGAGCGACGACTCCAAAAAAAAGTGCGCCACAATGGTGCTTTTTCGATTAAATGGCATGCCGCAATGGTGTCGATCGAGTTTGTAAAACCCGTGTCGGGTTGGTTTTAACTTTTAAATAGTTGGTGGATTGTTAAGATCATCAACTTGTTCAAGTATATTTCCTTTCCTACTTGAAGGTTTGCCTATTCGGTGGGGGTCATTATGCCAAGGGTAGAAGGTTTAGAGTCTTCCAATAGACAAGGGTAAAGCCCTTGGTTTGGATTGGAGTAGCCTACTTGTATAAATGAATAGTGGATAATTGCGGAAGTTTGTGTTGAATCAATTGAGGGTGGAACTTTGAATTCTTGCGTGAATTCTTCTTTTATTTGTCTAATGCCAAGAAAGGATACATGCCGCGTTTTAAAAAGCGCGCGCAATTGCGCTATAGCGCGTGGCGCGAGGCGAGGCGCACCGTTGCGCTTTGGGGGGTCATGGCAAGGCATAGACACAAAAGCGCAGATATGGCGCTATGGTGCGTGCCTTAAAATGTTTTAGCCTATTTTGTAACATATTATGCCACAATCAATCTCATCCATTAATTTATGATGCACAAAAGGTGGGCAATGTATTTGATAAATTCCTTAAATCTAACCCTACAAATCAGACATCTATCCCTCCCTATGTCGATTCATTAGGAGCAGCCAGCAGCAGCGTTGGAGACTTGAAGTAGATCGATCGATCTCCTCTGCTCTGTTCCATCGATCTGCTCTCTCTGTTCCATGGAAATTAGATTACCGTATCCTTAATTTTGTTGTCTCTAAAGCTAAACGTCAATATGTTAGCTTTTCATGGATTTTATGTTTTGCTTAGTATTTGGTGGTTTAAACATTGAAATGTTTATGTTTTATGACATTTGAACGTTTTAAAAGCGTTTGCTTGTGTTGAAAGTTATGCCTATATTAGAATTCTACTCGTTATAATAAAGTGCGCCACAGTTTGATATGGCACGTTGTGCGTTATTGCTCCAGGGGACCATTGCGCCTTGGTGCGCCATGAGCCATTTAAAACACTGGATATAGGGGAATTGGACTCTCTTGAAGATTTTTGACTCTCTTGTTTCCATCTACTAACCTCGTCACATAATTGTACAATATCTTGGTGGTGGTTCTCCCAAGGTGATTAAGACCGGATTTTAAGGATACAATCTCTACTTATAGTTTGATCTTATATTGGGTGGGGGGGAATTGGACTAAGGGGTGTTTTCCTTCTTGTATGTTTGCTTAAGGTTCCCTCCGTGTGGCAATTAAGGTTGACATACGAACATCAAGTTACACAACACCCTCCTCATGTGCAGCCTTGTCTTGCACATGGAGATGAACGCATCCTTGCATAGAGAGAAATAGAAGGCAAATGAGATTGGATAGAAGCACAGAAACTTCACCCCAAATCCTCGTAAAAAACCAAAACTTTGAAACCATGTTATATTCGGTGATCCCCATTCCATACCCAAGCAATGTGGGATTGTATCCCCTTGGAGTGCCATGGAATATCATTGTTGTATATGATTATTTATGGCACTTTTTTGTTGAGTGTATGAGATTTTGGCTAATGGTTAGGATTCTGGTACTTTGTGAGGTGAATATTTTGGTTCTACATGGAAGCCCATCACTTACTTCTTTGTGGGTAACTGGGAATCTATACGGTTTTGCAAGGATATAATGTTGAAGTTTTCTTTATTTTTCCTCCTTAATGTGCTGTTTATCTCATTCTCATAGTGTCACCATTGCATCCACTGGTCCTTCCTATGTGACCCTGATGTCTTGCAATTTGAATTTCTTCAAAAACCTTATGATCATGAGACTAATAAGTTGGTTTCTTTGTTATCCATTATTGAATGTGTCTTTGTTACACGGTCTTGGGTAGAACTCAACTCCAAAAGCTAGCTCATGAAGTGAGGGTGCCCTCACGCTTATATATTTCATATTACTTTGGTACCCAGGCGATGTGGGACTTCGCTTCACACCCTCCCTTACGCGCAGTGTGCTCACTCGGCAGCACTTGCCGGGTGCAAACCAGAGACACGCACCCTACCCATCTCTCGTACGCAACTATGATCCCATGTTACACGGTCTTGGGTAGAACTCAATCCTAAAAGCTAGCTCATGAAGTGAGGGTGCCCTTACGCTTATATATTTCATATTACTTTGGTACCCAGGTGATGTGGGACTTCTCTTCACAGTTTTATTCAGTCAAGGACTCATTGATAACAACAACGTAGTTTATCAACTCATCTGGTTTATGTATGGCCGATATTCCTTGAGGGGGATGATTGATGATTCTAGCAGACTTGTGTCTTCCTGTAGAACGGATCACCTAGAGACGGAGAATGAATTTCATGAGATGATTTGGGGTGTACTTATTAAAAAATATTAGATTACTAACCACCAACTCATCTAAAAGCTTAAGCTGTTAGAGAGAGGAGCAACTTTATTATTTATATTCTCAACACGCCTCCTCACGTGTAGCTAGGCTCTCCTGCATGAGTGGGCTAAACAAGTGCAAGTATTTAATTATCAGGTAGGAGCTGAAATTTGAACACATGATCTATTGCCTACTCTGAAACCATATTAGATTATTAATAACCAGCTCAGCTAAAAGCTTAAGCTGTTAGAGAGGGGCAACTTTATTATTTATATTCTCAACAAAAAATATAGAATAAAATTTTTAAATTTTTTTTGGATGATTGGGGGGTTATATTGGGTTCTTATTCTTTAGTAGTTAGTATATGGCTGAAGCATTGAGTCTCTCCTCCTTTCAAGCAGATTCCTTTATCTCCAATATACAGATATTGGTGTCATGTATGTCTGTATGTGCCTTGTACTTTCCTTTTTTGGTTGGACTTTTCGCCCTCCTTTGTTGTGTACATCTTTTGCTGTACTTATTTTTTCAGGAAAAATTATAGGTATAGCTTATATATATACATAAGAATACCAGTATGTACTTCTTATGTGTACTTGATTGTAGTAGGTAAGACTAGTTGTATGCATTTATTTTGTTACTTTGATGTTTGATTCGGGTTTCTAATAGTGAACTGCATTTACCAGCACTACCTCATAGCAAAGTCATGATCCCTCTTATTTTCTTTTCTGGCGTTCGTCTTAATTTTAATGACTCCGTTCGCCTTTCTTTATGAAATCATTTCATCTGTGCTTCCCAATTGGTTGATCAACTTGAAGGCAATTATTTTAGTGCTCGCAACTTGAAGGCAAAAAGGCAATTAATTTACCGAAAAAAACTTGAAGGCAGTTAGTTTAGTGTTTGCCAAGTCTATATGGTGGCATAAATGACAGGGAAACTTATGTTAAGAACGGCTTTTTTCCACTATTATGTTAAGAAAGGTTTTTTCCCACTATTATTTTATATTTGAATTTTTTATTATTTTTTATATTTGTTAATTTTGTGGAATTGAATTCTCTCCTACTTAATATATATTGATGGTGTTGGTTGCAGCGTTCATTTGGTGGAACTGAATGGCACTGGTGAACTTTTTGCGATGAAGGCAATGGATAAGTCCGTAATGCTGACTCGGAACAAGGTTTGAATAGCCATAACAAAGCAATTCGGCACATGGACAGTAGTTTTATGTATGATCATTGATGGTTGAGCTGATCACATTTGAGCTGCATAACTAGAAAATGCCTTCCAGAAACTGCATGAATGTCCTATCTCGGTTGTGTTTTTCCGCTTTGTAAGGTGTTTAGTATGAGTAGCTGTAATGTTGTAAATTTGTTCCTCGTGAAAAGGAGGATCTTTCTCTACAAAGCACTTTCGTGACTCATCTCATAGGTCGTAACTATCCTGCAGTAGAATCCCAAGTTTCAGTTGCTCTGTTTTCACCTTTAGTGCTCAGGATATCCATTGCTTCTTCATAACAAGAATTTTCTGATGCACGGAGTTGTTGTGCTTGTCTGTGTGTGTGTGTGCGAGCATTTTCTTTATGTTCTTATTTGCACAGACTAGAAAGATTTTAACCATGTGATGAAACTTCGCAAAGCATTGTTACATCAAGACTGTGTAACATGGTAGTTTTGGGGTTAAGTTCTACCCAAGACTGTGTAACATGGTATCAAAACCAGGTACCAGGGATTGGTAGGGGGCGTGTCTCTGGCCAGCATGCAACTGGTTCTACTGGGTGAGCACTTTGCACATGTGTTAGGGTGTGAAGCAAAGTTGAACATCACCTGTGTACTAAAGTAATATGACACGTGTAAGTTTGAGGGACCTTCACTTCAACTGGTAGCTTTTGGGGTCAAGTCCTTTGTGTACCAAGGCCTATTTTACTCCTCGTAACACATCAAAACATACGGCTGCTAGCAAGGATCAAAATTTTGTATGTTATGTTGTTTCGATGAGCTAGGAAAAGAAATTTTTCGGAAGCATGTTGGAAGTGTTTCGGAAATGTGGCGGATTACCAGAACGTAGTAATAATGTCAAAAAGATTAGGGTCCGAACAATTCCTATGTTTCCTAGTTTCCTGACAACATGATACACACCAATGGGCACATTCTCAAATGACTAGAGATTGGGGGCTTCAAGGTATGTGAGGTAATGCAAGCAATTTACTTACGAAACCAAAAAAAAAGTGATGTACTCGTACTGGGAGACTCCAATTGGATCAGTAAGGATCAATGGTAATCCTGAAGGGATTCTTTATGACCCGTCTGACACTTCTGTCGCAGTCTGTTGCTTCTTTTAGTTGACTCAGAAGTAGCTAGGACTTATTTAACTGTTCCAGTGTCTACACCTGTCACTTGTAATTCCTGGTGGTGTTCTGTACTGTTTTTCTACCCACTCTAATGTGTGTTTCAAAACCGCTTTAGTTATGTGTTTGATGGAAGCACATATATTTCCTGATTTTTGCAATAGGGAAACTCTTCATAAAACTGGTTTGTTGCGAGTTAAGAGAGCCAAAGCCGTTTTTCAGGTTCACCGAGCATGCATTGAAAGGGAAATCATTTCGCTACTGGATCATCCTTTCCTACCGACTCTGTACACATCTTTCCAGGTTTATATATTATCCTGTTTATACTTTCTCTTACGATAAGTTTAAGAATCAGGACACAGACACTGTCACATGCTTACATGCACTTATACTCGAGTCAACCCCACAAAAGTATTAACCAGCTGCATATACAGTGCTTGGGCATTGTTTGATGTGTGTAGTGCAGTAGTGTTACCAAACAATTTTTAATGTGAAAAGATCGGAGTACATTTATGTTAAGCCTCCCCGAACTGCTTATTTGTCATTGCCTTGAAAGCCCGATGTAGCAAAACCAGACACGACAGGTGTTGGACATGCTGGGACTACTTAGTGAAGCTTCTCTCACCATAACAAAAAGAACGAAGACATAGGGTATCTTTGTTGCAACTCCCGGAATAAGCCTGAAGGAGATCCATTTATTATGACTAAGAATTAAACAATTGATATGCAATGATAAATATATTTTATTCATATCTCTGAAACCCATTGGTTCAACAATGGTAATGAAATTGGTATTGATAGATCATTGCATATATTCTGTCCCAATTTGTTTGTCCACTTTATGACTTCTAGTTGTCCCAATGTATTCGTCTACTTTGACCAAAAGCTATGCAATGTTCTTTTCTCCCCTTATCTTTTGAATTGAAGTAATAGTTTGAAAAAGCTGAAGGGTGAATTCAGAAAGTTGAACATTTATTATTAGTTCAATGAGTGTGCTTTCTTGAAAAGTTGTATTTCCCAAATTGGACAAACAAATTGGGCCGGACGGTGTGCAGCTAAACTTCTTCACAGATTTCAATTGTTAAACTGTTTATACATTCTCCCTTTAATCTAGTATAGAAGATCTCTCTCTTTGCATTTTAATACTGAACTACCAATGGAAGTCAGCTCAACTGATACCTCTGTCTCCTCAGACTTCCACACACGTTTGCTTGATAACCGACTTTTGCCCTGGAGGAGAGCTATTTGCCTTGCTTGACAAGCAACCTATGAAAATGTTTAAAGAGGAATGTGCAAGGTATTCTTATTAAACCCTTCTATTATGCTGTTTGCCTCTGATCAATTCACGTCAATTGAGAGAAAAAGTAAATGCTTCTGTCTTTTATTGACAAAATCACTGCTTGCCTAATTTACTCCAAACCCACAATTGTGATCTGAATATATATACTCTAGGCATGGATGTTTGCACGTCAACGTGGAAGAGGGGTGCATATGAGGGAGGGGTTGCATAGATGTATAATGTTGGGCCCATGTTTAACAGCTAAGCTTTTTGATAACTGATGACCTAACTTCCAGTACTCAAGTATGGCTTGCTATCGGTTTTCTAATATAATGATGGTCTATTGATCCTTGTTGCGTGCAAGAACATGGTCTTCTAAACAATTGTGCATCTAAACAACTTACAAACCATATATATGTGCATAATTGTGTCTGCAGCTCATTGACCCCTACTTTGTTAATGTTGACTGCTGTGTCTGCAGATTCTATACAGCAGAAGTTGTGGTTGGGTTAGAGTACCTTCACTGTTTAGGTATTTTAGCGATTTATTTAATTATTGCTCCTTTTATATGTTGCACGTTTGCAAGTGACTCCCATGATTAACAAATTAAGTTATATTGGTTCCTTTCTTGAAAAAGAAATTAAGATTGCGAGAATATCTTTTCGTTGGAGATAAGTCGTGGATGGGCGTATTGAATAAGTGCTTTCATGGTGTTTGTGTAGTATGACCTATCAAGTTTAATGTAGAATAAGATGGCTTATAGGTGCACATGCTTGCGTACTTTATTTATTTATTTTTAAATTAAGAGAATCCGCAGATGTTTATGTGCTTAAATGACGTGTAATTATCAAAACTTGACAAGAGGCTAGGCGAAAGAATTTGGATAGACGTGTGCACTTAACTGCATTTTTGTTTGGATTATCAGCTTTTTATAATCTTGTGATATTTATGTGCACTTTAACAGAGTGACTTTCACATAAAGGATTTGAATTCTTAAACCTCAGCTTTGAGCATGTTTTTTCAAGTGTACATAAGTTTGGTAGTTGCTGTGTGAAAGGCCAAAGGTCAGCTTGTGAATACCCAAGCCTTGTTAAATGCTTTCTTTTGTTGATGTGGTACAGGAATAATTTACCGCGATTTGAAGCCAGAAAATGTGCTGCTTCAACAGGATGGACATGTCGTGTTAACTGACTTTGACCTATCATTTTTGACATCCTGTAAACCTCAAGTACGTTGCCATCTTCAATTGGAAGATTATTTGCTTATTTTTCAATTAGAATTGGAAGTACCCAACTACGTCTTGTTCCAGTAGCTTAACGCTCCGTTTGTTTTAGGCAGAAAATGTTTTCTGGAAACTTTTTTCCCCAGAAAATGTTTTCTTGGAAATTACTTGTTTTCCATTGTTTGGTTGTGACATGAAAGTGTTTTCGAGAAAATATTTTCTATTGTTTGGTTGACACAACAATCACCAAAATTAAATCGCTAATCAAAATGACGGGATTGAAATCCAAAGCCCCGATTCAATCAAACTCAAATTCAAAGAAGATTGAATGGAAAAACCACTGATCTTTTCACATCAAATCAAACCTCACAAACTCTCTCTCTCTTTTTTATTTTAAGAGAGAGAGAGACCTGGTTGTTGCTCGTTCTTTGAGAGAGGCCACCGTTAGATTTGGGGGTTTGAGATCCGTTGGGGAACTCTGGAAATTGTTTTCTGGACTTTTTTTTGGTTTTTGGAAATCATTTTCCACCTTATAAGGATTGGTTTGCTGTTGACTAAGAAAACAGTTTCCGTTGACTTCTTGTTTTCCGTTTTATCGAACACTGGAAAATGTTTCCATGGAAAAGGATCTCCTAGCAAAACATTTTCCGCCGAAAACAAACGGAGTGCAAGGGTCAACGGAATTGGTTGAATTCATGGTTCCCTAATAGTGGCATTGATGGGGACTTGGTTTTTCTTTGTTCATATAGGGTACATCTTTGAACATTGGTTCATGGAACCTTTTTTCTGGCAGTTTCGCAATCGGTAACTCACGTAGAAATGGCAAAGCCTTGTCCTCTCTATGGCGTGGGCTATGTGAATCCTGGTTTTCCATTGGAATTTCTGTTGTACTAATTTGTGTTGCAGTATATTTCTTTATACCTTATTTCAAATCCTCTTTTGTGCAATAGTTTTTCTTCTCTACATCCTGTCAGACCATTTTTCTTGGTCTTTCTTTATGAATCTGCAATTACTGCCACCTGCTGTTACTATTATGTTTTTGTGCAATATTATTTGCCTTTCTTGTCTTTTGATACCTCCATCTCAAGAATTTCATTTGCCTTGTTGATTTAAGAACGTCGTGTTACTGAGCTCCTTAGGATTATATTCGACACCATCGTGGACCTTATGGTTTCTTTTCTATATTTTCTTCCAGCTTGAGAAGATCAGGAATTTTTTTATTGTCCCTGAAATGATTCTGAGTAAAATCGTCTATTATCTCCTTCTCCGTTAACAATGAAGCTGGAGTGAAGAAAATGTTCATCTTTGCTGGACTTCTTTCCATTTTTTTTTATCAGTAATACATAAATTTCACTAAACAAAAAGAAAAAATAAATCTCTGCAGTTCCTACATTTGGTATCTTCTTACATGCAATAAATGTACATGCTATTTGAATTATGGAAGGCTTTCTTTGGATGCTTATTGGATAGTAGACATGGTTTTTTTTAACTAACTATGTTGTACTACAGATAATAAAGCATCCTCTGCCCAGGAAGCGAAGGTCTAGGAGTCAGCCACCGCCAACTTTTGTTGCAGAACCAGTTACGCAATCAAATTCATTTGTTGGAACTGAAGAATACATTGCTCCGGTATGATGAATGTCCAATTGGTAGTTTCCACTTTTCACACATGCTTCTCTAATACACTAGACAATGTACCATTCAAATTAGATTTAGTTTACTTGTTGCATTATGTTAGGGTCTTTAGAAGTGGACGTCACCTACTGTAGATGTGCTCTTCATTTATTAGCTTTTCAACGTTCCTGTTCTTGAGCTGAATATTGCATCCTTTTTTAGCTACTTTCTCGATGGTATCTGTTGTACCTGCATAACTGTCTGCGGATTTTCCTCCTTCTGTTACCCTTTATCACTCTTCCGCTTATTCTGTAAGAAACAAATGAGATGGAAGAGAGACAGGAGGTTTATGTGGTTTTATCTGTGTAACTCAATAAAGGGTTCCTTTGCGTCTTCATTCTATTAAAAAGAATGAGAAGTTTGTGTGACTACCATAATTTACACGTGGGCACAAATGAATTTGATCACATCCATGAAATTGGAATTTTTTTGTCTTTCACAAATATTCAAAGGATTTAACTTCTTTCTTTCGTCGTATGGAGTATTTGGTAAGAACAAATGGTCTGTACGGTACCGGTGGTCCACAAATCAAGTTCTAGATCCATTCAAGGAAAAACTTCAGCTTGATTTTCTTATTTTGGAACTTGAACAACTTCAAAATTGGAAGAGGTGACATTCTGGCTCTGTTCATTCCGTTATTCAATGAATGCTATACTTCGATTGCAGGAGATCATCACAGGTGATGGCCACAGCAGTGCTATTGATTGGTGGGCTCTCGGTGAGACTACCTTTCTGTGTACCCTTGTCATGTGTGTTCTTTTTATTTGTGCTGTGTGTGTGTGTGTGTGTGTGTGTATGTGAGAGAGAGAGAGAGAGAGAGATATGCATATTGGGAGGGTGGCAACGATTAAATGACTGTGTTTCTATGCATGACAGATGTGATTAGTATTCACAACCATAATCTATCTAATCAGTTAGAAGTACCACCGTTGTGGTCATGTAAAAATAGTTATTGTGCTGGACTTGTCTATAGATTAGAGTGCAAACGAGGCTTTGAAAAGTTTGAGAATAACTTGAAGGACTCAGTATTGATGTACCCTAAGTGTTGAATCTTAATTGTTGTCTTAATATGTTGCAATGTTTAATGGTATCTCGTGTTCTCTACCATGTTGGCTTCAAAAGCTTGTATTATCTCTTAAATGACAAAGAAATTGATGTTTCCAAAGTGTCTCAACTGATATCACATTCTGCTAGAATTCTTTATTCTTACTGTGTTTTTTGGCACGTGTGTGTGGTTGACATTCTAACAAGATTAAATTTAGAATACTATCTTGGGAAATTATATGGCCACTTGATGAATTGCGAAGGATATCTTTAGTTGGTAATAATGTTATCTTTATGCTCCAAATTGAATAAGTTATATTCAAATATTGAAGTTTTCTGCTCTAACATGTGGTTGGTTAGTTCATTTGTTTGAAACTATTCTCATTTTACCTTTGAATTTTAGGTATTTTGCTGTATGAGATGCTTTATGGTCGTACACCTTTCAGGGGGAAAATTGAAGTTTTCTGCTCTAACGGGTGGTTGGCTAGTTCATTTGTTTGAAATGATTCTCATTTTACCTTTGAATTTTAGGTATTTTGCTGTATGAGATGCTTTATGGCCGTACACCTTTCAGGGGAAAAAATAGGCAGAGGACATTTGCCAACATCTTGCACAAAGACCTCACCTTTCCAAGTAGCATCCCGGTATACTAACTTAACTGTACCTTGCATCGTAGTCAATATATAACGATATTTGTTGACTGCGGTTTATGTGGAAATGTTATCGTGTACAAGCATGTGTCGTTTCTAGATACATGTTAGGGGGCAGTTTTACTGTACCATCTATGCTGGTGTAGTTTCATGATTTTAGTGACGGAAGGTTTGAGGCCTGAACCATAGGTTCCGAGGGACTATGAATGCATTGTATAGGATCAAAGCTTATAGTAGAAAACACCGGAAATGGATAACATATCATACTAAATTGGTGGCAGACTGAAAGACATTAACTGTTAAAATTTCATAACTGGAGTCAGATCACACTCCCACAATTTAAAAGAAAAAGAACCTAAATAAAGGCTATGAGTAACTTGTAGAAGTGTATAACTGAGGCCTCAATTATTTAATTCTCCTTCGTTTGGTGATTAGTGAATATATGGTAAAAATGCATCCTGGAAAATGCAGGAATTTGAATCACTAAATTATTATCACAGGTTTAAAACTATATCTGTTTTGTATGGTACCTGCACCGCACCATTTACGTTGAATATGTAGTGCCTAATATTTCATAAAAATTGCAGGTAAGTCTGCCCGCCAGGCAGTTGATTCATGGATTGTTAAATAGAGACCCGGGCAGCCGTTTAGGATCAAACAGTGGCGCCAATGAAATAAAACGACATCCTTTCTTTCATGGAATTAACTGGCCACTGATCCGCTGCATGGTAATGACTCTTTGACCTCTGTAAGGAAAGCAATTTTACATAAGCATGTTATTATAATGTTGGTCTCAGAATGCTTTACGAAAAGTCATGTCATTGTTCTGTCATCATATTTCTGTATTTTGCATGCAGAGCCCACCACCGTTAGATGCACCTCTTCAATTAATTGGAAAAGATCCAAAGGCAAAAAACTTGCAATGGGAGGATGACGGAGTGCTTGTTAATGCCATGGAGCATTTCTAGAGGTTTGCAGTCACTAAATTTATCAAGATAGCTTACACTTATTTATAGCTTAGACTTGTGTTGTTGATATGGTTTTAGCGAATGATTGGTTGCTTGTGGATCAAGAGAAGTATTGCACCCACTCAGTTTTTCTGATACGGTTACTGTTAGGGTGTGAATCGTTGATTAAGGGTTCGTTATTGAGTTTGATATTCA
This sequence comes from Vaccinium myrtillus, assembly GCA_016920895.1. Taxonomy (NCBI): domain Eukaryota; kingdom Viridiplantae; phylum Streptophyta; class Magnoliopsida; order Ericales; family Ericaceae; genus Vaccinium; species Vaccinium myrtillus. Next base: position 24,094,764 of record CM029271.1, read on the forward strand.
TCGCTAAGAGTTCATTTATGGGAAGTGTGAAATTTGAGCTCGAATTGGTTTCAATTCCATTTCCCTCTCCTCCACAGTTTGTGTTAGGTTGGAGGAAGAAGATGAAGAGAAAGGTAAAAATATACTTTGACCATAAGTTCCACTTCCACACTCCCAAAATTGGGCAGTATGGTTCAAATTCTGTCAAATTGGATGAAAAACTTGAACCACATTGGTCCAACGACGATGGGGTAGTTATGTGCCGATGAAATGAACAAATGTGAGTGGTTGGAAGCACACATTGACCTAGCCAAAAATGGGTCGAAGCGAGTTTTTCCCTACATTTTGTTATCATATTTTTCACTTAACCACATTGGTCCAACGGGGATAGGGTAGTTATGTGCCGATGAAATGAACAAATGTGAGTGGGTGGAAGCACACATGGACCGAGCCAACAATGGGTCTAAGCGAGTTTTGCCCTACATTTTGTTGCATCATATTTTTCTTTTTGCCGTAATAATTATTCTTTTGTTGGATTGATTGTGCAGGCGTATGCATAATTTCTTCAGAGTATGCAGCTACGTACATGAACCATATTTGGTTATGGACATTACTCAAAAGGTGGGGATCTATGGGATTAGCAGCGAAGTACAGAAAATTGCGCATGATGAAACAGCCAACGGGATTTACAGCTCTTCTGCCTTCTTTTTCCATTTCGTCGGTTATATTAGTTGCCGCTAAATGATACTGTGTATAAAGGGGCGAATACTGTGGATGTCCAACTGCCACCATATTGAGGGAAGATCGTGTAAATTAATGTATTGAAAGTATATAATTAATGTATACTTTTGTAAGGTTGATATACACTCCTAGAGTGAAATAATTAATGTATTGAAAGTATATTAATGAGCTCACAAAGCCGCATCCTTCCATATGTCTTTCAAAAGGAGAATACTTCTCCAAAAGTGCTACTGACAGAGACAAAAAGTGCATATCCTGACATATCTGTGTCCCGATTTGTCCCATGTATGTGGGTTCGATCATCTCCTATTCTAAAACTTTATTTTAGAGACTGGATGCGACATATTGAGGGAAGATCGTGTAATTTAACCCCTCCTTTCCTTCAATTTTTTTATACTTTATGGAAGGATCCATCGTCTTTTTTAGAGATTTGGTCTCTAAATTTACTTTTCCCCAAATATAGAGACTCGCCCCTCTTTTTTGGTCTCTAAATCTCTAAAAATGATGATACAAAAAGTTACTAAAATAAGGGTTAAATTAGAAAATCTTCTCTCGATGTGTCACCTCTAGTCTCTCACCTCTAGTCTCTGAAATAGAGTTTTAGAGATTGATAGAAGATGCTCGAATTCCACGTGCTTGTGAAAATTTTATTCCAGCCTTCCTCGCCTTCCCTCATTTCATTTACGACCCTGAATAACAGTAATTCAACTTAACTAATCAACAGAGGCATGCACTATCTCTGTTCATAAGAATAGATATCACAATCTTACTGTCATGTGCACTTCTCTGTTGGAACTCTGCCTCAGCCTTCTATCATTATGTCATCTTCAGTGGCCTAACCTAAAATTAAAAATTGTTCATATTGAAATAACCAAACTGAGCAAATTCTTAGCAAGTGCTCAAATTTTGACTCTTGGATAACCAAAACAAGCAATCTTTGGCCAATAACCAAATTTATCGGACTGTATATCTACTCAATCACGTACACCATCATTACACAAAATGACAAAAACCTTCTCTCGGGTCCCTTTTCCCTTCTCTCTCTCTCTCAACAATGTTTTAAAAAATTATCTTTTAAAAAAAATTGTTTTTGAAAAAAGTTAGTAACTCTTTTTTAAAATGGGTCTTGCTAACGTGTGCCCAATGAGCACACAAACGAACAAAAGTACTCCCTCCGTCCCTTTTTAAATGTATTACTTCGTAAATCCAACTTATTAAAAAAACATCATCATTACACTTTTCACATCAACTTTTACATCTATTTTCCAAAATTGTCCTTCACTTTTACCCATTAACTCTTTACCCACTTACTTTTCAAAAGGGCAAAATGATAATTGTACAAACTTTTACCCATTAACTTTTCAAACCACACACTTATTTAGGGACAACCCAAAATGGAAAGTTAAACACTTACAAAGGGACGGAGGGAGTAGTATTTTTAGAAACTGTTTTTTTTTTTCAATTACAGCTTTTTTTTTAAAACAGTTTTTAGGACTCAACTTCTAAAAATAGTTTGTGGAAAACATTTTTTACACAATTTTTTTTTTCCATATACTGTTTTTCTCCAATGTTTCAAAAAAAAAAAAAACCTAAAACATCTTTTCTCAAACTATTTCTTGTAGTTTGAAAAAGTGATGGGACAAGTTTTTGTTATCCAAGTTTGAAAAGTGACGAAGAGTCCATTGTTTTTTGTTATGGACAAAAAAATCTATGTGAGATTTGACATTGCTAACTTTAGCAACCTCTAAATGGATAACCAAAAGCTAATATAATAACTTTTCTCAAAATTACACGTCTTTTCGTAGTGAACTATTATTTTGAAACAGAGGGGTATATTCCACCGTCACACCGCTTCAATTCAATTGTATACTCTAATGCAAATGGAGACATCTCGCAAGGCTTACCACTTGTTAGTTGCATCTCTCAATGTACATTGCAGGAGTTCTTTAATACTTCCTCCGTCCCTTTTTAAATGTGTTACTTCGTAAATCCAACTTATTAAAAAAACATCATCATTACACCTTTCACATCAACTTTTTCCTCCACTTTACACTTTTCACATCAACTTTTACATCTACTTTCCAAAATTGTCCTTCACTTTTACCCATTAACTCTTTACCCACTTACTTTTCAAAAGGGCAAAATGATAATTGTACAAACTTTTACCTAATAACTTTTCAAACCACACACTTATTTAGGGACAGCCCAAAATGGAAAGTTAAACACTTAAAAATGAACGGAGGGAGTATGGTATAAAAAGTTTCTGAAATTATGCACAAACACTTTTTACTTTTCAATTCTAAAATTGCATTTTTCATAGGGACCGCTAATTTGGGACAGAGCGAGTGATTTTTTTCTCTTATTTCTGTTAGTTGTAAAAGATGATCATCCTTCGCGGAGAAGTCATCCCATTACTTACCAGAATTAAAAATGAAGTCCTACAATTGGCAACAAGAAGGGGGGAAAAAAAAAATCCGCAAATCATCACTATGTCATGTATATAGACACAACGAAAATCAGAAGAAAAACAAAGGATAACACGACTTCAAAGTTCTTGGCGACGCTCTTGAGCTATAGATAGCGTACCAGCTTCATGTACATGGCACTGAGTTACCTGTATTTTTTTTTAGAAATGTTCTACCTGGTTGAGCCCCATATTGTTTTTTTTTTTTAGAACGATTTGGATCAAAAATGTTCTACCTGGTTGAGCTCCATATTGTGAACGATTTGGACCAAAATTTCTGGCTCAAGCTGAAGCCGTTTTGAACTCCCTTAAACGGTGGGGGTTCGAATGGTTTATAAAGAGATATTACACCAACTCTCAAACCCGAAACCCTAAACCCCTTGACCGCTAACCACTATACCCTATCTGTAAACTCCAACTCCTGAAGCTTAAACCCCTAAAATCCTAAATCCGGAACCCAAAATGCTAAACCCTTTGGGCTAGCAAAATTAGCAACCCTCCTATGAACTAAGTGTAGTTTAACATCAATATATTGGAAACTGAAAGCTATTTAACAAGTTCCAATTGACCATCTGATAGAAGTCTTGGAGAATTTCAAACACGCGATTCTACGATTCCCTTATGGCCCTAAATATGAATTTATTAGACAAATGGAAGCTTGCATTTGCTTATGGTACGATTCCTTCCAAAACTAATTGAAGGGCAACCTGCAGGAAGCCGCAAGTGTTCTTCATTGTAACTGACACTTACAAGACAGAGGCCATGCGGTGGAGCAGATAAAGCAACCTTTGCAAGCTCCTTGCGATCTCGAGTTGCCAACATTTTGGGAACGATGTCGGGCGGAGTTGCTTCCCTTCCGATTTGCAGCAGTAAAGCAACCTGTCAAAGTAGATTATCAAATGTTCTTAAAACATTACGGGCTACATTCCAAATGCCCCATAAAATGTCAAGAGCATGTATAACTACAAGGTCATGAAACCTGCCACCGATTCCACAAAACTAAGATCAACATAGGCGCACTACAACGAAGCAGAGAACATTAACAAAGTAGAATATGATGACAGGATTTCTGAATCAGGAGTAGGTATTAAAGCTAAAAAAACATCTCATACCATGTTTCGCACTTGTCTATATAAGAAACCAGAGCCTTCAACTTCAAGCTGCAAAAGAGGTCCCTGGACAATGACACATCAGCCGTCAAATTCATATCGATCACTTGTGTGTATCAGCGCAAAGAAACTGAAAAGAAATTGGAGAGAGAGGATGAAAACCAGAAATCCCGCCATCTAAGGTACATAGCTTGGTCGCATAAGTCACAATTACCATTTCAGTTATATCAAAGCGGAATATATTCTTCACTGGATCTCGTCGTTGATTTTGTGATGCATTGACAAAAGAAGAAAAGTCATGCTTCCCGATGAAATGCTTTGCAGCTTCCCTCATGACATCAGTATTGAGTTTATAAACGTTATGGTAAGCGTAGTGACTCTGAAATGGATCCATGATACTGTCATTATATATTTTGTAGTGATAAATCTTGCTCTTTGCTGAAAAGCGAGCATGAAATTCAGGTGCTGCAGGGCTAATTTCTCTGATTCGGATATCTCTAGGAAGAAGACCATTTAAGGCTGCATGAATGGTATCCAATCTGTCATAGTTGAAAGGAGTAACAAAGTGTGCCACCTGGAAGCTAAATGCAATTTGAGTTCAGCTTCTTTATGTGTTACTGCAATCCCCACACGAGTGTAAAGGAGATAATAATCATACCTGACCCCAAGCATGGACTCCAGTATCGGTTCTACTAGCTCCAACTAAATGGAGATCTGCCCGTTCTTGTTTTGTAATTTGAGTTAAAGCTTTCTCCACAATGTATTGTACGGTCGGCGGAGACGGCTGATATTGCCAACCTATTTAGTTCATCCAATTAGAAAACTAATCCGAATTATCGAGCTGCAACATAATCAAACCCGAATGGAGAAAAAATTTAATTTAATCGTACAGTCTCTATTGGGGGTCCTTAAACTAAGAGAAAGAGAGTAGTAATGGAAGGATTTCCTTATCCCACTCAGAAGGTCCGAATTTTCAATGACCGTTTATGTCTCTTGCATGACAACTCGAGACAATGAAAAGTGAAAGCATATGATTTTGGAACACCATAGCCACTTCAGGAATCATGGGCATTTTTTGTAGCTAGACCGACCACGCTAAATGAATGATAATAGAACCGACGACTCTAGAGGAGTGTAATGATATATTTAATTGAGAGTCACTTGTCATATAGCGACACAAGGAATGAGATTACTATATGCAATAATTAATTGAGAATTAAAGATGCTTACTCAAGGAGAAGAACTCTGAGAATGAATGGAGGAATAAGATGCTTGTTCAACGAGAAGCAGAATATGGTTTCAGACTCTCAAGTGACATTGACAAAGTCACAAAGAGCAAGAAGTTTCATTTCCTGAAGTACCCCTAGAAGGCCGGAATACCCATATGCACATGGAAGCAGTAACTCAGAACTTGAAGCAATATAATTATATAAATAAACAATGAAAAAGACAGATCCAAACATACACATCAGTGATATCTGTAAGGTACAAGCAGGTGGTGTTCTACTTGCATGGGGACAAAGTAATCAATTTATGCAAATTTGCCCACAAAAGATGATGCAGAGGAACAAGTCATTGACAAAATGAATAGTGTTTTTTCACTACAAGTGTTTTTTTTTGGGTACATATAAATTGTGGGAATACTGCATCAGTGAAGATTCTGCTATGAAGAGTATACACATGTATACATCATGCATAATGTATTGTAGCTTAGTGATGAAGAGTGAAATTACATCACATTAATTATCAAACCTCCTTCGGTATATTTGGTTTTTGAAAGCCATAATCTCATCCACCAATCTGATACTAATACTTCATTAAAAAACCTTGACTTAGATGTCTATTGACTCTTCAATAAGATCAATATTCTCTAGGTCCCCATTTTTTGTCCCTCACTCTCATCTAAAACATAATAAATTAAAAGATATAACTAATTGAATACTGGCACACCCCCAACGAAGACTTAAAAAAGTGGGATGAAGGAGTAATTGACTCAGTGGAAGAAGAGTTAGGAAAAACCTGAATACCGGGTGCCGTCATAGGCTATAACCATGCGCCACTTATAGTATGCTTGATTACGATCCTCCCTGTTGCTGCCCGAGTTATGCTAAAATATGCAGTCAAAAGTCAAAATGCTCAATTGGCAAACACAAGAGAGAGAGAGATCACAACAAAAAAAAAAAAATTACCGATACATCGTCTATTGAGGAAGATAAGTGTTGCAGCTTGAGAAGAGCGGGCAGTCCCACGGGTGCTGCATAGCTACGCCCTTTGTTTATGACCCCCTTCACCTTTTTAGTCATTACTTGTTTATATGTCCCCTACAAGTATTTTTTTAGAAAGGTAACAATATGTCCCCTACAAATATTTTTTTAAAAGGCTAATGATAATAGTAGGCCAGAAAATAGGACAGATAAAATGTGCCCCAATACTTTGGCTTGAAAACATTTGTCCCTGTGAGTTACTTGTTTTTTTCAGAATGACCCTGTCATCCAGAGTATCATACATGTCTTCGTAAGCCTTAAACCCTAAAACCTATACCCTTACCCCTAAACCCTACATCCTAAACCCTAAACACAACCCCTAAACCCTGAACATCTGTACCTTGGTGTGTAATTATAACCTTCTTCATTTTGAGAACAAAGAATGCAAGTTGCACTCACAGCAAACGGGGCAAAAATCTATGTGATTACAACATGAAATATTCATTGTTTGTGTGCTTGAATATCAAATTATTATGATTCAACTATATCGAATCATCCACAATACAACTGCAAGCAGGAGGTAAACAAAATGCAATGTATTACAAAGCAGGACGAAGATCGTGAAGCCAAGGCAGCAACTTTTCATGCACCAAGTCTGGTCTGTCATCATGAGGACAATGACCGACGCCTTCCAGAACAAAGAGGCTCACATTTGGTACTTGAGCAGGTAGAGACGAGAAGTATTTACCAACAGGACCGTCAAGGGGGGTAAATGGGTCTGTGTCGCCCCATAAAATTAAAACAGGTAACGTGATCCTTGGCATCAACTGCACAGGATTCGGCCCCGGTGGTCCTGTCACTATGGACACAAATGCATCGAGCGCCCCCTCATCATTTGCTGGTTTCTTAATGATCTGCACATTCATAGGGTAAGCATAGACGCTGAATATTGCTCAAACATAGAGGAACCGAAAAATGCCACCGATGAAGATGGACGTGCACAGATCTGGGAACACATGTGCTCGGCACGTTCAATGTGTATGGGATCATGTACCGTGTGAGACCCACAAGTATCACAGGATTTCGGATACATCTGTGCTCGTATCTGTGTACAACATAGATCCATCTGTCTGTAGCATTGCTCAAGTGGAAAGGGAGGTGGCGTAAAATGTTGCCCATCCTAGATTCAAAACTGGGATCTGAGAATACTTTAACTATGTGTAAGAAACCCCCACCCAACCCCTACCCAAGTTAAACCTCGGGAAAGAGAGAGCCTCAATTCAACTGGAATAAGAGGACTTAAATTCCTTGAACTTTCAATTCTGGAAGAGAACACATCATTTCTCTGTACTTGCATTTCGATTCTTACCTATGTTGATGTGTTCCCAAATGGTTAAGGTTCTTATGACCATTTTACTGGCCTTTGTCAGGCCAATTTGCCCCCATGTTAATGGCCATCGCCCGCTTTTATTTAGATACTCATCATTAAATTATAAGTTCTACATAAGTCCGTGTTTTATGTTGCGTCCTTCCAAAATTATGCCTTTTGATCATTCATTCGTTTTTTTTTTTTTTTTTTTTGTGGTGTGATAAATTTGTCCATGTTGAATTAATTAAACCATCTTGACTTTTGATTGTAAGTGATCAATCAGTATTCAGTATTCACCATTTGTTAATGATCATTGATCAAGGTCCCACGTTCATAAATTGAAGAACCACTCATTGTACTCCAATTTTACATAAGTGCACATTAAAGCTAGTTCCTTTCTAGAAAAGTACAAAAATAATTTACACAATTTGAACCTTCTATAAGTCGTAGGTTTTACAAATTTCCTTTTTTTGACCTCTTAAGTCACCTTTCTTTTTTTTTTTTTTTTTTTGTCAAATGCTTAAGGTAATACGTAGTGAACATTTATGTCAAGCTATCCAATTCCCTCACTCAAATGTACTGTCTTGTACGTGGAGCGATGAAAGCAAACTAGACGGAGTTGACAAAACAAAACATACCAAAAAAAGGTACTCCCTCCGTCCCTTTTTAAGTGTTTAACTTTCCATTTTGGGTTGTCCCTAAATAAGTGTGTGGTTTGAAAAGTTAATGGGTAAAGTTTGCACAATTATCATTTTGCCCTTTTGAAAAGTTAGTGGGTAAAGAGTTAATGGGTAAAAGTGGAGGATAATTTTGGAAAGTAGAGGTAAAAATTGATGTGAAAGGTGTAAAGTGGAGGAAAAAGTTGATGTAAAAGGTGTAATGATGATGTTTCTTTAATAAGTTGGATTTACAAAGTAACACATTTAAAAAGGGACGGAGGGAGTAACTAAATGCAAACCAAGAGACTTGAACCCAATACCTTATGAGTCAAAGCTCTAATATCTAGTTAGATTATCAATTGTTTCAAAAGCTTAAGCTGGTAAGAATTGGGCCCACCATTATCAAACAAATCATCCAACAAAACAATTTAAAGTTAGTAGCAGTGACAGAAGTACCATCGTCATCTTGCTTCATGTAATAATCCTAGAAAATCAAGTGACTTGACCCAAACAAGTTTCACCAGAATTGTTGAATAAGGTGGTCTATTGGAATGGGGATAACCAAATAGAGCATGAAATGTCTCAAGTTCTAAAATTCAGATCAATTGACTCAAATTAGACATATGTTTAGGCAATTTAGTCAATTCAATTATTTACTGACTGCTTGGGTTATCTTGACATCTATCCAGTCCCCGAGGTTATTACGTGTGGAAAAAACCCTTATCAATGACACATTACCAAAACATATATTGCAAGAGAATCATTATACCTCTATCAGATCTTCATCCACAGACTCCTTATTTCCATAAACAGACAGTAAGATGTTCCTCAGACTCTCTCTGCGTTAGCCATGAACCATGAAATTTTCACATTCAGCCGATTAAGATTCCAAAATCTCATAGAAACAAGGAATAACAAACAACACACCTTTGTTTGACACGCTCAAAGATGAACGAAGCAATCGCCCTTTGCTTCAGTAAGGTGTCAATCAACCAAAACAAAGGTAACAACAGCCTAATTCTCCAGTCATCAACAATTGCCTTATTGTTCATGCCGCCTGCACAATTCAAGAGAACAAGTCCTCGAACCAGGGACTGAGTAGACTCTGGTTGGAGAAAACAAACCAACATATGAAGCATCACCCTATCAAAATGTTTCCTGACTAACTTGTTCAAAGGATAATTCAGGAACGAGATAAACGTAATCCAGTCAGTCAGAACAAACAACAAACCTGAGGCAGCAATTACACAAGCAAGACTTCCAACAGAGTTCCCTATCAGTACAGTTGGCCTTCGTACAATTTCAGCCAAGAAATCCAATATTAACTGCTGACATTGAGTCCGTGCGGGTGAGACTACAACATTACTAAGGGGCTGAAATTTTCATTCAGATGACATAAATTCAAGCTAGGTGGAGGACACACCTGAGCCCATAAATCCATGGTATAGGAAAATCCTTCTGGCTTATCAGAAGCGCCAAAACCAAGAAGGTCAATTGCATAAACAGTGTAACCTTGAGCCAGCGTCAAAATATTCCTGGAAGGACCTCAAAGGTCAGTCGCTCACATGAACGGTATAATTGAGATGTCACCTCTCCATTCATTCAATCAGCATAGAATGTCAACTTTTTCTTACTTCAAAGGAAGGAGGCACAAAGAGACAATGGACAATGATGTTCTAGTTATCCATAATAGAAAAATCGAATCATGTCTGAAGGTAGGATAAGGGTGAATACCAATTGAAGTAACAATAGGTCCAGAAAATGGAATTTACAAATTACAATTGTAGTTGTATACTCCATATCAAAATTAATACCCATACACTTGAACAAAACTACAGAACTTCCATAAGCAGTATGCTAGCATAGTGTACGCATTTAATTTCCAGTGACATCGTAGTGAATGCCATAGTACAGGTTTGATTCAAGGAAAAAGCTTGCTAAACCGGCCAATGCATCCTCAAGGATGGGGGGCTCTTGACCTGGAGAGCTGGCAAGGAGATGCACTGTTTATACTAAATCCACATGTTGTCCATGGTCGGTCCCTGCTGGGTTGCCAGTCCACATCCCAGGACACATATTACATTTGGAGGCAAGTACTTAAGAACCTATGTATTGGAAACAAATTAGAAAGGGCATTACTTGTCACTGTCAGTCACGCAAGTCTAAGATTGGAGAAAATTACAAAAATCTGAAACTTTCGAGTCAAACTAGAGTGATAAATATTGCGGACTGGAAAAACTCTAAATCAGATCAAATTTTATAGATTAGGGAATTAACCAAACAAATATTTTCTAGCATTCAAACCCCCCCATAATTCAGAGCTGTAAACGAAGGTTTTCCACCGAAAAAGGCATTTAGTCATGGCAAAGAAATCAGTCTTGCTAATTGGCCTGTTTCCTCTAGAGTTTGACCATGGGCTTTTCAAATTACGAATGGTGTACATTTTTCCTTCAAAGTAAGCAGGCAATAACCATATCAAATAGTTCAAAAATAAGTCCAATAATCAAAGTAAACAGTTATCGTAATAATAGAGAAACACAAAATAAATGAGCCTTCACCTGCGCCAATGAGCAATGGAGGCACCAAATCCATGAACAAGGAGAAGAGGAGGTTTATTGAAATCAGGATTGAGTATTTGCTCACTGCTACCAGTGTGAACTGATAAGTAATTGATGGTGTGGCCTCTCCATTCCCACTTTTTGCACATCTCGTTTATCTCTCTGATTTCCAAAGACAACCCCAAGCTGCTACTGCTGCTGCCAATGGTCGAGGAGGATGCCGTAGAACCAGAGGAGGAAGTTGCACGAGCAGAAACGGATGGGAGCTCAAGCACGTCGTTATTCGTGAAACAGCTGACTCTAGCAGCATCATTATTGGAGAAATTGACGATTCTAGTGAGGGAACTTACTGATGACGCCTCCGGCTTATTGCGGAAAAAGTGACTGACGATGCCGTGGGGATGATGGTGATGGTGATGGTGATGATGATGTTGATAAGGTAATACACTTTGAACGATCCTACCCGCCGCATGAGATGATGGCGGTTATTGGCTAACCTGGCTGCAGCCATGGCCGTGGCAGCCATGGCCGTGGCATTTGATGTTGTTGGTTATGGCTGCTCCCACTGCTCCAGCCATTGACATTGCATTTGACAGTTGCTTACTGTTTGCTGAGGACGAAATGGGATAAGAGAGAGAGAGAGAGAGGGGGAAAATTGAGGATTCCACGCCCTGCCCCTAAGGGGCAACATCCATGTTGTCCTCTCAAAACTATGTAGTTTTGGTCCATTTTATTAGAGACATAAAAATAAGAGGTTTGAATATATATATTTTTGAGAGAGTTTTCATTAATTTAACCCACCAAAACGAGGGTCGTTTTGGTGACCCAGACAAAAACCCTATTTCCCCCAAAATACATCTCAACTCTTTTACGTTTCTCCCACCAAATGCCCAGACCCTCATATCTGCTCTGTAATTGACAAAGCAGAGAAAAAAAATCTAAACCCTGTCATTATCAATGCATAAACCTTGTTGTTTATGCATTTTGTTGCAAATGTTTTGCCTAGCAATTGTTTCTATATTAGTTAATCCTAAGCTTGGAGTTGCCCTTAGCATGTATTTATGTTGTTACAGTAACAATTTTTATCAAAACTTGTCGAAAGTTGTTTTCATTAGAAATAAAATGCCTCATTTAACTTATTTATGTTAAAATTTCGTAGGACATTCAACAATCCGGGGAAAAGGTACTTCTCCAAAGTCCATCTTCAAACCAACCAATGGTAAGATTTTTAATCTTGATATCGTCTATAGTTTGAAAAGAAGAAAATGACAACATCTATATTATAGTTATTCGAGGATATTTTTTTAGGAGATTGTCTTTTTTGAGGGATGATTAAGTTATTCGAGGATATTTTTTTTTGTTATGAGGATTTGTGGAGGATTTGAAGATAATTTTGGAATGTAATGAAGCAGCAACTTTACATTCGGATCATGGCTGGGTTTTTGTTTTGAACACCAAAACGATGTCGTTTTGGTGGGTTGAATTAAGGAGAAACAAGGAAAAATAGAGGGTCAAACAACTCTCTTGTCCCTCTAGCAAAATGGACCAAAACTACGTAGTTTTGGGAGGGCAACATGGATGCTGCCCCTAAAGGGGCAGCACCACCCCCGGATCCGGGGGGAAAATTATACTCCCAAACCCCCTCCACCTGGAGTCCACCTTGTTCGGGCCCTGACTTATGATGGAGTATTTGATTGCACTCTTTTGTGTCTATTGTCTATTACCTTTATTTTTTTAAGGGAAATGTTAACGGGTGTCATGCACCTGTTAACCGTACAAAAAAATAGTATAATTTAATTTAAAAGTATACTTATACTTTAAAGTACATCTTTAAGTGTACTTTAACGGACAAATATACTTTTAAAATGTACTTTTTGTACAAATGGGACCCACAAAAGTGTATTTTTTGTACATTTAACGAGTGCACTATGACACCCGTTAGCATGACCCTTTTTTCAATATTTATTTATTTAAACCAGATATCCATTAACTCAGAAAAACCCTAAAAGGCTACACACGCCAAATCGGAGCCCGCCATTGGGACATGCCCACAACGAATTACATCGGTTATCTATATGATTTGGATGGTAATGCATTGAGTACATATAAAACCCCTAAGATGTTAGAAAATTGTACAGAGAGCTTTACAGATCAGAGACTCTCCAACCGAAGCAGATCCCACGCAGAGGATAACAAAGAAAACAAAAAAGTAATACAAAAACCTCAGATCGCTTGAGATGTCACCGGAACTGCCACGTCGAGTCCAACCACTTATTTGCCGGAGGGTTCGCCAAACCACCCTAAAATCACGCGATCTCTTCAGATTTTGCCCTCCTGAGACTTGGAATGGAGCCAATGGAGGTGGATCAGATCCTCCATCACTGTCAACGATAGAGGATGGTTGATGGAGACAATAGAGGTGTTTCAGGAGAAGAGGTCGTGGCTAGAAGAGAGGGAGATTGGGGGGAGGTGGTGGTGGTGGCCCAGGCGGCAGCCTATCCCCTCCTCCCAAACAAAACCATAACATCTGCAAAAGAGGGGATATGCGAGAGTTTTTTTTTCTAGAGAGATAGTGTTTTCTGTGTGTGTCTTACCTCCTGTATCTTTCAGTGTGAATCTCAAAAAATATGCAATATGGATCTTATTAGATAGATCTCAATTTGTTATATAATACAAAGTTCTCAAAATCATAAAAAACATCATAGATTGAAAGATATAGGCAATAAACACAAAAGAGAAAAACGAAATACTTGACAAACAAAATGGAACGGATGGATTAATAAAAACAAGACTTGTGTGTGTATCTAGTCTCGGTCCATTAATAACTAGGGTTCTTTAAGAATTCCAAACTCACCCCTCTTAAAGTTATATTTTCCAAACATGTCCAACTAGCCTATAATATTTTCCAATACTACAAATTAAATTGTTCATCCCCACTATTATAAATTACAAATTGGAGTTTACAATCATAATACTAATAATAGTCACTCAAAGACCAATGCTTTAAAACAAAGGTATTGTGTATGTACAATAGTGTTAGTAATATATTGCGATAGTACAAATATATCATAAAATTATAATAAATGGGTTTAGCTTGAAGATATTTTCAAGCTCGGCCCGTATACCAAACGGACTTAAAAACTCAACCAAATATAATGAGATGGGCTTAAATTTAAAAAACCCTTAAAAAAAACAAGTTGGGTTGGGCTGGCACAGGCCGACCCCTGTGGTCTAGGCTGATAGTTAAAGGGAAGTTAACAAACTTTCAAATAGGTAAAGGATGTGCGATATAATTAATCCTAAAAACCGAAAAAATACATCAGGATGCCAAATTGATTTGAACCCTTGTTTGTCAGTGAAGCTAGAAGAAGGGGAACAAACGACGAAGAAGAAGAAGAAATTCTTCCCATTTGCCTTGGTGATTGGAGATGTCCTCGTCGCTCTGCATGGCGCAGTCCCTTTTGAGATCGTTTCTCATCAAAATCAGGAGAAATTGCAGTGGAATCGTTGTTTCTTCTTCTAATCCCAGTTCAAATTACTATTATGATCATCCCTTTCATCCTCGAAGTTTTGTTATTTATCGAAGAAGGAACCAAGGCGATGGCATTTGCCGAAGAATCACGGCAGCCTCCTTTTCGGGCTACAATACTACTGCTGCTAGTACTAACTGTAACAGCACTAGTACTAGTAACGAGAATTCGGGCGATGGTGATGATGGGCCGCGGGCCAGCTGCGGCGGCGGGCGGGAATTCCTGTCAATGAGCGACGAAAAGCTTTTGAGCCAATGCGAGATGGACTTTTTCAGGGTGAGGGGTCCTGGCGGTCAGCACCGCAACAAGCGGGAATCTGCTGTCCGTCTCAAGCACCTACCTACTGGTATTATTGGTCAGGTACCGTAGCGCCCGCATTCTCTTTCATTTCTTTCTTGTTGGTCTTCTTGTGCGTGTCATTTTATGCGTAGTTTTTCGTGTCTGTTTTGAGGTAATGTTTTGTAGTTTATTGTTTGGTTTTTGGCTTTGTTGATTGAAAAGGAAAGGAAAATTGCTCAATGAAAGGCGCCCTATTTATCGGCGCTAGGCGGTACCCCGCGCCTTGTCTCCTAGGCAAGGCAGTGATCAAGGCGCTGGGCCCTTTAATCAGCTGCTAGGCAGATTAGGCGTCTAGGCAGACGGCAGACGATTAATAGGCTAGGTGCCTGGATTAATCGGCTAGTTTCATTTGTTTTGAACTTTGAACACCCAACTTCTTATTGTTACTTAGTTTTCGTATTATTTAATGTTTTGTTCTACTGTTGATGTACTTCCTCTCAAAACTTGGGGAGGGTGTAGGAGAATTTTTAAAAAAGAAAAAATAGAAAATCCGACTAATGTCTCGACGCCAATTGATCGGCCTAGGCACTAGGAGGTGCCCAGCCGCTGACTAGCGCATAGCGACTTTTAGAACATTGTTACTGTTTTGGTTAGGTTTGAAAACTGAGAAGAAGATGAATATAAAGAATATTGGGAAGACAACAAATAAACGCACGGGAATACCTGAAACCTACAGGTACTGGAGAGCCTTATGGCTTAAAGAGAGCCAACAACTACAAGAGAGTCTACAACTACAAGTGAGCCTTAGTCTTTAACCTCTCAAATCTCAATATTGCTAGTGTTAGACCAGTATAATCTGTTGTATAGTGAACGGGGTTTGTTGGAAGCTCACAAGTACAGGAGAGCCTACAACTAGAAGAGAGCCTTATTTTTTAACCTCTCAATATTGCTATTGTTAGACCAGTATTATCTGTTGTAGAGGGAATGGAGTTTGTTTGAAATATTATTGATTATTGTTAAGCTCACAATAATTGGGTAGTAGGTAATCGTGTTTTCCTTTTCTTCTCCCTTCTCTTAACAATCTTAGACCTTTTCAGATGGCTTTTGGGAATGTATTCTCTTTGTTCATTTGACTAGTACTCATTTGTTTCTAGGCTTCAGAAGATAGGTCACAGCACAAGAATCGTGCTTCAGCCCTAGCTCGCCTGCGAACTAAACTAGCTCTCAAAGGTACGCTTTGCTTAGACTTCGAAGGCCTTATTTACCATATTAGACCGATTCCAATTTGCCAGAAAAATTGACCACGTTACGCAAAGGTGGTCGTGAAGTTGTATGCTGTCGATTGTTTTGTGAATTACGGAGTATATCATGGGGACAAGTGGCCTTATTTGAATCCGAAATCTCTCTCAAAAGGCTGTTTATCATGGAAAATGGATGTGAAATACCTGTCAATTTATCATACGCTACGTTTATTACTCATTCGGTCATTCCATTTGTGAAATAACACTATTCCTAAGGCCTGTCAACATGCCAAATTACATACTTTGCAGAATCTGCAGATATTGCCAATGTGATGTCCACTAAATTTCTAGCTTGGTAGCTTTATTCTTCCTTGAGGCGGCACATGCTTGTTGTGCCATATATTTGACATGTACCGTGTGAACTTTTTCCATGACCTTGCATTTTCTTTGCATTGGTTACCTTGTCCCATTCCATCTCATTTTTATCTAACATGATATTACATCTTGATGAAATTGAATTTCTCGGCTGATTGATACTATAAAATTCTTGTGAGCTAGTCAGGAATACGGTAAATCTGGATGCATATTCACCTCCTCAAGAGCTCCTACAAATTCTTCCTAAGAAGTCAACTATCAGAGGATCAGATATTGGTTCACAGATTGGGCCAAATAATCCCAAATTTGATTTGGTGTGTTCCATCATTCTTCTTCTTCTTATTCTTTATTGATGAGAAGTTGTTTTTGGTTATTTTGACATGAAAATTGAAGTTGACTTAAAATTTTAACTTTGTTTATCACAGGGAATGCAAGCATTGATAGATCTAATTTTTGCAGTTGAGGGTTCTATAGCTGACACAGCCAAGAAGTTGGGGTAAAATTTCTAAATTATGCCTAGGTCTGATGACAAATTTAAGCCATAGTAACAGATAGTTAACTCCCTCATTTTCTGATTAAAATAGCAAAAGAGTCTTGAATTTGAAGAGCCAAGAAATAAGAAGCTTCAAAGTCAAGGATTGGTTGTTCAGTTGATTTGCACAAACAATTGCTGGATAAAAACAAAAGGTGCTTTATTTAGCGGAAATGGTATAGTTTATTAGATAGACTTTTTTTTGGAAATTTGGCCAAAGGTGCTATAAAGGGGATCTTTCTCTCAACATGATTTTTGTTGCTTCTTGTTAGATTTTTAACTTTCATGTGCCAGAGGCAATGAACCTGCATAGGGGTTGAATTGAATCATCGCAATGAAAACCATCCTTTGTAACTAGTTGAAGAGCATTAACCCCAAGGGGTTGGCCTAGTGGTCAAAGCCTGGGACTTGCGGCTTTGCTGCCTCCTAAGGTCTCGGGTTCAAAACCTCACAAGTGCTATCAACTCCTTTGGGGCTATTGGAGGTTTGCTCAGCCATTAACTTCAGGGCCCCGGGATAGTCGAGGTGCGCGCAAGCTGGTCCTGACACCTTGTTATCACAAAAAGGGGAAAAAAATGGTAGTTGAGAAGCATTAAGGTTGTTTGCTATGGTTGTGCTTGACACTTGTTAGAGTTTGTTTGATGAGTTGTTGATCATGTTTTTATGTCTCTTTGCATCGCATTTTAAATTGTTTTTGGTGGTATTGCAGTTTAAGCACTGGGGCCCTATCACGCTTGATCCTTTCGGATGATTCTCTCCGAATGGTAGTCAACGAGTACAGGGAATCTAAGGTAAATCTCACATGTAAAATCATTTTTGGTACTGACATTGTATAGGTACATTTGCAGAAGGCATTGAAATTTTTTAATGGCATACATACATATTGGTTTTGTACAATTCTTGGTTTCTACTTTTTTGTGAAGTTTGTCAATGCGCTCTCTGAGTGGTAGTCAATGATTCTGCTTCTACATTTCTACTGAAAGGCTTCATTTTTCGACTTTAAATAGGCCGAGATGGGCATAAATGTTTTAAGTTCCTACAAAAGAAGCAATTTTGGAATGTTGAAGAGTAGGGCTGTATACGAGCCGAGTCGAGCCGAGCTTAGGGCTGTTCGGGCTCGGCTCGACCAAAATTTGTGTGGCTCGAGCTTGGCTCGAGCTCGTGACGAGCAGAAAATCTTAGCTCGAGCTCGGTTCCTGAATTTTCAAACAAGCTCGAGTTCGGCTCGCTGGGCTAGTGAAATGCCATGCCATGTAGTTGCGTGGTGAAGGAGTGGCTGGGTTCTTATTTATAATGGGTAGAAGTTGGGGTGTTGGAGTAGTTTACCCGATGTGGGACTAAAAGTCTCAAAAGAAACATGGACTGAAACGACGTCGTTTCATTCCTTAGTCCCACGCCTACACTTGCCTTTGATTTCTAATCCCACATCGCCCAACTATGAACTTCAGGAGGCAAACCTCCCTTTATAAAGCCTTCTCCTCTGATTCCCCAGAAGCATTTCTGCCTTGAAGAGGAATTTTCTCCTACTCTTGGTGCATGCTTGTATACACATAAACATACATGTGTATATACATGATGGCTCGCGAGCCAACTCGAGCCGAGTATTGGCAAGCTCAAGCTCGGCTCGTTTAAGAAACGAGCTGAAAATGTTAGCTCGAGCTCGTTCGTTTATATCACGAACCGAGTCGAGTCGAGCCATTTTCGAGCCGAGTCGCGAGCTGCTCGCGAACGGCTCGGTTCGCTTACAGCCCTATTGAAGAGTAACCTTGATTGTTCAATGACACAGATGGGAGTATGAAATTCTTTAATACCTTGGTTTTCATCATGGTCAAAACTCGAAAATTAGTAAGGAACCAAAAGAAGTATCTTCGGTGTGATTTCTACGTACCTTTTGATAAGTAAAAATTTGAAAATGAGCCCAAATAACTTCTATCTACTTGTATTATTCCATATTTCCCCCTTTTTAGTTATAGAGAGCAGCAGGGTAGTTTTTGTTCTGTTTATGTTCTGCTTTCATCCTAGACAAATACGAACTATCTTTTGATTACCTGGCATTTGTTTGCACTTTGCACTTAGTGCTTTTGAAATGGACATTAGGACTGTCTGCTCAAATTAATCTTCTCTCTAGCTTATATAATCTATTACGATTGGCCAATTTCTTAAGGCGTGGTGTTAACTTCTTGGCTTAACGATGGCAAAGAAGAAATATTTGCTCCAGTATGTGATGCTTTAATTTGGAACTGTGCAGGGTATGAAGCCTCTCAAATAGGAAACATGTCATTTTGTGTGTCAGGTATTACTAACCTCTGTTTTTATTTTTGGAACTGAACCACTCTTAATTTCCCTTGCAAATAGGGATATGTAAATGGCTAAATGCCCAACAATTCTACGAAGACAAAACTGCTGCTAGGCCTATATTCAAACAGAAAGTAAAATACTTGTAATATCTGATTACTCTATGCATAATTCATATCGCCATCCAGCTTCATTTGCTTTAGTTGGTGGGTATGTGGTTAATTCTACTCACTGAACACGAAAATATAACATTTGAGAGAAAGAGAGAGAGGAAGCACTCCATGCTAGGGAGTAGAAACAGTTAAATACAAGTTGCGGGCACTACATTGAAAGTAGGAGACTCTTAAAATGTCTGCTCTGCAATACACGAAGGAGACTAGAAATCGAAAAAGAGCCTTAGTTTGTGTCTTCAATATCTTCTTATGATAAGCTTCACAGACAGTAGTGAGAAATAAACTTTGTTGATGTGTGCTTTTTTTTGTAACCCATTTACTTGGAATCTAAGCTTGGAAAAGTAGCTGTACACGCAAATATTTCATACCCCAAAACTAAATAGGTTCCTTCTTTCAATGTCAGTTACTCTTGATCCATCATCGAGTGAGAAAGCAACATTAGTAATTCTATCTCATCATAACCGCAAGGGACATGAGTGAAATCAAAGAACATTTCTGTGAGAAGGGCAAAGAAAGAAAAAGAAGGAAAACTAATCACCGTAGTTAGACAAATAGATAAAGATTAATGAATCGACCAAAGCTTTTTGTGGGACCTGCAGAATGTTTTATGACTGATCACTGTAGCATAAAAATGTTATATCCATTCATCGATGCATATATAATATATGTGTGTTTTTGTGTGTGTCTTGCTTTTATGAAGAACAAATGCAATATGAATAAGTAGATGGATCAATGGGAGGTTAAGAAGAGATTTATAGAATTTGACATTTGCATATCTTGGAAATTACCCAAATAGTTATGCTTGCTAAATTGACAGTTTATGTTCAATTTAAAATGTCAATTTATTTGTCGTGGTATAAGCCAATTAATATGAGCCAAGTGTACTTCTGATATTGAGAAGTCAAAAGATCAATAGAATTATGTCAAGGCTTCAAAGCTTTAAGAAGCTTTTGGCTAATACTTTTTCGTGCAGAGATTGGAGATTGGGAGACTGAAGTAATCATCCTAATCAAGAGAGGTTATAGATAAGATTTGTTGTTGGCAGGCTCCTTACAATTCCTGCGAAAATCTGCAGAATTCAATCCCAAGATCCTGTAGGTTTTGTAATTACGGGGTGCAATGTATCTTTGGATATAGTTTAATTGATGTTTGTTCATGATTGCGTCATGCCTCTATTCTTCCTTTGAGCAGGTTCTCTCATTGCTTTGGTTTCTCTATGTTGCTGTGTGTTGGCAGGGGTTGGGTGCTATTTTCCTCATGGGAGGGTCAACTCCTACTAATGTATGTGTTGCGTGCAGTTGTGCCAGGATCAATTGTGGTCCACTGTCTAATGGTGAACGCGAGGAAACTGTTATGCTTCTATGCTACCTGCACCAGCCTTCGACACCAGCAGCACAATGCAATTCTTGTCCCCCCAGCCTACACCACAATGTTACTTTTGTGCGTCCTTCAGTCTTGCGAAATGCAGTTTGTTCATCTATTATATATATCCAAACACATAAGTTAGAAATAATTCAAGAGAAGATACTAATTTTTGTTACTAATAGCTTGAGTTGTGCATGTTATATTGGTTCAGTGCGTCTCGTTTCGGATAGTGTTATCACTACATGCACATGGGGAATCTAAAAGAACACTATGGCCATAATACGGCCCGTATTGTCCCTGTTAGGACTAAACACTGTTTTATGAAAACTGCAAAAAGAATTTTGGGAATCCCAACATCTTGGAGTATGGATCTGTTCAGATCATTGCGATGGATCACAATTCACAATCACATTATGGCATGGAAACTTCGATCAACCAGCTCTTTTGATTGTCTTGAAAAATCAACCCAGACGTACAAAAACAATAAAAGAAACTTACAAGGGTGAAAATGCTGAAAGAGATTAACCAACAACAGTTCCAGTACTCTATTTTCTTGCACTGTGTGACCAAAATAAGCAAGGTGCACCTATTATTCTACGAAGATGAGATAAACCTCATGAAAACCCCTAGTCTCTAACTTGTTGAGACCCGCATATAAGCAGAGGCATCGAATGGGCTGGGGCAGGACACGGCACGTGTAGCGTCGGTACGGTATGGGCCTAGCACAGCACTGCACGAACACTAAGGTGGGCTGGGTTGGGCTGTGCCAGGCCTTTGTTTTGGAGCCCACGGCACGGGGCATTGCACGAAGCATGGCATAGATACGTATAATGACACAACAAAATTATAAAAAATACCAATCAGAAAACTCAAAAGTGGACGATATTACATAATACTTTTCAAAACTCATATGCCTAAAAGATTGGGAAAAAGAACGTCTTGGGCTTCAAAACTCAAAAGTGGATGATATTACAGAATACTTTTCAAACTTAGATATAGATAGTGATTTGAATGAGTAATGAGTCAAAATTCTCTATGATTAGTGGAAAACTGGAAAAGTATTATGTTCATTTTTATTTTTTAATTTATTTTAAGTAATGCCTATGATTGATAGTCGATCATGTGTCAATCTAGTTAAGATGTATTCACACTATAATGATGCATTTCTTATTTACAATTACATTCATTGTATTACAAAATTCAAAAATCAATAAAATGTTATATATTTTTTAATCAAATGTGTTAATTTTTAGTTGTAATTATCAATTTAAAAAAAAAGTAATGGCAATTTTTTAGGAGTATTTTTTAGCTTCACAAGGCTCGATTGTGCACGGGCATGGGGCAGCACGGCACGGATTGTGGTGGGCTGTGGCTGGGCAGAGGATATTCTAAAAAAGCACAGCACGGCACGGATTGTGGTAGACCGTGGCTGGGCCAAGGATATTCTAAAAAGTACGGCACGACATAGTTATTAAATGGGTCCGGCCCGGTACAAAGCATGCTAGGCACAACAATAAATGGACTGGGCCGGCATGCACGGCCCATTCAACACCTCTACATATAAGTGGCGGAGGAAGTGCGTCATCAGGTTTTCATAATGGCAACGCTCAGCCTACTCGATTTCAAATATTTATTTATTTTTTCGTATATTCAAAGTGGTGAAGAAGTCATCGGGCTTTCAAAATGGCAACGCTTAGCCTTCTCGATCTCAGTATCGGATTTCAATAAGATATAGATGCATTAACTGAAGATACTCCTTTCTTGATTTTCCCTTTGGTAGTTTATTAGATAGCAGAAGCAATCAAGCGACGGAGATACATATGACAAGATGATTTTTTTCAACATAAATAATGTCCGTCGTACTACTATAGCAGCAGCAGCAGCAGCAGCAGTGAAAATAAGGAACAAAATGAATGCAGGTAAAGTCTCTGACATCATAGAAGCCCACAATCATACCGAGTATGATCGTTTGGGTTTCTAAAGAGAACCACCATGAAAATAATACAAGCAAATTTCACCAACAATGAGGCAGGTTTCATTAGTGTACCAATGACATATGTTTGTATTGACAATCGCATCACCCTCGTCCTTCGCTCTTTCACGTATTGATCCATTGCTTCTCCAACTTCGTGCATCATAATCGTTGTTTCCCTTTCACTTGTAAGTAGATGATCAACTGTGTTTACAAATTTGTGTGATAAACATCTCGCAAGAACAATAGCGTCTTCCAGAGCTGCCGAGCCACCTTGTCCTAGGAACGGACCCATAACATGCATGGCATCTCCGGCTACTGTCACTGTTCCTTTTCTGAACTTTTTGAGTAACAAATCCCATGGGGCACGGTATCTCAAGTGTGTTAAAGATATCGACTCAAGCTCATTGTCTTCTATGACTTGAACGAGCTCGGTTGGGAAACCATCTATTGAAGGTAAGATCAACTCTCTAATAAGCTCCGGACGTTGGGAAACCTTTGCGTGATCTGCTCATAAACAATGACAAAAAACAATCCTAATGCTAGAAAGCTAAAACCAGAAATTAGTGTATAAAAGAAAAAGTAGTACATTAGACAATACCAGCGTTTTACCTTCACGGGTCAATTGAAGACCCACAAACCAATAAACCGACTTATCATCGATTGGAGCTATTCCCATCAGAATGCCGTTTCTCCTCATTCGAACAAGTTCATCGGAAAAGGGATGACCGTTTGGATAATTTGTCAAACCCCTCACTGAACTAAGGCCATGTTCCTTCGTTGGCTTTAACTCAAGGAAGTTAGCCACCACTGAATTCGCTCCATCACATCCAATCAAAAGCTGGTAGACAAGCGGTAGAAGTAGTTATAAACTGAAACTAGTTTTGAATTGTTTCCAGCTTAAAGGAGGACAGAGTCTTTGATCTCTGTTTTCGAACCTGAGAACTTTTGCTAAACCTTTCGAGCTCTTGGTGGTTTTAGGGAAAAGAGCGGTTTAGCCCGCATATAAATATTACTACCCTCATAAATATGGGATGTTCCAAAATGTTAGTCTCTACCTCTTAAAAGATCATGGGTCTAAATTTGGTTACTTTTCAAAACTACCCTCATAAATATGTATGATTGAACTTCAAATGAGTTAGAATGAGGGGCAATAAAGGAAATAACACCTTCAGATTTGACATAAATTTCAATCATTAAATGTCAACTTAAAAAATTGGAATCCTAAAAGGGACCAACATTAAGGAACAAAGGGAGTATGAAGCAAGTTTTCAAACACAGTTCTTCCTATGTAATACAACAAATAGGTCAAGAGTACCTTGGCTACAATAGAGCTGCCATCAAGAAGTTGGAGAATTGGATAAGAATTTGAGGAATCCAGCTTAACGGATACTATTTGGCGTCCAAAATGTATCGTACCAGGTGGCAATGCATCCGCTAGTGTCATAATAAGGTCACTCCGCTTCAAGCATCGAACTTCGCCTTCACCAGTCCTACAATTTCTTGCAAGCGTAAGTCATTCATTTCTACATGTATGTTACTGTACACAATAGACCATTAACCCCTCCCTTTGTGTAATCTAACTCCCCCGCTGACAGGGTAGCTAATTTCAGTCTGCATTACATTTGCAAACTTTAGTGACATACTATGCACTCACCTCCGAGCGCATGCCCTCCCCCCAGCATTATACCCATGCACGAAAGGGAACGAGTTGCAACAGTGTTTCTTTGTTAGAGCCCTTGTCAAGCCATAGACATGATATACATGAAAATAGAGGAAACAGAAGCTGTATACTTACGCCAGTGCCATCTCCTTGCCAAACCCTACATTTTGAGACCTACATGTGAAATACAAACACTTAAGTCAGTGGTGGAACGACATGAGCCAGAAAACAGTCATCAATTAACTACTGGTATGATATTTGCTCCAAAGTTACTCTGGTTTCATTTTTATACTCCTCTACCAGAATTGGAAAACAAACATGCAATGATACATATTTCAAAATTGAATCAAGAAATAGCCAAACGAAGCCGTTAGCAGTCCCCAAGGATGCCTTGGCCATTCCCTTCAACACTCTTTGTAATTGCACTTTTGTATATTCTGCGACAGATTGAGTGAGTGCATGGAGTTTGTGGTTCTAATGGGTAAGCAATGCCCCCACACTCAACTACTACCGAAAATTCTCCTTTTTCAAGTGTTGTGGTGACCAATGAATTGACAACGAAGTCTTAGATCAACAGAGTGCAGATTCTTGTTTTGGTTAGTAAGATTTCTTATAACTATACTTCGATCATAGTATTTGATTCCTTCCGTGCTTACCCATTTGGGGATTTTTTTTACACATAAGACCGATCTCTTTCTTACCTTACTACAATGATAAGTACTAACTCTAAATGAAATACATAACTAACTAGCTTCTAATTCTGTATTTAGTCTTCCAGCTAATTGGAATTGGTACTTTGGCGAATGTTGTGCTGGGGAATTAAAAGTAGCAAATCAGTAAACATGGAATTTCACTCTGCAATGCTCTCTGTCTCTCTCTAAACGGAAGCAAACGCGAACTGCAACATAATATTTTTTCGGATTTTTGGAATTCAGCCTTCAGAAATGAAAACCCTTTAATGAATATATGTGTTCTAGCAGAGTCAAAACTAAAAAGAATAATCGCACCCAACGGTTTAGTCAGTTTGAAACCTCAACCAATTTGATTAGTGAAGAAATACGAATAGAAACAATTAGATACACAATATAACAAAAGGCGAGATAGACATCCGTCTGAGCTTTGCGTCAGATATGTGTTCTAGGTCCAGGCAGATTCATGGTGCTAAAAAAGCAGTGAGATTCATGGAGGGAAGCAAATACTAGTGTATTATTGTACCGTCGAATAGGAAGAGCAGTTTGTCTTAGACGAGGGGCAACGCCAAGTTGCTCAAGGGCACGCCAGCCGTTAGCCAATATCCCAATACCCGCACCATTTGCTCTCAATGTCTCTGATCTTTCCAGAACCACACTTCTTATTCCCTTCCTGCCATTACAAATAGCATATACAATTTTACTCTATTTTGATCCCTATGCTTGCATATTTACCATAGTTTGGTTTGGTTTATCAAATCAAATCATCAAATCATATTGATCAAAGGCTGGTCATCTATGGAGGATGATCTTTGTAGAGACTGAATAAGAGAATTCCAAATCATATAAATAGAATGCTACCTAACCCATATCAGGTGGCGTTTTGTGACAAACCAAGAACCAAGTCAATTTAACGAGTTTTTTTCCTCCGCCTAGGTGCGATTCTAATTAAACTGTTACTGTATTATAAGCCAAAAAAAAATAAAAAATAAATATCATAATGTCCCCACATGAGTACACCCCATTGCCTTGATTTCATAAAATTTTGTACAAGTATTCTTAACATGAGCTTTGATTCAGCGACGAAGCCAGAATTTTTACTTAGTGGTGACGAAGATGGATACTTAACACAAATGGAAAGATATAATGAGAATTCTATTTAAAACAATATTAAAGTAGCATACTAAAAGAATATAATAAATTATGTTTTCCATATGCACATAGAGTGAAAAAAAAAATAGTAATTTAACTCAATTTGTCTCAGTTCACAAGAAAATAAAAAACTCAATATGTCAATCAAAATGAGGTATCTTCAATTGTGCTCGGCTCTCTTTCATGTCGTTAAAAGCATCACTAGTAGAATCGACCTTGAAACTTCCACAAATATATCTCTCTCAATGTATGTGATAAAAAAAAAAAAAAAAAACCTTGTTAAAATTTTCATCTTCCATGCTATTGCACAATCTAATCTTTACAACTTTCAAAATTGGAAAGCACATTGCATCATAGACGTTGACATGGGTAGTGTCAATAGAAGAATTACCAATAAGAAGATAAATTGTGGAATTTCTCATTTTGATCAATACTTGACAAATTAAATTGGAAAATGGTACTCAGATTCTAAAATTTCACATGTAGTTTCTCCTCCTCTTCGGAATTAGAAGGATAATAAACTTGCAAATATCTTTGATTTTAAATAATATATCGTCATCCGAGAATCTAAAGTTGTGCTAAAAATGAGTAAACTCCATTGTATCTTCGCGTCTTGTTGTGTTTCCTTGATTTCTATGCTAGTCAATAGAATTTGTTCTAACACATTAAGACTTTTCATTTATGTTAAGGATGTGAGGAATGCTAGAGGCACTAAATAACTTACAAACTATTACATTAAAAGTGCACATGTCATTACCACATCAATGCCTGATGCAATACATAAATGCATTCATCTACTAAAAAAATGCTACATGTACAGTTAGTACATTAGTTAGTACTCCCTCCGTCCCGAAAAGGATGTCCAAAATCACTGTTCACACCTCTCAAAAGATTATCTATATTTTAATTTCAACGTATAATGATTTACGTATGTAATATGGATCTCGATTGATAGATCTCACTTAATTCTAATTCTATTAAACAATGTTTTTCAAATCACAAAAAAATTATAAATTGCAAGATGTAGATAATTTTTTGAGGGTGGTGAATAGTGATTTTGGACATTCTTTTTGGGACGGAGGGAGTACGTTAATTAGTGCCTCAAGGATTTTTCTAAGGATGTGGTTTAGCTTTTTTTTTCTTTTTCCAATTTGGACCTTATGTTTCTAGATATTCACTTAAGCTAGTAATTTTGGTTTGGACTTCTCTATAAGAAAAATGTTGAAGGATTAGATATAATTAAATAACACTATAAAAATATTAGCGGTGGCGGACATATGAAGCTTGAATGTAAAAACAAAATTTCTAACATAATAGTCATGGACAGACACAAATATTGGCAAGGGGGATTAGCTGACCCCATACCAAGTACATATATTTTTGGACATTTTGGTAATTTTATCCCAAGACACTATAGTCTATTCTCTAGATCTTAACCCAAAAAACATGAAATATTTACAACTTTGCCCAAATAATTTGTCAAATCTCTTGTGGTCTTTTTCTTATTTTTGTGGACCCACCATTTTTAACACACTCTCTCCCTCATGTGAAAAAGTGGAGCATATGACATGACAGCCAAAACATATAATTTTCTTTTTTTGTGGTCCCACTTTATTTTAACTCCTCTCTTTCTCTTTCTGCCGCAAGTAACATGACATTCCACTTTTTTCTTATAAATATTGAATATATCTCTTTTGATTTAGTATTATAATGTACTCTCTCCATCCTATTTTGATGGTCCTCTACAAAAAGTTGTACATATCAAGATCTTTAATTTGGCGCAAAGAAACTCGAAAAATTATGTGCGGAAATACTTTAATTTTTTCTCTGAAAATTTTACGTATTTTCAAAAAAGATTATCAAAATGAGACAGAGAGAACATATGCCGTAGATTCTAGACTTCATTGATAGTAAATTTGCGTCACAACCTTACGATAATAGTACTTTCCCTTTAAATTTTTACGTATTTTCAAAAAGAACAAAATGAAACGAGATTCTTTTAGATTCTTTTTCCTCCACTGATAGTAAATTTCCAAAATTATCCTCCACTTTTACCCATTAACTCCCCATAAAAATATAATTTTTTTTTTTTTAACCGTCGTGGCGGTCGCCTCTTATCCCCTTGTCTCCATCCTTGCTTTGAATTGGTAATCATTTTTTTTTAATTCGCAACATGTATAAATGTTAGGATCACAGTTTAGTTATGATTACGAACTCTTAGGAAAAATATTTTAAGAATGTCTATGCGAATGTTATGCATATTGTTATACGATTATATATTACTATGAATTTCTATAAACTCAAGGCAATTCAAAGATGCATAAATACAAATATTAGCAAAGAAATGAAAAGTCTGAAGATGGAGAAGGAGATGTATGAGTACCTGTGTAGAGCAAGGGCGGTGGCAAGGCCGCAAATTCCACCGCCTACTATCACAATCTCATGCTCTTCTTCGCTCCTCTCCATCTCTCTCTCTCTCTCTCTCTCCTCTCTCTCCCCCCACTACCTGCAGGGATATTCGATCTATTTATAGACGGGATAGTAGCGACATGGGGTGCTTTCGCAAAAAAGTTGCAAACTGGTTTTTTGTCGTCTTTATTCATTTTTTTTTTTGCATTTGTTAGTTTAGCGTCAAGTTTTCATGGTTTATGGATTCGTCTATCCAACAAGTATAAAATTATGGTCGAATAAAGTAAAAAATAAACCAAAATAAACTAGTTTATTAGTTTAATTACTGGTTTAATTTTGGCTTTATTAAAAAAAAATTAAGTTTCGACCATAATTTTATACTTGTTCGATTCGTCTCGTCGAGACGAATCCATAAACCACGAAAACTTAACGCAAAACTAAGAAATGAAAAACAAAAAAAAATTGAATAAAGACAAAACAAAAAAAACAAAAAACCGTTTTTTTCTTTTTTGCCAAATCACCCCATAATATAAGAAACGATAAAGTTTGACTGATGTATAGTGACGCGGCAGGAGTAGCTCTTATTTTATTTTAATTATAACATAAAAAATAACAAAAAAAAATAGTATCCTCAGTATTTTATTTTAGAATGTTTCAAAATATTTGTTCTCCTTTAAAATTCGAAAGAAAAAATGTTTAGATTTTTACAAATATATGAAACCTCATTCATCATTTAAATATCATTGAAAATAGGGGCCGGGTGGCCCCGCCCTCCTCCCCCAATTTCCTCTTTTAAAGTATATGTTGCATATATTTTTATAAACATGATTAAAAAAATTATAAAATTTAGAAAACAATTTCAAAGTAAGAACAATTTTTCATTTCAAGAACACTAAATTATGGTGAATGATACCTTGCAATGATGATATTGCGTTCATCGAGAGGTTTTCGTTTTGATTGTTTAGTTGTCTTCTTGTCAGCCTTCCAATCTCTTGATAAATTTTTTGATTAATAAAATCCTTTTCCGATGGAAAAAAAAAATACTGCTCAATCATTTGATAACAACAAAACTTTGATTAATAAAATTTTTTTTATCAAAACGGCTATTAAAACTTTGTTTTTGTCTTAAAAAAATCATCGAACCAAGATTTTTTTCATAATCCGGCCCTGGTAAATCTTATGGTACTCTTCCTATTTATGATCGGCTTTACAGATCAAAATTAAGTCTAACACTCTTCCTTGTACATGTAACTTGTCAACATGTATGGATTTGATAAAGAGAAGGAATTGACTTGCACAAATTGATGAAGAGAAGGAATTGACTCGGGTGGAGACATAAATCATATGACCTGAGGCCAGCCTAGACTTTGGATGAGTTTGAACAAACATGATTTTCTAAATTTTTTGAGCAAGTTTTGTTTAACATGAATAGAACAGAGTTTAGTCTTTAACAGGAAGACAGGGCTATCAAGGGTTGATGTTAAGTTCGCCCATAATATAAAGTTATAAAAAATAAAAATACATGCAAGTAAAAAAAGAAGTTGCAATGTACTTTTAGCTTGAATTATATTAAAAAAAAATTAAAATCATAATGTAACTCCGATATGAAAAGAATTTCGTACTCTACAAATGAATGAAAGAAAAATTAGGTGATAGCATGATCCATAACGAGTGGTTGCTGGTGACGAAATGTGACAGGTTAATTAACCTGGTGATCAATCTACAACGGTTAACATCATTAGTTAGTGTGTGTACAAGCATTTGTAAGGATTGCCCTACGTACGTACGTACGTACGTACGTACATTAATCGTAAGTGTTGCCACTGTTGTAGGAATTTCAAACTTTGCTGATTTTGTTACTTTAGCTTGGAAAGGATTGTGAGAGGCCGAGAAAATTAGTCTGATTCATCGGGACACTCTTTATTATCCAAAAATAAAAATAAAAATCGGGCACGATAGAAGAGGAAAAAAAGGATTTGATATGTTCGAGCAGGAAACAAATTATTTTGCTAAAAGTTTCTAATTTGTCTTTCTACCTAAAGATCATTTAGACTCTAAAATTTGATTTCATTACAACATTTTAAGATTTGATATGGCTAAAATTTTGTTTTGGTCATTCTATCCAGGGATTTTAAAATTACGAGGTTAATATATTTTGATGGATCAATAGTTTCATGCAATATATTGTTTTGTTTATGAAATGTGCAAATTTTGAAGAATTTAAAGTAACGCTTTTAAATTCCAAGAATTCTTCGTATCAAAATATTGTTTTTGTTGCAATATTATAGAATTGATGGTGGATAAATATCACAAAATGATCAACCAATATCAATGACTACGAAGAAAATGGTCAAAATCTTAGTATGAAAGTTATCAAGGTTGATGTTCCGACCCTTTGTTTAAATTGTACGCTTTGCACCCATTAAGTTAACAAAAAAAGAATTCAAGAAGTTATGGGGTGAGTGGGATCGGGGCCTGTAGCGAGTAAACTCCCTACCCCTGTAGAAAAATCACAAAATTAACTTACATAAAAGATAAGTTATCTTACATGTTGAATAATTGCGTTTTAATCGAACCGCTGATTGTCGAATGAATAATCACATTCTTCTTACACTACAGACGTGATTGCGACCCTAAGGATACCTCAAAACAAAATGAGACACACAACCAACTGTCCCACAATTCCAGTCAAAAAAAAAAAAAAAAAAAAACAAATCTTCATTTCACGTCCAGATTTTGCTCACATGCATGTTTCCCAATTTCTGTGAAAATTTCCAGTAATTCCAATGACTAGTCTGTTGATATGGTTTCAAGGGTAAATTGGTAAAAACTAATCCATAACTCGCTTTCATCGTTTTTCTCCCAAACTCTACTACTTTTGCAAAATGCATTCTGCACATTTCTCCCAAACACTCTTCCCAGATTCAAAACTCATTCTGGCCATAATCCAAAAAGCAAAAAATGAAAAGTTGAAAAGTTGGCCCAAATACCCCCTTTGTTTCCTTCAATAAATGTAAAAACTATTGCTGATACACATAATTTTTTTTTGGTTGTCCTTGTCCGGAGATTGCCCAAGCCCAAGAGTTTGCTGGCGGCCCTGCATGAAGATAATTGATTTAGGTTTGGCCTAAAAAGTTAGCTGACTTTTTTTTTTGTCTTTATTTGATTTTTTTTCGTATTTTTTAGTTTTTCATCAACTTTTTGTGTATTATTGGTTCATCTCGGCGAGAGGAATCAAAAAAGTAAAAAATTACGATCTAATCATAATTTTTTTTGAATAAAGACAAAAATAAGCCAAATGTCAGCTTTTTACACTTTTTTCGATCTTATTCAAAAAATTGAAAGTTCTAGTCATAATCTTTTACCTTGTTGGATTCTCTCGCCAAGACGAACCAATAATACTCAAAAAATCGATGCAAAACGAACAAACGCAAAAAAAAATCAAATAAAGACAAAACAAAAAGTTAAGTTGGCTTTTTAAGCCAAACCTATTAGTCCAAACTAGTTGTCTTTTTTATAGGTAGAAAAACCTCCCCGTTACATTACTTCACGAGCAAGATTAACAATTTGTATGATGAAGAAAATAATCGAACCAGCCTTTGACTGCCTCTGCTGATCCTCTTGACGAAGAAAATTATTCGATGGACCTTCTCCATCATATATTGGTGTGAGCTCCATCGTTAAGTGCACGAG
The DNA here is from genome assembly GCA_016920895.1 of Vaccinium myrtillus. NCBI lineage: Eukaryota > Viridiplantae > Streptophyta > Magnoliopsida > Ericales > Ericaceae > Vaccinium > Vaccinium myrtillus. Next base: position 24,127,215 of record CM029271.1, read on the forward strand.
TCTCACAACACTAATGTATGATAGAAAAGGGATCTAGAGTACCATGTGACGATGAACAATGGAAGAAGTTACTTATAAATAATAATAATAAAAAAAACAATGGAAGAAGTTTGAGAAGAACCCGTAGGCTCGATAGGAGTGGACTCGTGATCATGTAAATTGCCGAACGAACTAATTTTTCCGACTTTTTTTTTTAGACGGTCAAGATCATTCCAGATATATAGATAAAAGTCAAGCATATGCGTGTGATTCATGGACACTACCAGTCCGAAATAAAATAAATAAATAAAAGAATATAACAACAACAACAACAACAACAACAACAAGAACAGAAAAATCGCTCATCATTAATGTTAGAACACAGACTCCGCTAATGGAGGTGGGTGGCTGAAAGACCATTCATGATCTTACCGCCCGCTACAGCATTGGATCTGCCTTGGTTATCCACCCTTTAGTCAACATTAAATAATTACCTTAATATTATTAAATTATAAAGACCCACCTCGGCAGTAATTCTTCTTTCAGAGTCACCGTCGCCTAATTAATTAGGCTTTTCCTTTTCCTTAGGAGATAAGAAATAATAATATACGTTTGCAATGACGTTTATACTGAAAAGATAGTACTATAAATTTTTGGAGATAAATTGTAGTTTCGATAAAATCTAGGATCCTCAAATGATTAATTTAGCAAAACTAAATTAAGTGCTTCCATATATCATTTTTTGAATTTTTTCACACCAAATTAAAATTCACGATGAGTACTTTGATTCAGTGCGAAAAAATTCAAAAAATGATACACGGAAGCACTTCATTTTTTTATTTGAAAAATGGCGAGAGAGAGAGAGAGAGAGTGGGGCACTTCTTTAGGAACGGAGGGGGTAATATTTTTGAACTATTTGGTTTTTAAAATATAACTAACCATTAGAGAGGAAGTACCAAATTTGGCAAGGCCGGCCCTGGGCATAAGCCCACCAAGCCGCTGCTTAGGGCCCCCGTTTTTTGCCGAATAACAGGGCCCCCGAATTGGAGGATATTGTATATATTTAGTATGTCGCTAGTTTTGCAAACCTGGTTGCTCTAGTTCAGCGGCTAGGCACTTTTACGCCCTGTTTGGCGACGTCGTTAGCACCCGGATTTGCCGCCGCCCCGGATTTGTAATCCAGGGCCCACCACCAGCCGGTGTTTGGCACAAAATTTTCGTCACCAACTCCACCCGGATTATTTTCACTTTTTGGAGTGCAAATCCGGCTTCACTTCTTTGCCAGGAACTCCCGAGGTTGGCTAACAAGGGTGGAAGTTTTTCTTCCCATTTTTCCAACTGATTTGGAGGGTCTTTTAAAATAAATGGAGGGTTTTGAACAAAAAATAAATGGGGAACAAGAAATTACCACGAGCAACCATCTTCATCGTCTTTAGATCTAGAAATTTTTTTCGCTGGGAGGGGGAAACCATCGCCGAGCAACGATGGGGTAGGTGGAGGTGGTGGTGGCTTTGCCGGAGGAGACGTGAGGTCGGCCCAAAGCCATTGCCGGAGCAACAACACCCCGTTTTGCAAACCAAGTTGCTTGTTCTTATCGAAAATGGGGAGGAAGAAGACTGTTTGAGTTTATATATCTACGTATATAATACATTTAAGACCTCCTAGTTTTTAATACTACACATTTACCCCATATTTACTACTTATTACCCCTAGATTTATAAGTACAAATTTAAATTGTCTTTTAATTTTAAAAAGTTCACTTTCTGATTTTTTTCAATTTTTTTCATAATTATTATATTAAATATATTTATGTAATTATTATTTTTATTTATTCTAAGTATTATGTATTTATTTTATTTAAATTATAATGAAATTAAACCATTTTATCAATTAAATTACGAATAAATTGGGGGCAATTTAGTCATTTGTCCTCTTATCCACCTTCCAAATCCCCTTTCTCAAAATACCATCCAAACACCTCACTAACAAATCCACCCTTCTTATAAGGTGGGGCCACCCTCAAAAATCCAATAAAATCCACCTTCAAATCCACCCTCATTACAAATCCACCACCAAAATCATTCCATGGTCGCCAAACTATTCATTAGGTCATGAATCCCTATGATACCAATATATGTCGAAAATGTAATAAAAAAACATCATCTCCTGCTGGCGCCGAGAATTGAAACCATGACACCAAGGTAATAACTATTATTCTCCGCATGTGACCACTGCACCACAAAGAATTTGTGGTAACATCTTGGAAAACCTAATATATATACAATTGTTAAAGAGGCTCCATTGTTAAATTAGGCTTAGGGCCCCAAAATCTTAGGGCCGGCCCTGAAATTTGGCATGCCAAATTATACAAATGACTATAGCCATTTTCCAACCACCATTGAACTTGTGACTTGCTCTTAGTGAAGGTAGCTCATGGCGTGATTGAACTCTAGCTAGGATGAACCTTGAACTACAACATTTGGCACTACTATTGTAAGGGCCCAACAATCCCACATCGGGGAATTTGAAAAAGTAGATGGAATATATAAGGTAACTTGACCAGCTACTATATAATTTGAGAATTAACCTTTTGAGCCACGTGGTTAGGCTAAGAGTTAACAAGTCAGCTAGGGCGAGTCATTACAGATGGTATCAGAGTACAACCCTGGTCTAAATTGTGGGAGCCACCTTTAGAATCTGCATGAGCCACCTCTTGAATTCCGGAGTTGGATCAAAGTGCTATGCAGAACTAAGTGTTACACCATGGCCATCAGAGGAAGGTTGTTGGGCCAATCCAAAGGACCTTGAATCCTAAGGTGGGGATATTGCAAGAGCCCAACAATCCCACATCGGGGAATTGGGAAAAGTAGATGGAGTATATCACATAACTCGATCAACTATTGTATAACTTGAGGTTTACTTTTTGAGCCACTTGATTAGGCTAAGAGTTAGTAGGTCAGCTGGGGCGGGTCATTATAACTATATAGGTGCATAGCTTCGTGCCCAGCACCAAAAATTGTACCGGATGATTCACAAATCATAATAATTTTACCACAATATATAGTTTATAATTTATAGGGAGACTTAAATAATCATCCTTAGAACCACCCTAACTTATGTTATCAATATCCCATACTTTTTATGAAGTTATGTTTTCATCCTCAAATTAAAAACAAATTCATATTTGCCCTTGAATATATATATGTAACAACCCTAATATTTCTTTTTAAAAAAAATTAGTTTATTAAATTAAATTTACTTTTATTTAAATTATTTTCTTTGTTAATAATTATTTTTGGTCAATAATTATTCTTGTACTAGTGTACTAGTATATTTATACTACTATGTGACTACTAGATTTCCTAAGATTCCTCTAGATTCTCTTAGGAGAGAGGAAGGAGAAATGAAGGAGGGAGGAAGCTTCCTAAGTACTTAGTCACCAAGAATACGTTTTTTTTTTTTTTTTGGGCTTCCTAAGTACTTAGTCACCAAGAATAAGTATTCTATACATGTATATTTATACACAAGAATCCCATGGGATTTGATTCTCCATTAAAACCCTAAGATTCTCCCATTCAAACATATAGATCTCCATGATTAAGCATAGATTTTGCTAAGATTTACCTAGGATTCTCCCATTAAAACCTATAGATCTCCATGATTAAGCCTATATTTTGTTAAGATTCACCTAGGATCCTCCATAATGAGCCTAAAGATTTGCTAGGATTGTGTTGTACTTTTAAATCTAGGAAGCTTCCTATTTTGCACATGTGTATATAAAAGTGTACATACATATGTGTCTAGTACCAAAATTCCTTAACTTAGATTTTCCCCTAGATTTTCTTACACACAATATTCTCTCCATAATGGGTAGATTCACCTAATTATTACCTAGGATTCTACTAGATTTTCCCAGCCTAATAGACTTGTGGCTATTTTTGTTGTACCCTTGTTTGTATAACTAGCACCAAAAATCCTTTCTAGTGGGGATTTTCTACTACAAAAACTCTAACCCTAATTCCCCACATTTCTTCTTCATTTATGAAGGGAATATATTCCCTCATGATTACTTAGATTTACTTTAGATTTATACATGTGCCTATTGTTGTGTCTAAAACTAGTACCCAAAACTTCCTAAAACAAAGGTGGCAATGCAAATAATGCACTAATTAGTGCACTAGATTTTTACTTGGTAGTTTCCTAGCACTTTCCTACTAGATCTCCTAAGTACAAAAACCCATCATTGGCTTGGAATTTGCCTCCCAAAATCCCACAAAATCTAGGATTTTATTCCTTGCATTAAATTTAGGAAATTTCCTAGAAATTGGAGGGGAGGGGGGCCGGTCATGAGGAGAAGAGAGGAGTGCCCAAGGTTTGCCTATAAATAGAGGTCATGCCTTCACTTAATTCCCACACCAAAACCTTCCTCCATTTTGTAGTCTTGTAGGAAAATTCTAGAGAGAGAAAGTCTAGCTTTTCTTGAGTTTTCAAAGAATTTGAAAACTCAAAGTGTTCTTCAAATCTTCAAAGAGCAACCACCACCTGCCACCACTCAGAACCACCCTCCAATCCATAAACCACCCTCCAATCCATAAAGTAGTAGTAAAGTTGTTTTGAAAGTTAATGGGTAAAAGTTTGTAGAATTATCATTTTGCCCTTTTGAAAGTTAGTGGGTAAAAGTTAATGAGTAAGGGTGAATCAACCTGGAGCTTTTTGATTGGAAAGTGAAAACTTGATGTGAACAAAATGTTTTTTAATATATTTTAACCACATTTAAAAAGTCTCAATCTAGTTATTTGTTTTTCATGTAATCATTATAATGCTCAAATTTTTACTCAAAACAAAAGTTTTTTAACTAGTCATTACTTATTTGATTTATGTAATCATTATAATGCTCAAATTTTTACTCAAAGTTTCTAGTCATTACTTGATTTAATAAAAAATTTTTAAAAACACTTTTCAAATATCACGTAGTCATTATAATACCCGATTGGAAATCAACTTTTCAAAAATACGCCGTTACAATGCCCGACTAACTTTTGAAGAGAAAATGTAATTGATTAAACTTTTCACGACACAAGATTTTATGAGCCACCTTTGTCAAAAAGATTAGCTTCGCGCTGTCTAAGAAAGAAATGGAGATTCTGACTAGACTCGTCCGACCACCGATCTGGAACTCCCTGGTTATCTCACTTTTCGAAGGTTAATCGCGCAAAACGAGATTTTCTTAAAAAGTGACTACGTGGTTGTTCAGTACTATTTTCTTCTAACCCTAGATTGGTTTTGAAAAGAATTACGCGTAGAAAAGTCGTTATTTTATGTGACACATTTTTTGAGAAAAGATGTATAATCATGTTACGAGTTTTATGAATCATACTGCATATTCACAAGACGATACGGTTTTGACAGGACACGATTTTCGAAAAAATGAATGGATAGCGTTTACGAGAAACGAAATGAGAATGAAAATGGATTGATTGGAATCAAATTGATACGATAGTACAGCTTGAGCACTGTCCCAACTTCACGGAGAGAATTTGGTTGTCTTTGGTGCTAAGTGTGTACACATAGTGGACGGACCTTGAAACGTACTGTGGGGATCAGTAAGACAAGACAGCCGAGACTATGTTGCGTGTGTGTGCGGGGTGGACAAACCTTGTATCTTGTAAGTGTGCGCCTTGATACAAGACGGCTGGGACCTTGAGCGGAAAGGTTGGTAACCTTCAGTTGAAAGGAGACGGAAACGGACAAATAACTTTCATGTGATGGATTGTAGGCCCGGTGGTTGGAAGCACTACCATAGAGGAGTGGAGTGAATTGATTGTTGACCCGGAGGACGGAAACAGTACCCGAACTTTGTTAATTTGAAGAGGAATGCCGACACTGAAAATGATACGAGACGTTGTTTATTTGCGCACAATACACTCTAATTTACATTGACTCTGACACATGCAAATTTCATGAAAAATACTGTATTCTGTTAAACTCGCGCCATTATTTTCCAGTTATATATATCTGCTGGACGTTATCGCTCACGGTGTTGCACTTGTGTGACCTTGACATAATACCACGATATTGCTTTTGTGATTCTGACATATTATGCTAGACTATCGAGATGAACATGAGGAATTCTATAACTCAGGACACCGCCGGGGCTGACGGCCGTGCTGTGGAGTAGAAAAACCCTAGTTGTCCTTGTAGTGAATAAATGTATTGGCAAGAAAATTTATGTAATTTTCCTTTTTGAATATCTTTTGTAAGACTTTATTTATTATTATTGTAATAAATATAACGTTCCCAAAATTAGGGGCGTTATAATATATATATATATATACAGTCCTTATCTAGTCCGGGATCCTTGATCCGGGACTCATAGTTCCGTATCAAATTTTCACGATCCGAACCGTCCAATGTGTTTAAAAGGTGTTTTTAAGGGTCCACGTGAAAAATCATCAAAAAAAAATACAGGGAAGGGCTTGATCCAAGCAGTTTTTCACAAAAACTGCATAACGGTTCGGATTATGCAAAAACAATTTTTAAAACCTCGAAAACACCAATTTTTCTTCAATCCGGGATCCTTGACAGGATCACCGGTGTATATATATATATATTCAAAATTTGGAACTAAATCGCTTGCCCTATATAGTAATGTAAGCATGGAGGTCCGGTTGATTTTGGATTCAAATATAGGGCATCAAATTGAATTTTGGGGCTGTATATTAAAGCTACCATCCTAAATCCCAGATTTCGTTGGATTCAAACTAATAGTTCTATATTTGTGGTCATCACATCCCAAAATGACAAGGATGATAACTTACGTGGTGCCCAAAAAAAGAATGATTATTTAATGACCATAATAGAGGAGTAACTATAAATCACACTCATCTTTACTTGAAAAACCATATCAAAAGTAGTGTAGCCACCAGATATGCATATGCATACATTGGTAATGACCGAGTTACCAAAATCACATCATCACATGTCTATGATCAGGGAAACTTTCGAATTCCAACCTTAGCAAAATCCAACCATCAAAGTATTGATCAAAGGAGCAAAATGTAATCTGGCACATAACATCACCCTCCAAAAGATTAGTGTCGTTCAATAAAAATTCCCATGAACCCTGATTACAACATTGCTTGTCTAGTCTCCAGAAAAATTCTGCAAAGTAGACTTTCGAGTCAGAGAAAATCTTCCACAACTTAGCCATTTTACCTTGATAAGAAAATATGTTAAGTAACTCCATTGATAGGCCCAAAGAACATCCTGAATTAAGAGAGAAAATTAGAATGCCTTGCAGCTTCCTAATAGCGAAACCTTAGTGAGTTTATCTCATTGGCTGCTCATGGCCCCGTTTTCATGGGTTGGGTTGTGACACCTTCTGTTGGGATAAATGCCCTCAAATCAATAAATTTGTTATTTTTGTTAATAAATAGTAGAGCTTCACTTAATTGTTATAAAACGTTTTCTTTCCTACATTGCATATAATTCATAAGATGAATATTATTAGTTCATAAGGATGAATACAAAAGTCCTAAATTACATTCAATATGATTTATGCATGTGAATGTGATTTACATACCGAAGATATAAATCATAATTGCTTGTAATATAAATTTAAATTATTTACAGTTGCTAATAGAAATGACTATCTATTAGACAATTGCATCATGATTAACTTCTATGAGATAGTATGTTTCGTCTCAATCATTGAAGTGAAAGATTTCCAGTTAATATTTTGGTGTATTTGGTATATATTGAAGGATTGTGATAAGGGACCTGAGGACCCTGAAGTTAGCATTTTCCTTAATTTATATCGATTTCATCCTTACGTTTACATCACAAAATGGAACAGGCTTACTCGGTAACAGATCTTCTCAATCCTACATTAGCTTGCCTACGCTGACTTTTAATTGAAAAGTTAATAAGCTCAATTTATTCTATTTTTTTTCATGTTTGTGAATATTCCATTCTGCCTGTTCAAAGTCTGCTTACATTGAATTGAGGGTACCGATGCGGTAGAAAAATTGGAGTACACTGACGTCGGTATCAAAAATGAGATTTGCACATATGTGCGTGTACCATTTAACCAAATCAATGCAAATCGATTTTGATTTCCCGTGTTCATGATTTAGATACTCGAGATTTATTTGCAATGAATTGAGGGTAACGACGCTATAGAAAAATTAGAATACACCGTCGTTGGTAAAAAAAATGAGATTCGTGCATGTGTGCGGTTACCATTAAACCAAGTCAAAGCAAATCGATTTTGATTTCCCTTGTTTCTGTTTTAGATACTCGATATTTGTTTGCAATGAACTGAGGGTATCGACGCCGTGAAAAATTAGAGTACACCGTCCTCGGTACCAAAAGTGAGATTTGTACGTTTGTACATTTTTTATTTACCCAGGTCAATGTAAATTAGTTTCGATTTTGCTTGTTCGAGATTAATTCACATTGAACTGAGGATCTCAGGCGCCGTCGAATTTAGTAGACCGAGTTTGATATCAAAAATGGAATATGCCCTCATGAACATTTTTCATTGTCCAATTCAATGTAAATTGATTTTGATATCTCCAAAATTATTCAAGTTTGCCAATGGAAACGAGGGTATGGGTGGCAGAATCCGCCTTTGCTATTTTGCTGTCCAATGCACTCAGATTTCAGTTTCTATCCAGATCTTTTTAAGGGTTAATTTTGGAAAAGAAGTACCGAAAGAGCAATGAAGAGTGCCTAACACCTTCCCTACTCGTAAGAGTAAATCCCCGAACCTATTTTCTGTTTTCGTAGATAAAAAAGGAAAAATCGCCCAATTTTTTTCCTAAAGATGTTTTTCTCTAAAAGTATATTTAGGGGTGACTTAACACACCTAAACTCATTGTTAAGTGGCGACTCTACTTCTTAAAAGCAAGTCACAACTATCAAAATTAATTGAAATAATCGTCACTGTAATGGCCCGAATTTTTGGTCCATTTTATTTTATTATTATTATTATTTTGGAAATAAGTTATATTTTTACAATAATTATTATGACTTATTTTATTTCTCAAATATGATTATTTATTCCTAGTTACGTTTTGATGCTTTTTAGCTACACGGACGGTACTAGCACAACTACTACGGTTGTGGGACCCGAATCAATCCGATACAATCATTTGGCGCGAGCATTGTAATGTGTGCCCAACTTTTGAGATTTTTCCAAAATGATTCTGAGCACACGGTGACGTTGCCTACGATTTTCTATGTCGGTACAAATATTTTGGTATTTTTCTGAGATTGAAGCCCGGACAGTTTAAACACCGCTCGGAGTAAATTGTACTGCATTGTATCACGTCGCATCTCGTGCCACACCATACTGTGTTCCCCATGCTTGTTACCACCTTATATATAGACACACACTTGCATACATATACACATATATGTATATGTCTACCTACTACCCTCTCCTTCCTCCCCACTCAACCACCCCCATCACTTCCCCATATCATCCCATCATCACCCCACATGTTCTTATACACCCATACACTCCATCCTTCTTCCAACACACCACCTCCTCCAATAACCCCCCCCCCAATTGCCCATTCTCCTTCCCCATTAATTCAGTGACAGAGAGAGTGAGTGAGTGAGGAGTTCTACCCGGCAAAAGCAGAAAAGAAGAAGGAAGAAGACACCTACCCATTTTCATTTTCGTCCATATCACGTACCCATTTTTACAGCCACTTTGCTCATAGTTATAGTCGTTTTTAGGATTAGGTTTCTTCATAGAAGTTGTAGAGGGTGTCAGAACTTCGATTTCGACACAAGAATCATCCAAATCGCTTGAGCTTTGAGTGAGTTATAGCCATCCAAAGTTCAGTAAAAATCTCGGGTACATTTTCCAGACAGCTCTCTGCTATTCTGTAAATCTTCATTTTTCTCCTTCTTCCAATTGTTTTCAAGTTTACATTTCTTCACCAACATCGTAGAGGGTCTGAAGCTCTTCGATTTCAACACAAGAATCACCCAAATCGGTTGAGTTTTGAGTGAGTTATAGCCATCCAAAGTTCAGCAAAATTCTCGGATTTCCTTTTCCGGGCAGTTCAGCGACCCGATATAAATCAACATTTTTCTCGTAGTTAGAGTTGGTTTTAAGCCTATACCTCTTCATCGAAGTTGTAGAACATTCCGAGCACTTCGTTTTAGACACAAGAATCGTCTGAAACGGATGATTTTCGGGTGGGATATCAGTACCCGAAGTCTCAGTTCGGTACGGTAACTCTCGCTGTCAAATTATTCCACCACCGAGCTTTTCGTCCGGATCAAAGGTAGAAACCTCTTATCCATTAACCCTAAGTATATTTAGTAGCCTTAGACTTTATATTGGGGCTTGCAATGAGCCCGAACGAAACGAAACCAAAATATGAAAATGGGTCGAGAAACCCACCAAACCAATTCTGGCCGTAAGGCCTGATGATGGTTAAATTTGATTTGTTTAACAAGTGATGATGTGCATGGTTATGTTGTTTGGCTGATTACTCATGTCCAATATGATTTGTTTTGTTTTCATAATTAAAGTTAATAATATTGATGTTTGTTTTGATGTACTCTATTGGTTTAATTGATAAACTTGGAGTTAAATTTCATTAGGCTTGGTAAAGGATAAATTTTGTGATACGTGAATTATTTGAATGTTATTGATTGATGTCTCATTTTATTCTCTATTAACTACTGTAAACTTAAGGTGATATATTGTTGAATTGTAGATTGAAAAAAATAGGTTTCGGGGTTGTACTTACGTAGTAGATCACATAGATGTTTCTAAGTTAAAAGAAACCGGAAAGTAAGGAGAATGTGTGGTCAGCGGAGCCAAAGCCTGGTCAGCCAAAAGGTCCCAATTGTCGGGTCAGCGAAACCAGAGCCTCACCAACCGAAAAGTCCACCAGGAAATTAAGTCGTGGTCAGCGGAGCCAAAGCCTGGTCAACCGAAAGGTCCCAATTATTGGGTCAGCGGAACCAGAGCCTCGCCAGCCGAAAATTCCACTAGGAATTGTGTATATTAGTTTTGAATTGGAGGGACGTTCTAAGGTTTATAATCTATGAGAACGCTTAAGTTAAAATGAAGATAAGGAAACCAGACACTTGTTACTTATATATGCACTCCGTGATATGAACTGTTGATGATTTATAATGTAAAGGTTAGTGGGTAGGAGTTAGCTACTGAGTGTCAAAACTCATGGTGCTGTGTGCCCTGGCGTTTCATGCCAGGTATCGAAGAGGGAAGAGGAGGACATTGCAACAAGTATCAAGACCTTGCAGCCAATCAGGGAACTTATGGGGAGTGGGACCTAAACCTAGAACTGTAGAAGGCTCTGTAATTGCCTTACTTTTGTGTTGGACAAATGTAATTTAACTTTCCGACAAGTACTGTTTCTTATTGTATCAGACTAAAGTACTTTTCTATTTATGTTATTCCGCTGCTTATTAAAGAAAAGGGTTAATGGCCTGAACACCCCCTGTACGTATACGTTTTCCCCCAAACACCCCCTACACCCAAAAAATCTACGACGACACCCCCTTTATCTTCCAAACTTTACCTAAACACCCCTTCCCGTCACCCTTTCGTCTAAAATCGTCTCGAATCTCAAAGTTCTGGGTCATGTTTTGATGATCCAACCTATTCAAGTTGTTTAAAACATGGTTTTAAGGGTACTCGCGAGAAATCGGACCAAAATTTGATCGGGAAGTGCTTGATCCAAACAATTTTTCATACATGAAAAATTGTTTGGATCATGAAAAATTGTTTGGATCAAGCACTTCCCGATCATATTATGAGCCGATTTCTCCACAAGTACACTTAAAACCATGTTTTAAACAAATTGAACGGTTTGGATCATAAAAAAAACTGATGGTTCTAGACGATTTTAGACGAAAGGGTGACGGAAGGGGTGTTTAGGTAAAGTTTGGAAGATAGAGGGGGTGTTGTCGTAGATTTTTTGGGTGCAGGGGGTGTTTGGGGGAAAACGTATACGTACAGGGGGTGTCCAGGTCATTAACCCTTAAGCAAACCCTATTATTAGATGAATCTTTTTAGATATCCTGTTTTAATTAATGTGTCCGAAAATCGAGGCGTTACAGTCGCATTTGGTCAAGTGTTCTCTCCTGGTGTTTTCCGAATTTGGAGAGACGCTCGTAGAGGAAAATTCTCGGCATGACAGGAGGAACTAATTGTGCATTAGGTAGCAATGGTACTAGAATTTTTCATCCTTACTATAGAACTAATGTAATGCTCTTAGTCGACGATGAGTTTATAGTCTCTAAGATTAGTCGAAATGCCCATAGGCTGGTCTGAACGCTTGATTATCGGGAAAAAAAAAAAAAACTAACGCAATGCTCCAACAATTTCTTCATGGCTCCAAATTCGGGAGGGAGAGGTATGATGATGAGATGTTCAAACTTGATTGTATGTAGTTTATACAATTGGCCCATCAACGTTATATTTAAATTCCGGGGTAAAAAAAATGTAATGTTAAATTTCTTATTATTCAATAAGTAACCAATACATAAACAAGATTTAGCGATAGGTGTGGAGCATTTCTCAAACAGCCTCTTACTATTATTTTCAAGTGGAAATGATTTTGACATTCGAAATTTTGATAATTAAACTCTAATATTTGTCCTTTCGAGCTCATTTTTGTTGTGCCGAAACCCGAAGTAGAGAATATAAACACAACCAACAAGAAAACAAGAGACAAGGATTTACGTGGTTCCCCCCAAGCATGGAGCTCTAGAGGTACGTCCGCGGGGAAAAAGCAAGAGGATTCACTAAAAACGGGGAGAAATACACAGAGCCGGCTATACCCGTAACTCTCACTTGAAGCATCCACACAATAACTAGGGACAAATCTCTGAGGCGCGACCTACAGAGCATCAAACGTCTCACACACTCGAAAGAGACACACACAAACCCTAGATATCTCAAATCCCAACTTAAGACAAAAACCCTAGAAGGCCACAAGGCTCCTATTTATAAGAAAGTACAAAAATTAGGTCAAAACCTCTTTAAAACGCGCAGCCACACACATTCGCGTAACGGTGGTCCGGACGGGGTTTCGGTGGTCCGGACTACTTCGGTGGTCCGGACGGGGATTTCGGTGGTCCGGACTACCGAGGCAGAATGTCAAAAAACGTCCCAAAATCCATTGGTCCGGACGGGGATTTCCTTTGTCCGGACCATAGGTCCAGAAAATGACTTTTCACACCAAATTTTGCACCTTTCTTCGACCGTCTTGAATTCAAGGCATATCTCCAACAATCTCCACCTTGACTTGAATTCCCTTGCAAGCCAACAACATAGTGCAATCCTCTCAACACTCGCTCTTCCCCACAACGCCCCTCTAGGGTCAGCCCCACACGGGGCTCACATCAATGGCACCAACAAACAAGGTGCAAACACCTCTGCTTGACCTTGTTTCCACAACTGAGTAAACCCAGCCACACGTGCCTCCACAAGCTCCACCTTGAGCTTAACACCGCAACTCCCCTCACGGAGTTAATCACCAACGAGCAACCATCTTCCACCAAATGTCGACCACATGCATCCATTACTGATGCCAAAGAAGACGTGCTCAAACTCCACCCGGAGTTAACCGACTCTACCGCAGAGCCATGTATGCCCTCTTGCATACTCTCAATAGTTGAACTTGAATTCCTCTCAACAGATGAAGACCCCAACGATGGAGCACCCACAATCGTACTACCATCAAGCACATAGAGGTTGCCCAATTTCTGACCCTTCACGAAAATCCGAGCACCCATTGACGCGCTTAAGACTCCACCTTCAGCAGTGTACCTCCAACCCACGGAGTCGAGAGCGCCCAAAGAGACAAGGTTTCTCCTCAAATCTGGTACATGTCGAACACCAAGCAATGTCCTCACAATCCCATCATACATCCTGACCTTGATTGTTCCAACCCCAACAATTCTACAGGGCATGTTATTCCCCATAAGAACTGTATCACTTTGAACCGCCTCATATGTATCAAACCAATCCCTACGTGGACACATGTGGTAGGAGCATCCAGAGTCAAGAATCCACATGTTTTCACAACAAACATCGACATCACTTACTGCCAAAGCAATGGCAGCCTCAAACCCTTCCGGATCATCTTCGACACAACCAGCAACACCACTCTCTACAAACTTGTCCTTCACCCTCGGACAATTTTTCACCATGTGCCCGAATTTCTTACAGTAAAAACACTGTATTCCATCCATATATGTGGTTTTAGAGCTAGAAATCCCTCTACTGCCCGAATCCCTCCCACCAGTCTTTCCCCGCACCACCAAAGCTTGATCATCATGAACACTACTCTCACCGGATACCTTTTTCCTCAATTCTTTAGAATACAAAATAGACTTTACGTCCTCCATGGAAATTGTATCCCTCCCATATAACATAGTAGTCACATGTTCATATGATGCAGGTAAATAACATAACACAATAAGGGCCTGATCTTCATCATCAATCACAACCTCAATATTTTTTAAATCCATAATAATTCGGTTCAACTCATCTAAATGGTCTTTTATGGGCGTACATTCCTTCATACAAAAAGTATAAAGGCGCTGCTTCAAGTACAACCGGTTGGTTAGCGGCTTCGTCATATAGATGCTCTCCAACTTCAACCAAATACCGGTTGCCGAAGCACATCATCGGCTAGACACAATTGTATTGAACTCAATGCCTTCGCATCAAGATCCTCAAACACACTATCCTGCATATCAGCAGGTTTCTTCGACACCCCCAACAAAGCCTTGCTTGTTCCTTGTTGCACCAGCAAAGCCTTCATCTTGATACGCCACAAACTGAAGAAGCGCTTTGCCCATCAAACTTCTCAACTTCAAAGCGAGTCGCCATTGAAAACGACCCCAAATACACAAACGCAGCGGAAAACACAAGCCTCGGTTTGAACCCGGAGCTTTGATACCAATTTGTTGTGCCGAAACCCGAAGTAGAGAATATAAACACAACCAACAAGAAAACAAGAGACAAGGATTTACGTGGTTCGCCCCCAAGCACGGAGCTCTAGAGGTACGTCCACGGGGAAAGAGCAAGAGGATTCACTAAAAACGGGGAGAAATACACAGAGCCGGCTATACCCGTAACTCTCACTTGAAGCATCCACACAATAACTAGGGACAAATCTCTGAGGCGCGACCTACAGAGCATCAAACGTCTCACACACTCGAAAGAGACACACACAAACCCTAGATATCTCAAATCCCAACTCAAGACAAAAACCCTAGGAGGCCACAAGGCTCCTATTTATAAGAAAGTACAAAAATTAGGTCAAAACCTCTTTAAAACGCGCAGCTGCACACATTCGCGTAACGGTGGTCCGGACGGGGTTTCGGTGGTCCGGACTACCTTCGTCCGGACGGGGATTTCGGTGGTCCGGACTACCGAGGCAGAATGTCAAAAAACGTCCCAAAATCCACTGGTCCGGACAAGGATTTCCTTGGTTCGGACCATAGGTCCAGAAAACGACTTTTCGCACCAAATTTTGCACCTTTCTTCGACCGTCTTGAATTCAAGGCATATCTCCAACAATTTTATCTGTATTTTAAACAATACAAGACAAATATTAAAATGTATGTTATTAAAAAGTGAAATTCAAAAATCAATATGAGAGGAGCTTGAAAGAATGTAGACAAAGGTAAAGAGGTATGGAGACAAAGGGTTGCCCTGACGAAGACCTCTTTCCGAATCTGTCAGATGGAGAGCCATTGATGAGTAAGGAAAAGGACACAGTGGAGAAGCACTGACGAAGAAGATTAGCCCATTTGTCAGAAAAGCCCATCTTACAAAGCGCTTTCTCTAGAAACTTCCAGCTTACCCTATCAAAAGCTTTGCTCATATCAAGTTTCAATGCCGCCACCAATTTACCACCCTACTTCGTATGAGCAATAAGATTTGAAAATTCACATGCAAGAAGGGAACTATCAGAGATCAAACGCCCCGGAACGAAGGCATTCTGCGTGGGGGAAATATAGGTTGGAAGAACAAATTTAATCCTATTAGCCAAAGTCTTAGAAATTATCTTATAGATGACATTGCAGAGACTAATAGGCCTGAAATCACTGGGGGGATGGGGTTTTGGGAATAAGGGCTATGTGTTTGTAATTGATTTGCCTAAGCATACGACCAGAGTTTAGAAAGGACAACACAGCTGAAGTTACCGAGGGCCCCACTATATCCCAATATTCTTGAAAAAAGCAACCCGAAAAGCCATCAGGTCCTGGAGGTTGAAAAGATATATGGGATAAGTTAAGACATATGAGGAGGTAAGTTCTCTCTAACTCAAATTAAAAGATATAGTTATATGGACATATACATCTCTATATACACTAGATAGTTATCAAATTGCTAGGAAAATTCAAATTATAATATCATGCAAGAAATACAAATAATTATTAAAAGTCTATTAACATAATAACATAATTAATAAAATTGGGTCTTTACAATCTACCCCCCTTAAACGGAATTTCATCCTCGAAATTAAAGATAGTACCTCGGTCCTCAAAGAGGTGAGGGTGATAGGCTCGTAGCAAATCTTCATGCTTTCATGTTTCTCTTTAATACCTTGATGACGCCACAAAACTTTGAGAAGCTTGATATTCTTTTTTCGCAATACCTTTTTTTGCTCGTCTATTATCTTGACGGCTTCTTCGTTGAAAGTTGCACCTTCATCCATCATCAGTTCCTTCTAGTTGAGGATGTGTTCGGGACGCACGAAGTACTTCCGAAGCATAGATATGTGTAATACATAGTGTACTGGAGCTATCTGCAGCGGCAAGGCTATATGGTACGCGACCCTAAAACCTCAAATGGCCCAATAAATCAGGTGAAAGTTTCCCCTTCTACCCAAAACGAATAACTCCTCACTGAGGCTGAATATATCTTCAAAAACATGTGATCTCCAACATTGAAAGTCAACAGTCGAGTCCTTCTATCAGCGTAACTATTCTTTCGACTCTGGGCTGTCATTAATCGCTGTCTAATAAGTTGTACCTTCTCGGTTGTTTCACGAATGAGGTCCGGTCATAACAAACTATTCTCTCTGACATCTGTCCAACAGATTGGAGATTGACACAGTCTTCCATATAAGGCTTTGTAAGGAGCCATCCCGATACTGGCCTGAAAACTGCTGTTGTAGGCGAACTCCACCAAAGGTAAATGACGCTCCCAACTACCTTTGAAATCCATCACGCAAGCTCTAAGCATGTCCTCTAAAGTCTGAATTGTCCGTTCTAATTGTTCGTCAGTCTGCGGGTTAAAAGCGGTGCTGAAACAAAGGTCGTACCTAAGGAAGAAAAGATAGTCGGCTGCAACCCTAGAAGAAGAAAAGATAGTCGGCTGTTTTTTTTCTAGAGAGAGAAGGAAGTCAAATGTTTTCCATCTTTCCCTTCCACTATTACCCTTAATGGGGACATCATCATTAAACTTTACCCACTAATTTTTTAAAAAGGACTCTATTTTTAAGGGCAAAATAGGAAATTTATATACTTTTACCCATTAACTGTTCAACATCACACTTATTTAGGAACAATCCAAAATGAAATGCACTACTCTTTTTAAGGAACGGATGGAGTAGTGTATATATATCTTTGGCGTATCAACCAAACTCCAAAAGATTAAATGGGCATTTGGATGGGGGATATCTCCCCCTATAAGCTTTCACCCCCTCTTAACAGGAGGGTCCCACTCATATCCCCCGTTTGGCAATTGAAAGGAGCTCCGACATAACTTTCGACCCCTTCAAAACTAATCCCTCTGCGAGGGTCTTCTCCCCTATAATTTTTGGGCTCCCTCTACCCTGCCCAAAAGTTATCCGGCTGTGTAGGGGAGTGTTTTTGTCGATTTTACCCCTTGTTATCCCCTTTCCGAAGCCGCTCGGTGCCATCTCTGTTGGGCAAACCCATCTTCGAACAGACAAGGGTTTTGGTGGCAATTTGGTGGCGATTTCGCTTGAACACTCAGGTATGGTTGAAAATTGACCAAGATCTCTGTGTGTGTGTACTGTGTTCGTGATTTTGAACTAGGGTTTGCAATTTTTTTCGATTTTGGTGGCTGTTCTGTGGGTACTCATTACAAATTTGTGGGATTTTTTTGTGGGGTTTTGTTCGAAATTGTGGTTTTCCGTGTACTTATTACATATTTCGATCATGGATTTTTGGGCTGCAACTAGTTGAGTTTTTTGTTTTGTATACTGTGTTCTTGATTTCAATCTACGCCTCTATGGTTTGCAGTTTTTTTTCATATTTTGTGGTGTTCGTGTATTTACATAGAAAAGTGAGAAGGTGTGGTTTTGATGCTATAATCTCTCTTTCGTATTTACTAGCTACCACAACATTTTTTACATGGAATTGTTAAACCTCAGGCGCAGTTCGGAATTAATGCAAGATGCTGAAATTATATACTTCATGTTGGAATTGGATAATTTGGATTTCTAATTACGGATCATTCATTAAACATGAAAGGAGAGGAAATTGTAGGCTAAAAAGGATGCATGTTTATGTGTGTTGAAAACTCATGTCTCAAAGTATTACTTTTTTGGAGGTAGAATTGTTTCTTACTGAATCATAAGATCACATGGAAGATGAAAAAAATAGGGAGAATTTAAATCCACCTAATACTGTGTGTGCGTGTGATTGAGAGGAAAAAACCCGTATAAGCTAGTAACTTGGTTATAAACTCTAAATTATAATTGGTTACGATTACAAACGATGGTAGATAAACTCTAAATTATGTAAATGATGGATTTGATGCACTTTTTGGTACACTTTGAAAGTATCAATTATAATTGGAAATCTTTTCGCATGACAGGTTATGGGTTGTTCTTGACTTTTGATTGGGCAATGATGAATCTCTAGTTAAATGTTAATGAAGGTAGTTACCTTGGCGGGGCAACCTTACTTGCAGCCATGCGTACCCTTGTGGATGGAATTTAATTGTTGTTACTGTCATTTCTGAGCCCTTTACATTGTTGCTACTCTCAAAATTCTTTCACATTGCTATGTGTGCAAGTGCAGCGTGCTTTTTTAGTGCTATAGTTGTTGTTGTTGTTGCCTTGTGCTCAAATTGTGCTAGTGCCCAGATTATGCTACTGATTATGCATGCTTGTAATGGAGGCAGTCCTCTTTTATTAGTGGTACTGTGATGCAAATTCTGAATTTAGGCCTGTTTGTACTTGGTAATAATGCTGGAAATCTAGGCCTAAAGTTCACAAACATTGTTCACTGTCCGTCTTCCTTTTTTGACAAGATGGTTTTTTACAATGAAGGGCAATGATGATTCTTGAGCCCATTGGTACGTTCCTATTCTAATGTGGGATGTGTGAGCTACAAATTCTTCTGTGTTGCTGGTGGCTGTTTCTATGTGTTCATATTCCATAAGCTGTAGCGAAGAGTATTGTTTTTTTCTTTTCTAGGCTGTTTGTTGTGTGTGTTTAGCATGATTAAGCATGATGCAGGTACTGGGCAGTTTTGTGACTGAAGTTTGGCCAGAATGTAAATCTGGGCTATCATTTTACTGGCTATGATGTTTCCTGAGCCTCTGCTATAGCTCTTTGACTGGTGCTGCTATAGTTGCTGATGCATTCTAGTTTTTTAGTGCTATAGCTGTGTGTGGTTTTAGAAGGTGTTGCTTGGGTGTTTGAGCAGTGTGTGTGTGTGTGGATGAATGCAGCAGCAGGGGTTTTGGCTTAATCGTGCATGTCCAGGTGTGTCCATATAACAAGCATGAGGAAGGATGCATATAATAAGCCTATTATGCCCAGTTGTGTGTGTGTGTATGTTCACATATAGACAACTTTAGGCATGCATGTATAAGAGTACTTCAATCTCAGCCAACATTTTTGGTGATGCTCTGACTATAGAAGTAGCCAAGACTTTGATCAGGTTCTGTTCACTGAATGCTACTGGTCTTCTTGTTACCTATTGATACTGATTGTTTCTCTTGTGTTGCTACTTGGAGTTTTGTCTCTTGATGCTGCTGCCTCGTTTTGTTGTTTTGGAAGCTGAGGAATCTATTGTTTGTCACTACAAATGCTCGGAAGTAGCTCCTGGTGCTATCTTAGTCTGAAGTGACAAGGCTATTATCAATTGCTAAGAATGGATTCAAAATGCTTGTATTCTCTTTGTAATAGCTAGCTTTGGCTATGTATGGACCATGCTTTTAACTTTTTTTTTTTTTTTTTTTTTCTTTCAGCCTCCTATTAAGTTTTTCACTGGATATGTTTGGCATTTTTTTTCTTCTATCGATGTACCCTTTGTCGAGTTCTAATAAAATTTTGTTGCCGATCAGAAAAAAAAAATGTATATATCATGGTTATGTTACTCCAATCTCGGTCAAATATGCTGCAACTAAAAAGCTATTGTATACTTGTATCATCTACATTTGTTATCATTAAAAATCTTTCCCATTCACATTTGAGCATATCATATAATTTTGCAGAACAATGTGAAAGCCAAATGTCTACAATCAACAACTCAATTAATTCATCGTTAGTCATTGTATTTCCACCAAATTAGTGTGTGATACTCCTTCCGTCCCTTAAAGTTAGACACTTTCACTATTCCAGCCCTATGAAAAAATTGATTATTTCTTTTAATCTACAATGTTTTATATAAGCAATATGGATCTCGTTTGATAGATTTCAATTAGTTCTTTAAACAAAGTTCTGAAAATCACATAAAACTTTATGAATTGAAAGATATAGGCAATTTAAAAATGGCACGCACTCCCGAAAGTGTCTAACTTTAGGGGATGGAGGGAGTATTTGCTTGTCCAAGTATTTTTAACTGGATCGAAAACGACTTGAGCACGACATCAGCCAATGAGCATGACACTAGACAAACAGCTATTCAAATGTACATATTTAAAAAAACAGTTTTTTAAATAAAATTATTTTAAAAAATAAATTTTCAATGAAATAAATTATTATAGCTTCAAATTATCCAAAATTAATTAAATAAATTAGGTTTTGCAATTATATATACTAATATAATGCATAATCAAGTTTGGGACAGCACAAGGGCAAAAGAGTCATTTGACAGTTTTTCCCATCATTTACCCCTTCTTATTTATAAAACATCAAAACCAAGTCAAAAGTTATCCCCCTGTTTAATCTCTCATCCAAACCATCTACTTTTTATCCCCCCTCCATAAACATCACATCAATGTGGGCCAGCCCTCTAAAAATAATACCCCCTCTTATCTTATCCCCCCTCCATAACTTATCCCCCTGAAAATAATCCCTCATCCAATCGGGGTGTAAAGTTGTTCCTTTAGTCCTTAATAATTTGGTATCACAAATCAGAACCCCGCTATCTCTTTAGTTCAGAGCCGGCTCCTTTTTATTTTTTTAATGTTTAATGTCATCAAAAAGTAAAAAAGAAAAATTCAAATACAAATGGTGGCGAGGTAAAAAAGTCTATTCAGATTTCTATCCTAAAAACGGGGAAGCCCTTCTGGCCTAATTTTTTTGTGTCTCTTGGCGTGTTTTTTTATGTGGTTGTTTTCTCTTAATTTTTACTAGATTCTAGTCAAATTTTTACATTATATTATTAGCTCAACAAGAGGAATTGAAAAAGTATAAAGTATAGACCAAAGTAAAAAAAATTTAAATGACAAAAACAGACCCAAGAGCAAGAATACAGTCTATATGGAAAATACTACTCCATCCGACCCAAAATGTTTGTCTGGTCCGCAAAATGGGGTCCTAAAAATAATAAGTCTTTTAAAATAAATTTTTTTTCATAAATTAAAAGTACTCATTGGTATCTAGCAAATTGTTAAAAATATATAGATTTTTTCTTGAAAATTTTGTATTATTTTCAAGTCCTTGTTTTCTGGATCGGACAGACAATTTGGGACAAGGGAAATATTTTTTGGATCTTTTTGTTGTCTTAAATGAATTTTTTTCCAATTTGACATGTATTTTTATGTTTTTCGATTCCTCATGTAGAGCCGAATGACGTGATGTAAGAATCATATAGCAAAGTAGTAGGAATTAATAGAAAACAAATAAAAAGACCGTTCCAAAAAGTCAGTAAGAAGTTAGGGCGAAAGGGGATAGAATCATTACTAGACCTTTCGTAGTAATTGCTATAGAATCATTTTTAATAAAAATGATTTAGTGCATAATTTTTTCAATTTCTTTGATCCAAATTAAAGAACTCAATTATATTTGTAATTTGTGTAAATTAATTTAATCATGTACAATTACGAAAACTAATTTTTATATATCTCAAACATAGTTGAGTGTACCAAGTTTTTTAGTGAGTGACGTAAGGTGGACTAAGTACATCAAAATATCACTATCCGTGTCAAAAAGAATAAATGCATGGTTCGTGGTATGAAAGTTATTTTTATATCATTTTCATGACCAAAACAATTTATTATTTAAATGACTAAATTTTTATCATTGATATGAAAACTTAAGGTTTTTGTTTTTTTTTTTTTTTTGGTAATCTTTAAGTTTTCAGTTAATAAAAAAAAACCTTATTTTATTCGGACGGATAAGTACTTGATCAACTAATCTTACTATGTTTTTTTTTTTTTGGGTAACCGCGGGTGGCATGTGACACTCTCCCAGCCCATACTTCCGCTCTGGAACACTAATTGACACTCTCCCAGCCGACAAGTATTTACACCCTCTATTCCGAAATTTTGATCTCTCTTTAAAGACTCAACTTTTTAATAAGACACCATAATTTTTCAAAACTACCCTCATTTTTTAAATTTAATGATCATATTTTAGACCCAATAAAAAATTTTCCTCCATTATTGTATTTGAAATTTAACTATGGAGATAAGGGCAAAAAGGGCAATGATTCATCTTTTTTTTCTACCTAACTTGAACATGGACAAGGATTATCGGACATCCCAAATAAGAAAAGGTGGACCAAAATTTTGGGATTAAGGAAATAAAATTTTGTTTAAAGTATTCTAGTATCACTAATATGTTTTACTAATCCACTTTTTAGCCAAACCACCCCTAAACTTGAAGGAAGAATCAGTACCAGAGTTTCAAACTTGAAGGAAGAATCATCGACAAGAGTTTCAAGTGAACAGGGACTATCGACACAGGGAGCTGAGAACTAATCGGAACAGGAGCTGGGACTCCAACTACAGAAGGACACCCACGTAATCAACTATGCTGGATGGTAGACGTGGGTAGGGCTGCACCCACGTGGTTGCCAGCTGGATGGTAGACGTGGGTAGGGCTGCAAGCAACTATTAAACTCGAAACATTCACGGTTTGCTCGGTTTGGGTTTTATAAGGTTAACCGTTTAAAGAGGTTTCGGTAATCAGAATTAATTTTTCATTTCATGGTTTTCATTCGTTTTATAAGTTTCAATTTCGTTTAAAGAGGTTAGTCAAGTAAATTAATGTTTCAGGGTTCATTCATTTAGGGCTCGGTTCATTTACGAGCTCAAGTTTTGGGCCGAGTTAAACCACAGCTCAAGTTTTGGCTTCTTTAAACAAACGAAGTGACTCTGAGTTCAAAACATGCACTAGAAAAAAATTAAAATTTAGATATAAAATAATTTTTTTTTTATTTCCGCGCGAGGTTAAAGTTAAAGTAAATATTTCGACTCTAAATTTGAACAAATTAATATCCACTAAAAAAAAAGTTAAAATTTAGAAAAGTATACATTTAAGAATAGGGTTTGTTTGATTACGAAAGGTTAAAAAATTAAAAGGATTTCAAACTAAATTTTGTTTTTGAACCAAATTATTAATATCCCAACAAAATAAAAACAAGTCTAGCCCCCTGAGGCGAGTGGAATAGATTCCCTCCCTCCCACGTCTGGAGTTCAAATCCTGCACTCCCCATCTGTTTCGTTTGATGGTAGGTTTTAGGTATTATAAAGTTCGTGGTTGTCGGTGCATTTAATTCACTCTGTCCTCTCGAACAAAGACTGATTTAAAATTAAAAGGGAATCAAACGGCTCCTTTTTTTTTTTGCTGGAGGGCGTCCAGTCAACTTTCCAACAGGTTTGATGCAAGCGAGGACGGATCATGTATTTTTGTCGGGCGCACCAATGCTAAAGTCAAGAGCAAATGAAAAAACTAAATGATACTCCAAAATTTGTTTTTTGAGACCCTTTTTCAGAGGCGAGTGGATCTTCATAGATATCTTGGGAATCATAATCGATCCTTCATCATCATCTCTCATGAGTTCGAATGGTCCTGCACTCCCATCTGCTTTGTTTGATGGTAGGTGGTTTAGGTATTATTAAGTATGGAAAAGTATCTTTTTCGAAAGTTTCAATTTGGGAGGATAAAAAGTCTCGGTATTTTGTTCCTTGGATTTTTCTAAGCATAATGGTATAATCGGGTGATCTTTTCAAGTACGGGAAGGTTGTCTTTTGCCTCTTTTCTTCGGAGAAAAAACGTGTGATTTAAACTTGAAATTGAGATTTTGATAAGATTGGAATATCAAAATTCTGGAAATGCCATTGTTTCCGAAAGTCTTGTCTTCCTTATTTTCATAAATAAATTAAAGTAAAGAAATTATGATCTTTACTTAACTTTGGTTTGTGAAAATAAGTCCCTCCATCTTTTTTTGTTTTTTTTTGTAAAAAAAAAAAAAAAAAAATCCTGTCCACCCTCTGAAGGTCTGATTCCTTTGATGCAAGCAAACGGTCATTTCGTGTTGAAATAGGACAACTATGCATTTAAGTAGGTTTTTTTTTTCCAACCGTCCACCCTCTCACATTAATTGTCCTTCAAGTACTTTTTCCACCCATTTTCGTGAATGTCTTGAAAAGCTATTTGCATTTGGTATAAAAACGTTAACATCTCCAATATAAAAGCAAGGCTGGCACTACAAGAAAATTGAGAATTGAGTTGCCCCAACGGCCAAAAGCGTTGATAACTCAAAACACTGGTGTAGATAGTAGCAGACGCAATATTACCAATTTGGTCGGGTTTACATGAACAACTTTTTAGTAATTGTACAAAATATTTAAAAGTATACTGCAAATAGCGTTGATAAAGGTGGCTCAAAACACTGGTGTAGATAGTAGCAGACGCAATATTACCAATTTGGTCGGGTTTACATGACAACTCTTTAGTAATTGTACAAAATATTTAAAAGTATACTGCAAATAGGAAGAAAATTAGAGGGAGTGTTGGGGCCAAAACACTCCATTGCACCCCCTGAGTCAGCCAATGGCTACAGGCATGCGAGGTCTATATCAACGCTTGTATAAGCCGCTGGAGTTTACCCAAGTAAAAGATCACACCAAAAGACCGTGATCTTTATCCCTTTTTGTAGTAGTGTGTATCCCTTTACCAACATTTTTTTGCAAGCCCCGGTACAACATTTTACTGGCGCTTGCCACACGCTGGTGTAGACTATTTTTTGCAGTATATTTGGCCGCTGGTGGACTTTGTACACTTTGGCACACATTTTTTTAACAATGCTTAAATCTTCCACAAATACTACTATAGACCAACCTTTAGTGACAATTTACACACTTTTACCAGAGGCTTGAAACACTATTAGAGCTTTCATTTTTTTTTTTTTTTGAAACAAAAAAACCACGCCTTAATTAATCAAATTATATTAGGCACTTTTCCAACACATTTGTTCACTAATTTTTTTCTACAAACCCAAAAGTATCAAAAACAAAAGATTTTGTTCTTCATTGGAAAAACTCCATATGAAATACCACAAGAAGAAGGTTTCATAACCTTGTCAACAACCAAAAGTAGATCAAATATTCTTTATCTGCGGAAATACCATTGTAAGATTATTTTCTTAAATGACCCACATTACGGCACGTATGGTAATTATATATTGACGAGATTTGAGCCATATTTTCTACCCTAATTGATTGGTCAAATTGATGGAGTGATTTCCTAAAATCGCACTTTGATGGAAAGTAGAATAATCGCTTATAAGGAAACAGGTCCTCTCTCTGTCTATAAAAGAGCATATAGTCTCCCATCAATTTAAGATTACTAAAACTGCTAGAAAGTGAGGCAAGAGAGAGAAACCCGTTTTCCTCCTAGGGCGTGATGCTCTTTGTAAAGTTAAGGTTGCTTCAATAAATTACTGGATCGCTCAAGTTCCGCATTAATGAGATCCGGGTACGCTACTCTTATCATTTAATTTTCGCTAAATAAATATATTGTGATAATCATGTTTGTTCTAAATCCTGGCTTTATGTATGTTGTTAATTATGTAACACCATAAAGATAATTTAACATGTGGTATTAGAGCCGTTTCAGAACATCATGATTTTCTATTATGAATATTTGACAAGAGGCGTAATATTTTTTCCGGGCCACTGTTAGGCATGAGGTTAATTGTAACCATACAAATCCCATGGTCAATTAGTTCGTGTGGACATAGCAATGGTTTCCCATATTTTTGTTGTGATGAACCTGGTTAAAGTTAATTGTGTATTGTGGGAAACCATAATCAGCCGTTGATCTGATGCTTTCCTTGATTTCTTTTAATTGGTCCTTTGGCAATCGCTATAGCTTACCTTTATTCACGTTGACTGTGCTAATTCTCTCTTGCCGTGGATTATAGTTTTAGTTCATAAATTGTCCTGGTAAATCATAATTTTATTAATCTTAATTGTTGATTATGTTTTGCCGATCCACCACGGATTGGAGTCTACGTGGTCGGATTATCTTTGTTGTGATTTTGATTTGGTAATTGACTGATGCTAAATGCTCTTTGACATGCACGCGCTCTCTCTCTCTCTCTCTCTTTTCTCCGAAAACCCTAGCCACCACTAATATTACTCTTCCTCCTTCCCCTCCCCCCTAGGGTTTCAGTACCCATGGTGGTGGGAGGGGAGGGCCATGGTACTATTTATTTTCTTCGTTCGTTCTTTCCTTTTCTTTTGTTTCTCTAGATCAACGACTTGTCGTCTGATCTGAAAGGGTTATGTCTCTCGCTTTGTGAGAGTTGTTAGTTTCGTCTTCGGACGAATTTTCGTCTACAGATCGGATATTTTCAGGCGTGGTTGCTTTACAATGGTATCTGTGCCAACAGTGTTCTTCTTAATCGACATGATACCGCTGACAAGGCAACTCGTGGTGGCTTTGAAGATCTGTAGTTTTGGGAGTTCATTGGTGCGAGCATGTTTGGTTGGAGTCCATCCGATCGTCTGGGTATTCTTTGTCTTTTATCTTTAACTAGCACTAAGTCTCTTTAGAGATGCTGATTCTAGGAATGAATCTTGTAAGTGCCGCTGTTTGCGTCAAGCCATGTCTGGGTTAGGGTGAAACACATCGATTGCCTTGTGCGTTTCTTGTTCTCTGTTAAGATGATTAGTTTGGCTTTGTCCAAGATCTTTGTAATGAATTCCGTTTTTGTAAGTGTCGTTAGGCGTTCATTAATATAATTGTAGCGGCCGGGTTCATAGGGGTCAGCAAAGGCCCCTCTCCGCATCACAAAGAACTAAAAGGGTCACTGCCTCAGAATCTGCAAATCTGAATGCAGATTGATCCGTCTCGATGGTGCCGACAGTACGGTGCCCTCGGCGGAGGGCGCAGATGTACGGTTCTGGACGAATATAGATTTGAACGATGTTTGCCGAACGATTAGGTGCCGAGGACATGGCATTCTCCGCTTGGCTCTCGGAATACCCTCGGGATCTCCGCCGAGCGACGTGGGTGATGGGGAATGTCTCGAGGTGATTTGACTACTCGAGCCCACGTGCCGTGACGTCGGCCGAGATATGGCGTCTGTGGCAGAGATGGAAGTCACGTCAATTGTCATTCCGAGCGTGTAGACACCCCAATTTTGACACCCGTGCATCCCCAATGACAAATGAACGATCAAACTACCTTGGAGCATGTCCAGAAAGTTGGGAACCTAGCCACACAGACCGTACGGTTCTTGTCTCAAACCGTACGGCCCCCTTTTTTCATTCACAAGCCGTACGGCTTCTACATACAAGCCGTACAGCTCCTCTTAGGAGCCGTACGGTGGGTATTGTTATCTTCTGCAAAATCCTGGCAAATCAGACGTTCAGGAATATCATCATCACTCGTTAGAGAATATCATCATTTTATTCCCTTCCTCCGGTTATAAATAGAGGCAACCTCCCTAGAGAAAACACACAGAGAGATCAGAGAGAGAGCAAAGAAAAATCTCCGTTCAATTTTCCGGTGAAGTTCGTATCCGAAATCGCCGTTAAAACTCCTTAAACCTACATTCTCTCTATTTTACTCAAATTAAAACCCCTCATATCACTCCAAATCCATCAAATTCCATTCTTGTTACTCAAACCCGAAGAATCCAGAATTTCCAGCGTCTGTTTCGAGTTCCAGAAAGGTACAAAATCGTTTTCGAGCTTCGATTCTCAAATCACGGCTCTCCGAGGGTATCTCCGAGTTGATAACGGTTTCAACAACCGTACCTTAACTCGGTAATTCATTTTCAAAACAACAACCGGCTTTCCGGAGCCGTACCGGGCGATTTTTCTCGATAAATGCACGGTACGATCCGTACCGGAAGTAAATTCTACTGTAACAACTCGTTTTTAAACAAAAACAGATTACTTGGGGTTGATTTGAAAGAGAAAAACCAAACTTCGAACAAGTTTTCGCAGATCAAACCTTTTCCAAAATGGCACGAGAGTCAACAATTATTCTTAAACGATTTCTCGGGTACCACACATTTTCCAAATTTTAAACCCCGGGTGGCAACTCATATTTTTCGTTTTCGTGATTTTTAAATCAATCGCACGAGAGAGCCGCGAGGATCTCACCATCCACAAAATGGCGACTCTGCTGGGGATTTTCTAAATTAATTCTTATTTTGGTATTTTACACAAGAAAAACGACCCCCGAAAGCTTGACAAAACGAACACGCTCCGCGTGGTCGAGAAAGGAATGGTGCAATAACAGGGCTATGCCCGACCAATCCGGACTGGAGCTTTCCCGGTTGTTTGCTTATGTGAAATTTCAAAATAAAAATTAATTTATTAGTGAGCCAAACTTGAAAAATAATGGTGGGATTTTTGTAGAAAATATTTTGTTATCAAAACTTTTGCATTGCACGAGCATCGATGTTGGATAAACCGCGCCGCTGAGTCTTGGTTACTCTACCCGGCTTGCCGGTGTTAGGACATCCCAAGATTCTCGGCAAACCCCGGACGATGATGAGTCAACCTGTCGCTTGACCTTTGCCATGCTCAGCAACCTTGGACCGTGATGAGTAGCCTGCCATTTGACATTTGCCATGCAGTACACTTGGCACTGGGAGGCAAATATTGGCTCTAGTCTGGGGGACCCCCTAAACCAAAACCGGCATTTGCATATAGTAAACCTAGAACCTTCCAACCTAGGACGGGCACCCACAGGTTAGGATTACATGATGTATTCTGTTACGTGTTTACTGCTTTCAATATATTTTCTTGTCATCATTTTGCATGCATTTGTATTATCATGGTTAGTTGGACTTTTTGTTGTCACATTTTCCCGCGGTCTTAAGAGGTTGCCCTGCTCGATGATGAGTCGTGCATTCCAATGCACGTTGTTCAGATTGATTTAGTCCTTAGAATAACAGGACTTAGGAAAATCAAATCAACTTGATCCTTAATAATTCCTTGGCAATGACCTAATAGAAATTAGGAACAATTGACCCAAGCTGGGGCAGATGTCCCTAAAATCAAAGTTAGATCCTTGAAAAGGAATCATTAAGAACCAAGTTAGTTGAATTTTCCCGAATCCTGCTATCCTAACAAAGGATACATTGGTTAAAGAAACACTGAGGATCGGGGCAGCCTTTTGAAGACCCATTTTTCTATAGTCTAGGAGACTTTAAATCTTTGGAGTTTGAAACACCTCCAGAGTCAGCCGTGCTCGAACGGCTCCTTGTGATCTAATCACATTTCTATCCAGATTTCGACAGCCTTATTGCTTTGTCTTGGAGGGTCACGAAAGTTGATTGGCTCTGGTTCCAACACACATGAACTATACCTATTGAGTAGACGACCTACCCAGGGCTGTTGAAATCTTTTTGAGACTTAGGTTTGCATACATGACGACACAAATACCACATTCCCATTTTTTAAAATAAAACAAACAAGGGCATTATTGAGTTTTTCTTTACCGTCAATCCTTAGCCATTCAGCCAAACAAGAAAACCACCCCCTAGCTCCACAAACAACCAAACCTGAACACAAACCCAATGCCCAAGTCAACCAAATCTCCCTTAGCTCCACTCCAAATGACCAAAGTGTGGACGGTCGGATCCACGCGGCCCGCGGCTCTCTGCTTTTTGAAGAGTGAATACGAAAAATGATGAGTCGCCACCCGGGGTTTATATGGAAAACTTTTTGGTACCCGAGAAACCGTTGAAAAGAATGACTCTTATGTTTTGGAAAAGATTTGGTCTACGAAAAGATTCTTTTGGGTTCGGAAGCCACGTTACGATCTGGGAAGGTTTTATTGAAAAGCACCCCGCTCGCCCGAACAATTTCCGGTCTCTACTAAACATTTGTGGGATTTTTCAGAAAATATTTTATTGCAAAACTTTTAACGAAGATACAAAATATGAACAATAGAAATAAATAAGCAATTCATAGAATCATAATGGGAATAAAATGAAATATACGGACTTGATAACAGATAAGCAGAACCTGAGGGGAAATGGCGTAGTATCCACGGCTCAAACCAGAAAAATATGAAAACAGAGCACGATTCTGCTTGAAACAGGGGAGGGACTCATTCTTCCAAAAGTTAGCCGCCCGGCTAATACATGTTGGCCGCTCGGCCAATTATGTTGGCCGCCCGGCCAACATTCCTCTATTTTTTTGAAAATTTGGCAGACTGGAAAAGCGCCCTGAAAACCTTTCTTTTGGAAGGAGGCCGGTTCCTTTAAGTTCAAAACAAACTTGTGAAGTATATTTTGAGAAAGTTGTTCCCCTGATGAGGTCGTATCGTGCGATAACGGAGGATAACGCCCGATACGGAGCCGTGGGGATGGATTTTGCTTGAAATAAGGTTATCCAAACCCGGGGATGATTACGGGAATCATCCCGAGCTTGGAATAGCTCCCCTCAGAATGCTGGATGATCGCTTAAACGAGCGGCGTTGTACCTTTTGGAACGAATTGATCGAGCTTTGCGAGAGTTTTTGGTTTTCTTTGTTTCGGGAAGGAAAAGCTTCTGGTTTTCTGTTGGATGCTGAGCGAATGAGAGAACGGGAATAAAGAGAGGAGTTTTAATAGTAGTCAAAGGTTTGAGAGGAAGTAGTTTGGCAGCGTTTCAAAGTGTGGAGTAACGATTTTCGGTTTTTGGTTTTGGGTCAGTCTCTCTGTTCTCTGGGTGTCTGGTTGTTGGAGTGGAGGCCGGAGGAGGGTTTTTATAGCCGTGGAGGGGGAGGAGTAATGATGGAGAAAATCCTTCTGAAGATCTTCGCGATGATGATATTCCCTGCGCCGGGGAATATATTCGTCTGCGAAGAATCTCTGCAGAAATAAGCTGGCCGATTTGACAACCAAGATTGACCGCCCGGCCAACAAGTTAGCCGCCCAGCCAACATGAAGGCAAGTAGACCGCTCGGCTGTCAAACTGAACCGCTCGGCCAAATCTGGTTATTTTATTGGTTTTTTGTGAGCTCTGATCGATCGTTCCGAGGTAATCACGCATGTTCCTTTCGTCATAGGGGATGCACTTGGATTAAAATTGGGGTGTCTACACAAAGCTCCACAACCTAAAATTCCAACTAAGCCATACTTGTGAATGAGATCAAAGCTTAAACCAACCATTCTCGAAAGCCACAAAGAATCCTTTCCCAATTCTCTGAGCCTCTGCCCTTGATTTATGAGAAGCTCCTCAAAACCGGTCATATCAAACCACTCATTCCAACCCCTCTACCTCAGAAGCTTCCATCTTACCATAACCCAAATGCCCGGTCACGCTACCGATGAGTGCCTTCACCTTCGTCACAAAATTCAGAACCTCATCGACAGCAAAACCATCATTTCCCCACCAGCAAAAACAAACACCCAGACAAGTCCCAATCCACATATCAACTCTGCCATATTCGACACCGAACCCATGGGGGATTACTGATAGATGTCAAGGCCAGCAAAAGAAGAATGAACCATCAAGGGCCATGCAAGAGACCGATCTTCCACCCTTGGGAATTTTCTAGTTTTGAGTTAGAGTCTTCTGTTTTATTGAGTTAGTTTGTATTTCTATTTCTACTTTGGTGTTTGTCTTCAAATTCCAGTCTGTAATGTCCTGTTGTCAAGAAAAGAAAGAAAAACCAAAATAGAGTCAGCTGTGTAGTCTCGAACTACGTTACGACCCGATTCCTTGCAAAGGGATACATAGGCAACCCCCCGTGGTTCGGTCGCAACTTTCATAAATCAATGTCACACTTTTTGTGTTAGAATTTTCATAATAAACTTGAGTTTTTGCAATAATCCTTGAAAATGAAATTGTTCTCCACAATCATTTAAGATTCATGATAATCACTTCAAAACACGGGATGATTTTTTTTGAACCCTCAGCTCTCACAAGAAGGAGTTCTAGGTGTCATTCTCCAACGTCATCAAGGAGCAATGCTTCGACACAAAAAAGAGAAAAAAAAGAAAAGAAAAGGGAGCCTGCTAGGTTGAAAACCCGCAAGGGCGGCCTAGGCAAAAGTTAAGGCAAAAAGCTCGTTGGATCAAAACTTTGAAGTATGATCCAAGCAAAAGTTAGAGCATATACAGATTCTTTCTATCAAGTTGTGCAATTCAAAATGAAGAAATACATTCTTTGCTTTTATTCCCCAGATAAATATATCCCTTGATAGCCCTTTTGAGCCTGAATCATTTTCTTTGAAAAAGAACCCAGCTAGGCAGCTATCCCCCACACTGGGGTGAATTAAGAGAAACGAAAGTGCCAAGTTATCAGCAAGAAGTCCAGATGGAAGTGCCAAGCACATGATTGCTAGAGAAATGCCAGATTTTCAAAAGTACCAAATGCATGGTTGCCAGTGGCACGTCACAATGAAAAATGCTAGGTTCATGGACACAACCAAATGTGAAGCACTGAAAAGGAAGAAAAAAAGAAAGTGCCTATCAAAAGCTAAAATAGGGCACAAAGGAAAACATTGAAGAAAACAGAAAGGGCACACAAAAATGAAGTCAAGATAGCTGCTAGCTCTAATAACTCAGGAAGAATGAGAAATTTTGAGCCTTTGTCCTTTCTTTTTCAAACCCAAAGCCTTGGCCCCGTTATAACCTAAATGAAGTCCTTTCAGATTGAAAAGCACAGCTTGATAGCGAGGATCCAGTGGGAACAGTATCATAAAAAATAAAAAATAAAAGATCAAAAGTCAAAGCATTGCAACACCAGCATCTGCCAGTAGCAAAAGTCCAAACCGGGGCACCTCAGATCCTCATCAACAACCCGGGGGTAGAAGTCAAAACATTGCACAACACCAGCATCTGCCAAAAGCAAAAGTCCAAACCGGGACACCTCAGATCCTCGTCAGCAACCCAGGGGAAAAAGTCAAAACATTGCACAACACCAGCATCCGCCAGAAGCAAAAGTCCAAACCGGGACACCTCAGATCCTCTTCAGCAACCAAACCGCGGCACCTCATATCCTCGTCAGCAACCCAGGGGAAAAAGTCAAAGTATTGCAAAACACCAGCATCCGCTAGAAGCAAAAGTCCAAATCGGGGCACCTCAATGGAAAATCAGTGAATCAGCATCCCGGGGGCATGGGTTCATAACAAGAAATCTTGTGTTTTGATAAAACAATCGATTTAAATGAACATCATTCAATGGAGTGAAACAATTTCAAAACCAAAGTACTTAGGTTTATGACAATTTCAAAACATCAATTGTGGGGCACATTTTTGCCACTTCCCAAATTCTCGAGTATGTCATTGCTTATTGGTCTTCTTGAGTCGACATGGTCCTGTCAGAAAATAACTCACGTCTGCCATCCTACAAGTTCGTAATCTCTGCCTAGTCAGGGGCACCTTTAGAAAAGTCACTCTTTTGAGTCTGTTGAGTCAGCCTAGTCTTGTCAAAATCTACCCCCTTTGGTAAAAGGTCAATGAGTATGTCATCTCTGCCCAAACCAGGGGGCATTTTTTGTAAAATCATTCGTATCATCTGGGGCCTTGTCCAAATTCACACAAGGTCATTTGTCCAGTCAACCTTTGGTGGTCTTGACATTCTTAAACTCGTGGAAGACAATTTCTGTACGGGGATAAAATCCACGTAGGCCTGGATCACGTGCTTCCTTGATGCAACCCTAAATCTCTAAGACAGAGAAAGGGTTAGAGCACCTTTGCCTCTCGTTGGCAAAGGCCCTCCGATGCGTAAATTAGTATCTCGTACTCAAACTCTTAAATCACACAATGCACACGAAAGGGGTTTCACAGCGTACCTTATTTCACGGGTTTGACGTTATATTTATAGGGGAGATCATTTGCTCATTAGGGCATCACGTTGCCCTTGTTTCCTATTTTCTTTAGGAATCCTTTTCCTAATAGGAGTTTCCTATTAGGCATATACCTCCATATCCTGCAAAATCCCATCTTGCATTAGTCTTTCTTTCCATATAGGATTCTTTCCTATATGGGGTACATTCCTAATCCCGTTAGGAATGCTCATATTGATACCTATGTTCACAGGATTGCTTCCTATCACGTAGGGAACCGCTATAGAATATTCTGGAATGCCTCACCGCCTTACACGTAGCGGTGTCGTGCTTCCACGTAGCTCGGAATAACCCGTACATAGCTCAGCTCGTCACGCCGAGCTGAATTATGTATTCTAGAATGTCGTTTAAGCGATATACGTAGCTTACCCAGCTCGGCTACGTCAGGGGCATCCCTTTGTGACTCACGCCGAGCTTAGTGCATCTTGATTTATTAGTTTACTCTATTATCCTGATCCTACTCATGGTTAATACTGCTCGGCACAGGGTTTAAGGACTCCCTATGTGGTGCCGAGCTATTCACCCTCCCGTGGTGACTAATTAGGGCACGTGCTCTGCCCTTCCCAAGGGCAATTTGGTTTTTACCCATCACATTTGCTCCCCAGCTCTGCCCACTGCTGTCATTCATCGGCGGTGTGTTGAGCTTCAACGGTCCCTGTCGTAGCCCTTTGCACGCCTCCCCCTCACGTGGGGAGCAAAATTTCCTTCTACATTAAATTGGAAAAGACCCGTTGGTCATCAGATAAGCCCAAAGGACGGCTTTGCAGACGTTTTACACACGTCACGCCCCACTTTTATGGGATTTCGGGCGGGATAATGATGATTCTTCCCCCCAAAAGCCTTATAACCTCAAAAACTCTTCCCCTCCTTACTCATTTCACTGCATTCAAACGAAACAAGAGAGAGAGAGAGAGAGAGAGATATATATATATATATATATATATAGAGAGAGAGAGAGAGAGAGAGAAAGAGAGAGCTATTTCTGCCATTTCTAACGTTCCAAGGTTTTCGTTCCTACAACTAGTCTTTTTCATCGTCTCCGTTTCTCGTCGGAAAGTACCCTCCATTCCCGTTGGGGAGCCTCATCTTAGGTCCACCTTTTCACGTAAGTATCCTTTCCTTAGATTTGCTGTTTGTCCATCGAGATTCTTCTAGTTTTTGGTTTCTATTCATCGTCTTCTTCCCCTAGGTTTCAACAATGAAACCCTAACTTAGACAATTAATGGGGAAACATAGGGCTCTCCTTAGCAACGCCCAGAAGGTTCAAGAATTTCGTTGAAAATATGAAATTCCAAACGACGTTCAGTTTCGACTGAATAGACGTGATGATTTAGGGGAAGAAGGTCAAACCCACGACAAAATTCATATACCCCTGATATTCATAGTGGAGGGTGGTCTTAGGTTCCCTCTTCACCCATTCTTCACAGTTGCCCTGAACAGGCTGCTTGGCCTTCACTTGGACTAGTGGGACTTACACTATTATATAGTGTAGTCCCTACAGCTGACAACTCTTATTACTTCAAGGCTAGAAACCCCGAGCAGAAGCTTATCACGGATCCGCCCAATTCTTCAAAGGGTGAGGGAGATGACTACCTTGTAGTTACTAGTAACTGGGAGCCCACGGATGCCGAGGGGAATACTGTTGGTTTTGCCTGCCCTACGACCGCGGGCCAACCACGTTAGTACTCAAACCTCTGTTGCTTCTTCCTTTATGAAAATATTCTGTTTTATCCTACTTATCTTTTTCGTGTTATTTCCTTTCCTTGCAACAAGCAACATAAACTAGGGTGGCCGCCTGAACCACGGAAGGCTACACCGTGAAGAGATTGCGTTAGCTTTGTACTTCGATGGGTTTGAACCAACTCCCGTAGGTCTTGGTCGTGTTTCCCACCTTTTGCTAGACTACACCCCCTCTTACTGGAACGGTGTCAGAAGAGTGGGTGAACCACGCTTAAGACACCCTTGGCCTCCTGCAGCTCCTCTAGTCGCCCCACTCGCACCAGCTGAGCAGAGAAATACCTGGTCTCGTAGAGGTCGGTCTGGAAGGAGGGCTATGCGTTCCCGGGCCCCAAGGGATCTACCACAGCAAGTCACCTTTGCTCATATCCCTGAGATCCCTACTGCCATCCCGATCCTTACCTGCACTGACTAAGAGCCGAGAACATCTGGAAGGGCAGTAATAGAAGAAGAGGAAGAGGAAGAGGAAGAAAGAGGAGTGTTTGATCACCGTGCTGCCGTCCTCTCTTTGGCCGAGCAGTCCGCCCTACTTTCAGACTCATCAGGCTATTCTCCTTCTCCCAAACGAGACATGCCCCTGCAGCCAATAAGCCTCTTGGATGAGCTTAACCTCGCTGCTTCACCTCCTCGTGGTGGAGCATCCCGTGCTCCTCCTGCGGTTGTCCCTCCAGCCAGCTCAACTCCGACGGCAGTGGCCTTCTCTCTCCAGTAGAGGGACAAACGCCCTATAGAGAACCCACAAGATGTTCAACCGCCTTTGCAAAGGCGGAGGACAGGGGATTCTAGATCTAGTCACCTCGTGACTGACTCTCCTCCCCTGGTGCAGCCATGGGCTCCCACGCTCGCTCCGCCAGATGGCACACCGTTGAACATGATAGACCGAGTTAATTCTGTTGACGTGGCTTATGGCGTGGCCCGCGCTGTGCTCCTTCCGTTGGATATGGAAAGAGAAAAATGTAACTCTTACGACGTCCTCATGAAATCCATCTTCCAATCCAGCGCCAGGGTACGTTTTGTTTTCATTTTGCTTCTTTTACTTATTGCTCCCCATAAGTAACCACTCCTCTTTTGCAGATTATGCAAAAAGCAACCGCTGGTTTTGAGCGTGCCAAGGAGGTTGAGAAAGATCTCAAGAAGGAGCATAGGAGAGTTGAGAAAGCAGAGAAAAAGAGCGCTCAGCATGCCCAAGCCCTAGAAGAGGCTCGGGAGGAGGCAGAGAGGTT
The DNA here is from genome assembly GCA_016920895.1 of Vaccinium myrtillus. Classification (NCBI taxonomy): domain Eukaryota; kingdom Viridiplantae; phylum Streptophyta; class Magnoliopsida; order Ericales; family Ericaceae; genus Vaccinium; species Vaccinium myrtillus. Next base: position 24,164,631 of record CM029271.1, read on the forward strand.
AAAAGGAGAGCTCGCCGAGTAGAAGAGAATGGCTAATGAAACTGAGCAGCAGCTACGTCAGGAGCTGACTGATGCTTAAGCAAAGGCTGAGGCCGAATATGATAGAGCCGTGGCGTGATAACTGACAACTATAGAGCTCAATTGCCTGCGGTGAAGGACGCCATCTAGGGCGCTGCCTGGAAGAGGTGTCTCACCAAGCTCGAAGATGATCAGTCATCCCCCCATTGGACTGACATGGAGCTACCAAGCGAAACTGAGGCTGCTGCTCTTGCTGCTCAATCTGATGCTCAGGCCCAACTGGACGACCAAGCTTCAGCTGGTAGTACCTTCAGAGCCATCTCAAACAGAGGATGAACTTGTTGACCTCACCAACCAGGATGGTGACGGTTCTGAGGCAGTAGTTGAAGGTGATAACCCCAATCCTGATGGTAAGGCTGCTGATGCTACCCCTGGCACCGATGCTCCCAAGCTCGGTGAAGAGGCTTAAAGCCTGTTTGAATATTTCTTCTATGCTTTGCTGCTCTTGCAATTTTAAAGTTTATATTTGCTCGGCCCTGCTTGGCTTTAGTTGGCCGTATGTGGCTTTGTTCGTACTTTGTACTTATCTGCTTATCTAAGTCTTTTCATACTTAGAAACTATTGCGAGTATTTCGTTTCATACTTAGAAATTTCAACAAGTATTTCGTACTTGGATTGTGCAATAATCGTTTGCAATTCTAAGTTTGTTCATACTTAGAAATCTTCACAAGCATTTCGTACTTGGGTTTTGCAATAATCGTTTGCAATTTATAGTTCTAAGTCTTTTCATACTTAGATGATATTCCAAGTATTTCGTACTCGGTTTTTTCCAAGTGTCCACATACTTGGATTATTTGCATTAATCGTTGCAAATCTAAGTATTTTGTACTCAGAAATTTTTACCAAGTGTTCACGTACTTGGATTTTTTAAGTCTGTTTATGCTTTAGGAAAATTGAAATTTCCTCATATTCCAATAACTAAGGCATATACCCTCTGCTCCCCAATAGGAATCAAAAGATCAGTCCACTTTGATTCATATTAATTTAAAACCATAAGTGAAGTGGAAATAGTAATTTCATTAATGTCTGCAATAATAAAAATCGGGTGATTTTCTTCGTAATCCCAACTAAATACTAAAATAGATGTGAATTTCTTCGTATTCACTAATAAATGTGATTATATTCGCAACCACAAAAAAGAGGAAACAAATTACTGATAAAATTTCCTTAAGTTCTGGACATTCCATGGCGACTATCTTGTATGGACCTTCCAAGTTTGGCCCAAGCTTGCCATCTGAAGACACTTTGGTATTAGCCAGCACTTTTCTTAGAACCAGGTCTCCTACTTTGAATTCCCTTGGTTGTACCTTTTTGTTGTAGCTTCTTCGTAGCTGCTCTTGGTAGGTTGCCAAGGTAATCAGAGCCCGCTCTCTTTTTTCCTCTGTAAGATCGAGCTGCCCGGCTAGAGCTTTATCATTGCCTCCCTACTCCACCAATGTTGTTCGATTGATCGGCAGTCCCATTTCGAGTGGTATAACAGCTTTTGTTCCATACGCTAGTGAGTACGGCGTCTCTCCCGTAGATCGCCGAGGAGTGGTTTTGTATGCCCAGAGTACAGCTGGCAGCTCGTCCGGCCATTTTCCTTTCTTCTTTTCTAATCTCTTCTTAAGACTTTCGAGAATGGTCTTATTAGATGCCTCCGCTTGCCCATTACTCTGTGGGTACGCTGGGGTGGAGTAGTAATTTCTGATACCGTGCTGGGCACAAAACACTTTGAACTTCTTCCCAAACTGGGATCCATTACCTGAGATGATGGAATATGGGACCCCAAACCTCATGATGATCTTGTTTCATACAAACCTTTCCACCATGGCCTCTGTGATCTTGACCAAGGCTTCACCCTCTATCCACTTGGTGAAGTAATCTGTGCCAATAAGAAGGAATTTTCGTTTCCCAATTGCCATGGGGAGAGGACCCATGATATCCAATCCCCATTGTGCGAATGGCCATGGGCTTGTCAATGGCAACAGATCTTCCGCTGGAGCTCGGATAAGAGGTGAATATCTCTGACACTTCTCATATTTCTTGACGAAGACTTTTGCATCTTCTTGCATATAAGGCCACCAATATCCCTGGGATATTACTCAGTGGGCTATGGACCGTCCACCCGTGTGTCCTTCACATATCCCCGCATGAATCTCGTGTAGAAATTTCTGGACCAGAACTGGATGTACACATAACAAGTTATGGTCCAAGAAAAGATTTTCTATAGAGCTTACCTTCCGGGGAGAGCCAGAAACGTACAGCCTTGGTCCTGATCTTGTGAGCTTCCCTCTTGTCTTCTAGCAACGTCTCATCTCGTAGGTATGCCACTATTGGATCCATCCAGCTCAGCCCAAATTCCGTTTCCATTATCAGCTCAACAGCTTGGCCAATGCTTGGTTCACTTAGGTAGTCTATCGCCACTGTTCGGCGGTACTCTGTATTGACTGCGGAGCCCAAGCAAGCCAACGAATCAGCATGTGCGTTCTGACCCGAACTGATTTGTTGTATGTGGACTTTGTCAAATTTATCCAGTAAATCCTTGGCCACCTCTGAATATGCAGCCATCTTCTCACTTTTTGCAGCATACTCTCCTGAAAGTTGATTTACTACTAGTTGTGAATATTCAGCGATCTTCTCACTTTTTGCAACATACAATTGGTGTACCGCACGACACAGTTTGTGTGCTAGCATCAAACAACTTTTGCAGAGTTCCAGCAGCTCAAAATGTTGACAAATTGTTCCTCTGCTCATCATGGTTGCGTGTGAAGCCTAATGGCTGGGGAGTAGCTATGATTTCTTTGTGTGAGGATAAAGAATACTTGGAGAGCAAGTTCGTTTCACGCCTATATATATCAATCGGCTCCAGAGGAAAACAACAAAAAAAAAAACCAAGAAAAACCATGGCCTAATCTCTCCAAAATTCTGCCTACAACTATACTCATTTCCTAACTCACTTGGTACTCTCATCCTCCACCTCAGAAAACAACCTTCAAAGCCTTACCCAAGCAAATCCAGTCAAAAAACTGAATCCCCTGTTTTCGGTCCCAAACCCGTGGGTTCACCATCCTAAATCCGTTCAGTTCCCTTCACTAATCACCCTTGTTGTTGCATCAGTGAGAAGTTGGAGGCCAGAGAAGGTCCAAGCCGCAGTCAAAAGACACCAAAGGTGTTTCAATCCGTGAGGTTCAAGCTGGAGGTATAATCCCGTTTCGCCAAAACTCTTAGCTTTGGTACCCTGAGGGGAGGGGTACCGAGTGTGGAATGATCTTCCATATCATCTCCATGTCACGTCCCAAAACGGGAAATGACCGGCTGTGAACCACATAACTGACAGATGGCTCACGAAGCCTAAATAAAATAATCCATGTACACCAAATGACCATCTTTATTATTAAACAAAATTAAACCAAATTGTCTCAACAAAGCATGGGGCACACCATCCGATGAACCATCGATAAAAATTATCACCAATAATAAAACGAATCCAATCTTTTACCAAAAAGGTTTAACCATGTGCGGAAGCAAATAAATTAAATAACAAAGTTACGATGCATGCAATATCCTACGGAGGTCGACACAGTAGTTCCCCAAGACGCCGCCAGAGTCCTCACCTATCTACTTGATTTTCCTGAAAATGGTGTTGGAATAAATCCGTCAGCTGACAAGCTCAGTGAATGACAAGCATGTATAATAAATAAAGTTCTAAAACATGGATAAAATTAAATTACCATATCATCATATTTTGGCACTCACAATAAGATAAAACAATAATAAATTTTAATGGTGATCACAAATGATATCCAATAACAATGGGGAACCACAACCAAATAGTACCATGGCCAACAGATAATAATCTCATGATTGGATCCAATATCGAACTTAGAGTCACCAGGTGTTGGCAAACCGTGGTACTCTTCCCTAAGTCGATCCGGCGAAAAGACAGCCGTTGAGCAAAAGGGTCACCGGCCTAACCCGGGTCTCTTCCCTAATGGCCAAGGTCACCTATTCAAAGGAATAATTTCCCTGGACTTCCAATAATAAAAGTTCCCAATAATATCCATAAAGTTCTCACCAAAAAGAGTATTTTATTTTATTTTTTATCGCGTGCCAATTTAAAGAAGCAATTATAAATAATTCACTTTTCCAGTTAACAATTCTAAAATTTTCAATGAATAATTTAAGGGACACGGGAAAGTTCGAAAGTACGTAACACACTTAACCACTCACCTGGGTCCAAAAGTGATGCAACTCGAATATGCAAAAAGAGACTAACATGTACAGTGATAGGCGCGCAATGTCATAGACATAAGCGCCTAAGTAGGGCGAATTAGCGCATTAGAGACGCGATTTATTCCATTTTCCACTTGATGCGGTGTTATCTGTTGTTTGGTATTGTTATATTTGATTTGTAGGGAACAGGCAAAAAGGAGCACGTAAATTAGACACAAGGCATCAGGCATGGTGGGAACTGGTGGGACCCAAGCAAGGACGACCAAACAAGCTTGAAATTCATTTTTAGAGGGCTCGGTATCGATACAGGGATTCCCCTGTATCGATACCCAGGCGACATGGAGAAAACAGAAGCTACGGGTATCGATACAGGACTTCTCCTGTATCGATACCGAGGGCCTTAAATTGGCCGTTTGACTTTGATTGGCCGTTTGACTTTGCCACGTGTTTGACTTTGGGAGAGGGATAAATACCTCGTTTTGAGGCCGAATTAGGGTTCAAATTTTGTTTAGTCTTCTTCCACTTAGCAGCCGACTTTTCTTTTTGGAGATTCTACTTTTCGGGATTATTCTCATTGAAGTTTGGCAGTTTCGTTGGAGATTCAAGTATTGCTTCGGTAATTTCTGTTTATTTACATTAATCTCAGTTCACGGGAGTTTGTCCGTGATCTGATTTCGGATCTTGTGTTTTAATTCATATTCAGTATAATAGCATGTTTTGTTTCAGAATTTTATTGTTCGTTCTAGTTCATATGAGTGAGTAGTTCCATAGGTATGGTCGCGGGGTGATTAACACGCCGTGGCCAGGGCTGGATTTGTTCTTGCTCCTATTCTCAAACTTAACAATGGAAAAAGCAATTTTAGGTTATTAAAGAGCTTCCGTTGGACGAATCCGAGCTTTGTCGGAGCCCATGTAATGCGGGGAACGGGGGACCAAAACCTGTTCTTCGCTGTACATGGGTAACGGCGACCGCGAGGATTCGCATCTTTCGGGGTAACCTTTTCTCTCTAAAATCAAACGTTTTCAGTGGAACAACGAATGGAGCAGGAAATATCCGGACCTGGTCACTGGTGTTATGAACCCTACGACCGTACTTTCTTTTAATTAATTTAAGTAAAACCAAATTCTCTTAGTATAGCTAATTTTCCAATCAAATTATAAAGAGTGGCTACACCGGGTATCTGTGGATTCGATTCCGGTCTTACCGGGTATTGTGCTACACCGGTCTCAGCCCTACGCTTGGGGCAACCCATTAATTGAGGTCTAGGATTTCGGTCAAGCATACAGAATAAATTAAGAACCTGAAATAACTAACTAGTTGAAAAGTACAACACTAAATATGTAAATCTACGAATGTCCTATTCAATTTATGTACCCAAATTGTGCCTAATCCTAAATTATCTACCACCATTAGCCGCCCAAACTCCAAAATCCAAGCTTTGGTAATGAAAGGCCTAAATTCCCATCCAAGCAATACATATTATATATATCCCAATGGAACAGTACCTCACCGAAACCCCCTTTTGCCATTCATAATCCATGAATTTTATATTAACCCCACTAATTAACTCCATTAGAGTGCAAGGGAGAGAGATGAAGACACCACATGCACAGTACGCAACATACCTGGCAGCACCATCTTTCACGTGTTCTCTCTCTCCCCAAGTACTCCACAGCAAGCCCACCAATTGTTCAAAATATTCCACTCAAAGCCAAAATCTTCTACCTAATGGTACTGATGCAATGCAACAAACAAAGGAGAATAATATACAAATACTTACGACGATATTAATGAGAATAGGAGAATGACAACCGCCTCGACATTTCACACTCCTGCTGCGGCTCCCTCTTTCTCAAAGTTCTTCTCCCAATACTCTCTCTTTCTCAAATAATAACCCTAGGCAGTTAACTAATGAATTATATATTTATATGCAACACTTAAACTTCCCACTAAACCACTCACCCTAAATATTACCTAATTGATATATTAGAATCACGTAACTAACTGATAAAATTAGGTGTATTTATCTAATTAGCCTAATACTATTATATTCCACAATAATCTAATAAGTTTAAACTTGCATTTTCAAAATACCTGTAAAAATAATTAAATAGGACCCGGCCACTACGCCAATTATAAATGGCCAAATAATAAATAAAATGAAATAAAAATGCTAGGGCGTAACACTCCACATTTGGTATGCCCATATTACAACAAAACCAGTTTCATTTGATACCTCCCGATTGCGTCGTACGGTGAATACATTGCCTTGTACGGAGTAATCCATTGAGGAGGAACATTTTCTACTTAAATACATCATTTTTCAAATCAAAATAATCTGTTTTAATTAGGTTTTGATGTTTTGTGTGTGCTTCATTCCATTCTTGTCGAAAAAACCAAGTTTCAAACTGTTCGTGAAGAAAACAGTGTCGCGCGGCACTCCTCCTATATCGCACGGTACACTTGGAGTGTTGTACGGTACTCTTTTAAAATTTTGACCGTTGAATGATGAACAGTGCCGCACGGCACACTTCCTGTACCACACGGTACTCTTAGTGTGCCGCACGGTACTCTTTTGCAAAATCTTAAATTTTAAATCAACTCTTCTGTAAAACAGTTTGAATCCTTGGTTATTGCTTATTTGCTGTAATTTGCATGTTGCTTACTTGTTTTCATTATTATCATCTGCTTTGCATGATCTAAATGTTTATTTGAATAAAGTTCGGCATCAAAATATTTTCTAAAAATCCCACAAATATTAGTAAAGACCGATTTTTATTCGGGCGAGCGGGGTTCATTAAAACCCTTCCCCGTTCGTAACCTGGCTCCCAAATCCAAAACGATCTCTGGTTTTCAAATTATTTTTTAATTGCGAGAGTCACATTATTTTCTAAAATCATTTTCAAATTGGTTTCTCGGGTCCTAAACCATTTTCCAAAAACCAGGGTGGTGACTCCGTTTTTCAAACAAACAACAAGTTTTTTCCAAGACCAGCGTGGAATCGACCGTCCACATCTAAGTTTACACCGGCGGCGGAACAGTTCAAAACGAGTTAGCACGCTGGTCTGCCAGTAAACTTGATAGGGCATCACAAGGGCAGGTTCAAGGCCAAAAGCTACCTATCCTATGCAGGAATTATCTGTTGCCTCTCTCTCAGGTCAGCTTTGTACTCTGCGCCAGTGTGCCTGCCAATTTTATTCATGGGGGGGATTGTTGGAAATTTTGTGAATGAAGCCGAGGAACTCAGAGGGTCTCCCGAGGCAACCGAGATCACCCCACGGATTCAACACGTGATGCAATTAAGGTTGGGTGACTCGCTCATGAATATGGAGATTATGGCAGAATTGAATTCCAATTCAAATTCAGATTGAAGACAGCGATTACAGGATCTGAAATTCATTGGGAGAATTCATTTCGTTATTGAATGGGGAGGCTCCCCCATTAATCCTGTATTCAAGTTTCAGCTCCATTTTCCAGCTATAAAATGGCAGCTCTGTTGTGTGTTTTCATCATCAGAAATTCGTGCATCATACATTCCTAAAAGTCGTTCTTGAGAGAGAGAGGCAGACGCAAGTTACAGTTCACCAAGGCTTCCAGCGGTGGTGTTCCGGTGGTCATGGTTCTAGCCATTGTATATTGGGACGAAGACGTCGGTTCAACCTACAACACCCACGGTAGGCGGCGCATCTTTGTTAAGGAGAGTGTGGTTACACACGACTCGACACTGTTTGTATCTCTGATTCCAATTCTGTAATTTCGAGTTTGTTTGAATATTTACGTTGTAATCTGTTCATCTTATTTGTATACACTGTGATCTATGAAATTGTTCTTTGGAATTGCGATTGCCACTGTAATTTTTCCAACAGTATGCGATCAGGAAAGATTTGAATATTTCTTCGAGAAGGATAACAGTACTCTCTGACATGAGAAATTCGAACTATAACGACCCTGTTTTTCGCGATAAATTTTTAAGATATATCTACTTTATTTAGTAATATTTTAAATTTTGCAAAATCCCTCTTTTATTTAAATTCCCATTTTATTAAATGTCTCTACAATAAATATATTTTTAGACACAATATTATCTTTTTTCTTCTCATTATACGTATGTTATCTTTTTATTGCTCTCACAAGTCTTATGTCACTTATTTATGTTCGAAGAGTTTGTTCCGAGTACCACAAAGGCGGGGTAGGGTGCTTCGATTTCCATACACGTGACAGTGAAATACCGAACCCTTTCTTCTCTAAAATCGCAAACCCTAAAAAACTGAGTCATTTACATCAAACAAAACCAGAATTCTCGACCCAGATATTTCTTCTTTTCAAAACACTTGAATTATCTTCGGATTATTCAAGGGGTGACTTGACACACCTAAACTTCTTGTCAGGCGGCGACTCTGAGTTAGTTTTCTATCTAATATGTTTTAAAAAAATTCAGCTCAACTCACAAATGTAAAACCGGTGTTTTGTAAAACCACGTTGCTTTGAATATCACTTGCACTACAACAAAATTGGCCTACCGTGACGAAATCAAGCGAGGAAAATCGATTTGCTCGCCTTTTCTAGCGACGAAAACTAATTTCGTAGCCAAAAGATAATATTTGGCGAGGAAAAAATAAATTCGTCGCCAATGTAACTTTTTGGCGAGGAAATATCCATTTTCATCGCCTTTACTAGCGATGAAAATTTATTTCCTCGCCAAAAGGGTAACATTTGGCGAGGAAATAATAATTCGTCACCAAGTAGAACTAATAGGCAACGAAAATAAAGATTTCCTCGCCAAAAATTTGCATTTTGCGACGAATTATTATTTCCTCGCCAAATTTACACATCGAGTTACAAAATCGTATTTTGTTGCCTAGTATTGATTTCGGGTGACAAAATAATTTTTAGGACTATGTAAATTTTGATGTATAAGTTGTTACTCCCTCCGTCCCTTTTTAAGTGTCCACTTCTGGATTAGGTGCATTTTTTTTTTTGTTAAAAATTGAGAGATAGTATTCATCAAAGATTCCCATGGGGAAAGATTGGGAGTCCACAGATCAGACACTCCAACGACAACAGGTCACAGAAATACAACGAGAAAGCGTATGACCAAACCAACGGAACACACCGGACAAAAACCGGCCTAAAACCGGACATAACCGGCCTAAGGCCGGACAAAACACAAAAGAAACGAGAAAAAAGATACACTCCTCTTCGTCGCTGAGCAGCCCATCTCTAACCAAACCTCTAACCGGTCACGCGCCTCTACCGGAGCCTAAGAAGCCGCCGGAACCCGTAAGGTTACAAAGGAGGAGCAGACGAATCGTAACGCCCAATAGGGCTGCGGAACGCCAAGTTCCAACGATTGGCGAACGGAAGGCGGATCTGGTGCAGAAGGGGAAGGGGAAACCAGATCTAGAAAGGGGATTAGTCCCTCCCCTCCCGCCGCCTAAAGGGTGTGCAACCCATGAAGGGGGAGGGGAAGGAGGGGTTGCAATGGTGGGGCTGTGAAGAGTTGAGATAGAGAGAGCGGCTCCTAGGGTTTTTTTTTTATGATTAGGTGCATTTTTAAACCCCCCAAAAATATAACTTTGTGTAATTTTTTAATTTTTTTACACCAAATTAAAGTACTCATGACACACTTTAATTTAGGCTACAAAAAATTTAAAATAATTCTAAGGAAATACATTTTTTTACGTCCACAAAAATACACGTTTCCCAAAGGAGACATTTAAAAAGGGACGGGAGTTTTAATCTTGTACCTATATCAACATTGTCACAATGGTGAGATAATTAAGTACATTAGCTGCTCAATACCATAATATAAGTTTCATTTAGAAAGGGAAATGATCAATGAGGAAAAAAAATTTCCTCGCCAACGCATTTAATTGGTAATTAAGATATTTTTGCCAATTTTCTTGTAGTAATTGGAAATGAAAACTTTCTGAAGTAGTTCTGAGTTCCACTATTGTTTGTTATTTTCCTTTCGCAGAGAGCAACAATTAAAATGATGAGAGAATTGACCCAAAGAAAATAAAAGTTTTAAAATAAGTTGTAATCATAATAAGAAAAATTTTAAAAAAAATATGGCGACGAAAAGTTTCAGCGATTTTTATCGTCATCTTTTTTTTTTATCAGCAAATTATGATTACGGGCATCATTGTCTATAAAGTCATTTTATTTGGTTTTTATTAGATTCACATTCATCTTGTTTATTAAACTTTCATCAAGTTGAGTTAATCTAAACAATATAAGAAATTATGAGGAAAAAATATAAGAAATTTAGGATTCGGAAAACAAATTTTTTGAAACTATACATAAGGATTAAAATTAGTGAGAATCATAATTAAGATTAAAGAAAAAAATTAGAGAGGTGAAAAGACGTCTAAAGGTTTTATATATTTGATTTATAAACATGTTTCATAAAAAAGATGTTGGTGTGGTGGTTAGTTGCTATGTCACTTAACAAAGAGGTCACGAGTTCGAGTTGGAGCCCTTGCAAAGGGTGCAAAAAACGTATTAGTTTTAGTTTTCGAACCATTTAGCGAGGAAATGTTTCCTCGCCTATCTTGTTAAGCATTTGTTTTGCGAGGAAAGCATATAGCGAGGAAAAATTTTGTCGCCAATTTTATAAGAATAGGCGAGGAAATGTATATTTTCTCGCCAATACCTTTTGCGACGCTGTATCAGCGAGGAAATTTTTCCTCGCTAAAACTATTGGCGAGGAAATTCCAGTCTTTAGCGAGGAAATCAAATTGTCGGGATAGGACAATTTTGTTGTAGTGTTGGATCACTTGACCAAAGCCTTTTCCCCCTTTGTCGAAATTTTGGGTGCGACACTAATCATATCTGATCAATTGAATTGCTCCCTCTATTCCTTTTTCAATAATTCGTTACAAAAAGACGTGCAATTTACTGATCAGAAGAACTTTGCATAATTTTTTACTCCCTCCGTCCCTTTTTTAGTGTGTACATTTCCATTTTGGGTTGTCCCTTAATAAGTATGTATTTTGAAAAGTTAATGGGTAAAAGTGTGTACAATTATCATTTTGTCTTTTTGAAAAGTTAGTGGATAAATAGTTAATGGGTAAAAGTGAAGGATAATTTTGGAAAGTGGAAATAAAAGTTGATGTCAAAAGTGTAAAGTAGAAGTAAAAGTTGATGTGATAGGTGTGAAGATGATGTTTATTTAATAAGTTGGATTTACGAAGCAACACACTTAAAAAGGGTCGGAGGGAGTAATATCTTTGCCACCAAATTAAAAATTTGAATTAGTTCTTTACGTCGGTAAAAGAAAAAATTTAAAAATTGTGCACGTGTATAGTTTCGTAGGACACTCAAAAAGAGGCTGAGGTAATATTTTGTTGAATGATCTCGTTAAAAAGTTTTACAAATTGAACAGTTCAGATAATGATATTGCGATCTCAGTACTCCCATTGAGGCACACTACATCCCGTAATGCATTTGCGCTCCACGGAAACTTCTTGTCACTAGTGCAAAACATGCGATAAACATATAGGTACCGAAGGCTAAGGTACAAAAATCGTACTAATTGCCGCGCGGGGCCCACTTTTGGGTCCCACACGAATGATCTGAACCGTTCAATAATTTTAAAATAATTTTCCGAGTGTTCTTGCAAAAAATCAGCTCAATATATTGTATATGCATAAGTGCTTCATCCAAATTTCAAGTTTTTCATTCAGAACTTAGGATCCTGAATTCGGAATGAAAGTCAATAGTTTGGATGAAGCACTTACGCATATCCAATTGAGCTAATTTTTTATAGACACTTGAAAATTATTTTAAAATTATAACGGTTCGGATCATCCATGCAGGGCCGGCGCCCAAGAGCGGGTCCCGCAAGCCGATTAGTACAATTTCGGTACCTGTAGCATCGTCCCAAAACATGTGCGAACGTTTGTATTATTGTTTTATTTTCAATCGTCCCAAAACATGTGCGAACGTTTGTATTATTGTTTTATTTTCAATTAAAACTGCATGATAGTACCTTTGTGTTGGCCATTTGGTATTTAGCATTTGATATGATACTTATTGAATTGTAAACATGCGGAAGTGAGAATTATCATATCAATGACAATAAAGTGTGTTATGTAAAATGGTAAAACATTATAAATTCTCCTCCCCAAAGATGCCCTCCTGTTCTCTCTCGAGTTTTGTTCACCCTCCTGAATAACACAACCTTTGACACAAACTTTGAAATAGTATCTCAACCATTGAAATGGATGGCTGAGATTCAAACATTAAAGATGCAGTTTCTCTCCATCTCACCCAATCGTTCTTTTGCGGGGCTCTCTTATTGGTTGAAACACGTCTCCTCCCCACCCTAATCTCCTCCCCACCCTAATCGACCTCTCTCTCCTGTTTACTCTGTTCTCTCTCTCTCTCTCTCTCAAACTCTTTCTCTCTCTCTCTCTCTCTCTCTCTCTCTCTCTCTCTCTCTCTCTCTCTCTCTGTGTTTGAGAAAATAAATATCAAGGAAAAATTTGAGAAAATAAAATTGCAGATCAAACAATTTTTCACATCATCGAATCTTCTGATACGACTATGAGTACCACTCAAGTATGTTTCAATTTAAAGAATCTAGTGATGATAATTTTGTACCAGTATAAACTGGGTTTGCAACATTCTACCAAAACATACCTCTCATTACCCCCACGAGTCCCACCTATCAATGAAGGGTTTTATCAAAGTTTAAACGACTGCAATTTTTTGTAAAAACCATATTGTTCTTAACAGTCCCTAAAATGGCCCAAATTTTGCATTCAAACTTCAAAGTCAGCTAGGGTAGGAGCTGTAGAAAACCAAAAAGCTCCAAGTTTCCGGAACTGTTTGCAATCTTTGCCGAAGCCGCCGAATCTGTTCTTTTTTTTGTTTGTTTTTTCAAAACAAGGAAGAGAGAGAGAGAGAGAGATGGGGTCGTCGGAGTAGCGAGGGGAGTCACCGGAAGTCGTCGGTAGGGGAGTGGGGAGGGTTGAATCAAATTAAATATATAGAGAGAGACGTCGACTGAAGTGGCCTGGGAGAGAAATAGATTGGGTGAGATGGAGAGAGGAGTGAGAGAGAGTGCACCTTTAGTGTTTTAATCTCAGCCATCCATTTCAATGGCTGAGATGCTGTGTCAAATTTGTGTTAGTGGAACCGGCCCCAAGAAAGATATAAGCAGTTCAACAGTTACACGAACATTGAAAATGACGGAAGGAGTAATATAAAGGTTAAAGCCAGATGATAAGCATATGATTGTCATTAGGTTGAACATTGACATCGACATTACGTGTGTCCTAGGGTCCGTCGTTGTTAGTGTGAGTACCATTCCTTTTCATCCATCCACGTCTCTCTTAATTATGGACGGATGAGTTCTGCCTAATCCGAGTCATTCCACCCCAAACCTTCTAAGTTATCCTTATCCCCAATTTCAACTACAAAACAAACCAAGTACTATTTAATCTCCGTTATTACCAAAATCTCCAAACCAAGTACTAATTTATCCACCCTTTATAAATGTCACATCAATGTGGGCCCACCGGCCATAAATAATGACCCCTACAATCTTATCTCCCCGCACTATTTAATCCACCCAAAACTCATCTCGCATCCAATTGGGCCTTCTAGGTTAGACTTAAGGTAGATATGATAGAGTAATATGGCCAATAGATAGTATTATCTACTCAGATTTATGTTCTCAGAAAGTTATCTACCCATTCTACCCAAGGCTGAAGGTTTGAACCTATAGATCTCAGAGAGAGAGGTGATGTGGTGATGGGATGGGCAAGAGAGAGCGAGAGAGAGGGTGTAATTGTTAGGGTTTGTGGTAGTTAGGGTTAAAGTGTAGGTTTAGGAAATTAAGGGGTCCTAAATGTAATTAGGAGGATTAGGAATTAATTAGTCATAATTAAGAAAATAAAATAATCCTAAAAATATTTTGTATTAAAATAATATAATTGACTTAAAAAAAAAGGCTCGGGCCGTTACAGTGGGCGCGGAAGTAGGAGCGCAAGCGTAGGCGTGAAAACGTCTTTCAAAAACCTCTAAAACTAATAGAATTCCTGAGTACGAGGGTTGAGAGCGCAAGGAAAAAGCGAAAATTGAAAGCGAGAACAAAAGCTATTTTGAAGGATTATGTGACTTAAGGTAATATCTATTGAACTTAGTTTAGTTGCTGCGGTTCCTTGATGTAATCTCCCGTTATTGGTGATTTTCACTCTGGTTATTTTTAATTCTCATGAGATATCAGTTCAACAGTTACAGACTGTTACACAGAAACAGTAAGATTAAAGAAATTATTGGGCATTTCACTAACAAAAAACAGTTTTTCTTTCAAAAATTAAGACAGATCATTCTTTCACAATACATCACATAAAAAACCGTGAAAAAATAATTTATTTTAAAAACGGAGAAAAAGTTGTGTGCATTTTGGTGTTACAATGAAAACAATTCTTATATATCTATATATACAAGTCTGCCCCCTTTCACTCTCCCTCTCTATCCCCCTTGTTCTCTCTCATATGTATTGCGATTTTTCCAGTGAGAAAACATCTCAAGCAAGGAGAATAAGAAAGAAAGAAGGAAATGGCTCCGAATCTCAATCCTATAGCCTTAAGATCCCACAAATACCCTACTTTTGCTCCCCCGACAATGGCAAAACTCAGACTTCCCAAGTTCCTCAGGGCCTCGACCTTCAGCTCCGGCTCCACGTGATTTTTTTTTCTTCATTTATTTTTTCTTGCTGTTTGTGTATGCATCTTTTACTCATACATACAACTACTATATCAAATCCCGAAGGTTTCCCGTTTACTAAAATCCAAACTTTTAGCATATCAAGTTCTCATTTGCTAAAAACAATAAAGGTGTTTTTAGCAACTTAGCTTAGCTTTTAGCAATTTTATGCAAAAATCCATTTTAGCATTTGGTTCTAAAAACGGAAAAGCCAAACTTTTAGCACATCAAGTTCTCATTTTCTGCATAAAAACATGATTTTTTACTAAGTTAGATGTGTTCTATCAACTTGATTTATTCTACACATGACGTTACAAAGTCAGCGATTCGGATCCTGTGAACCAAAATACATTGTTCTGGTTTTGCATGAACAAATTGACACATGCAATGGTAGTTTCGGTTAGCTGCATTTGATTGTACTGTTGATTTTAGCTCGAGCATTCAATTTTCCTTTTTTCTTTTTTGTACCTTCTCTTCAGCCCTTTTGTTTACCCGGATTAAAGCATGGAATTGGACCACAAATACAAGTGGACCACTACATTTTTATGTCCGCTTGGATTACAAATCTTTGTGGTCGGGACAAAGTATTGTTCGGAGATATGAAATCAAATGAAATGCTAAATGTAGGAAAGTATATATATATATAACGCTCAATAGTACTATTAGTCCAGGCAAGCAAAAAATAATTTGTAAATGTCGTCGATTGATGAAACAAATCGAATGATGAATTTATTTTCCACAGTTTGTAGTAAAACTTATACCTATATGCTTCTTATTAATTCGGTATCTTGGCCATGTATTCCTTGGACTCGAAACGAAATCGAAGCATCTAATTCCAGTTATCTTATCTTATTTAGAGAGGTCAAGAGTCTGAAGAAGCCTTTCAGCTCTGCACGTGAGATTCATGTTCAAGTACCTCACTCAATGCCACCCGAAAAGATAGAAATTTTTAAAAACTTGGAGGATTGGGCCGAGCAGAACATCTTGGTTCATTTAAGGCCAGCGGAGGAATGTTGGCAACCACAGGATTTTCTGCCCGATCCTGCTTCCGACGAATTCCATGATCAAGTCATGGAAATAAGGGAAAGGGCAAAGGAGATTCCGGATGATTACATTGTTGTTTTGGTTGGAGATATGATCACAGAAGAAGCTCTTCCGACTTACCAAACGATGATCAACACTGCTGATGGTATTAAGGACGAAACTGGGGGGAGCCTCACTTCATGGGCAGAGTGGACTCGAGGTTGGACTGCTGAAGAATACAGGCATGGCAATCTTCTCAACAAGTATCTCTACCTATCTGGTCGTGTCAACATGAGGCAAATTGAGAAGACGATTCAGTATCTGATTGGGTCGGGAATGGTAAGATGTGTCCAATTATTTTTTAGTCTAATTTTATGTTTGTGTCAGCTTAAATCTACGATCTGCTTGCATCTTCACGATACATATAAGTTCATTAAAGAAAGTTTTTTCTACTATACTGCAAAGGTCCTTTGCTCGACATAGTTTAGCTTATGCTATTGCAACTATTTCTGTAGTAATAAATTCATTCATTCCTCAATGAATTTTGTTACTTCTTTCAATGGTTTAATCCTTTTATTTGGGAATATGTAAACCAATTCAGACCCACCTTAAAAAGTTATCGGATCTCACTTTATTTTTGGCTTAAAGTGACAAAAAATTATGAACAAAATTACCCCATTTTCCAACAATTTCCTCGTTCTTAATTCCTCAATTTCAAGTATTACTTCTTAGAAATGAGCCGTGGTGGAATCAGAATTTCGATCCAAGGGAACCCAGACGAAAATATAAATACTCATCCAGGAAATATGTTAATACAATATATATTTAGATAGGGTTGGCCCAATATGTTAATAAATAAGTGAATTTAAAAAAAAAAATCGTTCGCTACCAAAACATTTATGTATGTATTTTTTGTGTATGAAAGTAATTAAAAAAAATTCAGGGGTGATGTAAAATTGTATGACTTCGTTCGCAAGAGAACATGTATGTATGTATTTTCAATGTATGAAAGTAATTAAGAATATTTCAAGGGTGATGTAAAATTGTATGACTTTAACCTAGATTAAATGATTCTAATATCCAACTATAGTGAAAAATTCGGTGTATTTAATTCATAGTTTGAATTCTTGTCGCATGGGGCAGAGAGATTTATTGGGGTTTGTTAAGGGGTTTGGCGTGGATTTATGGGGCTCAGGGTATCATTTTTATTGGGGTGGGGTTCAAGGGGCAGGTGGAACTTTGAGCAAGATATTCTATGTGCAAGTGGGCCAGATCTATGAGCAAGTGATGCTGTATTTCGTGGGGTTCAAGTGGCTAGTTGGCATCTTGACAACTATTTTTATGTATTCTCTTATATATTTCAAAATGGGAGGTGAGGGGGCAGGTTAGATTTCTACGAGCTCTAGAAGTAGGAGGGTTCTGGTCCCTTCGAGACTACCTCAATGTAGGATCTCTTCTGTTTGTACTAATTTCATTAGCCCTTTATGGAGATGAAATTTTCTTTTGCCGATCAAAAAAAAAAAACTATAGTGAAAAATTAAATCCACAACCTTATACTCCCTCTGTTCCAATTTCTTTGCCCCTTTTGGGAAATCAAACTTATTAAGAGGTGTGAAAACTTTGTACTGTCTTTTCTGTTTTGCCCTTAAGTCAAGTCGATATTAACGAGGCCAATTTTTTGGAGATAAAGACTTTATACGAAACTCAAAACATATGCAATATGGATTTTGTTTGATAGATATCAATTAGTTTTATTATACAAAGTTTTCAAAATCATAAAAAGTGTTATAAAATAATATATAATTGACAAACCAATTGAGATGAAAAGTATTTTTAAGGGTAAAACTGGAAAGTGAACCTGTTTTGATGGATGTTTTTAGAAATGAGACATATATTTTGGAACATCCCAAAATGGAAAGGGGACCAAAAATTTGGAACAGAGGGACTTAGGGTATGTTTGGAAGTTAGGGAAAGAAAGAGAAAAGAAGGGAAATTAATTAAGAAGGAAAGTAGAGGGAAAATTGAAGAGAAAATGGGAGAAAAGTTAAATAGGGATTTGAATATTTTCCTTCCTCTTTCGTAGAACCAAACAAAGGGAAAATTTTTAAATTTTCTCTCCCTTTCTTTTCCTTTCCCTAAAAACCAAACAGAACCTAAAACTCACATTAATTTTTATATTAATTTTATAAAAACCGGAGGACCAGGGCTCCTCCGTCCCATTATAGCTAGGGCCTAGGCCCACGGTTATTAGTGGGAGTAGGACCCTTTTTTTCCCCAGGTGTGTGTTTGGATCAATAATGTGGGGTTTAAGAGAGAGGAAAAGACAAGTACTCCTAGTCTATCTATCTATGTATACTCTATAGCAACTTATTTGAGCTCCAAAAGTCTCTAAACCTCAAATTCTAATTTTCTAGAATTTTAATTTTTTTAAAAAGTCTCAAATCTTCTTTCCCCTCTTACTCTTTTACGTTTCCCATCTCTAACTTCCCTATTTTCATGCATGGAACACCATGAAAAAAGAATTCACATTATTGTACTTTTCGTTCTCCGTGCATTGAGCGGATAGAACGCTAGTGAAGTAAGAAAGCCGAGTTTTTTCCTGCCATTCTCTTACGTAAGGGAATTCCAATAACAACCATTCATCCAAAATATTTCTCTTAAAATGTGGATGACCTTATTTAATTTTGTTTCAGGATCCAGGTACCGAAAACAATCCTTACCTCGGATTCATCTATACGTCGTTCCAAGAACGAGCCACTTTCATCTCCCATGGGAACACGGCACGACATGCCAAGGTGTATGGGGAGTTGAAGTTGGCTCAAATTTGTGGGACCATTGCCTCTGACGAGAAGCGCCACGAAACAGCCTACACCAAGATAGTTGAAAAGCTCTTTGAGATCGACCCAGACGGAACCATACTTGCTTTAGATGACATGATGAAGAAGAAAATTACCATGCCGGCCCACTTAATGTACGATGGTCGTGACGACAATCTATTTGAGAATTTCTCATCTGTGGCTCAGAGGCTTGGTGTCTACACCACGAAGGACTATGCTGATATTTTGGAATTTTTGGTTGGGAGGTGGAAAGTGGAGGAAATAACCGGGCTTTCTTCGGAGGGACGAAAAGCACAGGATTATGTTTGTGGGTTGCCTTCGAGAATTAGGCGGCTAGAGGAAAGATCTCAAAGCAGGCCAAAAGAAGCACGGTATGTTCCATTTAGTTGGATCTTCGATAAAGAAGTGAAGCTCTGAGAGCATACTGTAAGTCGCTTCCCACAAGTGTAGGAAATGGAAGTAATAAACAGGTAAAATTTTTAATTTTTTTTTTATCTCATTTCGTTCACGTTGTTCTTGTTATGTGATGAGATTTTGTTGAGAGGATATGTAGGAGGGGTCAGCGCGTTTGATGACTGGGCAGTTGACCGACCTATAATAGCTTGCCACATGGTGAGGAGAACCACAACGGACACGTCAGACATCGAATAAAATCAATAACTGAAGTAAAGCCTCACCGCGAAGGGGATACCCTCGTGGAGAAGCACAGTAGAATCATAATTACCCAAGTAAGGGATGCTCTGAGTAAGGGAACCTCATTTGATGAGGATTCACCCGTCGCGACCCCTCTGCTAAGGGGAATGGGCACGACAGGAAGAAGTTAATGCGTACGCGTACATACGTATCGAGCTCACGACTACACCTGGCCATAAAGGCAGGGGCAGGGAAGTCACTGTGAGTCTCGAGTGAGGTTTTGGCGCGAGCCAAAGGGCTCACGACCATGCCTAGCACTGCGGGAATAGGGGAGATACAAGTGACTTGGTGGCTTTAAGGGATTAGGGTCCATCGCGAGGGAATGGTGTGCACTGGATGAGCCAGAGGAATCTTCCTAATGGCCAGTGACGCCACCCACGTTACTCAGGTATACGGAGAGAGCACGTGTCATCATATTATTGGGAAAATGTCGTCTACAGCCCAATGATTCGGTGCAAATCCCTATAAATATGGGACACTCCTTCACAAATTCTCATAAAGATTGATTCATCCCCAAGGCACGGAAATCCTAGAGAGAGAAAGTGACTCAGAGCTCTGGAATGAAGGACATTGTTCTTGCTGGTGCTCGCGAGCTCATCCTTCTCCTAGAGCTGTGACTTAAGGATGATGATGGTCTAAGGGGAAGTGAACTGAGTACTGCTGCCTTCTCTCTTTGTGTATTTGGCCTAATTCTTTGCCCCTTTACACGCTCTCTTATTCTTGTCCAATTATTAGTTATTGTTTGCCTATCCTAGTTAAATATATTTGACTAAACGCAGAACCTATCCTACAGGAAACAACCAAATCTCATCACTATTTTTTTACCAAATTTCAAATATCGCCTGAGACTCTAGAAGCCAAACATTTTCTGAGTTCTTGGGGAAATTTTGCCATGAATTAAGTCGAAGCATGAACATTAGAATGGACAGCATATCGAGATAATCCCACCAGCATCTGTAACACTCTACCAAAGACTCTTGCATTATAGCTCAGTGGATTCTGAACCTCTTCAATACATTACCCCAAATGAAACTTGAGAAATCACGAGTGAAAGAACAGGTGCTGCAAGTGATCATCTTGCTGAAAGCATAACACATACCTCTACCTCGTATAAAATTATCTATAGTGAGAATCTTATCCTTGGCCGCACACCAAGCAAAAAAAAAAAAAAAACCTTGTTTGGGATAAGAGAGCTCCAAATTGAAATGGTTCTCCAGGGAAAAAGGTAGAACTTTCTTCCTCAACCAAAATTTGGTAATAATATTCTACCTAAAAAGACCATACGCTGCCGAGATCTACCTGAAATAATCCTCCCCTCTCACCGCGACCCCATGAGTTTCAACAAGTTCTCCAACTCTCAATCTTGTATACCTCCCTACAAAACATGATATCACTGCACAGTCTTACCCAAAAAAGGTTGTTTTATTATTATTATTTATTCAGGTAGTCCGTGTGACAACCATGAATTTCACCTCAAATATCATGTTGTGATCACCCTGATGATTTATTGCAGGTTAAATAATTCATTATACTATTTTATTTTTATTTTTTATACATCTCGTATGACAAATTTATGTTGACATGGTAATTTGTTTTAATTCTCACTTTAAAACTTTATTTAATATATATGTTTTGCTATTCACTAAGCTTTCAGCTAATGGATTTATTCCAATATTTTTTCAGGCAAGTTGGGGCGTTAAGCGGGACTCTACGGTATCTTAGGGCTTATTGTGTTGACATCCATATGATGTTTCATTCTAATGTTAGGATTTTATTTTGCTTCCGCACTTTTTGTAAAACCTTTTTAAGTTAAATTTGGATTTCTGTTATTGTTGGTGATAAAGTTTTCGTGTTTGGTTTGTGGGATTGTTGTGCCCCATACTTATGATTGAGACTTATTTGAATTTGGTTGTGTTTTATAATAAAGAGTGATCATTTAGTGTTTGTGTAACCTTTTTGGTTAAAAAAACTAGTATAACACGTTTACTTCTTTTGGATAACATTTTGCTTACATAGCTCTTCAAACGTGAATAAAATTTGATTTGCATCTTCCGTTGGAGATGCACTTATGGTAATTTCATTTTATAATCATTCCGCCAACAAATCTTGGGAATTAAATTTCCTACTCCACTTTTCAAGTTTCATAATCCTTTTGGTGGGAGGTTAAATAAACTTGTGAAGTTTCAAAATTGGAATGCTATAATTTCTTTCGGAGTTTCGCTAAACTAAATGCTACACTACGGCACACCAACATTTGGTTTGGTGGTTATAGTTGGGTTTGTTTTGATCAATCTGTTGACTCATTTAATACTACTAGCAAACGTTCACGTGCTTCGCACGTGGTATTTATTTATGACCCTACTATATGTTATGGACTCAAGGTCCAATCCAATCTCTTCCCATCCAATCTTATCTAGCATTGATTCTTATCCCTATTCACATATTACCTTTTGTGTGTCTTGTTTCTATTTTGCTAAACAAACATTGTTTAGATCTTTTATGTCCTTGCACACTTCCCAATTCTCCACTAATAAGTCTTGAAATTGACTTAATGCAACAAACATATTTTGATAGTCCCCTACTTGTACTTGCATGAACATCTTGATTTGCTAGGAAAATGGATGAATAATAGTGCAAGCGTCTTCACTTTCAATTTCATTGTCTTTAGCGAGAACAATGAATGATGGATCATATTATTCCTGCTAAATGTTACTTATATCCAACCAAAAAAAGAGGACGTAAAATACATAAACCAATAAAAAAATATTCTGGAAAACAAATGACACCAACAGTAGCTTTAAGTTACAAGCATATAAATGTGCATATGAACCTACTAAGTAAAAATAACAAAATTAATCTAGAACAATAGTAATGTTAACTGAAAGGCTTTATTATGTGCTCATAACTACAAACACCACATTCTTCAAATCATGTTCCATTTTAACCAGCCTGGACCTTACTTTCGTTGCAAATTCAACCCTCAACACTGTGCATTAGCTTCCACAACTTCAACTAAACATTAGAACACAAACTTTTGAGCACAAACAACTATGGAATTCCAATTATTTTTGCTTACCAAAATCCCAATGCCAGCACATTTGAATTTAATTAGGACCTAGACTGCTATCAACAGTAAACTTATAAACATCACTTTTAGGCAGATCCGAGTTCACTACAGTGCCAGACTGGCTCATGACTCCTTACCATTAGCATTATTTTAGAACACAAGACATTCAAAAGAAAATTCTAGTGCTTCCACAGGTTCATTTCTTTTTAGGTATCCTTCCATGTTGCCCATTGCCAAACCTGTAAACTCACTACACACATTCAGACACAAAAGTATTTCTCTAGCTGAGTCCAAAAAAATCTTAAACAAAACAGAGCACAATCCTGACTCATACCATAGTTCCACACCAGCAGCACCCCATTTGCACGTGTTCCACTATTTTCTCCTCCTCCATTCCCACACACCTACAAAACAAGAACATACTTTGAGCACCAAGAACCCTGCTAGTTTAACGCACAGTAGAGAGTGCTTTATATACAATCCCACCAATTTTCAAGCAGGATCACTTGATCCCTTTTCAGCCAACCTTCTCATATTTTCTTATAGCTCATCAATTGCCACCTAAGAGCATCCTTATGTGGCTCTCTACTTTAACTTTTGAGTTAAAGTAGAGAGCCAAACCCCCAAAATAAGCCAAAATCAGGCTCACCAAATGGTTGATCAAATTGGTTAAGCTTCTAACTTTGCTACAGTACCGCACCAAATTTGGTGCGGCACTGTTCACTGACCAAGGCACTATTCACTCACTGTTCATTTTTTTTTTATATTACTTTTGGGGAGTAGGAGTAGAAAGCAAGAATAGTTTAATGCAGTAAAGTTAGAATAGAGAGCCTGATTCTGTGAACTTTTATTAAAGTGGCTTGCTAAATTGTAAAAGGTGTTTTTGAAGTTAAATTTGGTGCAAAATTTGGTACTCCTGATAAGGATGCTCTAATAGCCTAAACTGCACAGTGTATCCTCTAGCTCTTGTAGAGTGCTGCCAAAAAAATTAAAGAAAAAAGAAATGACCTAATCAATAGAAACAATCAATGAAACAGGTTATTTTCTAATCCAGAGATAATGGTCAAAATTAGAAGCACTAATGGGAGATTCGTTCTTGAGGGTGCCGGGGAGCGAGTCGTATTTTTTAATCTTTTTGTTCCATTAGTAACTGCTATATATTGAGAGAATGATAAACAAGTAAATGGCATCCGCCAACCCTTTTTCATAGAAGAAATTAAAGCGAATAGAAAACGAAAAGCCTTTCACCCCCAAAATATGTTGACAGCCAAAGGCATTTTGAGAATACTAAACGATATATACACGTATGGTGGTTTGGTGCTTTGGCATATTTGTGAAAATTATGTCTTCACACTTCGATTCAAAGAAAGAAACCCTTAAACTATATGCGCTAGAGAGTAGAATTTTCTTTTGCTGGATCTCACTGCAGTTTGTATGACTTTCTAGACAAAACAGATTACATGTGTCTAGCAAGATATAGACATAGATTTAGTAAAATCCATGTAACATCGACTCGAGGAAATACCAAGCATGCTTGTTTTGAAGAGGTAGACAATTTGACAATTCTGATATGCATCCTAAACTTTGAGGTTAATAATGCAAATAATTTCAAGGATGAATCTAGTTACTGTCGTTAAATATAGGAAACTATCAGCCAAGCATCATATATGGGTTCAACGTTTGCTATGGAAGAAATAGCCTATAAAGTGAGGTCAAGCTCTGTATTGCATAGAAAACAAAGGGTATAACGTCATTCACGATGGTTCATACAACCATAATTTGTGTTGCTTTAGTTTTAACTTTCCCTCTTATTCCGGTTCTTGTGAAATATACCCCTACTCTTCAGCCACTTTCTCGGTGCCTAGAACTCTAGATGACCCTTTTCTCGGTCTCTATTAATCTATCATCTTTGCAACGCAATTTTAAAATAGGTAAAGCTAAATTTTACTTCTTTGAACCACCAACCATCCAAGTGTAAGCCCTTAGGATTTCCATGCCCAAACTCATCTACCAATTTCCTTTTGTGGGTAACCTACTTTTGCTTCTTCTTGGTTTGCTCTTTACCAAAAAAAGTGACCGTATGACTTGGATATGCAAATTTATCCCGAATCCCGATAGCTACCACTTGTCCTTATTGCAGCCTAATCAAGGTTTTAGGCAAGGTGATGAAGAATCAAAATAGAGCTTCACCCCCACTTATACTCTATTAATATTTGGTAAGCATGCTCTATTGCTCCGCTGTAAAAAATGAAGCCGAACTATTTATCTTTCAAACATCGCAATAACATAAATCTCTTTTTTCTTTTTTCTTTTTTCTTTTTTCTTTTAAGGACAATTTGAGTAAAAGTGTTTGTTTTTATTACTATTCTGCCTCTTGACCCAAGAATTATACCATGCCTATAATTGTCTGCCTTGGTTATATGTTTTTATTTTTGGCCAATCTTCATTTTTAGGTTATCTAAGTGAGCATCGTCTTCATGCAACTAACTAACTAAGCCCTAAGTTCATCAGGAAACAGTAGCCAGAGCAGCACATGGATTTTCTTCATTGTCTCAAGAATGAAACTAATCTAAGAAACCAATACAGGCATGATCATCTTACAACTTGGAATTTGTCAGAAGACCTTTTTTACTTGTCAAAGAAGAATATATGTTTCGCTTTATAGAACAAGATAGCCAGTACAAAGGCTAAAGATATCACTCTCAGTCAATCCCAAATCTAGTTCTAGTTTAAAATTTGATGGCAATAATGTATTCTCGGTAATTTAGGAAAGGAAAAAGATCGAGCATATCAAACAAAAGAGTAAAACTCGCAAGTCACATAAAATGTAATGCCAGATCTTTAAGTTTTGATACGGTGCAACTCTAGTTGACCAATCTCAAACATTTCTTGTGATACTTGTCCATGTTTTTTCCATGTCGTGAACACAAAGAAGAAGAAAAAAATATAGACTTTTCCACTTCAATTTGCTTTCCGGACATTACCTTTTCCCCTTTCTCCTACGCAACCGATTCCAACATCCAAAACTGAAAATTATAGAACAATGTAACGTAACTGAACATAACTCAAATGGCACTCAAAAGTGAAAAGATGAATGGAACAATATAAGGAAAGTGAGAATAGTTGCATAATTAAATGAATTTCACCGGTGTTTACTCTATATACCAAAAATCTTTAAGCTACTTTTTTGTAGTTTTTGTAGTTGAATAGACCAGGCTAAGCAATCTTGACAAGCAAGTATGGAAGTCTTTAACAGTGCATAGCATCAACACCTTACCTTGTGTATTCTTCAAAATTTACATCTTTCAATCAACGTGAAGTAGGCACAACCTAATGTGAATGGGAAGTAATTTATAGTGCTACACCAGTCACTTCTGATTACACCATATAAATCCTCCTTATCTGGAAGCATCTACGAAAAAATCCATGGCGAAAATACTTCCAAATTCCAATTGGCCAATTGGCTATAGGGCCAATCTACTTGTAGAACACTAACAGCCAATAAACATGATCATGCATAAGTTTTTTTCCCTCGGCTTGATTAGGAAAAAGTTTCAGCTTATTGGCAATGTTTTTGTAAATGGATTTAATGAAGTAACCTAAAGAACTTCTTCGGTGCTTTGAAGAAAACAATTTATTTGCCTTTCTAAATCCTTATAGAAAAAAGGCATTGTCAAGAAAACCATTTGGTCATTCAAGTCTGAAGCAATCTGCAGTCAAAATATAGATTGTACACTGGATTATAGATTGTACACTGGATTACCGCTGCCCCATATTTACGGTTTAGTATTCCATCTTAAATTGAACACATGATTGATTCACTAATGAAATCCATTCATCATTTGAAAACCTTATAGAAGTTGCAAGATGCAAGATGGGCTATCCATACACCGCCTCTCTTGTACATTTCATCGAACATGTGAAATGCGAGCATAAATGGGAGAATATGGATATTTACAGAGGGAGTTTTGGAAAGGTGATAGAGTTACCGAATTTTGCAAGGAAACTCAGTGCGGCACTCGGGAGACCAATTTTCCTACTGGCGATTTTGTTACAAAATGCTATACCAAATCCCCAATTTCTCTTCTCATTGTCAAATTTCTCTTAAGTGCAGAAGCCTATTATCTAGAACAGGAGAGGAGAGAACACAAATTCCACTCAAGTAACCGTGAGTAGCAGTGTACCATTTCGGTATCTAGAAACCCCAATGAAAAATTGGAACCTCGAACCCAGAGAGAAAATGCATCAAAAACTCAGAATTAAAGCACAGAGACATTAAAACCCCATAAAGCAAAATAAATCAATGATCTGAACCTACAATTGGTAGATTAAAACAAAATACCTCGATTGAGAAGCGATTTGATTTTGGAATCACGATCTATTCCAAAATCAAATAGAATCATGATTGATTCCGAAATCTAAGGGAGTGCTGTCAGGGAGAGAGAGAAACTTGGAGAGTGGCAGTGAAGACTGACGAGAGTATTTTCAGCGGGTCTTTGAGAAGTTCATCATTACAAACTACTCCTACCTCTCTGGGATCTCCTTGAAGTTTGACAACAATCAAGTAGGAATCCTCCATTGCTTGAGTTGCTTCTCTCATTCCCTTATTACAATCTGAGTCAGAGTAGTAGGAGGAGTCGTTGGGGTCGTCGTGGGTTGAGTCCGCTTTGGAGTAGCTGAGTGGGATACATAAAGGGTATGCCGGTTCCGGATCATCATGTTGTATCGCGGAACGGATGTTGCGAAGGCCTCGTACTGTTATTACCCACTCTTTACAGGGGTATTTTAGGGAATGAAAAGTAGACAAATCTTTAGACATTTATAGGAGTTATTATTATTATTATTATTATTATTATTATTATTATTATTATTATTATTATTATTATTATTATTATTATTATTATTATTATTATTATTATTATTATTATTATTATTATTATTATTATTATAGATAATTGGTTCCACAATTACTTGTTTCTTTTTTATGTCTTCTAAATACTTTGCGTGGATCAAATCATTTTTCATTGTGGAAAATTTTAGATATTGAGACTTTATAGTTTTTCTCATCCACTCGGGATTATTATTGACTTTGTTACTCTTACTTTTTGTATTGTAATAATAGTTGTTATCTATGATATGTAGCGAATGATTTTGGTCCCGGGTTGAATCACAAAAACCAAATAAATCGAGACCGGCTGTTGTGAAATTTTAAAGTACTCGCAAGCGCACGAATCATACCGAAGTATAGTTATGCAAGAGCGAGGTCGAACCCACAGGGACTTGTGTTTTTTTTTTTGGAAAACTAAATAAATTTAAACCGATTTAACCCTAACCTAGTTCCAAAAAGTTGTGAATTGATTTTTAAACTAAAAATTAAATTAAGAATGGCAAAATAATAATTAAACTTTAACGGAAAAATAAGTGAAGATTACCGGTCGGAGAAAATAACTAGAGTTTCGGAATCCACACCCATGTATTCATAGTGATTTTTAACAAACTCTGATTTATTTTTCTCTAATTCTCTTCACAGTAATTTGGTGGCTAAACTCTATTACTGTGGAAAATATCTTTGTTAAGTTCGTTTTACAGAAACCAATTTATGTACACTCTTCCTCGCCTCAAAGTGCAGAACATGAAAAATCCGACGTGTCCGTTAGTAAACAAATCACAATAGATATTCGATACTTGGAATCAAAATTTCATAACCAGGCAAAATAATTAACTTGTAGTTTCAAATCATGGAAAAAACATGATTGAATCCATATCCAAAACTACTAAATTAAATTAAAAGGAGGTAAGAACAATTATTCAATGAGATTATGCATTAAGAAAAAAAAAAACCGAGAGTATGTATTTAATCACTACTAGACATGAGGTCTCATCCTCCACCCTAGTTTAAACGACTAGCCGCTCATGGAGTACGAAAACGAGTTCATATAATGATACACGTACTAACCCAAATGCATAGAAGTTCAGATGAAAATTGAGAT
Source organism: Vaccinium myrtillus (assembly GCA_016920895.1). Taxonomy (NCBI): domain Eukaryota; kingdom Viridiplantae; phylum Streptophyta; class Magnoliopsida; order Ericales; family Ericaceae; genus Vaccinium; species Vaccinium myrtillus. The sequence goes on from CM029271.1 coordinate 24,193,254, forward strand.
CCAAAATCTGGATCTCCAGTCACTGATATTAAGCAACAGGAAGATTTACAACTCTGGAAGAAAAGAAGCAAAAGAAATGGAAGTATAACTCTCCACACACTCTCCTTCTCTCTCTTCCTTTATATACTCATCACGTTTCTCTTCCTCCCCTCTAACCAACTTTCCCTCCAAAACAGGAGAGAGCTAAAAATGGACCAAAAAGAAAAATAGACAGTATTAATATGGCTATTAACTTAAAGTAAATTACGGATAGACCCCTTGTGGTGTATCATTCCCTCCTCCTTGAAAACCACCTTGTCCTCAAGGTTGGAATGTAGGAAACTGTTGTTGCAGCTTGTAGAGAGGTTCCCACGTAGCATCCTCAGGCACAGAATTTGACCATTGGACGAGGACCATTGTGAGGGGTCTGTTGTTCTTCTTCACAATCTTTCTATCCAGAATTGCGATAGGAGCTTCATGGAGTTGCCCTGTAACTGTAGGGAGGGGTAGCGTAGGATTAGTTGGAACGACAGACCCCAATTTCTTTTTGAGCTAAGACACATGGAAGACAGGATGGATCTTGGAATCTGAAGGCAGTGCCAGCTTGTAATCTACGGGTCCCACCTTTTGAGAAATCTGAAATGGTCCATAGTATTTTGGGGCTAACTTTGGAATAGGTCTTCCAGCTATAGAGGTTTGCTTGTATGTTTGGCTCAAAGCAGGTTCTCAATGGCTGAACACAGGGGCCTATTGTTACTCCATTACAAAGATAACTTCCTAATTCACCTCCTGGATACTTGGTATGGAACTTCAAGGGACTGGAGGGACTCTCCTCTATATCATTATCTGAGTTGTGTGATCTATTCATATGTGAGAGTACCCAGGTGAGGTGTGTGGTTGAGCCTCTGAATTTCTTGTGAGTGGAGGTAATAATTAGAGGGGGAGTCATGTGAGGCTAGATGAGGATGTTTGGACCTTATAGAGAGATAAGAAGTAGTGAGGTTTCTAGGGAGATGGAGGGTGAGCCATATATCTGTAGGTTTCATTCTGTTGTTGATTTGTGTTGCTATGATTTGCCTATTTGCTGCTGTGATTTACTTCCTGCTTCAAGCACCAATGTGTTGGTGTTATGGTCAACCATTTGTGTTATGCCTGGTGTTATGCCTGCATTCTTTGTGCATGTTGTCCTGTTTGAGTCAATTCTGTTGTTCCCAAAGAGTGGTATACTGTCCAGATTCACAGATGTGTGTGCTTGCTGTCCAGAATGCCTACATTTTATGTGTGTGCTTACTCCCCAAAGTGTAGTAACACTTCATACCTGATAGTGTTGAAAAAATGCACACACTGCATCACTGTTCAAGTAGTTTATACACCTTTTGCTATTGTTTGTTGCTTCTCATATATGGTGCTTTTTGTGCCTAGCCTTGGGGGGATGTCCCTTGGCATTGATTGATTCCCTTGGGGAGGGGGTTGTCCTCCCATTTGGTTCTACGGGGTCCTTTAGTCTAATGAGATGAATACCACCCCAGCAGCTCCTATTGATTTTGTTGCCCAGAAATGCTCTATGTGTGATTGTTATCACTGTCCAGTTTGTGCAATTGGAGTACGTTGTTGCCACTGTGTGTGCTCTTTCATTGCCTTATCTCTGTGAACTGTGCAAATCGTTTACTACTGTTGCTACTATTTCTGGGTTGTTGCTCAATCTGTGCACGACGGATTCTGTCTAGATTGTTGCTGCCCAAGATAGAGCTATGTCCAGATTGTTGAGTTTGCCCACTGCTGCATTTCATGTTTTAAGTTTTCAGTGAGGCAGCCCATTCCTAGTTTATATCAGTTGATTGTACCACATTGTATCAAGTAATTCAGTTTTTTGAGGAAGCATTTACCCATGCAACGGGTTCCTAGCTAGATGGGGGATGTCCTACTAGATTTTTACTTATATTATTTTGTCGAATGTTTCTTGATCATCTTGTTAGAAGGTCAGGAAACATTTGGTTTATTTACTCATAGTTCCTTGTAGCCATTTGGCATAGTTTTCCCAATGTTTCTTGTATTTTCTTTCTTTCTTTTTTCTTTTTCCTCCTGGGGTATGCCCTTTGTAGGCTGTAAATTCGGTTAGCCTTCTTTTTTATTTCAAGCTTATTTATCCCACACAAAAAAAAAACTAGAGTTTATCGAAAATAGTATGTCAATGCAGATCAGAGTATGTCGTGTGCAAGTAATAGTGTCTTGTATTATCTTTTCAATGTAGGCATTCTTCTTCAAATTTATCAAAGTTCGGTTATCTATTCTGCCCTCCGGATCAACAATCAATTCACTCCACTCCTCTGTATCAAGGCGCACACTTACAAGATACAAGGTCCTTTCACCCGCACACACATGTAACATAGTCCTAGCTGTCTTGTCTTACTGATCCCCACAGTATGTTTCAAGGTCCGTCCACTATGTGTTGTACACACTTAGCACCAAAGACAACCAAATTCTCTGCGCGAAGTTGGGACAGTGCTCAAGCTGTACTACCATATCAATTCGATTCACGCTCAGCCCTAACCACATCATGGACGCAACATCATGAAGGGCGTCGCTATAGCGGCACTACTGTAATTAATTCAATCAATCAATCCATTTTCATTCTCATCTCATTTCTCGTCCACGCTTACCAATCGTTCGTTTTCTCGAAAATCGTGTCGTGTCAATATCGTATCGTGTCGTGAATATGCAGCATGATTATAAAACTCGTTTCGTGTCAACGCATCTTTTCTCGAAAAACGTGTCACATAAAATAACAAACTTTTCTACACGCAATTCTTTTCAAAACCAGTCTAGGGTGAACAGAAAACAGTACTGATCGATTATGAAGTCATTTATAAAAATCTATTTCTTTTGCGACCTTCTCTAGACAAATGAAATAACCAGGAGAGTCCCAGATCGGATGGCCAAGTGAGTCCAGTTAGAATCACCATTCCTTTCTTTGACAGCGCAAAGCTTGTCTTTTTTACAGACCCTCAAGGGTGTTAGCCTTGGGTTATCTCACAGTCCAAATTCAGTCAAACATTTATTTTACTTTAAGAAAAGTCTTATTCGATTACTTTTTCCAAAAATCAGTCGGGCATTATAATGGCATAATTTCGAAAAGTCAATTTTCATTCGGGCATTATAACTGCGTAAGTTGAAAAGTTAATCTTCATTCGGGCACTATAACGATTACGTGTGACTAAGAAAAATGTTACTTTAAGAACTACTAACTTTTACCGAAGCCTTTTAGAACAAGGATCTAACTTTCCGGAAAAATGCTAATTAAGCAACTTTAAGGAAAAACTAAAATTTGTGCAAGCATTATAACGGTATGGAAATTGACTAATTAAAACTTGGTTAGAAAAGCTACCTTAGTTTCCGATTGTTAATCGGAAGCCGAATAGCTAGGTTGGACTCCAAACTACCATAAGCTTACAAACAAGTTTCTACTAAACCAACTTCTACTTTTTGGATCTAGTGCTGGCTTTGGGTGGTGGTGAGTTATGGTGACTAGAAAGCTACTTTAAGTCTAGAAAAGGAAGAGTGAGTTTTGGTGTGAGAGCAAATGAGAGACATGAGCTCTATTTATAGGCCAAATGTTGGGCTCTCCCTCCTCCCCATTGGCCGGCCCCCTTCCTCTCTCTTTCTAGGAAATTTCCCAATTTAATTGCAAGCAATAAAATCCATGATTTGTAGGATTTTCCAAGAATAAAATCCTAGGAGAATCCTAGCCATGGTACTAAAAATCTAGGTAAAATCTTAGAGTTTAAATGAGTAAATCTTTGGGTAACTTTCTAGGAAATTTCCTAGGGTTCTAAGTAGTGTAGAATTCTGCATGGCCACCTTTAAGGGAGTTTTGGGTAGTAGTTACACTTACTAAGTCACAAGCCTATTTAAGGCTCTAAATCTTAGGCAAATCTTAGGCATTTAATAGAGAATATATTCTTATTCTTTTATTAATGAGGGAATATATTTCCTCCAATAATTAGGAGAGAAAAATCCTACTAACTAGAGTTTTTGGTGCTTGTTATACAAATAAGTGTACACAAAATAGACATAAGCCTAATAGGCTAATAAATCTAGGGAAAATCCTTGTGAATCTTAGGTTTATTCTCCAAAATCTAACATTAAATGGGAGAATATCTATGTGTAAGAAAATCTTGGGAGAATCCCATGGGATTCTTGGTACATATAACATGTGCCAAATTGGGAAGCTTCCAAGGAAATTGCCAAGCAACTTCCTCTCAATATTTCTATTAATGGTGAGAATCCTAGAGGAAATCTTGGGGTTTTAGTTTAAGGGATTCTACTGTTCAAACCTATGCACATGACTACTAAATTTGGTTTACTAGGGAATGAGAGAAATATAGGGTCTAGGTATACTAAGGGAGATGAAATGGTGTAGGGTTTAATGAGGAAAATCTAGTAAGGCCAATACATACATAGTAGTATAAATATACTAATACAAAAATACTTATTGACCCAAAATAATTATTACCAAAGAAAATAATTTAAGTAATTTATTAAAGAAAATAATTAAAAGAAAAGAAAAATCATTTTAATAAACGAAATTTTTGTTTACCAACAATCAGGGTCGTTACAGTTTATATCATCGAAATTCGATTTGGAAATGAAAGTCCTACATCGTAGCATGTGAGGGAGCCGTCATGTGAAAATTCTTGTATATATATATATAGGATAGCGATCACCTAAGGGATCCCTTATTAAAATTTGGTGCGGACCTCACCTTTCCAGATCAAATTTTGATGATCCGAACCGCTCAATGTTTTTAAAATGCATTTTTAAGGGCCTACGTGAGGATTCGTAAAAAAAAAAAAAAAATACGGAAGGGCTTGATCCAAACAGTTTTCGATAAAACTGTACATATTGCATTTTTAAGGGCCTACGTAAGGATTCGTAAAAAAAAAATACCCGGAAGGGCTTGATCCAAACAGTTTTCGATAAAACTGTACACCTTAAAAACGCATTTTAAAAACATTAAGTTGTTCGGATCGTCAAAATTTGATCCGGAAAGTTGAAAAAAGGCTAGGTCCGCACCAAATTTTAAAGGGATTATTACCTCTAGGTCTAGAAAAGAGATGTCTAATTACCAATAAGGTAAGTCATTTTTTTTAATTACCACTAAGGTAAGTCACTCTTTTTTGGAGTTTAGGTTTAGGGTGCACTTTCCTATTATAGGGTTTTAGTGGTTTAGACAGTTTCATAGAGTACCCTAGGATTTTAGACACTTTCATAGGGTACCCTAGTCGTAGGGTACCCTAGTCGTAGGGGTACCCTAGAGTTTAGGTTTAGGGTGCACTTTCCTATTATAGGGTTTTAGTGGTTTAGGCACTTTCATGGGGTACCCTAGTCGTAGGATACCCTAGGATTTTAGGCACTTTCATAGGGTACCCTAGTCGTAGGGTACCCTAGGATTTTAGGCACTTTCATAGGGTACCCTAGTCGTAGGGTACCCTAGTCATAAGGGTACCATAGTCGTAGGGTACCCTAGAGTTTAGGTTTAGGGTGCATTTTCCTAATATAGGGTTTAGTGGTTTAGGCACTTTCATAGGGTACCCTTTGATTTAGGAATTTTTATACGGGTTGGGGAGTTGATGGGAATTTTTCAGAGTTGGGCTTGACCTGATGGTAATGATGAGATCCAAGGGTGACCTGATGGTAAATGTCCCAATTTTAAATAAGGGATCCCTTATTAGATCATGATCCTATATATATAGGGGGCGGTTCCGTTAACACAACGAATAACACAACATTTGACACAATTTTTTTTTTGTGAACCCCACGTGAATGATCGGAGCCGTTCAATTTATTTAAAATATGTTTTTAAGATTACCTGTAAAAATTCAACTCATTTGAATATCGGTAAGGGCTTGATCAGTTCATTTAGTTGATTCCTGTCAAATTTTACAGGATAAATTTGAATGAACCGATCAAGCCTTTACCGATATCCAAATGAGTGGATTTTTTACAGGTAATCTTAAAAACATATTTTAAACAACTTGAACGAGTCTGATTGTAAGCGTGGGGCTCCAATTATTGTTGTGTTATTTGTTGTGTCTATGGAACCACCCCGATATATATATATATATAAAAACGGGATTCCCGTTTCTGGACCTCCATGATCCAAATATTTTTTTGACGATCCGAGCCGGCCAATGTGTTCAGAAGGTGTTTTCAAGGGTTCACGCGGGAAATCTTCAAAAAAAAAATACCGGGAAGGGCTTGATCCAAGCAGTTTTCGCAAAAAATGTAAATAACCGCGTGGACCCTTGAAAACACCTTACATTTTTTGCGAAAACTGCTTGGATCAAGCCCTTCCCGGTATTTTTTTTTTTGAAGATTTCCCGCGTGGACCCTTGAAAACACCTTCTGAACACATTGGCTGGCTCGGATTTTCCAAAAATAATTTGCAACACAAAAAAAATCAATTTTTTCTTATTTTCTTATGTATATATGTATATTCCCTTCCTATCCCCACCTTTAGAATGCGGACTCCGTCCGCACCTTCACTTTTTCGATCAAATTTTCATGTTCCTAACCGTCCAAATTTTCATGATCTTATACAGTTTTTATGAAAAATTGCCTAGATCATGCACTTCCCGGTCTTTTTTTTTTATGGACCATTAAAGACACCTTTTAAACACATTGAATGGTTCAGATCATGAAAATTTGATTTAAAAAGTGAAGGTGCTGACGGAGTCTGCATTTTTAAAAGTTTGGATAGGAAGATTGCTCTCTCTCTCTCTCTCTATGTATATATATATATAGAAGCCGGTTCTAGTCCGGGATCCGGACTTCCGGACCTCCATGATCCGAACATTTTTTTGACGATCCGATCCGTCCAATGTGTTCAGAAGGTGTTTTCAAGGGTCCACGCGGAAAATCTTCAAAAAAAAATGCCGGGAAGGGCTTGATCCAAGCAGTTTTTCGCAAAACTGTAAATATACAGTTTTTGCGAAAAACTGTTTGGATCAAGCCCTTCCCGGCATTTTTTTTTGAAGATTTCCCGCGTGGACCTTGGAAAACACCTTGTGAACACATTGGACGGATCGGATTTTCATAAAACAATTTGCAACACAAAAAAAACACCCCAAAGGCTCCAGTCAGGGATCCCTGACTGGAACCGTGGGGTATATATATATATATAGGATCCGGTTCTTATAAGGGCACCCTTACAAAAATAATGCGGGAAAGGTATCTGGGCCGTTGGATCGTTTCACGGGATCTACGGCTGAGATTAAAAAATAGACACGCGGGTCGATTGGGGGGTCAAAATAGGTTCGCGGGTCAGGATCCGGGTTAAAACCCCATCCGGATCCCTCCCCCCTCATTTCATCTGGTCTTCACCGAGAGAAGAGAGAGAAGGAGAGAAAAACGCGATTTCAAAAATCTACACCCCGATCGACGAAGAACGATCGATTTCGTGAATAAATCGACCAAAACGAAGGTATAATCTCTCTCCCTTCTCTTCTCTCTGTCTCTGGTTCGTATTTCTTGGATCTGTACTCAAATCGATTTCTGGGATTTGTAGGGTTTTCAACCGCAATCGATTTCTGGGTTTTTGTTTGACAAAATCGACGAAGGTTCTCTTCTCTCTCTCTCTCTCTCTCTCTCTCTCTCTCTCTCTCTCTCTCTCTCTCTCTCTCTCTCCGTACATCGAACAATTTCTACGTTTCTGGTTTTTGAAACCCTAGACCACGGGATTGTTTTTGAAAATCAGATCAATAGGGTTCCGCTTTTGGGCTTTTGTTTTCGGGGAGATTTTGCAAGATACCAGTGTGTATTCATAAGTTTTGTGTATCAATTGCCAAACTTCACGTGTTTGGCAGAAACCAGAAAAATTAGATTATCCCAAACTTCATTTTGTGATAATCTTTGTATTCATAAGGTGCTTCCAAAAACTTATGGATAACTACTAAATTAGCAAAATCAATTCTATCACTTAGAGACTTCTAAGATTTAGTTGATAACAACTAAAATAATTTCCTTCTAAGATTAGTTGATAACTACCAAGTTGGATTGATCAATGCCATGGTGTAAATTGAGTTTTTACATCAATTTGATAGTGTAACCAATGTTTTTGCTCGAACTAGGGTACATCAATTTTTACATCATGGAATCACCGAACTTCGTTTGTATTGTGGCATTCTTCTTGTTCAGGTCAATGCAGAGGTACTACACATGGAAATGAACTCAATTGAGAAGGATATCATGGAACTCTTAAAGCAGTGTATCAGGAAGCTTGTCATGGGAGCAGCAGCAGACAAGCATTCTGTTTTTTTGTATTGTGGCGTTCTTCTTGTTTTTTTGTTGGGGTAGGAAAGAAGGAGATGGAGATGGAAGTTTGAATTTGCTTTGTAACTTTTGTTATGTTATTTACTGTCTACAACTGAGGATCCTGTTGGAATATGACCTGTGCATTTTGTAATATGCGTCCACATTGTTTGGTGGCATCCCTATGTGCAAAGTTCCATTCTAAGTACATTTGGACCACTTTGGTTCATAAGATCAATTGTTATGAATTCCAGCCAGAAGTAGTAGAAATTTCATTCACTTTCTGTGGTGTACAAAAATATTGTTGCTGCTGTTATTTCTTGTTCAGATTGATCCGAATACACATAACATTTTACTGTCCAGCAAGCTTAGCAGGAGTAGGTGAAGAAACAAAACAATTGATCCAAACTCAAACTCAAATTTCTCTCTGAAGAAATGAGGAACATTTTCAGTGAAATTATTTGCATAAGTGGCACAGGTGAAATCCAAAGTTTTCTAATCAAGAACCCAAATCTATTTTTCATTTCAAGCAATTTTCACATTTGGACACGATACAGACACGGACAAGATATGAACACGATACAGACACGACACGATACGATAAACAAAACTCCTCAAACTCCTCAGTCATGTGGCCGCCTCAATCTTTATGCAGCTTTCCCTCCAAATCCAAAAATTTAGCATCACGCTCTTCCTTCGCTCCCGTCATGTGGTCAAAATACTCAACGACCGCAGCTCCATCCAATGCAACAAGCGTTAGTGCTTGTGCAGGCAACCTGTGATGTACCTCTTCTTCTTCTTCTGGAAAACCCTAAACATCGAAAAAAAAGGGTCAAAATTCAATTTCGTCTGTAACCCTAACTCGAGTTTAGGGTTTGAATAACGACGGAGAGAGAGAGAGAGAGAGAGAGAGAGAGAGAGAGAGAGAGAGAGAGAGAGAGAGAGAGAGAGAGAGTCACCTTCAAGCGGATCGATTTTGAACGCCAAATCGAAGACTGTTCGCGGAAACCCTAGAAATTGGAAAATGAACTTCAAAAAACGAGTTCGATCGAGAGGGAGAGAGAGAGAAAGAGAGAGAGAGAGAGAGAGAGAGAGAGAGAGAAGAAGTGAGAGATTCACCTTCGTTGGTCGTTGGAGCTCGATCGGTCGATGGAGGTCGTGGAAATCGCCGAAATCGCTCTCTCTCTCTTCACTCTCTGGTTCAACGTTTGAAATGAGGGGTTCAGGATCCGGATGGGGGTTTAAACCCGGATTCTGAACCCGATGGGGGTTTAAACCCGGATCCTGAACCGCGTGCCTCTTTTAACCCGAAAGTCGACCCGCGAGTTCATTTTTTAATCTCAACCGTTGCTGTGTTGCCAGCGATCCAACGGCCACGACTAGTTGTCCCGCATTTTTTTCTTAAGGGCGCCCTCACTAGATACTTATTGTATATATATTAGTTTTCGCCTCGTGCTCATGTTATCTTGTTAAGGTGTTTTTGTTAATTTTGTTTTTTTGTTTTTTGTAAGTTTTTGTTTTTTTCAGCAATGGATGGTTCTACTTTCTTTGTTTAGTTGGAATTGCAACTCTTTTTAAATTTTTGTTGTTTATTAAAGATTCATGAGTTTGTGTTTTTTTGAGTTTGTGTTTTTAAAATTTTATCTAAGTTATAATCTCTATTAGGTTATCATATCTTGGTTTGGATTGGTTAATTGACACTAGCCATTTTGGATTTTATAAATCTGATGGGTTGTTTATTAAGAATATTGAACAATGTGGGTTTGCATGTTGGAAGGTTTCGTCAGTGAGCCTGTTTTCTACTTTGAAGTTGGATCTTGTGTCCATTTGTGCTTGTAATACTCATAATAACGTTAAGAATGAAAAAGTGTCTTGTAATGTGTACAAAAATATGTGAAAATTTATTGAAAAGTGTAAAGGTGTATTAGAGTGTTTTCTTTATTTGTTTTGTGTGCTTAATGGACACACGTTAGCAAAACACATAATATTAAGCTCTTCTAATTAGTGTAATGGCTATTGTTTCCCCTTTTGTCTGTCTAGATGTTGAGCATTGGGATGACAGTTTAAGGGATAAGGATTGTGCTTTTCGGTAGTAATTGCCTCTGGTAGTGTAGAATAAGTGAGCTATTCGGTGCGTCAAAAGCATCATAACAAACAACTCATCCAAGTAGTTGATTGGAATCCTACGAAAGCAAGTGTAATTCAATTAGTCAAGCACGTTGTTCCAACCACCACCAATCAAGCATTAATTAAGCATCGTCACAATTTCCATATTCAAATACACCCTTTATCAAAACGTATCCACACAAAAAATGGAGAATCAAATTTCCAGTCACTTCTCCGGGTTCTCCCACTTTACTGTTCTAAGAAACATGACCCTATACTAAATAGATTTCATTTATTGACACAGTTTATGTTATCTCCAAAAAAAAAAAAAAAATTGGACTCCCATTCATTTCATTCAACAACCAGGATTCAACACAAAAAGAATATGGGATTTATCCAATAAAATTGTCACAATTCATTGCAATGAGTATCCAAAGCCTAGGCCCCAAACATTACGAGGTAACCCATCCTTGTTGTTGTAGGCAAAGCTCCACCAATAAGTATCTCAAACATTAAGAGATAACCCATCCTTGTTTCTTAGGTACATGAATTAGAAAAAAGACGTTCGCTAAAAAATAGGTTCATCCCAATAAGTATCTCAAGTTTTTAACCACCACCAATGTCATCATATTTACGTTCCTTTTATATGATTACTGTGGGCATTATGAGCTAATTCATTTTTTTCCCTACCATGTATATGCACAAAAAGAATGGTTATGTCCACATTTAATGGACCCCAACCAGACTTTCTTCAATAGATACTATGCGTTTCCATGAAGGGACATTTATCATCAGGTCACATTTTGATCCCATAATTACCATCAGGTCACACTTGGATCTCATAATTACTATCAGGTCAAGCCCAACTCTGAAAAATTCTCATCAACTCCCAAACCCGTATAAAAATGCCTAAATTATAGGGTACCCTATGAAAGTGCCTAAACCACTAAACTCTATAATAAGAAAGTGCACTCTAAACCTAAACTCTAGGGTACCCTATGAAAGTATCTAAAATCCTAGGGTACCCTATGAAAGTGCCTAAAATCCTAGGGTATCCTACGACTGGGATACGCCATGAAAGTGCCTAAAATCCTAGGGTATTCTATGAAAGTGCCTAAACCACTAAAACCCTATAATAGGAAAGTGTACCCTAAACCAAAACTCTAGGGTACCCCTATGACTAGGGTACCCTACGACTAGGGTACCTTATGAAAGTGCCTAAAATCCTAGGGTACTCTATAAAAGTGTCTAAACCACTAAAACCCTATAATAGGAAAGTGCACCCTAAACCTAAACTCCAAAAAAGAGTGACTAACCTTAGTGGTAATTAAAAAAAATGACTTACCTTCTTGGTAATTAGACATCTCTTTTCTAGACCTAGAGGTAATAATCCCTTTCATGAAAGCCTTTTTGGGTTCCCACATCAGGGCCTCCCACGGCAGGGTCACAAGGATATTTTATGTCAATAATTTATATATTTGGAAAAGAGGAACCCGGGTAAAATAGGGTCAAGATTGCTACATGTCTTCCTTACCAACACTTTCAGCCAAGTTGCTTGCTCTTAAGAAATGTGACAGATTTGAAATAAAAGGACCATAAATAGATGGTGAAAACAACTGTTTTTATGAGAATCTATTTACAATGCAAGCCACAGAAAGTCCACCACAATTCAGTAGGATACCTTGAGAAGAAAAGCATTGCAAGCGGACTCTTGAATTGCTTTCTCAATGCGTTTTGGATTAGACATCAATAAATCATCCGCGACAACCTGGAATAGTAAACTTTTATCTTCATTAATTTTGGACAAATACAATAGGAATGTGAACAGAAAACACACAAACACAAAAAGAAGCATATGGTAGGGTGAATGAAATCCAAGGAAGAGACACACTTGCAAAATTTTCTTCTTTCTCCCTACTCACGGGACTCATCCAACCATAACTGTCCTACGATCACTCCCTAATTTAATAGACCGCGTTTGATATAAAAAATGGAATATGCCCTCATGAACATTTTTCATTGTCCAATTCAATGTAAATTGATTTTAAAATCTCCAAAATTATTCAAGTTTGCCAATGGAAACGAGGGTATGGGTGGCAGAATCCGCCTTTGCCGTTTTGCTGTCCCTACTCGTAAGAGAAGTACCAAAAGAGCAATGTAGGGTGCCTAACACCTTCCCTACTCGTAAGAGTAAATCCCCGAACCTATTTTCTGTTTTTGTAGATAAAAAAGGCAAAATCGCCCAATTTTTTTTTCCTAAAGATGTTTTTCTCTAAAAGTATATTTAGGGGGTGACTTAGCACACCTAAACTCATTGTTAAGTGGCGACTCTACTTCTTAAAAGCAAGTTACAACTGTCAAAATTAATTGAAATAATCGTCGCATTTGGTCAAGTGTTCTCTCCTGCTGTTTTCCGAATTTGGAGTAACGCTCGTAGCGGAAAATTCTCGGCATGACAGGAGGAACTAATTGTGCATTAGGTAGCAATGGTACTAGAATTTGTGATCCTTACTATAGAACTAATGTAATGCTCTTAGTGGACAATGAGTTTATAGTCTCCAAGATTAGTCGAAATGAGCATAGACTGATCTGAACGCTTGATTATCGGGAAAAAAAAAAAACTAATGCAATGCTCCAGCAATGTCTTCATGGCTCCGAATTCGGGAGGGAGAGGTATGACGATGAGATGTTCAAACTTGATTGTATGTAGTTTATACAATTGGCCCATCAACGTTATATTTAACTTCCCGGATAAAATATAATGTAATGTTAAATTTCTTATTATTCAATAAGTAACCAATACATAAACAAGATTTAGCGATAGGTGTGGATCATTTCTCAAACAGCCTCTTACTATTATTTTCGAGTGGAAATGATTTTGACATTCGAAATTTTGATAGTTAAACTCTAATATTTGTCCTTTCGAGGTCATTTTATCTGTATTTTAAACAATACAAGACAAATATTAAAATGTATGTTATTAAAAAGTGAAATTCAAAAATCAATATAGAGAGGAGCTTGAAAGAATGTAGATGTAGGGTGAATGAAATCCAAGGAAGAGACACACTTGCAAAATTTTCTTCTTTCTCCTTGCTCACGAGACTCATCCAACCATAACTGCCCTACGATCACTCCCTACTTTAGGTTTGATGTCCAAATTCTCCTATCCATAACCATATGCCTTTTATTTACTGGATTCGGTTATGGATTCCTCCTATATTAGTATCCCTGCGTCAACGTGGGTGCAATATCATTCGTGTAAATTAAGTATAGTATTAGTAATTACATCCTAATTTATTACGCACAGATCCCAATCTGGCATCATCATCATCGTGTTCTTTCTCGGCTATGTGTCTAGAATTCTGTGTGAGTAAATTGATAGTTTCAAAAAAGAATTAGGGATTATGTTGTCCGGTGGAGGATGGAGGTGGAAGAAGCAGCTTATAAGAAAAATGACTGTGACGACGACGGCGACGTCGCCATCGACGTCTTGGGCCCGGTCGAATCAGCGGCAGTCGCCATCGCCTACACTGTCCGCGAATCGGTTGTGTTATAGTAATTGCATGGTGATGCAGCCCCTGCAAGTGGGTTCTTATCGAATAAGAAGAGAGTCGCTGATCGGAGCTCAGGAGAGGTATAAGTGGGACCAGGGCAGCAGCGGCAAGGCCACCTCCATACGCAGGATTAGGGCTGAATCCAACTGCCCCCGCTGCTCCAAGCATATGGATCTCCTCTTCTCCAATCGCCCCCTTCCTCTTTCCTCCAATCTCTCTCTTCCAGGTGACCATGATTTTGCTGAATCTAACACTAATACTACTACCGATAATAATAGCAATAACAATAATAAAGGAGGAGGAGGAGGAGGAGGAGGAGGAGGAACCTCATCTTATAAAGCCGTCAATCTTTGCCCCAGTTGTAAGACCTTTTACTACTTCCGTCCGGACAAGATTGCCCCACTTCAGGGCAGCTTCATAGAGATTGGGAGGGTCAAAGGGAAAGATCCCCCCTCCCCATCTGACAAGAAACAGCCCCTTCACCACACCGGCGGTTCCAACGAAGCCGGAGAAGAAGAAGAATATGGCGACAGACTAAGGGTGTCGTTTTGGGAGACTCTGAGGTCCTACAGGGGTGGTGAACCCCCGGAGAATTGGCCTCCTCCACCTCCTTCTCCATCACCATCTGGAAATGGGCTGGCGGTGCATACACCTCCTGGTCCACCTTTTGCACCTGGAGTTAATGTCATTCGGGCAGCAGGTCCTGGTGGCGGAAGCCAAAGTGGAGATGGTAGTGGTTCAACAGGGGATAAGAACGGTGGTTGGGGTGGATCAAATTTAGGAAAGGATATGCCCACACCAAAGGAGATCTGCAAGGCACTTGATAAATTCGTTATTGGGCAGGAAGGCCCCAAAAAGGTTATGACTTTTCAGAATATTGCTGTTTTCTCCCCAAATTCCTGCAGAATATTACTTAGTAGATTCACCATTTGTGCAGTTTCTGGATCAATGGTTGAACTGCATTAAACATTAGCCTTGTACAAGAACTTGTGACCATGATTCATGAAATAATTTTAGCCTTAGTGTAGCGTATTGAAGACTCTAACTTATTAGTACATAACTTCCGATTATGCCTAGAAATTGAGACAAACTTCTAAAACCATCGCTGTTGGTTTCTTATTGTTTGGCTGTTTAATATTGCCATCATTCCATTTTAGCCAGATGTGTGGTTGAGATAAATATTTCATCATTGTTGTCTTGATTTTAAGTCTATCATGTAGCAGCCTAGCAGCTACATAGATTCCAAAACACTGGATATGTTTGATGCTTGTGATAGGCTTCGGGGGATAAGGGGGGAGTACTTCCCTAAATATTTTTTTTATACCAGGGGATGGGAGATGGTTTACATATGCCTTATAATTTCGTGATATGTTTGTTTATGATGGGATAAAGGATGATATTTGGTTAGGAATGGGATAAAGGATGCTATAAGGTCGTCCCAAAGGATGATTTTCAGGCCTTTAGATGGAAAACGCTAGATAATCTAGACTCCAGAGGAATGTACTAGTTTATCCAGGTGGAGTTGGGAGTCTTGAGACTACTCTCAATTTTAGTACTTTGTTGTTGTTTCATTGCCCAATGTATTGTCACTTAAAGCATTTCATATCTAGGATTCTTTTGATTTTCACTTCTCCGCCACTTTAGCCCGCCTGCTTAGATTTTATGCACCACATAATCTCCAACTTCCATATCCTTACTAATAATCAACCTTAGAAAACAAATTTGTTTGCTATTTCATATCTAGGATTCTTTTTTATTTTCACTTCTCCGCCACTTATGCTTCCGTTAACCAAGAGCGAAGGCAGTAGGGATCAAGTGGGGTCACTTGACCCGACTGTCATCAAATTGCTATGTATTTCAAACAAGTAGATAGGTTTTAATCTACAGCCCTCCAAAATTTTGAGAGGAAAGCTATTAGATTATAGGGCCAGATGAAAGGTTTTATTTTAATTTCTTCTTTCAATTCTTTTTTCTTTGGAAAGTGAAGTCTATTATGGTGGTCTTGTTCATGAAGGTGCATTTACTGCTGTGTGTTTAATCACCAGTAAGAAAATCGAAAGCATCTTCCCTACTGTGGGATCATTAACATTGCAAGATTACTAGGAGCAATTTTTTTTTTTTCCCATTTTGTCCTTCAGGCAATAAATTTTTGCTACTTTTCGAGAAAAGGACTTAGCCCTATTTATATTGCATCTGGTTTGTGTTTATGTTGCAGGTGCTTTCAGTGGCTGTTTATAACCACTACAAAAGGATATACTACACTTCCTTGCAGAAAGGGTTAGTTCTCAGTTGCCTTCCTGCCTAATTATATCCAAGTCCACCACCCACTACTGGGATTTTTATGCTGACAGTGGCCAATCTGTAACCCAGATTGCTCTTTTATTTCAGCAACTTATGACTTGTACTCTCTTTGAACTTTTTTTTGTCGTTATTGAGTCAACTTGAATGATAGATCAGGAGCAGAATCAGGAATATCTGTGGTAGAAGATGATGACGATAGCATTGAGTTGGAAAAGAGCAATGTATTGTTGATGGGCCCAACTGGTTCAGGTATGGTTCCTACTTCTACGTTTGTCATTTCTTTTGCTTGTAGCCGGATTAAGGTATTGGTGTCTTGGAAAATTTTGCATTATTTTTGTACTCTAGACTGGTTGTTATCGTCAAACAAGCTGCCTAATGATATATCACACTGACAACATTATTGTACCAGGAAAGACATTACTTGCAAAAACACTTGCTCGGTTTGTGAATGTACCCTTTGTTATTGCTGATGCAACAACGTTAACCCAGGCAAGTTGATTGCTGGCTTTTCTACCACCATTTTGTTTAGGATAACTAAAATTTCACGAAATCATCATTCATCTTTCATAGACTTTTTGTTTGTCTGTTGAGTTGTGCCATCATTGTTGTTTCCATTGCTGGAAAAATATGGAGTATACATGAATTAGATGGCTATGTTCCATTAGGATTGTTTTATAAAGCTTACTCAATTACGTTGCATTCAGTTTTTATCTGTCAGACGGTTGCAATAACCAGTGATAAACTTGAAGGCATTGAATGACAAAAATATCGTATTCTGCAAACTTCACCCTTGATCTTTAGTAGTTTATGACTTCTAGATTTTAACTTCTTTCTTTATATCTATTCCACTCATACTTAAAGAGGCAAGTTCTTCTCTTCTGCAGGCTGGTTATGTTGGAGACGATGTTGAATCAATCCTATATAAACTGCTTACGGTATGGTTCGTGTTTTCCACCGGTAATCTTATTAACAGGGTCAAAACCATTATTTGCTTTGTTAGTTGCAATCATGTGCAAATTGTGTGTTTTTGGATATCCCCTAAATATCTTGACTTTATTATTTCTATTCATTTTGTTCTTTTTCATGTTTGTGCACTTATTATAGATGGATTTTGTGCTATAGAATCATTCCCTTTTGTGTTGTGGGCCTTGTGGCAAATTTTCACTTTTGGTTATTATTTTATTCTTGGATATTTGCCAGGGCTTGTAATTTTTGTTTGATAGGAGTGGGGCTTGTAATTTTGTACAGGTGTGATATATGTAGAAACATGCTTAAAACTTGTTCGTTGCTGAAGATGAAGATTCCCATTCTGTATTTATTTGTACTTAATATGGTTTTGTAAGAGCTAGATTTTTTATGTTTCTAATACTTTGTTAAAGTGAATTCGTAAAACAACCTTGCCTCAAGTCCTTGACCCTTTTTTTAATGTTTGCCTTGGTTTCCAAATTCCAACAGCTCAGTCTTTGTTCACATAATGACTTTGGCTAGAGATAGTTATGTTTTGATTTTTGACTACTCTAGAGTGTATGGCTTCCTCTCTCTCTTATACCACTGAGAACTGTCTATACTCAGAATGTATTCTTGTTGTGTATGACTCCTCTAGTGCCTGGCAGCATAGTTGTCAAACTGGGAATCGTATTGAGAGTCAAAATGGTTTTTACTGGATCATGAATTGAGTCGAATGCTCCGATCATGGTTTTGAAAATTCATATAGAATACATATATATATGCCTTTGTATGAGAAAGATTTGTCATAAGAGTGAGTATTTTAGGCCTAAATCATATTGTCTTAAGTGATGGATTGAGGATTATGTGGTGTCATAGGGAAGACCCTTGCTTATAGTGGAAGAGATGTTGATCTGATTGACCTGGCTTTTTTCTTTTTTGGGAAAGAATTCAAATAAGTGTTAGAATTCAAATAAGTGTTAGGAAGTCTTTAGGATTAGTAATTTATTATGGGACATCTTTTGTCTATGACTCTGTCTCCCTCTATTACAAGTTTGTGATGTCATGATATAATAATCCATCACATAGGAATTCATGCAAACAAGATTACAACCTCTTGGGTTTATTGACGACGTTTGTGTTTTGTACCAAAATTGAAGTCCATCTACACCTGTGTAAAATGGGCCATAAAACCGAATGTTATGTAGAAATAATTAAAACAATTCGAATTCGTTTTCTTGATGGTATAGCAATGAGCATCTGGATGATACTAGGAAAGATCAACTAATAGAAAAAACAACTACTAGTCTAGACTAATAGTTGGGTACTTGAGTGCTCCTTGTTGTTTGGATCTTGACTGGGTATTAGACCGCCTTTGATAGACTTTTGGGTGACAGTATTCTTCTATCATCATCATCCAATGGTAAGCAATAATATTTTTGCAGTTAATGTAATCCGAAAACTCACCTCGAAAGGCTTTAATACCTAAATTGCCACCTTTTTCAAACATCTCACTTAATGACTTCAAATTATTCCTTTAGCAAGTTGAACATGATAAAGGAATCGATTTTAGCGAGCATCTAACGAATCGCACAATACATATCTAGAACTATATGATTTTTCTGTTCCAATGATTCGTCCGCAGATACAAATCAATAGGTTGGTGTATTGAATCAAATCATGCTACATGGCATATCTCTGGTGTGATTGTTTATCATATGTTTCCTGGTTCTGTTAGTTGACGTTGGAAAAGTGTCTACCGATTGCCTGCAAGTAAAAGCGGTTGAGTCAGGATTTGGGACATTAGGAAGCAGGACAGATTTTAGTATGCAAGATGGAAGCGTGCTAAGCAAATAACAATAAGGCATCTTTGACGCGTGTATTTTGAGTCTGATTTGGCGATGTATGGAATCAGATCGGTACTTCTCCGTGCTGGCTATCAGGGTGACGAACTAAGTGTTGTATGAATAACTTGTGATTTAAAACATGCTGCTGTGTTTGTTTGTTTTTTGGCAATTTGACACACACAATTGTTTTTGTGTTTCATTTTCTTGGTTGTTTGATCTTAAGGTGTTGCATCATACTGGGTGTTTGTCAAGATACACACTTTTGTCTCTTTGTTTATTATTTGGTTTGAAATTTTAGTTTCTTCTTTTTCAGTTTCCCAATTGCTAGACCTTTCCTTAATCTGCGAACTTAAATAACTCAGCTCTCGAATTTGGCATGAAGGTTGCAGAGTTTAATGTACAAGCAGCTCAACAAGGGATGGTTTACATAGATGAAGTTGATAAGATTACCAAAAAGGTTTGGCCTTTTTAAAATTTATTATTGGATTTTTTATTGCTAGGTTGGTACGCCTTTTTAGACTTAAAAGCTTTGGAAATCATTTTTGCAGGCTGAGAGCTTAAACATAAGCAGAGATGTTTCTGGAGAGGGTGTCCAACAGGCATTACTGAAAATGCTGGAAGGAACTGTGAGCGCATTAACTTTCTGATTCTTGTTATCGTTTTTGTGAATTTATTATCATTTTTGTTTCTTTAGGATGTTGAATCCTGAACTTATTCAACCTGTTTTGCTGATGTGTTCTTATAATACAATTACTCCGTCAGACTGTATGTGAGGGTCTTGGAGTCTTCGTGGGTGGCTACTGTTATTTTTTCTTTAGGCTGGCTATGGTTGATGTCATACTATTGTGCTGTGTCATAATGTGTTTTCTATTGATGAAGGCTGAAGAGAGCTTTAAGGTACTAGCTGGGGGAGGATGTGGCTGACAAGTGACAACATACTGTGACATGGATTCAGTATATTGATAAGGAAGATTGATTATTTGAGTCACACAGTAATTTTTATAAATACTCAATTCAAAGTTTTTAGTTTTACTGTACTTGTGTCTGCCACCTTCAGATTTCTTTGTTGGTCAAGAAGTCAAAAAGTCTTAGATGACCTATGAGTGCATCTCCTTTGGAACCAGAAAGCATTTAATATGCTAGGTAGTTATGTTGCCATGTACCAGCTGTCTGTAGAGCTCTATGTAAGTGTCATGTAGTAGGTAATGAAAATTAATTTGTCAGAAGAATAAATATGAATTAAGAAGAAAACCAGTGTCAATGATGGAGGAGTTGGATGCAAGGGACTCTAACTTGTCTCTCTATTCTAGCCCTAATATCTTACTTCTGAAAATTAGAGAGCCAACTAAAGTGGATACTAAGAAAGTGATAGTGTTTACCCTGCCTGGAACCTCTCTAAGCAATTGAGTATACTTGACCTCATCTAAAGTACAACCAATCTATGGTGTCAGAGCTTGTCCAACATTGGTTAGTTATACCTCCAAGAACTAGTTTATGATCCTCTATTGTAACAACTTCCAAGATTTTTATAATAAATCCAAGATTTTTATAATAAAATCAAAATATTTCCCTGGTAATTGTTTTAAAATTCTCTCAGAAAATTTAGTACTGCAGCAATTCATTCACAAAGCAAGAATACTACTGGACAAGTTTATGGATAAGAAATCTCACGAAGCCAGTAGATAATAGTCGAAACAATATGAACACGTCAAACAGAACATGTACCTGGCTCGCTCAGTAACATGTCAAGTGCCCCCAAGGCCGTATCATGTGTGCTGCTTGGGCCGGATAAGAATAACAATTACTCCTCAGGGCCACAATACCTTTATCCCACAAACCGTATGCCACCAATTGCTCCTCTACATGAATTGATGCACCAATCAGATCCACAGAATTCTTCAAAGACGCCAATACACGTCATGATTCTAACGAGATTTCATGTGTTCTACTAAATACCAACAAACGATCATGGGGATTACAAAACCAGAATAGCAATGAAATTACTCCAGAAAGCATATTGTATGGACCCAGTTATGTCACATCAAGATCAACACAACTAGATGCTTCGATTTACGACTGTCCGAATAAGATGCCAAAATATATGATGATATGATCAATCAAAATATTTTCCATTGTTGATCTTTGCCCTCTTTATAGTCTTGTGCTCTTTTATCTCTTTGAGTAGTATCAATGCCGATATCCAAGTCTCTATTATAGTCTTGTGCTCTTTTACTAATAGCACATTTGGCTGGCTGCATCAGAGTGCATAACATGATGTGTTCTTTCTGCTATTATTGCTCTTTGATTTTCTCTCTCATGATATTTGGAATGCGCTGCCATTGGCGTGTCGAATTGTTTATATGCATATGGACTTCTTTTCATTTATCAGTAGAATATGCCTTTTTCCAGATAGTGAATGTACCTGAAAAGGGGGCAAGGAAGCATCCACGGGGCGATAGCATTCAGGTACTTCAAGCCAAAATGTGTTCTGATCCCGCCTTTCACTTTACATGTCTTGCGTGTGTTTATAGTTTGTGAAGCCCTTATTTCAATCATATTGCTAATTTTCTGTTTCTTATTGCAATGTCTAATGCTCATAGCTTCAAGACTGGATATATTTTCATGCCAAGGCACATTCTTAATGTGAATGTTGCCTAAGATTAGGTTTTTTACTTCCACCCTATCCGCTGCTGATTTGTTTTGATATTTTGCAATTGCCATTATATTGGTCTTTCGTAACTTAAAGATTCCTCCTTAGAGACCCGAAATTTTAAGAAATATCAACTTGAATGGGAAGGTCTTCACTAATGTTACCAACAAATAGACGATTGAAAAAAAAAAAATTTGTTACCAACAAATAGGAATACCCTATGTATTCATGTTTTGGAATGCTGTTCCATCATGTAGATTTCATTCTATAACTAAGAATTTAGTGATACCATTTATGTTCTAATTTACCTAATTATTTTCCGTAGAAAAGAGAAAAGATTGATAATGAAACACTAAAGGCTAGATAGCCTGGGGTTTGGCATGACAACATAAGAAAATGAGTCATCATAATGCTCTGAGGAATTATTTTCTACATGATAAATTCAAAGAAGCATATAGTATGGCCTAATCTTTTTTTTTTTTTTTTTTGCCAAATAAGCTTCTTTCAGTTTGCGAGGACATAATAAGACAATTGCTGGGTACATCGGGTAAAGAATGGGCTTCCAAGCCAAGGGAGCCACTTTGGGCAAGTAATCCTGTGCTTTGAAGCGGATGAAAATAGGTGAGGCCTTAGGAAAATAGGTAAGGCCTCAGGGCCAGATGGTATTCCTACTGAAGTGTGGAACAGTCTAGGTGCAATGGGGGTGTTTTGGTCGACAAAATTATTCAACAAGATTATTATGATTAGAAAGATGCCTGACGAGTGGAGGAGGAGCACCTTAGTACCTATATTTAAGAATAAAGAGGATATTCGAAGTTGCAACAACTATAGAGGCAGTAAGTTGATGAGCCATACAATGAAGCTGTGGGAAAGAGTTATTGAGCATCATTTGAGAATGGTGACATCAGTATCAGAGAAGCAATTTGGATTTATGCCGGGTAGATCGACCATGGAAGCAATTTATTTGTTGAGGAGGTTGGTAAAAAAGTATAGTGGGAAGAAGAGGGATTTCCATATGATTTTTATAGATTTAGAAAAAAGCCTATGATAGGGTACCCATGGATATCATTTGGTGGGTTTTGGGGAAAAAATGAGTGACAAAGGGATATATCGACGTGGTTAGAGGCATGTATGAAGGTGCCGTTACTACTATTAGGGTGTGTTTGGTTCGCTGGAATTGAAAATGGAATGGAAAAGAAATTCCAATGAAACTCTATTCCCATGTTTGGTTTGTAAAAATTAGATGGAATACGAATTCTGTATAGAATCACTATTCCTCCTAATGAGGGAATTTACATTCCATAGAAAAAGTATGGAATTCTAATTCCAGAACTTATCCAACTCACGTCAACGTATACCGAAAAGAAATTTCGGCGCTGACTATCCCCGATTGAAGAGCTCTCTCTCTCTCTCTCTCTCTCTCTCTCTCTCTCTCTCTCTCTCTCTCTCTCTCTCTCTCAGCCGCGCTCATAGCTCTCCTCCACTCTGCCCCGCCGATTATGCCCCATCGATGGCCCCACCACAGCACCGTCGTCGTCCCCTCAAACGGCCTCACGGAAGCCGCCGCCGTGGAAGCGGAAAAGTAACGGTTACAGCTACCTACGCAGTACGACCCTTGCCACCATTTGATTCATGTTTGAATTCTTCAGAAGTTTGCAGCTACCTACGCAGCAAAATCGGTGGAGGAGAAGGTGGGGGCTGTGATTTAGTGTATCGCATCGTCTTTTTGGCTTTTGGCTCAGTTTTTGGTTTGTAATATTAAACTCATTCCAGAATCGTTTTTCTTTTTTTTCCCCAAACAATAGAATGTTGAGTAGTATAAGACAAAAGTCACAAATTCTCGATTCCTAGCTACAACCAAACATTGGAATGGCAATGACTATTCCAATCTCAATTCCTCTAATTCCATTCCATCTTCAATTCCATTCCAATTTACATTCCATTCCATCTAACCAAACGTAACCTTAGATCACCAGTAGGGGAAACAAGTGAATTTCCAATTACAGTAGGGTTACACCAAGGGTCTGCTTTGTGCCATTGTCTTTTCGCCTTAGTTATGGAAGAGTTGACTAGAGAAATTCAGAATGATATTCCGTGGTGCATGTTGTTTGCAAATGATATTGTCCTAGTGGATGAAACTGCAAAGGGGGTTAATGCTAAATTAGAAATTTGGAGAGAAGCATTGGAGTCCAAAGGATTTAGGATAAGTAGGAGTAAAACCGAGTACATGCACTGTAAATGTAGTGACAATGGAAGGGCCCAAACAGAAGAAGTGATGATTCAGGATCAAGAGCTACCAAAAAGTGAGCACTTTAGGTATTTAGGTTTAATATTTAGCAAGGATGGAGAGATTATGGACGTTGTAAACGATAGGATCCAAGTTGGGTGGCTCAAGTCGAGAGCCACTTTAGGTGTATTGTGTGATCGAAGGATGCCTAGCAAACTGAAAGGGAAGTTTTATAGAATTGCTATCAAACCAGCGATGCTTTACGGGACGGAGTGTTGGCCTATCAAGAAGCAACGAGTAAGATGAGTATAGCTGAAATGAGGATGTTGAGGTGGATGTGTTGCAAGACTAGGAGTGATAGAATTAGAAATGAGACTATTCGTGAAACGGTAAGAGTTATACCTATACAGGATAAGTTGCGGGAAAATAGATTGAGGTGGGTTGGACATATCTATCGTAGACCTCCAAATGCAGTAGTCAAGAAGAGTGATATGATAGTAGTGGATAGTAGGGCTAGGGGAAGAGGAAGACCTAAATTGATTTTGGATGCCGTCATACGAAAGGACTTGGGCTTACTAAACCTAAGTGAAGAGGTCGCCCTAGACAGAGCTCAATAGAAAAATAGGATTCATGTAGCCAACCCCAATTGATTGGGACATAAGGCTCGGTTTGGTTTTAGATGTCCGTCGGTTGCAGAAACCTCCACAAACGCCAAAAATATGATGGGAATGGCTTTTTCACTCTACTAGTCTGCTAGGTTGGATGCATTCTCTTGTCAAGCCTGTTTAATTTGCTTAATTAGTGGAGTTTCATAATTAGCGCAATAATCTTCTGTTAAAGCATCCAACTCAAAACCAATTGGCAATGAGTGGAGAGGCTGCCTATGCTCATATACTCGCTTTGGAGGTTATAATTAACCAATGTGGGATAAGCTCTAACACTCTCCCGCACGTGCGACCCCTGACCCGCACGTGGAGAGATAAACAACGATTCAATACATACGACAATTATCAACCATCAATGACAAACTAAGGGGAACCAACCATCAACAACATAGAGTCTTGTCCCAAAGCCTCCGAAAGCCTAGCTCTGATGGCTGATTAACCGATTTACATTTTTTTAAAAACTTTATTAATTAAAACGCGTGTTTTTAAACTTTATTCATAGAATACGTGAAAACGTTATTAGAAAACACGTTTTCTGAAAATCGTGTTTCCGGAACACGCTTCCTGCAGTGATTATGATGGATTAACCCAAAAATTTAATTAATCCTAATTCACCTCAAAAACGTGTTTTGTAAACACGCTTTTTGAAGTCATGTATGGGAACCACGTTTCTTACTTAAAATATGTGTCCGCCTACATTTAGACTTTATTTTCCTCTTTTAGACGACTTCATCTTCTTCCTAGTCATCTGCGACTCAACCTCCAGCCATTTTCACCGATTGTCTCAACAGCTCCGGCCCTCCGTCACCGGTGGCCGACCTGTGTCCTCTCAAGCTTGGTTTCTTTAGATTTTTAACGAGGAGGCGAACGGCGCAGTTGTTGGATCGGGTCTCCGGCGCCGGTGATTGAACATCGCCTTTGTCTGCGTTAGAGAACTAGGGGAATGAACATTGGTGTTTGCCTCTGTCTGGGTTCTGTGATGGAAAGAATCTGATGGCCTTTGAAAATCTGATGTGTTGCCACCAGAGGCAAGGCCGGAGCTCCATAACACTGTTCCACCGAACAAAACATTAAAAACGTGTTTACAAAACACGTTTTTAGAAAGTGTGTTTACTAAACACGTTTCGAGTTGAATTATAATTAACTTATTTTTTTGGTTAATCTGTCTTAACCCACGGTGAACGTGAAACCGAAACACGTTTTTTAGAAAGCGTGATTTACAAACACTTTTTCACGTATTTTGGGAATAAAGTTAAAAAAACACGCGTTTTATTTAATAAAGTTAAAATAAAAAAAAAAACCGTAAATCGGTTAATGGGCCAGCTCTGATACCATGTTATTTGAAAGAGGGAAAGAAGTGTATAGTATGTTAATTAACCCTAACACAATATAACTTTATTTATATATGAGCATCTTTTTACAGGACTCAACCTAATCTATGTGAGACAAAGACTAAACATTATTCTAACATGTTCCATGCTCGATGACCTTCAGTTTAGGTTTGCTTTATCTTAGCACTGCAGCATGTCCTCATCTTATCCATTTTTGTTATATAGTGTGGGCCATTGCTCAGTCAATATTATCTATTTATGTTCCACTTTTCTGCAGATAGATACAAAAGATATCCTTTTTATTTGCGGTGGGGCATTTGTTGATTTGGAAAAAACTATTTCAGAGAGGTAACTCGTACTTCTAATGTTATTTCACTATCTTAAACTTCTATTTAATGTAATTGGCGTCGTGTGGAGTTGGAGGAAGGTTTAAGCATTGAGATTTTATGTGGTGGTTTGCCAGACGGCAGGACTCTTCAATTGGGTTTGGAGCACCCGTTCGTGCTAACATGAGAACGGGTGGATTAACTGATGCTGTACTAACGTCATCGTTACTAGAATCTGTGAGAATCAACACCTTGTCATCCATGCGATTGAAATTCTGAAATTGCTTTTGCTTTAGAGATTCGACAGACAGCAACTTCCAAAAATATCTAATTTCTGTTTCCTACCTCTTTGGAGCTCAGATACCTCTACATGCCTGAATAATTATGGTTGTATTTTCAGGTTGAAAGTAGTGATCTTATTGCATATGGCCTCATACCAGAGTTCATTGGGCGTTTTCCTATTTTGGTTAGCTTGTCAGCTTTAACTGAGGACCAGCTTGTTCAGGTAAATTAATCTAGCCTATAATCTGATTCATTCCGTTCTGCCTTCCTCCTGTAGTTCTGTACTTCTCCTTATGGATTGGTATCATGGGCTCACGTCCACGGAAATTAGTTGTCAGAATCGCACGATTCATGATTCGATTCACGATTCAGGTGATTCGAGGTTTATATAAAATCGGTGGTGAATCGAACGATTCACAGCTTTATTCACGTTTTGACGGTTCATGCAAAAATGATAGGAATCTATAGGTGAATCAAGATAGATTCATCACAATTGTTGCATTTGACAATATAAAACCACTTTTTGAGGTTTTACTTGAATTTATCTTATACTCCCTCCGTCTGGATTTGTTTGTATACTTTTTCAAGTCCCAAAATGTTTGTCCATTTTCAAAAGTCAAAGGATAAAGTATGGTAAGATTACTTTTTTGCCCCTTAAAACTTAAAATAACAACTCAAAAACCAATTTAATTTAATTTTTTTGAGTACACTACCATAACAAATATGCATTGAAAACAACCAATGAACACTTAGCACATTTACAAACAATGAATCTTTTCGTGTATTGCTCCATTGCCTATTTACACTTAACCCATTTACACTTCACTTTTAGAACAATTTCACAAAATGAGTTCTTCAATTCAAAATGACTTAAAAAACAACTTAGTAGACTGAAGAACTGTTCCAAAAAGTTTGCAGAAGCCATGATTGGTTAGATTTCTCCATATTCTATTACGAAGAGAAGAAATTTCAACGGGAGAATCCATGATTTATTGAACACAAGGGCTTAGAGAGAACAAACAGTTGGAGTGATTGGGTTTAGAGTAAACAAAAATAATGTGGGAATAGTTGGTTGGAGAGAGAGATGTGTATGGAGTGGATAAGGAATACAGAGTTGTTTGGGGAAAGAAGTGTTTTAGGGAAAGAAGGGTTTTAAAAGGAGGGAGTCACTTTGAATTTTTTGAGGGATTTTTTTGGTGCATTCACGGCCAATTTCAATGCCACATCCGTATCTTTTGGCACCTTAATTTTCAGAGCCCATCTTTCATTCAAATTCAAGTTCCTCAGTTTGCGGGTAGAATTTTGATTTGGAGCCAAAAATTTCTCGAGTAGAAATAAATGACGGAGGAATCCCAAAACGGACTAACAAATCCGAACGGAGGGAGTAGAAAAGAAAGAATATAAGATCATATGTACCTTTTAAGAACGAAAAACCTTATCACCATGCAAAGTTTGTTAATGTTTGTTGATCGGTATTTATTCTGATCCAGGGCTTTAAGTCTCAGACTAACCCACATATGTTGCCATATAAGCTAGTGTCGGGCCGTTTTTCCACCATCTCTCTTAAAACCAATTGATGTTAAGAAGGATTTCAATTAAGTCTTTTATGACATTCGACATCGCACCCGCAAGTCTGTTTGTAGAGCAGTCGCAGGGAATGTCATTGTGTAACCAAATCCATGGGGGCACTCCGGGCCCAACCATCTATCCCTCACGATGACTCTCCCGCGACTCGAGCCCATGACCTTCTGGCTCTGATACCACTTGTCGGACCGCTTTTCCACCATCTCTTCTAAAACCAATTGGTGTTAGGAAGGGCTTCAATTAAGTCATTTATGGCATTTGACATCACACCTGTAGCAAGTGACATTGTGTAACCAAATCCATGGGGGCACTCTGGGCCCAACAGCTAGTTTCATACCTATTAGGCTACAAACTTTTTTTTTGTCAAAGCTATCTTTATCATCTACATGTCCATATCTATTTTATTATAGTATTTATTTTCCTATTACGTACAAGTGTCTTTTCTATTAGACCACATAATCATCAAATAATACAAAACAAACTTAAAAATTGATTTAAGGCTAAATTATTCAGTTTTACAATATATCTTTATTATATAGGCGCATGGATACATTTTCCAATGTATTTTTGAATTTGGGACCGAATCGCGATGATTCACAATTCGATTTGATTCGTTTCTCGATTTAAAAAAGGGTCAATCCAATTTTCGATCCGATTCGCGATTTGACAACCTTTATTTTTTGGATGGAATAGATTATTTGAAACCTACACTGCCCTGCCCCTAGTTAAATTGGGAACAGTATGCCGGAATCAGGATACAGGTAGGCATGGTATTTTAGCTTTGAGGAAAAGACTAAGGTGCTCATCTTTAGTGGTCTTGTCTTTCTGTAATTTTTTACTAAACAAGGGCAGCGATGTTTTTTTCCTGTAAAGAGGCTTGCCGTCTTTCCTAGTTTGATGCAGTAAACTGGCACATACACTTTTCTGTCCTGTGATGGATGATGGAGTTTTTGTTAGAGCATCTCCAACCCATCTCCAAAACTACATTTTGGAGTACCAAATCTCCATTTTGGGAACAAAGCCACTCCAACCCACACCTTCATTTTGGAGGCCCATTTTGAATCGCATATGGAGGCTCCTCCATGAAATGGAGATTGATCTCCATTTATTAAAATGCATAGTTTTTAGTATATGTACATGCAATGTCTTTGAATTTGGTATCGTTGAAAAGGCTTCGACGCTACCTTGAAAATGAGACCAATATTTGATAAAATTACTAAGTGTTTTGAAAAGGAATAAATGTTGATTTGAAAAATAGATATAGAAAAAGAGTATTGGGGTTGGACCGGTGGAGTGTGTATGAGTAGTAACATGCTCTAAAATGGAGAAATGGAGGGAGTTAGGTTGGAGTTACTCTACCTATGGTGAAAGCTGAAGCTTCTCATAAACCAGCTTTTCTCAGTTTTCGTTAGCTGGTTTTTTCCTATAAGCAGAAAGCAGCGAAAAAAAGGTCATAAGCTGCCGCCTGCCGCACTTAAGTGGGCATCAAACACCCTCTTAACCGTTTTCGGTTGTCATGTTCCCAAAAAATTTCTTAACCTTGTGGGTGCAAAAAAAAAGTCGTAGATAACTGCATGATGGAAGAATACATCAAATGTTGCAAAAGCACATGCTTTTAACTCAGGAGTGTGTTATATATTAGGCATTACTCTTCATGTTTAATCTATGTTAGTAAATAATGAAACTTCATCTCCCATATTTTTCACTATGACGACGACGTGTTCAAAAATCATAAAGTTGTGGCAAAAATCTTGTAGCTCTTATATGTAATCGTTTCTTTTCTAAAAAGAGCAACTTTCTAGATGATTTCTTTGGCAATGGCACTTTTACCATCTGCCTATTGGCT
Source organism: Vaccinium myrtillus (assembly GCA_016920895.1). Lineage (NCBI taxonomy): Eukaryota > Viridiplantae > Streptophyta > Magnoliopsida > Ericales > Ericaceae > Vaccinium > Vaccinium myrtillus. The sequence continues at coordinate 24,223,207 of CM029271.1, forward strand.
TTTCCACAGCACAAAGTCTGTGAATTCTGCTTGGAGGTTGACTTATGAAATGATTCGGTCATTTTTTCTCTTAATCTTTTCCTGAACTTTATAACCTCAAAATGGAGGTGGGTTGGGCGCCCCCCTGAAATACATTTATGTTCATCTTGCTGGGAATTGATGCTATACAATTATCAGAAGCGCCTTATAGACATACTGGCATTTTTCTTTTTCTTTCATGGCAGGTCCTCACAGAACCAAAACATGCTCTTGGTAAGCAGTACAAGAAGCTGTTTAGCATGAACCATGTAAGCGTTTGGCCTATTTTGTCCCTTATCAAGGACTGATGCTCTTCCCTTCTCTCCACATACGGTATTTGATTTAAATAGATTGTCTCCGTGTGCTTAATGTGCAAGCCTTTGTCATCTTCAGGTGAAGCTACATTTTACAGAGAGGGCGCTGAGGAGTATTGCAAAGAAAGCAATAGTTAAGAATACTGGTGCAAGGGGTTTAAGAGCAATACTGGAAAGCATTCTAACTGAAGCCATGTATGAGGTACTACGAAGCACTCCAAAGATTGCCGTATCTGTGTCAGACACGACACATGACACACAGTGGCATGTTCACTAAGTGTTACTAATTTTTATGGTGCGACACGCTGGGGACCCCGGTGACATAGTGGGACACATGCAGGACATGGCAGGGTCATTTTATGAATTTTAGAAAGTTTTTCAGGATAAAATATTTACCATCAAGCCAAAAGTGTTGTATAAGATACGTGTGAAGGCAGTCAAGGCACACACCTTTGGTTGATAATGTATTCAAAATGAGTTCCAACCTAAATAGTTGGTGGTTGCTAAGTAGGTTTGCATAACCAAATATGAGTACTCAACAATTGTTGTGTCCCCTGCCCTGTATGTGTCCCTATTTTTTAAGAATTTCCATCTACTGTATTCGTGTCTGGCCCCGCCGTGTCGGTGTCCGTATCTGTGCTACACAGGGTTGTGGTACTTTAGGAGCAGCATGTTGCTGTATATCCGTGCTAACCATTTATGTCCTTTACTTGTTATATTATTTGCTTATGGAACGATATGAATTGTCTATTTCAGACTCCAGATATCAGGACGGGAAATGATAGAGTAGATGCTGTTGTTGTGGATGAGGAGTCAGTGGGTTCAGTAAATTCTCCAGGATGTGGGGGCAAAATTCTTCGTGGAGATGGGGCCTTGGAGCGTTACCTTGCCATGGCTAGGTTGAAAGAAAATGGGGTATGGAATCACTCTACCCCTCTTTTTCTTTTCCCCTACTAAGTATAGTTATAACGAATAAGGTTGAAACAGATATTTCTCTTTATTTGGTAACCATCAGACTTTGTTTTGAATGCTTTCAGCAAAATGGTGAGACGGATGGGGAGTTGCAGGAGGGTGATTCATATGTCTCATCTAGAGCGATGAGCTTGTAATGTTCCCACGGCGAGCCCATTGGTGACATGCGTAAAACGTTGCATCTTGTTGTATTGTAAAAGATCACATTGATCAGCTGGTGTAATTATCCCCTTGTTTATCTGCATAGCATTCGATTCTATTTAGGTCACAATAATTAGTAAAGCGAAGTAAATGAGAGCAGAAAAATAGGATTTACTCAACAAGCTTGTGCAAATAACTTGGGTGGATTGCACCGACCCATTTCTTCTTTCTGATTTGATGTAGTTCTGTCCTCAACTAATTTGAAGATATTCAACTTTTCACATGCTTTAATCCTTGACTCTCTTTAACCAACTAGGGTCAAACTTAGAAGATCAAATGATCATATAGTCGTCGTGCGCATGGCATCGATTTTGAGTTTGATTACTGTTTCGCGTGAGAACGACAAATTGTGCCAAATTTGGGTGTAAATAGGAGCTGATCTCGTAGCCCATCTTTTATTGGCTATTTATTTCTTTCCCATTATTGGTGCTATTTCACGGAGTTGTGTAGGTCTTGTAATTATGGATGTAATTCTCCTACCGTTTGATTTGAAAAAAAAAAGAAGTAATTGTTGCCTCTCTTTGGCGTTGTTCTATTGCTTTCAGTAACCTCCATTTGGATCAAACAAGTCATGGGTTTCATTTTTCTGGCAAAACGTAAGAACATCAAATATCATGGTTTGTTTACAAAGAAGGCGGGAAGATAGAGTACATCATATTAACAACTGGCAAAAAAGCGAAAATGGATTCGTATTTCTCTAATAGCTACAAATCCGTATTTTATCTCAATATCCCAGTAGCATCTCGTTTTTTTTTTTTTGATTAAGTAGGGTCTCGAATTGAGGAAACCAATGCTAGGAGACAAGACGGCTGTGGAAAACTGGAAATACGTTTCCAAGAACTTTCCCGTGCCCGCATCTCACCAAACGATCAAGCAATCTCACTTCGATCCCTTTCAAAAAATCTCACTTCGGTAGGGCATATCTGGTTGTCATCGGTCAGACCTTCATGCTGGTTTGCTTGATTTTTGGGTTGTAGCTTAAAGGTTACACTTTTTGTTTGTTCATGGATGCTGGGTTGGCTTTTGTTCATAGATTTCTCCTCATTTGGTCTCTGTTTTTGTAACGCCCCCAAAATTTGGGTTTGTTAATAATGAATACATAAATAATAAATAGGGTTTTACAACAGTAACCCAAAAGATATTACATAATCTTCTTGCCTAATACAGACATTCTCTACAGGGTTGACTAGGTTTCTCTATTCCATCACACGGTCGACCATTCCGGCGGAATCCTGCTCTGCTCCGTAGGCCTTCAAGCCATAGTACTCCTCCTGTTCATCTCTATAGTCTGGCATAATACGTCAGAGTCGCAGAGCAACATCGTGGTATTATGCCAGGGTTACACGAATGCAACACCGTGAGCGATAACGCCCAGTAGTTCACTATGCTAAACGTCTAAGTAGCAATTCTAGAACAATAAGTTCATAAACAGTATATAAAACTTGTGAACAGTAAACCATGCAATACATCATGCGTGTCTAAGCGGATCAGAGTAAACATGCGCAGTAAAAGTAATTCATTTCAGTGTCTCAAAACAGTGTCTCGTGTCAGTTTCTCAAAACAGTAACTCTTATCAATTTCCCATTTTTGGCATTCTTCTTCAAATTTCAACCAAGTCAAATATCTCACACCACTCTGAAAGTTATTGGTCCGTTTCCGCCTCCTTTCAGCTGACGGTACCAACCTTCCCGCTCGAGATTCCGGTTGTCGTGCATCACTGAACCTAACCAGTCTCTTTGCACGATCCGTTCACCTCGCGACTCACACGAGATAGTCCTGGCTTCCTCGTCTTACTGATCCCCACAGTATGTTTCAAGGCCCGTACTATGTGTTGTGCATGCTTAGCCCTTACCACCAAGTTCACTCCACGAAAATGGGGCGGTGCCTCGCTGCACTACCGTACTAATTCCAATCCTCTAAGTTCTCCCCGCGGAACTTGAGGTGGCATCTATTCATCTTATCACATTTCATTTCATTTCATTTCCCAAAAATTTCATTTCTCATTTCAAAACCCATTTTCATTCTCATCTCTATTTTCTCATTAACAGTTATTCGGTTTCACGACCGGTGTCGTATTTTATCGCGTACGTGCTCAATGCCACATGCTCAAAATCATGCTCAGCTCATGCAATATTCCATAATTTCTCTCTAAAAATCACATTTTTCCAAATATACATTTCTCACATAAAATCATGCATTAAAAATATACCAACTCTCTAAAATATATTGTTTCCTCTAGAAACTTTTCCCACATAAAATCATGTATCTTAATGCACTAATTTCCTTCAAACATAATATTCCTTCTAAAAATCTTTGCACATAAAATCATATATTTAAAACTCTCCAAAAATAATATTTCCAATTCTCTCAAATAAAATATATTTCTCAACAAAAAGTCTCATTTCTTCCTTGTCCTCTTTCAAAACTATTTTATTTCTTTCCAAAAGAAATAAAACCAATCAACTTGCTCTTTCTAAAAATAGTTTAAACAAAACTCTTTTCTAGAAATCTCTTGCTAAAAATCCACCACAACTAATTGTGGACTTTCTAAAAATATATAAATCTCTCCAAAAATATACTTTCTATTTTTCTAGAAACTCTCTTTCTAACAATCTCAAGTAAAACATCTTTTTCATATCTAGTAAAAATCACAATTTTCTTTCTAGAAAATTTGATCAAATAAACTCACAAATATTTTAGTAAAACCTTTCTAGAAATCAATTATGAAAAACCCTCTCTTCATATTTATTAAATAAAACTCCATACTTTCTTACCAAAAATAAACAATAGCATCTCTTTCTAATAAGAACAAATTCATCATAAAAATAAATTATTCCACTTATTTAAGAAAAACACTTCAAACAACAACCAATGAGTTAATCAACCAAGATCAACTAATTCTTCCAAGAAATATCAACAAAATAATACTAGAACCTTGTCTAGTGAAAAACAAAACACATCTTCTAATTAACTTCTAATAACTTCTAATCACTTTCTAATCACCTTCTAATTACTTCTAATTTTACTAATCCACTTCTAATTTCATGAAGAACTATACTAATTAGAACTTAATAAACATTCTTGTTAATCTTTTCAACAAGGAATCCTCTTTCTAAATTACTAAGAAACATGTTAAGCAACTTAACACATGCATAAATTGAATTAATCAAACTCTAAAATCATACTTAGAAACTAAATTAGAACAACTTATTAGAACTAGAATTTACTAATTAGATGAGTAGTATAGTAAACTACCTTGATTTCCGGGTGTAAACCGGAAGCCGAAAAGCTATCCTTTGGTGTAAAAACTCCTAAATCTTCCTAGCTTACCTACTAATTAACTTAGTAAGTAGCTAATTAGCACCCTAATAAGTTGGCTAAAAGGTGGTAGAAGTAGTTGGTTTGTGGGAAATTTGGAGACAAACAAATAGGGAAAGGATAAAAGTGGACCAAAGAACAATTGGTGGGCCTATTTATAGCCAAAGTGACCCCTCCCTCTTTCACTTGAAAATTTCGGTACTCCCTCTTCATTTGGCCGAAAGTTTCATGCATGTGGGATGAGTAAATGATGCATTAACTAGCACATGGCAAGTGCACCAAGGTGGCACTCTAGGTTTAGGCTAGGAATCTAGGCTAGGTCCTAGGTAGGAATCTAGGTACTTTGCTAGATGAACCAATATGGGGTAAATTCAAGGTATCCTACGTGGGGATCAATGGTGGGGAAAAATTAGCCTCTCGCTGTGTAGGTTTTCGCATGGTCACCTTTGTTACGGGGCGTTTTTAGGACCAAATTCACCCAATGTGCATGTGAATGCATTAAATGGCTAAGAGTAGCCCTAACTAGCTATAACTAGGTGGGAATATTCTTCCCTAAATTAAGGAAGTATGTCTCTAGCTTACTTGGAAGCCAAGGCCTAGTTTGGTTAGGTCTAGGTTGTGTATATTGTGCTCAAATGCATGTATTGTGTGGGTATGTGTAGGTTACTCCAAAAATAGCAAGGCTTATTCTAACTAGTTTTGGGTACAAAACCTTGGTTTAGGAAACTTCCCTCAATTGCTCATTACTTGTGCAAGTGAACTTGCATTAAAACCTTGCATGTGCATGTGTACTTGCATGCTTTTAAGGAAAGATTCTTGGGCAAATTTAGAGCAAAATTGGGCACCCTTCCCCTCTCTATATGGCTGCCCCTATTCTCTCTATCTACCGTCCTCTCTCTCTCTCTCTCTCTCTCTCTCTCTCTCTCCATGTGCACTTAAATTGTGCCTTAATTGGCACATGCCAAGTACTAATCTAGGAGGAATAAAGTCCTTAGGCTAGGTATATGTTATTAATGGGGAACATGCTAGGAAACTTACTCATAAATAATAAGAACATGCACCCTAGATACTTGGAGGCAAAGGAAACCTACTAAGAGGGTTTTAGGTGCTAATTATACACACATATATTCTAGCACAAGGAAAATAATTATTGGCCCAAAATAGTATTTTCCAAAATAATTTTAATAAATTTATTAGAGAAAATAAGAAAAGTCAATTTTATAAACGAAATTTTTATTTAGCAAAAATTCGGGTCGTTACAGTTTTTGTCGTTGGCTGCTGTCTTTTAGATTTCCTTTCTGGTGTTTAAGGCTTTAGGGTTGTTTTTTTGGGTAAATGGCTTTGGGGTTGTTACTCCTTGGTTTTATTTTTTTGGTTGGCTTCTGGTCAACCATTTGTTATTTTCCTTTGGGTCCGTGACACTTTTGCCTCGGCCCCTTTTAATCTTTGTAATATGTTTTCAAAGATTAATAAAATTCGTTTTTTGCATTACAAAAGAAAAAAAAAATATCACACTTGGATTAGGAGATTTACTGTGTTTTAAATTTTCCCGTTCTTGTGATCATGATTCAGGACGAATAACGTAGGAGTAATAGTTTTAGCAAACGGGGAAAATAATTTTCATGCTCCTTTTTTTTTTTTTTATCACTGTGCACTCTTTTTTTTGGTCATTATTCACATGAAACTACTAAATTATCCATTTTTTTTTGTCATTATTCACATGAAACTACTAAATTATCCATTCTAGCACATTCACTTTTGTGAGGTATTTTGATAATTTTGTGGATAAAGGCAAAAAAAAAAAGAATGCCAATAAATAACATTGACCACTGAGGAGGTAGCCTAGTTTCGGTTTTTTTATTTATTTATCACTGTGCAGTGTGCACTCTTTTTTTTTTGGTCATTATTCACATGAAACTACTAAATTATCCATTCTAGCACATTCACTTTTCACAATTGAGAGGTATTTTGATAATTTTGTGGATAAAGGCAAAAAAAACAATGCCAATAAATAACATTGACCACTGAGGAGCCTAGTTGGCCGAAGCAAGTGAGAAAAGATTCCCTTCTCTCCCTGTGCATGGACCTCCCAGGTTCGAATCCCTCCCATGCCATTGCTGGGACTTGTGTGGATTTGCGTGGAGAGCCTTTGGCCAACTAGTTGCCTTAGGTGGTGCGGTTGTCAGGGACGGATCCAAAGAGGGGCACGCGGGGTCACGTGCCCCGCTGAACCTGCTCCAAACTAAATAAATAAAAAATTATTATACATATTTAGCATAATTATGTAATATAATGTTGTATTTAGCATGCAAACTCATATATATCTCAAAAATAAAAATGTAGAGTTAATTTTGTGCTTCAACTTTCGTTGGTTGGTTAATTTATAATTATTGGTTTATAAATTATTTATTTATTTGAAGATTTATCTTTTGATTTTCTTTATTTTTATCTGTTGTGGGGAAATATTTTTTAAAAAGTCATCAATAAAAGTTATCTCAATCATTCTAAAGACTTGTTAATGTCAAGGTAAACCATACTCTAAAAGTTTTGTCTAAGAATGTGTGCTCATTTTTTTATTTTTTTAATAAAAAAATATGCATTATAAACTTATAGCACACAATGAATGTCTTAATTTTGCAAGATCATTGAATAAGAAAAAAATTTCACAATTATAATTAATAAGGTGCCCTCACTGTGGTGAATTCCTGAATCCGTCCCTGGTTGTTTTGATGATTTGTCCTATTCGGACGTAGCTATGGCTCAATCATACATTCCACAACGAGCAGAGAACCCGAATGGTCACGCTAACGAGGGTTTGGTACGCTGGTCGCCGTTTCCACAGTTTTTGCACCAGGTTAACCACAAATGGTTGTAACAATTGTAAATGAAAGTGTGTAAACGAGAATTATATGGAGTAATTTCTTATTGGCAGGTGAAAGAAATCTATACAAAAAAAAAAAAAAACCGTTATCTTCCACTTCCAGTAGTTCATGCTGCTGCGCATCCATTTCTCAAACTAAAATACGACCCAAATCAGCAATTGGAAGGGCAACATCTGCTGCTTCATGAAATGAAATTGATTACCACTTACGGTTTCCTCCAAATGCGTCCTCCTTGTGGCCTTCTGATGAACAGATTTCGCGCTTCCTCATCTGAAAATGCCTTTGATTGTGACATGAATGCTTTTTTTCAGGTTCTTAATCTTCTTCTTTCCAATTTGTCACTGAATCGATAGAGTAGTAGTGTTCGTTTGAATTGATTTGGCTTTTTCTTCTTGTCATCAATTTCTGTTTCTGGTGCGTATTATGCACTTGTATATCTCTGAGTTCAGTCTTATGGAAAAAAAAAATTCTCTAGCAAGTGTAAAAAATCAATTTGTTTGGATATCAATAAGTATCTAATCGACTTCCATTAGTGTAAAAATATAATTTTGGAATCGGGTTTGGCATGTGCCACCCCTCTCCAGCCTATCTTTGGTGTTTGGGTTTCTATTTATTTAATTTAATTTCTGTTGCCTTCCCTTTGAGATTTTCCTATAATTTATGTGTTTTGTAGTTTTACCAAAGGGGTCTTCTTTGTCTATTAGGGGTTCTGAGACCTAGCTTCAATTGTTGTTTTACTGCTTCGCTCTTTAGTTCTGCACAATTATTTGAAGTTCGATGACTGTTGTCGGAAATGAATATGTTTTACCCTTTTTTGACCTATTTGGCAGATTCTTCCACGGGATTTGCATGATAATCTATTGAACAAATCCAAACATGCTCAGCTATTAGAGGTAATGATCCTTAATCTCCATAATTTGGGGTACATAGTGTTCCCTTTGTCTGCAATAAAAGTTTTAGTAATATGGAATCCACTCTTGCATTAAACTTGGTGCCTGTTTGGATGTCTATGGATCATAAATCAAGGGATTTGACGTGATAAAAATATAAGACGCTTAGTTGTAGGCAGAGATGAAGCCAGTATATGGTTTTCAAGGGGGCCAAGAATAAGTTTATAGACCATATAGAGCACAGAAGCAGAGTATTTGCCTATTTGGTGAAAACACCTCAAATTTTGAAAATTACATGATTTTTAGGACCATAAATTTGGATAAAATTTAGCATTACTTAATTGTATTGTAAAGGAGGAAAAAGTGTTGATGTTTAAGGGCTGGCCATTGCTACCCTTGACCGCATTGTCCGTTTGTGTATGTATGGTTGTCAGTAGCTAATGAAACTGAAGCAAATGATGGATTGGGAGGAGATGAAATTTATTTGGATCATTTATACCTCCAATTCTTAATATGAAGGTTTTCAAATCACTCCTACTATGCAGATATTTCAAATCCACTATAATAGAGTTCTTAAGCTCAATAACGAAATCCCATTTTAACTTTTCATTCCAGTTTGAGCTATTCTTGCTACTTAATGTTAACTCCCTTGAGTTGAAATTTTGAATTCCACAATTATCCAAATGGGACCTTAAGTTTTGCAATATTCTGATATGGGCATCATCCAGCAATGAAACCTCCCTCTTTGGTTGTTTCCATTTTATTTTGTGGTTTGTTGGTCAGTATTCTATTTGTTATACTTCTTGCTTAATCTATTAGGTTGGAATGTTGGACCAATACTCGTTCTGGATTGTTTCAGGGTCAAGTTAGGTACCTTAAGTTTTCTGCAAATATGTGCATGTTCTATGATAAAAGTTGCACCACTGGTATGGTGGTTCCAATGGCCTCATGTTGTACTATTGGATTCTCCATTCCATCTTCATTGGTTACACTGGTTTTAGGTTGTCAGTCTTATGACTCAAGTATGTTTTTCACAGAAAATGTGTCCATTGTTCATTCTAGGTTGAATGCAGTTATTGTTGTGTGAAGCGAAGTCCCACATTGCCTGGTTACCAAAGTAATATGAAATATATAAGCGTGAGGGCACCCTCACTTCATGAGTTAGCTTTTGGGGTTGAGTTCTACTCAAGACCGTGTAACATGGTGTTAGAGCTGGGTACCAGGGATGGGTAGGGTGCATGTCTCTAGCCTGCACGCGGCGGGTGCTGCCGAGTGAGCACGCTGCGCGTGAGGGAGGGTGTGAAGCGAAGTCCCACATTGCCTGGTTACCAAAGTAATATGAAATATATAAGCGTGAGGGCACCCTCACTTCATGAGCTAGCTTTTGGGGTTGAGTTCTACTCAAGACCGTGTAACAGTCCACACGTCACACTCTACTTACACAGTTAGTATTCGCTTGTCTGGATGGTTTGGTTTTCAAAAAACTTAAACACCAGAATAGATTGAAAGACATTTCCCGCTTTTTGTTTATTGTTGATAAAGTCATTGGTGTAAGAGTCCTAACAGTGAATTCGAGGTCTTCCAAAAAGTTCTTTGTTCCACTTATGATCAGATCGCATCGTTGTCAAATACATTTCTCGTCTGAAAAAATCTACTAGCTTGTTTGGTTTATGTTACATCATAGTCATTCACTGCTTTGTTAGTAGGTGATAATGGATCTGGGTCGGTTGCCAGAAGCCTGCTACCTTGGTGAAGCTAGCAGGCATTACTTGAGGGACACTGAGGTAAAGATTTTGATGTTGCCAAGAAAACTCTTTACATTCTTAAGGGACTTTGCAGATTTAATACTTGTTTAGCATGATAAATTAGCTGTCTTCATTTCCTGTTTTAGACCCTACAGATTACAGATTTTTAGATTGACCATCTGGTATTCTGAATCGAAACCTTATCTAGAAGTTAAGTATTTCATAATCCAGCGCTTAGAAACAAAAAAAGATTAGGTAAGAATTGGTAGTTATTAGGAACACTTTCGATTAGTCAGTTATTTGTACAAAAGAGATGACAAGGGGCTGTAACCAAATACAAAAACAGAAAACAGTAAAATCAACTAACAAAAAGGAGGAAGGACAAACAAATCCTCTTTAAGCGAAAATTCTTCTATTGTTGGTTCTTGATTCATATCTGTTAGCCAGGTATCAATGAAAGAACTGGAGTATGCACAAAACGCAGTTGGCGAATTTGGAGAGGACAACAGAGCTGGCATTGAGGGTACCTTACATCGAATATCTGCAATAAGAAACAGGGAGGGTGAGGTAGTTGGTTTGACTTGTCGAGTTGGCAGGGCTGTGAGGGGTTCCGTCGACATGGTTCAAGATCTGCTTCAATATGGACAAAGCATCCTGTTTGTTGGAAGGTAAGCAGGCAAACATAACCTGCAGTGAAATTCAGCAACCCTTATCAACTAGACACCTCCTACATGCTCTAAATCTGAGTTATAGAAAGGAGCAAGCTTCCTATGAAAGTGAAATCTAGTGTGCACCATGGAAATGAAGTCCGTAGGTTGGTGAATTAATTGGTTGTTCACTTTTGCATTGTGGATCTTCATACATCAAGTTTATAATGGTAATCTTTATGTGCTTACACCATTGGTTCCTCACTTGTTGCAATTTTATGATTCATCATAAAGCTGATTAAAACTTGGCAAGTACATGGGCACTTCACAACGATTAAAGAGGGACAAATGTTAATGAAGATTTTTTTTTTCTTTGTTTTGTTTCGGTACTAAATGTACTTCTGTCGATGTAGGGCTGTTCCTCGGTTATCAAAAGAAAAAAAAAGTATCTATTCTCTATAATAAGAGTTTAATATAGCAGGTCTCTTCAGTAGTTCAGTGTGAAAGTGGCATTCAACCACTGTGGCAATGGGGCTAGAGGTGGCCAAGGAATCACAAATATGGTTGAGTCGGGGTACTGGTGTCAGGTTTTTGAAGTTATTTTCTAGGAAGAATGACGAGACTGAACTATAGGTGGGCAAATGGGGCCATGGCCACCCCCTATATGGAAATCTCCATAATTATGGATTACTATTTTTTTTTAAACTATTAAACCTTTACATGGTGGCCCACCACTGATTAAAGAATGGGAAGTGGTTTTGCCCATTTGTTTTATTGGGCTTTGATGTTTTTTTGGGGTGTGCTCTAATGGGCTAGGCCATGGAGGGGTGTTATGTTTTTAATTCATACTTGGTGTGGCTCTTTTTGAGTCTAGGCCTTTAGGTGTACGGGCTTCGGCCCTTGGGTATCTTGATTGGTTCCTTGCCAATCGTGGGTTGGGTCTCAGACTTGGCATCGGATTCTTTGAATTCGTTGCCTTCTCCTTGTTCCTTTTAGTCATTGTAATATCTCGACGATTAATAAAAAAAAATCGCCGTTCAAAAAAAAAAGAATGGGAAGTGGTACTATATGATTTTCGGGATATCTATTTGAGAATGTTAAGATGTTTCGGGATCTTGTCCATCTTAAGCAGGCTAAGATGTTAAAGTTATCTGTTTGAGAAGTTCAATATTTGAAATTTCGGGATCTTCTTCATCTTAAGCAGGTTAAGATGTTAAACTTACGTCTGTTTGAGAAGTTCAATATTTGAACAAGATCCCCGTCATTGTTTAAAGCAAGTTAAGCCTTTGGTTGTATTCATTGAGAAAGAAATTGCTTCGAAAATTAGTCCCAACTCAATCATAGATGTTGTGTTTTGTATTGTGTATAAATTAGAAATTTAAATGTTCTAGACTCCTGAACCTTGAAATTTCAAAATCTGTTATTCATGTTGTTGTGGTCCCCTTGTCTATGAAATCATGGTTCCATCCCCTCTTCATTAGTGTCCTGTTAACTATAAATGCCTCCAAGCTTAATTTTTATTCCATGCCAACCTTTGAAATATGTGCTATACTTCTTGTTAATTTGGGTTGAATTGTTTATCTTAGGGAGGTGAAGGGCAAAATGGCTAAACTCACCAGGGGGTAGACTGGATTTGGTACCATAATACTAAGTTACAATGAGATAATTATGGTACCATCATAATGGTCTGAACTTGACAAGTCAAAAAGAAGAAAACTTTGTTTAACCTTTACGCAATCCTTCTAAGTTGAAGCCCAACTGTCTATATTTTGTAATTGCTCAAAGTTTTTGTGAACACACTTTATAAAATTGCTAGATTTCCAAAGCTTAGTCAGTGATACATTTGACTTGCCTCAATCGCTTGTCGCTGATCTAATTGATTGTAAAAGTCCAGTTGGCAGAACTCCTTGTTCTAATAGAGTTCAAATGTTCAAGTCTTGCCATGGGAATATCCCACTCCCCATGCTACGGTCTCCTTGGACCCAAAAAAAGAGGAAAAGAAACCCTCCTTGTTTTGCATTTATTGAAGGATATTTTGTATTTGTCCTTTTCTTTGAAAGCTCATTGTCAACCAACAACTTAGACTGGATGATTGCGATCAGTCACCTCAGGAGTTGAACTTAGCATTGAAATTTGGCTACATAATGATTTTTGTTTTTGTTTTGTTGGTGCTAACATATTAAGTAGGCAGTTATTTGCGTTACTTTTTAAATTACTGTTGTTTGAACTTTACAGGCCTGGTGTAGGTAAGACTACTGTTATGCGAGAAATTGCTCGCGTATTCTCAGACGAGCTTCAGAAGAGAGTGGTATGCTGAGGTTATAGAAATTGCATTCCTTCCTTCTCTACCCATTATCTAACGTATGTTTTTGTCTCCCAAGGCTTACAGCCACGAATGAGTTTCCCAACAATTTTGACAGGTCATTGTGGATACTAGCAATGAAATTGGAGGTGGTGGAGATGTTCCACACCCAGCGATAGGAAGTGCGCGGAGATTGCACGTCTCGGAACCCTCTATGCAGCATAGAGTCATGATTGAGGCAGTGGAGAATCACATGCCTGAGGTGATTATTGTTGATGAGATTGGCAATGAAGCTGATGTGAATGCTTGTCGTTCCATTGCTGAGAGAGGAGTCATGCTTGTTGGTACTGCTCATGGAGAGAGGCTGAAGAATATAATAGAGAATCCGACACTATGTGACTTGGTTAGTTGATCTCCATAACAATCTCTTCATTTGATGGTTAGTTTTTCTTAATTCCCAGGAGAGCCGTCGATTTTCCATTTCTAGCTTTGAATCTTGTAAAAATCTTTTATATTAAGTGATCACCCACTCCATGCCAAAGCAATGTGGGCCCATGTTAAGGTTTAAAACACTTTGTAACCAAAACCACATTTAATGGTGAAAAATGATTTGCAGCACCACTACTAGATACATGAACTTGAAGTATGATAAACGAAGAATTAGCCACTGAAGTGCTGAAGTATCATAAAATCTTATCCCCCAAATGTGTGATTTGCTGTTGTAAAAATCCCAAACACAACTATGACAACACAAGTTATTAAAGCATGGTTTCTTCATCAATATGCTTTCAATGTGCAAATCAGTTCTTGGAAAAATTGTAGCATTGGATAAGGAAAATGAAAATAACAATCATATATTGCCTCATCAGACTGCTCTCATTTTCTCCTAACTGAAATTGGATTTTTCATTAATAGAAATTCTCAGGGGCAAAGAATTCTTCGTTGACTCATTGTGTTTGGAAACTTAATCTGTAATCTTAGCGGGCTTTCAGATATGTATCTTTAGAATCTACTTGGCTGAAAGCCAGAAGCTTTTACATATGAAAAGTTAAGAAATTTGAATTGTTATGCGTTACCAATTCCTTGACTACAGATTATGGTGCAATCCGCATTTTTTTTCTTGTCAAACATGCAGATTGGGGGAGTAGAAACTGTCATTCTAGGGGATCAGGAAGCCCGAACCAGAAATATTAGGAAAACCATACTCGAGAGGAAAGCTCCTCCGACGTTTCTGTTTTGTGTTGAAATGAGGAAAAGGCACTACTGGGTTGCTCATCAGGTATGTTTTTGACCTTTTGATCAATTTTTGTGCGTACTACGGTGTTAAAGCTAATCAGAAAGTTGAAATTTGTTTTGTTTTTGGTTCTATATACATGAGGCTACATCTGCACGGTCGTTGACCTGTCAACTTGATATTAATAATTAGATCAATTGATGGAGAACATCCTTTACAAATCTTAATGTTTTACTAAAATAAAGGACCATATTATATGGTTTTCTGATTCTTTATAGGTTGCCAGATTTTTGTCCATTGGTATAAAGTGCACAATCCCGCTATAAAAGGCTTATTCAAAAAATGGGGGAGTCAGTCAGGTATAAGCTAATCCCACCTCGCCATAGGATTAGTTAGTACCCCGTTTCCAGATTTTCTCCTCATCTGATGGTAGAAATAATCTCAGCTTATTAATCTATTTAAGACTGGCATCCTTAGCTTTCCAATCTGCGTACTTATGATCTTTACCAGAAGGTGGATCCTTAATCAAGTTATATTACTGATCCTTCCATAGACAATAAACTCAACAGCTTTTGCACATTGTCTTACTCCATTTTAGACGATTGGAGCTAATAAATAACGGTTCATGGAACGATTGAGAACCAAGGTGAATATCAGCCTTCAAATCGTATCAAATACTGTTGGAGTTAAGCCTTGAATTCAAGTTTTGGACTTTTGGTCCAGACCAACCTCATGCCGGTCCGGACCGACCTCATGACAGTCTGGACGAGAATCACAGAAACAGGAATGAGAACTTGTGGCTTTTGCCGTCCAGACGGGGCTTGTAGACACCCCAAATTTGACCCTCGTACACATTTTAATCCCCGATGATGAAAAGGAATGCCTGGAAAGCCTCTCGGATTGAAATTCTTCAAGTCAACAAAGTCAACAGTACCGTACGGCACTCATCTCTCACGTACGGTGCTCCAGCAGTCATGTACAACACTCTTTTTGAACTTTAGCGGTGGAAGTGTGCCGTACGGCACTATCATATGTCAAATCGATTCTGCAGAGTTTCCAGCAGCTCAAATGTTTGACAATCGGTTCTTTCCTTCATCATGGTTTCGTGCAAAGCTTAAAGGCTATACAATAAGCCATGATTACAAGGTGTGGGCATCAAGCAAACTTGGGAACCAAGTTCACCTCATCCCCTATAAATCCCGATCGGTTTCAACGGAAAATAACAACTGAAAATTGTGAAGAAAAACCATGGAAATCTATTCCTAAATTCTGTTCCCAATTCTACTTATACTCAGAATCACCTATTGCCAATACCCTTAAGCTCCAAAAATCATTTTCATACTTTCAAAACCAACCCAGTTGCAACCCGTAGCCATTGCTCTGTTTTTGGTCCAAAACCTTCACTGATCATCACCAAATCCACCAAAGCTTTGTACTAAGCCTTCCACACCATATTGAGGAGTGATTCCGCAAGCATCAGAGGAGGTTTGCACCGTGGTCAGAAGGTTCCAAAGGCGTTTCAATCCGCAAGGTTCAAGCCGGAGGTATAATCAATTTCTTAACTTTGGTACCCTGAGGGGAGGGGTACCAAGTGTGGAATGATCTTCCATATCATCTCCACATTTGGTATACCCATGTTATATGATGCAAACCAAAATAAAGGATAGATTTAATTAGAGATAGAGGATCCCAAATGGGATAAAGGAGCAAAAGCTCTCTATATTCTTTAATCAATATATGCCCAAAGGATCTTCAAGCACCAAGTAGTCCACACTCTCTTTTGGCAACTTTGGAACTTGTCCGGGCACCATGAAATTACAAACTTGAACATCTTGCACCAAAGACAATTCAAGAGGCATCTTGTGGAAGCAACTATCAAGCTTTGGCTCTACGAAATCCTCTAAAACAAGCGGGACATCAAAAGCAACCTCTTCTGGCTTTGGTAACACACCAACTTCATTCTCTCCTTGTGCTTCCTTGCTTTCTTGATTGGCCATAACAAAGCTTTCTTTGATCACATTAACAAGTCTTCCCTCATCAATGTCAACACTACACTCTTCTTCAAACTTGTCATATATGGGAACATCATCTAAATCACCACTAATATCATCCTCATTTGTATACTCATCATACACAGGAACTCCCTCAAAATCACCTACAAAGTCTTCATTTCGAGAATTATCAAAGATGGGCAACTCTTTACACTCACCTTCAATCTCAAAGACACAACCATCTTCAAGAACACATTCAAGTCCTTCACTTGGATATTCGTCAAAGATGGGAAAACCATTGATACAACCGAGTTCCTTCACCTCTTCAAACACACCCGGAGTGAGGATCATCTCCTCCTCAAATTCGTCCGGATCGAAGGGTCCATAAGATTCGACAAGGTCATCATCAATGTTGTTCTCCTCCTTGTAGTCAAAACTAGACCTTACTTGACTATGAGAATCATGAATACCTCCATGAGGTAATAAATGACGCACCTTCTTAGTTAAGGTAGCAACTTGTCTTTTCATCATCAACAATTGCACCTTATCATTCTAGGTAGCAATTTGTATACTCAACTCTTCAATCTCATTCCTAAAATGATTTTGGTTGCCAAAGTTATCATTTCCATCACCATTATTCACCATAAAAGCTCTACCTCTACCTCCTCTTATACATTTACCTCTACAAGCCATTAGAACACCAAAATCAACTCCAATAACCAAATTCAGTCTAAATTAAGTAACACCCAATCAATTGGGACCCCAAACTCCAATAAATCAACTCCAACAAGCAATCAACCCAATTTATCAACAAAATCCACCCATACTCAGTCAACTCAGTCACCAATTCAACAGTAACAAACCCAACAAACACTTAATCAACAATAAACACACTCGAATCGACAGCCACGGAGCAACCTAGCCACTACCAAGCAAGGAAAGTAAGGATTCGACACTTAACCAACCTGAAATCGCAGTACAAAGGGCTGAACTCACTGGGTGAATTCGAAATCACTGATTCGAGTAGCAAAAATGGAGTTTCGAGTGCCAAAACCTAGATTCGAGTACTGAACAGCAACTAATCGAACGTCTCTCTGCTGATTTCGAGTACCAAAAGAGGCTGCCGGTAGGTTATCTCAGGGTCTCAAGTGCCGAAACAGTACAAGACACCCAAAACGAGTTCGAATCTGCTGCTGGTGGGTTCGAAACAGTGAATCGAGCAACGAAAAGGCTAGAGCTAGCTGGTTCGAGCTTCGAATTAGGATTTTGAGGTACGAAATGAGTTTTTGGTCGACCAAAACAGCTAACTAAGCTTCGAAAATGGTCAATCTGTGTATTTTGAGGGTCGAAATAGGTCAGAAATGTGTAGATCTAAAGATTTGGAGTGAAATGGGTTGATTTGGGTTTTCCGGCGAAGCTCCGGCGAGGTTTCCGAAGCCGTTTTCCGGCGAGGTCTAGGTTTCAGGTAAGATTCCGGCGAGATGAATGGTCAGAATCTGAGCTCAATGCTCTGATACTAAATGATGCAAACCAAAATAAAGGATAGATTTAATTAGAGATAGAGGATCCCAAATGGGATAAAGGAGCAAAAGTTCTCTATATTCTTTAATCAATATATCAAAAACTACTTAAATGAAAGACTCACACACCTATTTATAGACCCACTAACACTAAGGACACAAAATAACACTATTACCCCTAAAATTACTGCATCATTATAGCAAAAACCAATTTAAATCAATGCCTCCCGATTGCACCGTACGGTGAAAATATCGCCTTGTACGGAGTAATCCATTGAGGAGAAACATTCCCCATTCAAACCATCATTTTCCAATTCAAAATAATCCATTTTAATCAAGTTTCATGTTCTGTATTTGCTTCATTCCACTCTTTTCGAAAATAAAAAGTCTAAACTGTTTGTGAAGGAAAAAGTGCCGCATGGCCCTCTTCCTGTACCGCACGGTACACTTGGAGTGCTGTACGACACACTTTTGAAAATATGACCGTTGGAATCTTGAACAGTGCCGCACGGCACACTTTCTGTACCGCACGGTACACTTTGTGTGCCGTACGACACTCTTTTGCAAACTGAAAGTTTTCAAAATCATCTTCTTACCAAATAGTTTGGGACCATGTTTTCCTCTCTGGAATGATTCACTGTTATTTCATTGCCTTAAACTTCTTGTCTGCATTTTGTTGTCTTTTAATTATTTATTTTGCATGATTTAAACTGTTTATTTGTTCAAAGTTTGACATTAAAATGTTTTCTAAAAATCCCACAAATGTTTAGTCAAGACCGATTTTTAATCGGTCGAGCGGGGTGCATTAAAACCTTCCCCGTTCGTAACCTGGCTCCCGAATCCAAAATGAATCTCTGGTTTTCAAATTATTTTCTAAATCATTTTCAAAACGGTTTCTCGGGTCTTAAACCATTTTCTAAAAACCCGGGTGGCGACTCTATTTTCAAAATAACAACCTTTTCCGAAACCGGTGGAATCGACCGTCCACAGGGCTTAAGTCCGTCCAGATGGTCGGACACGGAATCTATGCATTTAAGTCGGTTATTTTATGTACTTTATTATAAATAGAGACCTTAGGGGTTCCTAGGGTTTGTCTTTTGGGAATTGCGGCTTGATATTTGGGGTTTTTTGGTTACCTATTTGGGTTCCACTAGGGTTTGTGTCTCCCTTTCGGATTTCGGGTTCAACTGGAGATTTGTCCCTTTGAATATCGTATGGGTGCTTCATTGAGAATTATGGGTATAGCCGGCTCTTTGTATTCTCTCCTCGTTCATACTGAATCATTTCTCGCTTTTTGACGTGGAGTACGTTCTTGCTTTGTGTTTGAGCGGAACCATGTAAATCGTTGTGTCCTTGTTTTCTTTTATCTCTTGTAGGTGTGTTTTATTCTCTGCTTCGTGGTTGCCATTACAAGTACACTATCAAATATACGAAAACATGAAGAAAAACAACACACACACACACACACACACAATGGGATGGCAATGTTATTTGCATTTAATTTCTTTAACCTGAAACACCACCGAAGTAAGACATGTATGCATGAGACCATGACAGCAATTTGGACTGGAACCCAAGCAGAGAATTAAACCATCATGAGCTTGAATACGTAATAGTTTCCATTCATTCCACAACCTTACCTTTTCTTGCTATGGGTTGCTGCAAGCATTTGTTAGATCTAGGCTTACTCAACCTCCATGTTCTATTAAACACGTTGAATGGTGGTATTATTCTTGTTTCTATTTGGAATTTGTATAATCTTATACAACTCTGGTAAGACATACTTTCAGAAAGCTCTTTTCCTTTTAGTGGCAACCTTTCTCAAAAAAGCATTTTAAAATGGTAGGATTTGCTGTCATGGTTTGTCACCATAGTAATCCCAATGAAGATGCTTTCAAATATGATTTGTAGGAAAAGGATTGAGACAGCTCTAGAACTTATGATTCCGTGGTTTATTTGTTTTCCTTATTTTTCTTTCTTATCTTCATCTTGGGCTGGAATATGGACTCTTTTTTGGTGGCGGGGAAGTACAAGATGTCTTTTTCTTTTATATTTAACAAATTTAGTTTGCGTAATATTTAGTTTTTTTTCCTCTTCACTTTTTGTAGACAGAAAGGAGTGTAGATTTGTTACTCCAAGAGAAAAAGCCACTGGTTGAGGTAAGTAATTAGGTCAAGTTTGTCCTCAGTCCACATTGTATGAACTTCTTTCGTTTTATTTTTGTTGACTGGGAATAGCGACTGAAATCATCTTCATTTCAGGGAGTATATGAAGTAAGTCAATAGAGACCTGTGGATTAGTTCTGAAGGATTTTTTTTTCTTCTTTCAGGAATCAATCTTATAAATGTTCACATCATCTTTCCTTTCAAAACTTAGAACTGCTACTTGAGGATGTGCCTTACTTTTAATTAATTGTGTCAAGTTACCACTAATCCCAAAAGCTTAAGCTGTTAGGAAATGGGTCGAACAATGTATATCAAGCTATTCAACATCCTCTCTCACGTGCAACACCATCTTGTACATGGAGATGCAAACAGAGAGACTTGAACCTAAGACCTCTCACAGCCAGAGCTCTGATACCATGTTGAGTTACCAATAATCCCAAAAGCTTAAGTTGTTAGGAAATGGGCCTAACAATGTATATAAAGCTATTCAACAAATTTAACATTTGTACAAGGACTCATTTGCTTTGGGAAACCAGGAAGTGGCTGGGAGACTGGGACACACCACGTAAGGCCTCATTTTTGTATTTAACGTGAAACAGAACTCAATTGTGCACGGTTACTTGAGACCAGAGCACGATCACTATCTGGTTGTAGTCAGTTTTCTTTTTTTGGTGCTGCGAAAGTGTTGTAGGTAGTTATCCTTTTTCTGTGCTTCAGAAATGTTATAGTCAGTCATCTTAAGTCTTTCCTCAGCTTTGAGTTCTTGAAGTATGGTCACATTCTTCTTGCAGGTGGTTCCACTATGGCACCTACAGAATCTATTGCCAACCCTTTTCTTTGTTATATTTTCTTCTCCTTTATTTCTGCTTTTGTCCTGTTTTCCTCTTCCCTTGCTAATATTGTTTTTGGCATTGCATTTAGCCTTTGTATGTTTTCTGTTGGAATGCATTATCGTTTCTTTGTCTTACAGTTGGTGAACCCCTTGGTTTTACAGGTGAGGAGAAGGGACAAACAGTTTAAAGTTGTGATCGAAAGATGGAAAATAGAGGACTAAGTGTATTAATCTCTCTTACAGGTGAGGAGAAGGGATGAACAGTTTATTTTGTCCTTGTCCTCTTGTTGATAATAATCCGTCTAACTTGCATGTTTCCATTTTTGTTACTTGTATTTTTAGCGATTAGCCAAACTTTTTCTGTGATTACATTCATATTTATGTTTAATTTGATGAAGAACCAAAGAAGTCGTTGGAAAGTTGATGAATCGCGATTCTTGACATTAGTAGATAGAATTATTTATGAAGCCTGTCTCTTATTTTTCTGTGATAAAGAGAAAGACGGTGATCATATCATTCCTCGCTTTTTCTTTGAGTTTGTATCATTTTAGAACACAAAATATTGCCAAAAAAACCTCAGTGGATGAAAATATATTCTGCACATGCATGACAGAAATGAAGAAACAGAAGAAAGAAATCGAAACAGGGCCTAACAAAACAGGACTGGACTAGACGATCAGGCCATCTCAAAGTTTAAAATCTAAACCTTTATGAGATATCTTTTTTTTTTTTTTTTTTTTTTTTTTTTCGTAAATATATTCTGCACATGCATGACAGAAATGAAGAAACAGAAGAAAGAAATCGAAACAGGGCCTAACAAAACAGGACTGGACTAGACGATCAGGCCATCTCAAAGTTTAAAATCTAAAAATTATGAGATATCCTTTTTTTTTTTTTTCTCGTAAATATATTCTGCACATGCATGACAGAAATGAAGAAACAGAAGAAAGAAATCGAAACAGGGCCTAACAAAACAGGACTGGACTAGACGATCAGGCCATCTCAAAGTTTAAAATCTAAATCTTTATGAGATATCCTTTTCTTTTCTTTTTTTTCCCTTTTTTTTTTTTTTCTCTATTTACGAGAAAGACTGGCAATAGAAAACATAAAAGCAGATTATTAACACAAATACAGAACATTGACTCTTAGACATCCAAAGCCATAGGATCTGTGGACTGTGCATATTTAGATGAACTGAAATGTAAAAGCTAGAAGCAAGCAATGCCCAAAAGGGCAGCATAAAAAAAAAAAAAAAAAAAAAACAACAACAATGCCCAAAAGGCAAGCGGTCATTATTTATTGCATTTTAATAAATTTGTTTTTCAGCATGGCCTGTATTTGACGACATGCGTTCTGTAAATTGGTTTGGTGGTTTATATTTTCCTGCTCTTATCAAGAAAATACGGACTTGCAGCTGATAGTGTGGTGGACGCGCTTCTCATTGATGCAGATGGACAGTTATTGGACCGGGAATCCATGGGGGAAGACGCGTTTTGGGCCATTCGAGGAGGAGGCGGGGGCATCTCAGGGATTGTTTATGCGTGGAAGATCCAATTGTTGAAAGTGCCTCCAACCGTGACAGGTTTCATCGTGTCTAGGCCCACCTGGGCCGAAGCATCTGGTGGCCAACCTAGTCCACAAATGGCAGTTTATTGCTCCCAAGCTGCAAGATGAATTCTATGTATCGGCTTTTGTTGGTGCTGGATTGCCAGAAGCCAAAACAATTGGAAGAAATTCGGCGACGTTCAAAGGGTTATATCTGGGTCCGAGAAGTGAAACCATTTCCATCCTAAATACGGTGTTTCTAGAGTTGGCTATTTTGGAACAAGATTGCGAAGAAATGAGTTGGATAGAGCCCGTTGTTTACTTCTCTGGGCTGGGCAAGGGAAGCACCGTCTTCGACTTAAAAGATTGTTACTTTCGGGACAAGAAGTACTTGAAGGCGAAATCAGACTATGTGAGGACCCAATATCACTCAACATCATTGAACGAATTTTAATCTATCACGGTAGGAGTTCATCAAATCATGGGCACCATTGTGCCCCATTGCTCTATTGCAGCCAGCAGAGTCGGCCCTGGGCATAAGCCAACCAAACCAGTACTAAGAGCTCCCAAAAATAGGATCATTACTCTTAAAAAGGAAAAAATTTTGGGTGCCGAGTGGGTATTGCCACTTGGTACCCAAGCGTGATCCGAGCCGTCCAAATGTGTTTTAGACAGCCCGGATTGATTCCCTCTCTCTCCTCTCACCCAAACACTCTCTCTCCTCCTTTTCTCTCTCTAAAATCCGGACCGTTGGATCGCGTTATGGACGGCTCGGATTGCCGAGTGGGTACCACGTGGGCAATACCCACTCGGCACCCAAAAATTTCTCGAGAATAATCAACATGGTTTAGTGGGAGAAACGAGGCCCCACTTCAGAAGCCTCCTATTGGGAGTTCAATTCTTGCTCCCTTATTCTACATTGCTTAAACTCGAGAGCTTGAAGTTCGCTATTTGTGGAATTCGATGCAAAACAAAAGAACCTTCAAAATCACTCTTTGCTAAAAACATCATCATAATTTGTTTAGATGATTACTCTCAAACACTAATCTATTACAAAATCTGTTCTGCATAATTCAAAAATCTAAAATTCAAAATCAAAAATGCAAAATGTAAGAGATACACTAATGCTTTGGTGACCATGTCTGAGTATCACATTTTGAGTACAATGTGATGTGTCACCACTATATAATTGGTAAAATGTGTCTCATTGGCTATTTTGGAACAAGATTGCGAAGAAATGAGTTGGATAGAGTTCGTTGTTTACTTCTCCGACCTGGGCAAGGGAAGCACCGTCTTCGACTTAAGATCGTTACTTTCGGGACAAGAAGTACTTCAAGGCGAAATCAGACTGTGTGAGAGAAACGAGGCCCCACTTGAGAAGCCTCCCGTTGGGAGTTCGATTCTTGCTCCCTTATTCTACATTGCTTAAACTCGAGAGCTTGAAATTTGCTATTTGTGGAATTTGATGCAAAACAAAAGGACCTTCAAAAGCACTCTTTGTTAACAGAATATGGCTTTTATGCCGTCTATCTCTGGAACACCAGTGTATTTATAAGTAATAATACTGACTTAACAATTATTTCTCCCTTTCGTATTGAGCCCCAAAAGCCTCCAAACCCCAAATGCTAATTTTCTAGAATTTTAATTTTTTTTTTTAAAAAGTCTCAAATATATCCTCTTTCCTCTCTTTCTCTTTCCACGTGTCCCATGACTCTCACCCCATCTCTAACTTCCTTATTTTCTCTCCCCACTTCCATCTTATAGTTCTGCTTTATTTTTTCTACTTTCACAATCGTAACAATTGATTAGAACTGTTACGAGTTTGTTACGAGATTTTGTTCTTTTTAATTTTCCCTTACTACAGTTGTGCTTGTTCTACAGTTGCTTTATTTTTCCCTACTTTCACGCTGATTTTTTTTTTTTTTTATTTTCCGTGCATCGAACGGGCTCAACGCTAGTACTACACTAAATGCATATAAAACGAATAATAGGATATGCTAAAGTCTAAACTAATGGTAAAGTGTTTGTCATGTAGTTAGCAGTTGATGTGACAGAGATAAAAGCCGTGAACAAACATCCATCCATCTTTAACTTAATAGCGAAGACAGGTGGCGGCCTCCCAATGATCGATAAAGGCTTGCCTAACTCGGCCTTGTTTGTGATAATTAAGGAAGTGTGGAGAAAAAACAGGAGAATATTCTAGCTGCATGCTCTGTTGCTCTTTTATTATGTGTAATTGTGTATGCATGCATATATGGATGTACTAGGTACAAGGCTTCGTGCGTTGCACGAATTTTATGCCCGTGTATTTGATTTCGGATTTTTCTTAGAGGTAGGTTAAAAGAACTTGTACTGAAGGTCGACTAATGAAGACGATATCTTAAAATACAAGATGGAATGTGGAAGTTGAATGCCGATATTAACAAGAAGAAGTGTGGGCATAGGAGAGCTATTGGTTTTATCATAGTTTGCTAAACCTTGGAATAAAGTATTAAAATTGGATTGAAGATTAAATTGCGAGGGTAACGCTCAAAATCCCAAGTCACAAATGACCGTTGCAATGCCATTATGAGTCTATGACAGTACCTATAAATAATGATATGTTCAAAGGCATCATAGTGTATATATATATATAGGATGAGCTTCTAATGAGGACCTCACCATGAGGACTTCCATGAGGACTTCACCATCCGGACCAAATTTTCATGATCCGAACCGTTAGATGTTTTTAAAATGCATTTTTAAGGGTCCACGCGGAAAATCTTCAAAAAAAAATACCCGGAAGGGCTTGATCCACACAGTTTTTGTTAAAAACGCTATATATAGCGTTTTTAACAAAAAAACGAATGATCAAGCCCTTCCGGATATTTTTGAAGATTTTCAAGGGACCTTGGAAAATGCATTTTAAAAACATTGAGCGGTTCGGATCAAAAATTTGGTCCGAAACACAAAAAGGGGCAGGTCCGCATAGAACTTCCAATGATGGAGTCCTCATTAGAAGCTTTACGTATATATATATATACACAAAACTTCTAGTCCACACCTCCCGTTAATAAGAAAAAAGTGATTTTTTTTGTGTTGCAAATTATTTTTGGAAAATCCGAGCCGTCCAATGTGTTTTTTGAAGGTGTTTTCAAGGGTCCACGAAAAATCTTCAAAAAAATACCGGGAAGGGCTTGATCCAAGCAATTATCGCAAAACAAAATATATTTTTTTGCGAAATGGATCAAGCCCTTCCCGGTATTTTTTTTTGAAGATTTTCTGCGTGGACCCTTGAAAACACCTTCTGAACACATTGGACGAATCGGATCGTCAAAAAAATGTTTGGAACATGGAGGTCCGGAAACGGGAATCCCGTTTTAGAAGCTCTCCCTATATATATATATATATATATATACATACAGAGCATGCAAATAATATATAATGATCTTAAGGATTATTAATTTAAGTTAATCAGTTCAAATTATCTCAATTCATGTAACATAGGTAATTTTGTTATTCTATATATTATTACGAATACAAATTTGACCAATAAAAGTAGTCTGAATTCTTACTCCAAAATAAATAGGTAAGATTACAGAAACATTAACAAACAAACAAATAAAAATCAATAGACACAAAAACATATCATATGCAGTATGTTTGAATCTAAACTATGAAAGTTTATGTATATCGCTCTTGGACCTATTTATCTGTTTTGATTTGCTTTCAATCAGAACTACCTAATTTTTTATATTGGTGTTTTCCAGAATCGAATCAACTAATATAAATTACCCAAAAAAAAAAACAACTAATATAAAAGAAAATATGAAAAGAAATTATTTCTTTATGTTGATCCTGTCGATCTTGCCATTTGATGTTTTTGCATTCTCAATAACAGTTTCGTTTGAGTATTTTGCACTTTTGCTTCGTATTTTAGTTACAGTTGCATGGTTTCTTATTTCAGCCTTTTTTCGGATCGAATATATATACACACACACATACAGTTGCATGGTTTCTTATTAAAATGCTCCTTTAGTCGATTTTATGATCCTGTGGGCTAAACCAAAAGGAAATTAACTGCATGCAAAAAATATCGAAACATGTACCGAAACTCTCGTTCATCACCTCTGAAATATATATATTTAAGAAATTGCTTTAAATTTTACTACTATCATATTCCGTTGCGAACACTTAATCTCAAATATTTTACCAAGAAATTCAAAACTCATCACACAAACAAATACTAATACTTAGTATTTCGAAAGGAAACAAATAGAAGGTGTAGACACTTACCAGACCTTAGAAGATGTTCAGAAAAGGAACAAGTAGAAACTTACTTGCAAAGTGACTCTGGAAATATCCGAAATGGAAGCAGAGATCTAAAGATTTTCCTGATGGATTTTCCAATAAAGGCGAAACCAAATGCGTGGTTCAGAACCTTTCAGTGGAAGCACTGTATACTGCTGTCTAAATTATTGAGCCCAAGATATACACTGAACAATATCTCGATTCTTTCGACATCTAGTTGTCTGCATGGCTCGGATCACGCTTGGGTACCAAGTGGCAATACCCACTCGGCACCCAAAATTTTTTTCCTTTTTAAGAGTAATGGTCCTATTTTTGGGAGCTCTTAGTACTGGTTTGGTGGGCTTATGCCCAGGGCCGACTCTGCTGGCTGCAATAGAGCAATGGGGCACAATGGCGCAAAACCCAACGGGCAATACTACTACGACTTTATTTCTCGGACAAAGACCTCTACAACAAATTGGGCGACTCGTAATTTTGGCCAAATTGGAGGGCAATTGGCCAAACAACTCCAATTTGAAAGCTTCTCTTATATAAGCACTGCGTTCTCGGATATATATAGCCTCCATTCTTGTTACGGGGCCTGAATTTAATGGTGGACTCCATAGTTCATGTGAGGCGTGAATAATTTTCTTAATATGGGTTGAATAGCTATGCCAATTTTTTTTACTTTGTAAAAAAAATTCACCCGTTGGTATCAAAATAGCATTGCTAAAATCATTTTTTTGGCTTGCTCGGTGTGAAAAAAAAAAAAAAACTAAAAATAGCAGTGTTGATGCACTGGATTGCTGTATTTGGGCACAATCTCAAATTCAGACTATTGAATTAAACTCATTTTATTTGGCAATGCAAATCAAATGGCTTGATCTTGAATATTCAAGCTAGCGGAAGAAATGACAATGAAATCTTAGGTTCCAAATAGGGCGTTGCTAATTTTTGACCTCAACAAATGGCGATGGGTGGACTAGGATTTCGTTAAAAAAAAAAAAAATGCCTTATTACGGCGGATAGCAAGATAAATGGCTATGGGTGGACTTGCTCTTATATATATAACTTATGAACTGCATATATTTTTAAATTAGAGGCGTATCTTATTGAATCCTTATTTGATATTAACATTCATCTCATACTCACGGATACGCATCCAATAATATCCACGATAAAAAATACTAATAATTTTTTTTAGGAGAAATTGAATACTTTTCATCAACTCTATCTCTTTTTTTTTTTAATGAAATTTTTACTGTGACACTTCTTGTATAGTAGTAGTATTAGGGTAAGAAAACTACGAATTTAAAACAACTTTACTTATTAATTACCTTTTAGATAGGAAGGCCTAGAGAGATTAAATAATATGATATTTGGCTATCCAAAATTTTCTCATACTTGTGTTCCATAAAATTAAATATCATTAACAAAAAAGTACGCAATAAATTTATTTTTGCATAGGTGAAAATACAATAGTACTCAGTAATTTTTTAATTTCATATCTTAGCCGTATTTATATCCCATCTTTTTTGAGTTTCTAGTATCGGCGTCCATAATATAATGTATCCACATCCTTTGTTGATATGCATGGTCTTCACAGTGTGTATATAATAACAAGCATATATAATTAATGATGTCACAAGATGTTCAAATTATTTGCGTACGTGAATTTAGGTAGATACCCACTTGAAGATTCCTCGTTTTGTATGCATATTGTATCTATCTATGCACTTGATGATTCCCCGGTTTTCCTTTTCCATAACAATATTTTTTCCCCTTTCACAAACTCACACTTCAAAGGGATTTTTTTTATTGGTGCAAAAAATAATATGACCAAGAATTAGTTTTATTTGAAATAACGGAATGAATCATAGAAAGAAAACAAATTATAGTACCAAGTAACTATCATTTTGAGGTTAGTTTTATTTTTATTTATTTTTTAAAAAAAAATAGGTCCCAGATTTACGAGTTAGTCTCCGAGAATCTCAGGGCTGGCCCTGTAGCTAGCATATACAATGATGTCACAAGATGTTCAAATTATTTGCGTACGTGAATGTAGGTAGATACCCACTTGAAGATTCCTCGTTTTGTATGCATATTGTATCTATCTATGCACTTGATGATTCCCCTGTTTTGTCTGCTTCTATATTTATACTCCCAGAGATGGGTGGAATTGAAGAGATCATCTTCAGCCATGGTGAATTTACAAAGGATGATGATGATCAGTACCAGTACTATTGCTTCATATCCTTTATTAATCATCATAATCATCATCATCATCATCATCATGATCCATTCCTTTGTTTTTCCTTCTTTAAGTACAGGTGATCGACAACTACACACCACAGACCAGCTGGTTTCTTGTTTATCTTACCACGGAATCAAGAACTTCACCATCAACCCAGACTCGATTACTACTCCTGTTGATTCTGCAGCAGTTTATTCCTATTATAACCTGCTGAATTTCTCTATCCAAAATCTTCGGTTTACCGGAGAATCCATTGCGAAACCAACAGCCATTATTCTGCCCGGGACTAAACAGCAGCTCGTGGACAGTGTTTTTGCTGCAGGAATTTAGGGTCTTCGGAGGAAGTACTAGAAATTCGAGTAAGGTGCGGCGGGCATGGATACGAAGGGACTTCGTGGGTTGTCACCGATGGTGTTCCGTTCGTTGTTATTGACTTGATGAATCTAGACAGCGTTTCGGTGGATTTGGAATCACGAGTGGCATGGGTTGAAGGGGGTGCTACGCTCGGTCAGACCTACCATGCGATTCATGCCGCCCAATCAGCAGCAGCCAGAAGCGAAGGTCATGATTATGGGTTCTCAGCTGGGTCGTGTCCAACTGTAGGGGCTGGGGGCCACATCGCTGGCGGTGGATTCGGGTTGCTATCGAGAAAATACGGACTTGCAGCCGATAATGTGGTGGACGCGCTTCTCGTTGATGCAGACGGACGGTTATTGGACCGGGAAGCCATGGGGGAAGACGTGTTTTGGGCCATTCGAGGAGGAGGCGGAGGCATCTTCGGGATTGTTTATGCGTGGAAAATCAAATTGTTGAAAGTGCCTCCAACCGTGACAGGTTTCATCGTGTCTAGGCCCGGGCCGAAGCATCTGGTGGCCAACCTAGTCCACAAATGGCAGTTTATTGCACCCGAGCTGCAAGACGAATTCTACTTATCGGCTTTTGTTGGTGCAGGATTGCCAGAAGCCAAAAAAATCGGAAGAATTTCGGCGACGTTCAAAGGGTTATATCTGGGTCCGAGAAGTGAAGCCATTTCCATCCTAAATACGGCGTTTCCAGAGTTGGCCATCTTGGAACAAGATTGCGAAGAAATGAGTTGGATAGAATCCGTTGTTTACTTCTCCGGACTGGGCAAGCAAAGCACGGTCTCCGACTTAAAAGATCGGTACTTTCGGGACAAGAAGTACTTCAAAGCCAAATCAGACTATGTGAGGACCCCGATATCGCTCGACGGCATTAAGGCTGCACTGGACATACTCGAGGAAGAACCAAAAGGGTATGTGATTTTGGATCCATACGGGGGAGTTATGGAAAAGATAAGCAGTAAATCTATTGCTTTTCCACACAGACAAGGGAACCTTTTCACCATTCAATACCTTGTGGAGTGGAAAGAAGAAGAAGAAGATAATGCCAAAAACAAGGATCGGTACATAGATTGGATAAGAAGGTTTTATGATTTAATGGCACCCTTTGTTTCATGGGGTCCAAGGGCTGCTTATATAAACTACATGGACCTTGACCTTGGAGTGATTGAAAGTGTTAGTACTGATAATGATGCAGTGGAGATGGCTAGGGTTTGGGGTGAGAAGTACTTCCTAGAGAACTATGACAGATTGGTTAGAGCCAAGACCCTTATTGATCTGTATAACGTTTTCAGGCATCAACAAGGCATTCCCCCTGCTGCCACCACTCCCAAAGCAGAGGACATGAGATGATGACTCTGTGTGTATTGAGATTATTGTATAATGTATCTCGGCATGTACTATACAAACCAATTCCTACCTAAGATTGGTTAGAGCCAAGACCCTTACGAGATGATTTTAATAAGTGGGTGTTTCTCAAATGATAAAATTAAAATTTGATAAAATCAATACTCGATTTTATCAAACAAGAAAGAGTTTTGATATAATGTAAGACTTTTTGAATGATTTTGTCATTTGGGAAACACCCCCTAAGTTTTTGTAAGTAACAAATGAATTGCCAAGTGACAAATTGCAGTTTGTCTTTTCTCCTAGTGTACGTGAAAATGCTAGAGAGAGAAACAAAAACGAGTCTTGTCCAATTTCGGTTTCTCTTTTGGGGTTTGAGTTTTTGGAGAACGAACCAATTATGGAGCTTCTGTGTTGGTTGAAATTGGGATCGCTGATAAGTTGATAACGATTGTGGGGAAGCCAAGAGTGGCAAAGGATGATAAGAATGCGGTGGTGTCACAGTTCGTGGTGGAGCTGCAAGGGCTGATGGACGTTGATGGAGAGGACCTGCTGAGGATGTTCCTCCTCCGCCTTCTTCTTTGACTACCTGAAAACATTTTTTTTGTAATATCTGAACTACATAGTCTACTTCGGATTTAAAGTCCGACTAGTTGGATATGGTTCAGATTTACTAATTGATACCCATTCACATTCTAAAATCCAAATTACCATTACCCATTTGGAATCTAACGTTTGAATTACCTGTACCTATTCGGATTCTAAAAACCGAACCAACAAAACCCATTTGAAACCTGATATCGTCGGGGAGCGAGACAGCTGGCAATTGGCAGGGAATTGTTTCTTCACAAAAATTAGGGCTCTCTATATTTTATTTAGGGTTTATTGCCACTAGGGGGTTCGAAACTATACGTGAATGGGTTATTGTGATTGAGATTTGAGGGTTCCAATGGCAAATAACTTGTAGTTTCGATGGGAAAACAACCTTCATTCGTTTCTGGACCTATTTTGCCCGTCGTGTGCACAACAATGGGTCCCCCTTAGAGTTTTATTGTGTTTGAAACTCCAATTTCCAAACTTTTGAATCCAACCTTAAGTAGTCCACTTATGCTCTGTAACTGCTGTCTGTGTATATTTCATTCTTGTTGAATGGTAACTAATTATTACCAACAAGCGTTTCCACTCAACACTCAACAAGCAAGATAAAAGTGAGAAGTCCAAAAACTTCCTATTTTTTCAGTGGTGGTGGTGGTTGGGGTTATGGGTGATAATGCAGTGGTGGTGGGATTTCAATGGTGGTGGTGGTTATGGAGGTGAGTGGTTGTGGTGGTTGAAGGAAGGAGGAAGAAAAAGGGATAATATGGTCTTTATACTTGAGGGTATTTTTGTCTTTAAAGTGGTAAAAAATTGGTGGGATGTATTTAGGAAAAAAGGGGCCGCAAGAATCAACCGATCTAGTTTGTTTAGGTTTTTTTTGAACAACAGTTCGTTTAGGTTAACGTCGGCATATTTTAGCGATAGTAAAGGGTTAATTCTCTCTTTGTCCTTGGATATTAATTTATATTATTTCATTCCTCAACAATCAGTTGAACCCACATAGTCCCTCAATTATCCTTAGACTTCTGATTTGAAAAATGCTAACCCTATAGTCTTGCATCAATTTCAATGTTAACCCTCTTCTAACTTCCATCCAATTTTTGGACGGAAAATACCAATTTACTGCCCAAGAATTTCTTAATTCAGCAATTCCATGAAACAACCAAATCAAATTGAAAAAATGACAAATTCTACACACAAACACTACCAATTTATAGAAGCAACTAAAGCTAGAGAAGAAAACTGGAAATCTGCAAGGTGCTTAACCATATAGAATAGAGATAAGTGCATGGCCAATTTATTGGACACCAAACCAAGGAATTGAAGTTGTCGAGTCCTAACCATCTCAATATCATCATCCATGTTTTTGCGTCGTTTTTCTCAGATCTCCAAAACACCCTTTGCTTCAATAACAATTGAATACGTCCCTAGTATTCCCGTCGTTTGTGCTCAAACAAAAACTTTTGAATTTCCTGTTAGAAAAGGAAACATCAAATTTCATGTGAGAGAGAGAAAGAGAGAGATTAATTGATTTTGCCAATAAGATAGGGGCATTTTTGTAATTTGCACTTTTACTCATCTAAGTAAAATTGCACTTTTACTAATCTAAAAGTAAAATGGTAGTAGATGATGGGATGTAAGTTAACTTTCCCCTAAAGTACAGGGGTGTAAGTGCAACTTCGCCTAAAATTTAAATCAATTGCTCCGGAAGAAGCCCGAGGTGTGTGGACTTGGAGAGAGGGCGAGGGAGAGAGAAAGACAGAGTGCGGAGAGATGAACAGGAGAGGGGGAGGTGAAGGAAACGATTGGCTGAACGGTTTGAGACGGATGCCTCCGGTGCCAGATTTTCTACGAATGTTTCCGGTGGTAAAGTCGAAGCGATTGGGGAAGTTGGGACCCGGCTTTGGCATCGGCGCCGGCTGTGGTATCGGCATCGGCATCGGTTTCATGGGAGGTATATATAACATCTTTCTATCTATACATATGAAAATGACCCTTTATCATTCATTGTTTCGAACAAAGTCCATCTATAATTGTAGTCAATATGCTCATTCGATTAGAGGAAGAATTTCGATCCCTAAAGTGAGTGGGTTTACCGATAACAATGGGTTTCTCTAAACTGGAAATTTTTGGACGTGAAGCACTATGTATATACGTTTGGAAGGTCATGTTTTTTTTTTTTGGTAAAGAAGGATTTTATTACCAAAAAGAACAATATGTATATACGTTTGGAAGGTCATGTTTTTTTTTTTTGGTAAAGAAGGATTTTATTACCAAAAAGAACAAAGGAATACAAGAAAAACATGGGTAAACCCACAGAAAACAACCAGTAAACACCCTAAAAAGAAACTACAACAAAGCCAAACTTCAAGCTAGCTGCAAAATCTTCTCGGAAATACTCCAAGCCCTACAAAGAGCTAGATTTGCAGAACTTCTACCAAATTTCCTCCAAGACGACGCACGGTCCCTTACATCCTTGACAATCATATCAAAGATGGCATTCGTAGAGTACCGCTTGGCGCTTGTTGCAAAAAACTGAGTCGTTACGAGCTTTCCAAATGTAATAAACAGTTCCAGCCATAGCTAACTTGTACATAGCAGAGGAGAACCCTTCCTTCTTTACATGATGAATAGCCCAACTTATCTCACGCCCCAACTCAACTGGCCTCCTAGAAATGCCAAACATTTGAAGTATTCTACCCCATAAGCAGGCTGAGAAAGAGCAATCAAAAAATAGGTGCAAATGGGACTCATGCCTACAGTTGCATAAAACACACAAGGGATCCACCTGCATCCCCCAAGAGAGAAGCCTATCCTTTGTAGAGAGACGACCCCAGCCAACAAGCCACATAATAAAAGCCCATCTAGGTATACCTTGTTTGAACCAGATGATAGGAGTCCATGGAACTTTAGGAAGGGGAGTTCTGAGAGCTTCCAGAGCAGACTTAATTGAGAATTTTTCATTGGAAGTAAGCATCCAAATCACAGAATCATCAATTTCTGGATTAGGTCTGAAAGTTGGAGGTGTTCCTTATAATATTCATAACTGCTCGGTTTCTTTGTCTAGGCCAGTGCCAATTCCCATCACAAACAATAGATGAGACCTTGGCCAAGAGAGAACTGCCCACATGGTTAACTATGCTACCACCAAACACTTTGTAGAGAGGGCCTACATCATGCCAATAATCCAGCCAAAGAAAAGTAGTGTTCCCATTGCCAATTACATACTTGATAAGGGGCTGCACAATCTCTCGAAGCTTGAAAAGCTTCTTGATCGTCCAAGAAGAGTCTTGGGGAATACTCATCTGCCAAAGACACTTGTGTTTAATGATGTAAGAGTGAACACATCGGACCCACAAAGAATCAGATTTCTTGCTTAAGGCCCACAAGTGCCTAATCATGGTTGCTTTATTCCATATTTTAAGAGGCTTAAACCCCAATCCGCCTTCATCCTTAGGAGTGCACACCCAATCCCATTGAATTTTAGCCCCTATTTGCCTAAGCTGTACTCTTGTCCACAGAAAAGACCTGAGCAAACCCTCTATATCTTTTAACAACTTTTGAGGAAGGATACAAATAGAACACCAATACACTTGCATGCTCCATAACACAGAGCTAATTAATTGGGAATGACCCCCAAACGATAACAACTTAGTTGTCCAACTGTTTATCCTTTGCAAGATCTTCTCTTTGAGTTGAACACAATCAGAATAGGAAAGCCGAGAAGTAATGAGGGGTACTCCTAAATACCTGACTGGAAGGTTACCTTGAGGAATAGGGAGAATAGCTTCCAATATCACTTTAAGTTCGCTGCTCACTCCGGAATAATAAACAGCACTTTTCTGAAGGTTAGGACTGAGACTAGAGAAGGAGTGGAAGTCATCTAAAGCATATTTAACTGTAGAGAAAGACCCTTGATCAGTACCACACAGAACAAAAAGGTCGTCTGCAAAAGCTACGTGATGGAGCTGTAAATTTTTACATTTAGGATGGAAAGTAAATGGACTAGTAATGGATTTGGAGTGTAGGATAGCATATAAACCTTCCATTACTATAAGAAAGAGATAGGGTGAAATTGGATCACCTTGCCGTAAACCCCTTTCTCCTTTGAAAAACCCTTCAAGATCCCCATTGATAGCCACCGAGAACCATGCATTAGATACACAGTACATAACCCATTTACTGTATTGAACTGGAAACTGCATGGCTATCATCATTTCAGACAAGAATTCCCAGGCTACC
Organism: Vaccinium myrtillus; assembly: GCA_016920895.1. NCBI lineage: Eukaryota > Viridiplantae > Streptophyta > Magnoliopsida > Ericales > Ericaceae > Vaccinium > Vaccinium myrtillus. Next base: position 24,258,851 of record CM029271.1, read on the forward strand.
GAATCATAGGCTTTCATTAAGTCAATCTTAATGGCGCATCTGGGTGGTCCCGAGTCCCTATGATAGTTCCTGACTAGCTCTTGCATAAGCAAAATGTTATCAGCAATTGATCTGCCTTTAACAAAGGCTGATTGACCATGATTTATAATAAGAGGCAGAATACCGAATCATAGGCTTTCATTAAGTCAATCTTAATGGCGCATCTGGAAGGTCATGTTATGAGTTCTGATAGTGAAGGTACTGGTTCTTGCACATAATAATTTTGTGGCATGAAAATGCCATTATTAAAAAATACACCGCGGGCGTTCGGACATGGTAAGTTCTATTTTGAAACCTTTTTATTTCTTGGAAGAATCAAAGCAAGACGAAAAGATATATGTTTTATATATAGAAATCCATTAGAAAGGTAATGGGTCCCAATGACCAAACCAAACTATATTAAGCTTTGTCCCCCAATCAATTGGGGTTGGCTACGTGATCATTTGTCTCTAATCTATTCTGTCAAGGGCTGTATAATCTACCAAGTTATTAGATTTGTATTCTTTGTTACTATAGTGTCCGGGCCATTTTATGATTTAATGGAACCCTTTGTTTCATGGGGTCCAAGGGCTGCTTATATAAACTACATGGACCTTGACCTTGGAGTGATTGAAAGTGTTAGTACTGATAATGATGCAGTGGAGATGGCTAGGGTTTGGGGTGAGAAGTACTTCCTAGAGAATTATGACAGATTGGTTAGAGCCAAGACCCTTATTGATCCGTATAACGTTTTCAAGCATCAACAAGGCATTCCCCCTGCTGCAACCACTCCCAAAGCAGAGGACATGAGATGATGACTCTATATGTATTAAGATTATTGTATAATGTATCTCGGTTATGTACTACTATAAATTACCAATTACTAATTTACTACCTTATTGCATTAGGAGATGATTTTAATAAGGGGGTGTTTCTCGAATGATAAAATCATTCAAAAATCTTAGATTTTATCAAAATTCTTTTTCATTTGATACAATCAAGTGTTGATTTTATCAAATTTTGATTTTATCAAATTTTGATTTTATCAGTTGGGAAACCCCCCCTAAGTTTTGTAAGTAACAAATGAATTGCCAAGTGACAAATTGCAGTTTGTCTTTTATCCGTTTGCTTATCTTGGGTCTTTCTATCAATACCCCACTTGGCTGGCAATAAGGGAAAAAAAAAACACACACACACTTCAGTCTAATTTTTACACCTTTTAATACACTTTCCCACACTATTATACACTATTCAAAAATTTCAATACACTTTTTAAACCTTAATGACAACCCAATGGACTGATTTTAAATTTTCCTTGTTAATTTCTTCTCATTTAAAGGGTTAGTCGTGTTTTTGGCCAGCGTAACGAAGACACGTATATACAAACAACCAACTCATAGTACACATTCCGATTTGAGTGATTCACCTATATAATCTATGGACAAAACACAGCGGAAGTTTTGAAATCTTCAAGCATACAAACGCTAGGAATCACCTCTGAAGTGATTCGATCACCTTTCTGTTGAAGTTGCAGTCATGCAATCATAACATATTCAAAAAAAAAAAAAAGTCCAAGACCAAATCTATATATTTACCAGACCATCTCCTCACTCTCATATGTGTTCCCTACAAGGTTTTCTAGCAAAAAAGAAACCGTCACAAAATCTAGTTTGTTTAGGTGTCGTCACAAAATCTAGTTGGTTCTATTTGCAACCCTCAAAACTAAATACATCCCAACCCTAATTAGGGTTTCACTGAAATGGCTAAATACAACCCGTAAAAAAACGAAGACTTTCCCAACTTGCCCCTCCTCTCTCCCTCCTCGTACCACCACCACCGCCTAGGAAGGAGGCTTTTGACGTGTGAAGAGATCGAGCAAGGGAAATCTCCAAGTGTACGTGAAAATGCCAGAGAGAAAAACAAAAATGAGTATTGTCCAATTTCGGTTTCTCTTTCGGGGTTTGAGTTCTTGGAGAAGGGACCGATTATGGAGCTTCTGTGTTGGTTGAAATTGGGATCGCTGATAAGTTGATAACGATTGTGGGGAAGCCAAGGGTGGCAAAGGATGATAAGAATGCGATGGTGTCACAGTTCATGGTGGAGCTACAAGGGTTGATGGGCATTGATGGAGAGGACCTGCTGAGGACGTTCCTCCTCCGCCTTCTTCTTTGAATACCTAAAAACATTTTTTTCTAATATCCGAACTACATAGTCTACTTCGGATTTAGAGTCCGACTGGTTGGATATGGTTCAGATATTAATAATTGATACACATTCACATTCCAAAATCCAAATTACTATTACCCATTCATATTCTAATGTTTGAATTACCTATTCTTATTCGGATTCTAATTGTTTCTTCACAAAAATTAGGTCTCTCTAAATTTTTTTAGGGTTTATTGCAATTAGGGGGTTCGAAATTGGGTTATTGCGATTGAGGGTTTCAATGGCAAACAACCTGTAGTTTCGATGGGCAAACAACCTTCATTCGTTTTTGGACCTATTTTGCCCGTCATGTGCACAACAATGGGTCCCCCCCTTTCTCCTGCGCGAGTTTTATTGTGTTTGAAACTCCAATTTCCCAACTTTTGAATGGGCCCTTAAGTAGCCCGCTCTGTAACTGATGTCTGTGTATATTTCATTCTTGTTGAATGGTAATTGATTATTACCAACAAGCGTTTCCACTCTACACTCAAAAAGCAAGATAAAAGTGAGAAGTTCAAAAACTTCCTATTTTTTCAGTGGTGGTGGTGGTGGTGGTTATGAAGGTGAGTGGTGGTTGGGGTTATGGGGTGATAAAGCGGCGGTGGTGGGATTTCAGTGGTGGTGATTATGGAGGTGAGTGGTGGTGGTGGTTGAAGGAAGGAGGAAGAAGAAGGGATAATATAGTCCTTATACTTGAGGGTACTTTTGTCTTTAAGTGGTAAAAAATTAGTGGGATGTATTTAGGAAAAAAGGGGCTCCAAATAGAATCAGCCAATCTAATTTGTTTAGATTTTTTTGAACTACTGTTCGTTTAGGTTAACGTCGGCATATTTTAGCGTAGTAAATGGTTAATTCTCTCGCTTGTCCTTGGATATTAATTTATAGTATTTCATTCCTCAACTATCAATTGAACCTACATAGTCCCTCAATTATCCTTAGACTTCCAATTTGAAAAATGCTAACCCCATAGTCTTGCATCAATTTCAATGTTAACCCTTTTCTAACTTCCATTCAATTTTAGGACGAAAAATACCAATTTGCTGCCCAAGAATTTCTTAGTTCAACAATTCCAAGAAACAACCAAATCAAATTGAAAAAAATGACAAATTCCCCATACAAACAGTACCGATTTACAGAAGCAACTAAAGCTACAGAAGAAAACTGGAAATCTGCAAGGTACTTAACCATATAGAATGGAGATAATTGCGTGGCCAATTTAATGGACACCAAACCAAGGAATTGGAGTTGCGAGTCCAATTTGCTAACCATCTCAATATCATCATCCATGTTTTTGCGTAGTTTCTCGGATCTCCAAAGCACCCTTTACTTCAATAACAATTGAATACATTCCTAGTATTCCTGTCGTTTGTGCTTTCGAATTTCCTGTTAGAACTTAGAAAAGGAAACATCAGATTTCGTGAGAGAGAGAGAGAGAAATTGATTGATTTTGCCATTAAGATAGGGGCATTTTGCCATTAAGATAGTGGCATTTTTTGTATTTTGCATTTTTCCGATATCGGTGTTAGCATTTGCACTTTTCCTCTAAGTAAAATTGTAGTAGATGGGGTGTAAGTGAACTTTTCCCTAAAGTACAGGGGTGTAAGTGAAACTTCACCTAAAATTTCAGCAATTGCTCCGGAAGAAGCCCCAGCGAGGGAGAGAGAAAGGGAGAGTGCGGAGAGATGAACAAGAGAGGGGGAGGTGAAGGAAACGATTGGCGGAACGGTTTGCGACGGATGCCTCCGGTGTCAGATTTTCTACGAATGTTTCCGGTGGTAAAGTCGAAGCGATTGGGAAAGTTGGGACCCGGCTTTGGCATCGGCGCCGGCTGTGGTATCGGCATCGGCATCGGTTTCATGGGAGGTATATATAACCTCTTTCTATCCATAAATATGAAAATGACCCCTTTTCATTCATCGTTTCGAACACAGTCCATTTACAATGGTAGCCAATATGCTCATTCGATTAGAGGAACAATTTCGATCCCTAAAGTGAGTGGGTTTACCGATAACAATGGGTTTCTCTAAAAATGCGTCCGAACTTATCGAAATAGTGTCCAAATGGTGAGCAAACTGGAAATTTTAGGACGTGAAACACTATATTTATGTACATGTTTGGAAGGTCATCTTGTGCGTTCTAGTAGTGAAGGTACTGGTTCTTGCACATAATAATTTTGAGGCAGGAAAATGCCATTATTCAAACATACACCGCGGGCGTTCGGACATGGTAGGTTCTACTTTGGAAACCTTTTTATTTCTTGGAAGAGTCAAAGCAAGATGAAAAGATATATGTTTTATATATAGAAATCCATTAGCAAGGTAATGGGTCCCAATGACCAAACCAAACTAGATTAAGCTTTGTCTCCCAATCAATTGGGGTTGGCTACATGATCATTTGTCTCTAATCTATTCTGTCAAGTGCCGTATAATCTACCAAGTTATTAGATTTGTATTCTTTGTTACTATAGTGTCCGGGCCATTTTATTCGCACCTCGACTAATCCTGGGAAACCCACGGTTCACTAGTGGGGACATTTCCCTCCCCCCTACATTGCTATTAATAGTAATCTTATCATTTTTCTTAACCGTTGCTATATGTCTAAACCTCTCTCAACTTGTGTTCATTTGGTGCTTACCCTACCAATTTACTATTGTTTTCATGAATAATCCTATTTCCTTTAGTGTTTCCACTCATCCACCTGAGTATCCTCATTGCAGCTATAATCATCTTGTTTATGATTGTCTCTTAGCTGCCCAACATTCTGTCACGTCTAGTAATGCTGGCCTTGTAGAGATTATTTAATATTTTGTTTTCAATTTTCTCTCACCTTGTGCACTTGATTTAGGGACCCAAAATCAAGTGCTAAAGTTAATCTATTGTGTAGTCCGATATATCTACAAACCAAGATTAAAAGTAACCCAGCTTAAATGTCCTAGATAAAACCAATATATATGCAATGACAAGGAATATGGAGAGTTCTACCTTTCTGCAAGAAGTATGAAGCTTGGCGAAGCTTTACACAGAGTTACCACTTTGAGTCGTCACTCAGAAACTACTCATAGACTCATCTAAGGTATTAAATAATGTCACACTCTTTCATGTGAAATTGCTAATGGCTAACATAGCAACATGTAACTTCTCATGGCTCAAAGACGAACCTAAAAATTTTCCTAAGAGGAGTAACATCCTATCTGCTTTTGTCATAAAAGAAAAGGTTAGTACAACAATAATCTTTGAAGACCATGCTGTGATGGTTGACTGATCACAGTTTAGTAGGGCCAAGGATTTGAGGGTTTTATGGCCCATAAATAGCCAATTTCTTTTGGTACAAGATAGAGCCTGCAGTAATAAAAGAAAATTGCATAGAACTTGAGTGTATACTTCGTTTTATCCGTCATCTTCCCTTCTTCATTGTCATTATCTTCACTTTTGTCTCCTTTAGACTTCCATTATTTCTCTTGTTTCCGTGGTATGTCTAACTCTATGTCCTCCTCCTTGAGGCTAACTCTTTGGGTTAACCAAGGGGCAAGGACCACTGACGAAGCTTAAGAATATCAAAGCCCTCCTCAGAACGGAAAATGTTAGCAGCCAAGTAGATATCATTGATCATGAAAATACTAATCAAAACAATAAAACTAGCATCCATTAGTTTACCCTCAAACAGGGACAGTTGTTAGCTTCCCAAATCTCCCAACAAATAATAGACAGGATAATTTGGACAGGAGTGCTACTGTGGATTGAAGGAAACTAGGGAAGCCAGTAAGAAAAATGATTTCACCTGGCCATTTTTTGTAAGAATCCTCTATACTCTAAGTTGTGCTCATGCTTTGTTTAGTTTGGTTGAGTTGAATATTATGGATCTTGTTTCTTGCTATTGAAGTTGAACAAGGTCATTTAAGTTCCATTTATTCTGTATTTTTTTTCTCTTGTGTGTGCACGTGCTTGCACCGGTGCACATGTGTCTCGTTATTTAGCTTGAGTGCGTGAGATACATGTAGTCTAGATTTAGAATGGGTAAAGCATGGTTTGCATTCGGATTATTTTTTTATTCGTTTTCGATTTATCTATATTTCGGCCTTTGACTTGATGCTCTATCTTATTATTGTGTTGGTGAAAACTTTTCTACGTCACCTTAGTTTCTAAAATATAGTTCACTATAGGCTTTGGTCTCGGGCTACCCGGATTGCAGCTTGTTATCGGACCCGGAGCTGGATGTGGGGTTGGTTTTGGATTCGGTTATGGGTATGGTATGGGCAGGGCCAGGGGTATTGCTTATGAAGGAAATCTCCAGGGACGTCTTCCTGCAGAGTAAGTTAATCCATTGATTGTGCTATGCTTGGTAGTTTTCTCTACGTTGATAACTGGTACGCTTGGTTGTCTCATAAGCATTGAATTAACATCCTCACACCATCTTGAAACCTCTCCAGAATAAAAGAGAGGAGAGAAAGAAGAACATAAAACTGAGTCGTGAATAATATGACTCTTGAATTCACTGTTTAGTATATCAGAGCAGCTTGAAACATGGGGCCAAGATGACTGGATTGTAGGGATCAGTTTTTAGTTCTTGAAAGGAGATTTGGAAGAAGAAAATATGTTTCATGAACTCAGGTACGAGTGTCAAGGTGTGGGTATGTGTGGAAGCGTCAGAACAATTTGTTAACTCCTGCCTCAATTAGATAAAACTCAATTTTTAGCTAATTTTTTCAACCTACAAGTCAAAAAGCTAAAAAAAAGAGGCCTTTTTAGATCCCAAACACAGCCTAAGGCACTTCTTAATGTTGGAGAATTTAGTTGGTTTAACAATTGGACATCCAATATAAAGTAATTTTTTATTGATCTAGTTAAACATGTAAAACCACTTTTCTAGGAACATCACTGCCCTTTTTCTTATTGGATGTCAAGCCAAAATTCCGCTCCCGCTGCATTTTTGTTTAATTCGTTCTTAACTTTTTCCTCCTGAGGGAAGTTCTGTAGAAGAGCCGTAGGAAAAATGTTTTGATTTTTTTAAAAAAATAAAATCCTTTGGAATCGCTTTTTAGCTCTTGAGATGTTCTAAAGAAGGTTACAGGTTCGGGAATGCAGTTTCCAAACTGTGGACTGCTAGGGTATTATTGTTGTTTGGTAACACATCTATCACTTATGGAGAATTACATTCTTGAATTTCATGATTTGGTAGAAATGTACGAATTAAAAAGATTGGATCTTGTGTGGTAAAATTGGAAGGACATGCTAGGTGATCTAGTGGATGCGTAGTGGCAGTACTTGTGAATAATAACTTCAGCCATGAGAAAAGAGTTAAAATTTTGAACGGTTTGGGTTAACAGAACGATGACGGTTTTATCTGTTCAACGGTTAAACTGGACACCTGAGGCGATTCTGAAAAAATTGCCCGGTTCTTATATAGTAACGGTTCTGGAGAAGAACTAAACTGTACAATGGGCCGTTTGGTGGGCCAACCAGTTCGACTGTCTTGTCCAGTCCGGTTTTTGAAACATAGTGTGTTGTGTGTAATTTCAAGTACTAGAGGATGAAATTTTTAGTGCATTGCCATTTATAAGAAATCGAGTACAAAAGTCTAGTGGATGCATCATGTCAATGTGTTCCTTAAATGTTAAGCAGGAACTCTAATTCAATCAAATGAAGGAAATTGAATCTCAAGTTTTGAAAACAGACTCTACTTGCATTGGCAACAAATAAAAGGATGCACACTGCTTGAAATTTGGCATAAGTTGAATATACTCGATAATATCATACTACTATCAAACAAAAAGCTTAAGAGTTAAGATGTGTATAATTTTTGGATTCTGAGTTTTGGTTTTAATCTGCTAAGTCTGTAACCGATTTAATTTTGAAGCACTACAGATTTGCAGTGACGGGTTTATTTAGTTGAGCAAAAGTGCAAATTATGCAGGTAGGGCTTAGAAGAAGAGGGGAGGAAGGAGAAGAAGAGATTAGACAAAATAGGTTAGGAACCTAGTCAGCCTGTGGACTTCCACATTTATATTTTTTGCACAAATCCAGACAGAATAAGAAAAATTCCCCTAAGGTAAACAGAAGAGGCGGATTGTGTGAAAGTAGAATGTTAGGGTTGATTTTGTAATGTTCTTTTATGTTAAGGGTTATTTAGTCTTTTAGTATAATTAGGGTTTGTTTGGCATTCTAGTGGTTTCATGTAATACCTAAGGGTAGTTTGGTCATTTTGTGTTATTAGGGTTTCCTAGGTTTTCTATTTAAGCACCAGTTCTTCTTGTAATCAATACAACTTATATATGCAATAGACTTTGGTTTTGTATCTCTCTAGAAATGTCACATGGTATCAGAGCAGGTATTGGTTGATCCTGATGAGTTCCAGCCGTCTCCCTCCATCTCTCTCTTTCTTCTGATCTTAGCAAGCAATAGCAATAGCAATAGCAATCAGCAACTGTAGCAATCAGCAGTAGCAAAATCGAGTAGCAACCAGCAACATCACGCAGTAGCAGCAGCAACTCCTCCCTCCTCCCTCTCTTGCACATGCAGCAGCCTCCAGCCTCCGGCGACCTTCGCCGGAGCTTCGTCTGCCTCCGGCGACCCTCGCCGGAGCTCCGTCAGTCTCCGGCGACCCTCGCCGGAGCTCCGGTGACCTCCGAAAAGCCTTATTTGATGGTGTAACCCTCAGATCTGAAAACTCTAGTCTGTTTTGGAAGTCCTTTGCACGCCGGCAGCCTCGCCGGAGCTTCGTCAGCCCCTCCTCGATCTCTGATAGCATCCGAAATCCATTGGGCCTTCTCGATGTTCCTTTGAAATTGACTGGGTCTCTTCTCTCCATGGTCTCTTCTCTCTTTGTTGTCTCTCCTCCGGTTCCTCTGGAAAATCTGAATCTATTTCTCCCTCTGGAAAATCTGAATCTGTTTCTGTCTCTCCCCGGTCTCTCTAGAAATCTGAATCTGTTTCTCTCTCTCGGGTATTTTCTTCTCTGAACATTGGGTCTGTCTTCTCCCTCCCCACCCAATCTGTATTTTGAACACTGGGTCTGTCTTTCCTGTCTCCACCCAGTCCGTAGTTAAATGTTCTTTCCTTCAATTTGTAGCCGAAATCTGTCCGGCATTAGTTCTTCCTCCTTTTTTTGCAGTCGTTCGGCATCGGTTCTTCCTTCCTTTTGCAGCTGTTCGGCGTCGGTTCTTCTCTCCTATTTGCATCTGTTCGGCATTGGTTCTTTTCTCCTATCTGCAGCCGATATGTGTTCGGCATCTGCTCTACAGCCGTTATTTGTTCGGCATTGGTTCCTCTCATTTGCAGCCGTCTGGCATGGGTTCTCCGAATTTGCATCTGTTTTGGTTTACTTGCTTGGCAAACTCACGATGCTCTCCGGGTTCGCATCATGAGTTTGAGCGGGGGTGTGAAAGTAGAATGTTAGGGTTGATTTTGTAATGTTCTTTTATGTTAAGGGTTATTTAGTCTTTTAGTATAATTAGGGTTTGTTTGGCATTCTAGTGGTTTCATGTAATACCTAAGGGTAGTTTGGTCATTTTGTGTTATTAGGGTTTCCTAGGTTTTCTATTTAAGCACCAGTTCTTCTTGTAATCAATACAACTTATATATGCAATAGACTTTGGTTTTGTATCTCTCTAGAAATGTCACAGATTGGACGTTGTATTAGCAGGTATTTCAGTGTCAGGATGCCCCAAAACTTTAGGACCAGTGGCGTAGCCAGAAAATCACACCAGTGAAGGCACCCTTTGTAGTGTAAGGCTTAGTTTGCCAAAAGATAAAATGGACATTTGCTAAAATCAAGTGGATGATTTTAGCAAATGAAGTGGGGAGGTGATTTTATCTCCAATGAATCTGGACGGTCCTAAATCTAACATGCCTTGATTATCATCTGAAATGAGCCTACAAAGGGTGAGGCACATAATATGTACAGGGGAGGTCTGCGATTGTGCCTCACTGGTGATTTAAACAGAAGAGGCGGATTGTACTTACATTTTATCGACAAATGTGCCTCATAGCCTATTTGGGCGTATCCTTTGAATTCCAAGGGGAGGTCTGCGATTCAAGTGACTTGAGAGATCTCGAACATTCTTTAGTTGTTAACACGATAATTTTTCCACTAACCCTTCGTTAGGAAAAAAATACTTACATTTTATGGTAATATAGTAATTATGAATCCACAAACACGTAAAAGTTTCGAGACAAAAATTCAGTGAATTGAAGTTTGTTTGTGAGTAAGTAGTTATTCGATGGTTCTGGGGTATCACCACGTGGTGCCCTGAAATCCTTCTCTATCACTTTTTTTTTTCTTGGCCTTCAACATCACATATTTAGGTAAACCCATATACTTAGTCTCTACTCCCACATAATATGTACAGGAGAATGATGTTGTAACACCACGTAGTGGCACTCCAAGAGTAGTAATAGTATTTTGTATAAAAAGGCGATGCACCTGTGAAATTTCTAATGCACTTTTATGCAAGGATGCAAAGGAAAAAAGAAAAAAAAAACCTAAAATCCGGCACAGGCCCACACTGGATTCCAAATGGCAAAACAGATAAAATTCCAAATGTTTAGGACCATAATAATTCCAAATGGAAAAACAGATAGCAAAGTTACCCAACTTACTATATCCTTTTCATAAAACAAAGGCTAAAAAGCCCATGTCAGAATGAGATGAAATTTACTGATTAGCAACGCTAATAAGCAGACACACTAGTGCAAGGTTTACTGCTGTGTTTGGGTAAAAAGGTTTGTACTTTTCGGTTAAGTTTCTAATGTTGGTTTGCATGGTGATTTCAGGGATGATATTGTTAATCTAATTGACAGATTTGCCATGAACACCAAGATGCTAGTCGAAGAAGCTTACAAAATGGTTGACAAGAGGAAATGATTCTGATGAGCTAGTTGTATGCCTGTATTGTATTCAGAGTTTTAGGTTTACGTAAATGACTTATTCTCCAATTCCAGATAGAGCTTCGATAAATGCATGAATATATGGATTAGAAGTATATATGATTCTTAATATGTGTTCTGTAGCATTTGATGTGAATTAACTAAGGTTATCATAGCCTCGAGTTTTCTCTTGTTCAATCTAGTGTACCAAGATTTGTTTAGGTTTTGGTCCTCGCAAAGCAGCAGGTTTTTCTTCTCTAATTTCTGAAAAGACATGGCTATCTGGCTCATTAATGGACAGGATCGAACAGTCGGGCATTGGGGTTCACCATGTGTCCAATTGTTACAGGATCGAACAGTCGGGCATTGGGGTTCACCATGTGTCCAATTGTTATGATCCAAACCATTTGCTAACGGATCAGGGACTCTGCCATCCCTCCCATCCCTAAGTCGACCGATCTCGGCATTCCAAACGTGTTTTGAACGGCTTAGATTTGACGGGAGTTAAAATACCCTTCGGCACCCCTCAAATCTAGGCCGTTGAAAACATTTGGATGGGGCGGGATCGAAAGATCAGGGGAGGGACGGCAATGTAAAATGTTCGCCAACATATGGACAATTACCAACGCATAAACACAAATGTAAAACCAAGCATCAATGAAAGAGAGAAAATATGAAATAAGGGAGAGAAATGGAAAAGAAATAGTGCGTGTGTTTGTGTGGATAGCAATCATTATCTATGTTATCCAAATACTATCCACGATCTACAACTGTCAGTGAGTATCCACCTTCATCCGCCATGTCATGAAACCCAACCTATCAAAAGGCAGCATCAGATTGCGAGGAGTTGGATGACCACCAATCACAGCACCAGGACATGAATCCTAGGTGGCAACCCCACATCCACTACATCAAGCATTTAGTTGGCACCATCAACTAAACCGGTCTCATCCTCCCTCTTCCTCCCGTCAGTTCAGCAGCTCATCGGCAAGCAATCCCAGAGGGGAAGATACAGAGAGAGCAGAACAAGTATGGGTTCGGTAACGGCATCGAGGGCGGCGGTATATATGGGGGTGTCGGAAATGCCACTGAAATTCACATGTGGAACTTCATTTAGGTCGGCTCCGTCGAGACCGGCCACATTCAACATCGTTGCACTTTTCTCTAAGAAGAAGGCTGCGCCTCCTTCCAAGGCAAAAACCGTTTCCCCAGTCGATGAAGAGCTCGCCAAGTGGTATGGTACGTACTTTTACCGTGTAAGATTGTTTCTGTATGGCATCCTTACTTTGTGCTTTAATTATATGCACTATATGTAAGATTGTTCTAGTTGATCACTCCGAAAATTAACCATATCATCTTGGGAATTTATTTTTAACAGTCTCTATTGTCCGCCCAATGGGCGGACGATAAGATTGATCTTTGACCGGTAAGAGTGTATGCTCTTTTACCGGCCATAGAGCACTCTAATCGTCCGCCCATTGGGCGGACAGTAGAATTTTCCTTTATTTAATTAGGTTCTCACGATGGAATATAATGCGTATGTAGGTCCTGACAGAAGAATTTTCTTGCCGGAAGGGCTCTTGGACAAATCAGAAATTCCGCCATACCTTACTGGAGAAGTTCCTGGAGAGTAAGATATATCATACTCCCCATTTGCCTTTCTCGTTGCTCGAATTGAAATGATTTTTGCACTTCGCTTCCTAGAAATGCTCCCTAAAATTACAAAGTATTTGAATTACATTTGAGAAAATAGGGTGCAAAAATCATTTCCCTTTTCTAATTCGAGAGCTAGCTTCTATAGTTGAAGAAACTGAATCCTTCTCCTTTCTTCTCTCATTTTTCGTGGGCAGCTATGGCTATGATCCTTTTGGGCTTGGCAAGAAACCCGAAAACTTCGCCAAGTAATGTCCCCTCAATTCTCTCCGTCTAACTCGATCAATGTCTCTCATAAATTTCATAAGTGGATATCTATGAATGAATGCTAAATCAGTTCATATAATTTCTGGGATATAAGTCGATGAATGAGAGGGGGGCCTTCTTCTCTCAGAATGAAACAAGTACTAACAAAGAATCGCAGGTATCAAGCATATGAGCTGATTCACGCCCGGTGGGCTATGCTGGGTGCTGCTGGCTTCATCATCCCTGAGGCCTTCAACAAGTTTGGTGCTAACTGTGGTCCTGAAGCTGTTTGGTTCAAGGTTTGTCTCCATATCTTTCTTTTCTCAAAATTTTCATCCTTTTCGCAGAGCTGTTTAATATTTTTTGCTTCATCACGACGACGATTTATTGAAAATTGTTTCTACAGACAGGAGCACTACTACTTGACGGGAACACATTGAACTACTTTGGAAAGAACATCCCCATTAATCTTGTCCTGGCTGTCGTTGCTGAAGTTGTTCTTCTTGGTGGTGCTGAGTACTACAGAATCACCAACGGATTGGTATCATTCAGAGTACCTTTATTTGCTTCTTTCATATTGCTTTCAAAATACCAATGTGGTACTTTTGCTTTGTTGTTTTAACTTTTTGAAATGGTAAAATGTTGTGAAATGGTAGGGTTTGGAGGATAAACTTCACCCGGGGGGTCCATTCGATCCATTGGGGCTGGCAAATGATCCGGACCAGGCAGCGCTGTTGAAAGTGAAGGAGATTAAAAATGGAAGACTGGCAATGTTTTCGATGCTCGGTTTCTTCATCCAAGCTTATGTGACTGGAGAAGGTCCAGTTGAAAACCTCTCCAAACATTTAAGCGATCCTTTTGGCAACAACTTGCTCACCGTGCTTGCCGGATCCGCTGAAAGAGCTCCCACCCTTTGATCATTTCTTCCTTTCCTAGTTAACTTGTGATCAAATCCTTCACTGTAATTCAAACCCAACTGTGTTTTTACAGTACTACTTTATAGAGAGCTCTACCACTGTGATGTGTCCATGTAGATCCAACTATATCTATATGCCAATCTATGTGTTATATCTATTTCCCCTCAGATGAAGTTGTTCCATAAAGGTATATCGGAAGTTTGAACAGAGGGCACGTAAATCGAATAAACGTGATTAAAGCCATCGTCTGGACATCTCCCAAGATGTAAATTGAAAGAAATAACTGGATTTTTGTAACCCAGAGGAATCGTCTTGTAGATAACATATCTCCTCTGCGTTCCTCTGTATGTGAGCGATGTCTAGATTGTATTTTAGAATTGGCTATGTTTCCATCCGTTCTTGTTTTTTACAAACCCAAATGGATTATTGGAATATGAAGAGGATGCTTCTATGAGAATTAACCAGGCAAAAGTCCTTTTAGAGTATTGAAATCCAATACTTGTTCAGCACTGACATACGTTCAATTGTGAGAGTCAACCCTATTCGAAATGTTTTCTGTGAATTACTGTAGGCTGGGTTCGTTTCCTAGTTTTAGTTTTGATAACGTCATCATTACCCTCATCTCTCTCTCTATCTCTCTTTATCTCTCTCCATTCATTACATTGTTTTAGTTTACATCAACGATTGATTAGTCAAGGAGTCGCACTAATGAGTTAGAATACCCGACATTGCCGTCTGCATTATTTTTCTCTTAAATGTGATTGAAACTAAAAGATGGACCAGCTTATTTTTCAAAACGGGTCCACATAAAAATATGTTCAATTTCAGGAGGTCAAATTCTGAGCACTTTTTGGGTACCTTTTACGTGCATGTAGCAATGCTGTTAATCCAAAGTAACTAGTATAATGTTTTCAATCATATTTAGAAATTAATGAAAAATCGATTCCGAAATCCGGACCGTGCATTCCACGATCCAATGGCTTGAATCAATGCACTCTGTCTCTCCTCCTTAAAAGCATGTTAGATTTTAAAAAAAAAAATTCGTACATTAATCCTTGCCGTTGAATCTCAAAATGCACTGCCCGGATTTGCTCGGCGCAAACTCCTTGTTTACGGACGGTCCGTAAATAAGTATTTCTCATTAACTTGAGATTAGGGTTGTCCAGCGGATCATCCGATCCGCCAATCCGAACCATCCGTTGATCCATCCGTGAATGTTCGGTTTGGTTCCGGATCGAGAATTTCTTATCTATCGGTTCCGGATCGGATCGGATCCGCTCGATCCGCTCAATAATCCTTCATTAATCTGTCAAATCCGCCCGATCCGATCCGTAACCGATCCGTGAATGTTCGGTTCGGTTCCGGATCTTAAAAACCATAATCCGCTCTGATCGGATCGGATCCTATCCGTGGACACCCCTACTTGAGATATAGGAGTACCTACCACCTGTGCAATTTTTTGGGTGTTGGGCGGGCACTATGTGTCCGTGCCTGAGCAAAACACTTTTGGACGACCCGTATGGCACCCAAATTTTTTTCCTACCGCCTGCTGTTTCGTTCTTGTTTGTTTTATTATGAAGTATGAACCCGTTCAAGTATTATTATATGTATGTATAAACTTCAATCTGGAATAGGCTTGTTATAGCTTTTTAATATACGTACGTCATTGCAAACGTATAGTATTAATTTCTTATCTCCAAAGGAAAAGAAAAAGCCAAATGATTCGGCTACTGTGACTATGATTTAATTTTAATTATTCAGGGTCAAACAAGTATTACTGCCTAGGTGGCTATTTTTGAATGGCTCGGATGAAAAAAGAAAAATCGAAAGTTTGTATCGAGCATCTAAACATATCGGATGGAGCTGATTTTTAGCGGGCCCACTCGAAATGTGTTTCTAAAATTCTTGAACGGTATAGATTAATCGTTCAAGATATGTACTGGGCCCCGCAGGGCCTTCCCTGCGTGATTCTCTGCAAGGCTTTCCTTGCATATAGCATTGCTGGGGGAGGCGTCGAGAGAGAAATTATTTAGTGTTTCTTGAGTACCGTCACGTGATACTACATGACCCTTCTCTATCATACATTTATGTGAGAGTAATGTATTTAGCAGAGGAGCTCACACCAATGTATAATAGAGAAGTCCATCTAATAATTTTCTGCGTCAAGAGGTTTAGTCTGAGACAGTCAAAGGCCGGTACAATTATTTTGTAAAATACTGTAAATTGTTAGACTTGCTCGTGAAGTTATTGAAACTTGATTAATCTAATTAACGGGGAGGTTTTCCTACCTATAATCAATTGATTTAGGTACGTAGGATGTTTCTAAAAAATCTCACATGATACCGAAGCTAGGCGCTAAGTCTTCGCTGGCTTCAACTTTATATGAGTTATGTCTCCGCCGGAGTCAATTCATTCTCATCATTAATCCATACACGGTTGCGGATCAGCTGTCCACATGTTAACAAGTTACATGTAATGAAGAGTGTTGGACATGTTCCATATTGTTTACCTATGTTGTCTAATGCTCTTGGTTGGCTTCAACTTATATGAGTCCATATTTAACATTTTAGGACATGCAATACAATAATGCATGTCTTCTTAAAAAAACATACTCTCTCTGTCCCATAATTTTGGTCCATATTTCTTTTTTTGGATGTTCCAAAATCCTTGTCTAATTTGATCAGTTAAGGGAAAATTGTTCCATTGCCTTTTTTGCCTTTCATCTATATATTCAAATTCAAACTCAAAAGTAGAGGGAAAAATGAATTGAATTGTATAAAGTAATCATTGCATTTCAAAAAATGGATATTTTGGAGAGTTCATATATTTTGACAGGGCAATGATCATGTTCTCTTAAAAAACGGAAAACCTGGGGGTACCCCATGTTTTTGCACCGAAAATGCACCCCACGCCTTCGGGGACCCACTTTTGGGTCCCACACGAGTGATCCGAACCGTTCATTGTTCTTAAAATATTTTTCCGAGGGGGCCCACCAAAAATCAGCTCAATCGGACGGTTAGAAATGCTTGAACCAAAATCTCACCGTTTCAACTTTTAATTTGAAACGGTGAGATTTTGGTTCAAGCATTTCTAACCGTCCGATTGAGCTGCATACGCAAAATCATCGACGCATATTCCAAGCCACTGCATACGCAAAATCACAGAATAGTGCAACTCCTACACCCAGCATAGTTAGCAAAGGCCAAACAAAAGCAATACTTTAGAAGGGGTGAGCACGATACAAACACAACGCGACGAGAGAAAAATAGATGCCGAATAAGGAATTCCATCAACACTTTTAGTCGCCCAATCTGTACAACTGTTGGGACATAACAGCTTGAAGTATTTCCCCTCAGATGAAGTTGTTCCATAAAGGTATATCGGAAGTTTGAACAGAGGGCACGTAAATCGGATAAACGTGATTAAAGCCATCGTCTGGACATCTCCCAAGATGTAAATTGAAAGAAATAATAAAGAATTGTTATAGGGTCCATTATAGCTTTTTGTAACACCTCTAGTCCACCTGTTTACATATAAAATTAACAAATCCAATAATTGATTGACACGTAGTCAGAAATGCCAAACGTTGGCAATTACTTGTCAATAGAGATACACTGGATTATTGAAGGAGAATTGAGTTAATACGATGCCGTATTGTTCCTCAATCTAAATTAGCAGTTATTGGCAGTTACCAGTCAAAGACAAAATAGAAACTGACTTCGAAGCCACGATATTGATTGCTAAACGCATAAGCTCCACGTGTAAATCTATAAAATGGAATAATGGGCAGTTAGAGTACGTGGAGTATTTCTCGAAAAGCAGTTATCCTTTTAACATGTGATCATTTGAATTAGTTGGGCAGTTATGCAGATTTCAAATCAAGACTTCAGGAGGAAGAATCTGAAGAAATTCAAATTCAGACGTGGGGAAAGGAAGAAACTGCCAACTCAAAGAGCAGAAGTTAGAGTTCGAAGCAAGCCAAGTTCAAATTCATTGAGCGGGAAGTTCAAACTACAAGCAGCGTCTATAAATAGAAGAAATTGAAGAGTAAAAAGCTGAACAAATCTTCAACAAACAAATATCAAAAATGATGCTTGGTTTGTTCATTGGCAAAGTAGTTTAGGATTTCGAACTCGGTTCAAGTAGATTAGGAAGTAGATTAGAAAGTAGTTAGGATAATTTTGATTGTTTTCATAAAACAATCACTCATTCTCGTTGTTCTTGTAACAATCACCGATTCAAGTTCTTTACATTTGTATTTGAAGTTGAAGACAATTTCAAGTAAGTTTATCTTTGATTTATCAATCGAAGTACCTTGTTTCTTTATTGTTTCTTTAATTTCCTGAGTTATTGGTTTGCATTTCTTCACTTATAAAGAAAAATCCTCTTAATTGAGGTAGTTGAACCAATAAAACACAATCGCCGATTAGACTTGGTTTTCCAAAGTTAATCGAGGGAGGAGATTGAAACTCTCTCTCGCACGCAACACGCTCGCACACGATTATTTTATCATAAAGAAGTAAAAGAACCAAGAAACATTTTTGGCACGCCTGGGACCCCCGAAAGTGTTGAATGGCTCCAAAACTTAGGAAGCAAATAGATGATTCTCAAATTGGCCAAACGCCGAGGGATGAGAATAACGTTAATCCTAGAGAGAATGAACAGTCGAAAGACCCCAAATAGGTCGAAAACTTGTATTGGTCAAGATACAAATGTTGGAATTGGCCAAAATTCTCGTATGAACACTAGGAACAATAGAACAAAGGTGCAAATTGATGACCCAAAGAATCCAGATATTGGAGGAAGTGTGTTGTCTAGCCAATTTGCTGAAATGATTGCTACATTTAAGGAACTGGCTCACACCCAGAAGCTTATGTTACAAAAATTAGAAGAGCAATCAGGACTTAAAAATAATCCTCTGCCTTCATTTGAGAAGGACAAAGAGGAGGCTAGCACAAGCAAATTTAAGTCAAGACACGGAAAAGAGCCTATCAATGTAGATGAAATACCGAGAATCTTGGTACGAACTCGCAAAGGTTTATGACTCTCAAGCCCCCAAGCCTAAGAAAACATACAAACAAACCACTCATATCCCATTCGAACCTAGTTTTGATGGTGTAAATGAGGATAAAGGTTATAAAAATAATGACTATGGGTTTGAAGGATATGGTCATTCCACAGGAAATCATTTTATTGAGAGAGAAGGGTCAAGGAGGCTCGATGTAGAATTTGGAATTCCTAAACGTCCAGAATACCGAGAAATGGGAAGAGTGCATTCAATCACCTTTACGAACCTTTTACAAGGCAAGAAGGAGATTACAGATGGCCTCAACCTTTTGAAAACTCTTTTGATGGTTTTCCAGAAGATCACATGACAAGAAATGTGAATAGGGAACCACACATTAACTCAAATGTGCATTTTAAAGGAAATCCCACCCTTAGAGATGAAATATTGGGCCTTATGCAGGAAGCTTATGGACCTCTAAACCGGGGTGCAAACTCGGGGCTTATAGAAAACCTTATCCGAAATGGATAGATAGGCGATTCAAGTCCCTAGGGGTTCAAAATTCCGATTTTACACTTTCATGGGGATGGGAAACAATCAACCACAGAACACATTGCTAGATTTATCGCTCGTTGTAAGGAATTAGGTAATAATGGCTTGATGAAGTTGAAATTATTCTCTAATTCTTTGACAGGAACTGCCTTCGAATGGTATTCGAATTTACCACCAGAGTCAGTTCCAAGTTGGCAAAGGATGGAAGAATTATTCCATGCACAGTTTTACCTAACTGAGCCTGAAGTCACTATGGCTGATTTAGCAAGGCTAAAACAAAAACCTGATGAAAAGGCTGCCCAATTCATTGATAGGTTTAAAAGGGCGAGAAACAAATGCAAACTTCAATTACCAGAAATTGAATTTGTTAGAATAGCACAAGATGGCTTAAGTAGAGAACTTAGAAAGAAGTTCGATTCTACTGAATTTAGGGACTTGGTTGATTTAACCTATAAAGCATCTAGATATGAATCTTTGTTAGAAGAAGATGTTGATAGGAACAATTCTTCTTATTCTACTTATTACAAAGAGCCCACTTATGAAATTGATGCTGCTGAAATTATTGAACATGATCCTTGTGTGTGTGATTGTTTGGTTCGAAAGGATTCTTCTATAACACCAAGGAATAATAAAAAAGCCATTAGTAAAGTATATTCATTTGATGTTTCCAAAGCAGATGAAATTTTTGATTACCTTTTGAAGAAAAAGTTTATCAAACTTCCTGATAATGTAAGACTTCCAACTTTGGAAGAAATTAGAGGGAAGAATTACTGTAAATGGCATGCTTCTTGGACTCATTCAACTAAAAATTGTAATGTTTTCCGTGATAGGGTTCAAGAACAGATCAAAAAGGGAAGGATCATGTTTCCAGAAAAGGCTATGGGAATTGATACTGATCCATTTCCAAAGATTGAAGAAGTAACTGCTAACACTAATGTGCCAACATCATTGGCTAAAACTGTTCGAGAAGTGTGGCGAATAAACAAGTACATGTTGAAATGAATTACATGCGAAGTGGTGAGGAAGGCCAAATGTTGGTCAACTTCAAAATGAGGCTTACGAAACAATAAGCCAAGACACACACCAGAGAGTTCGTCTCAAAAGGGATTCAAGCAAAATTCATCTTCCTATGCTCGAAGCTTCCTTTTTGGAATGTTTATGCATGGGATGCAGAGCCAATTATTTGGTTTTTAAAGATTTAGATCGACAGGGGTAGATTTCTTTCCAAAAAGGATGGAAAGAAAAGCCTTAGATCGAAATAATGAAAGAAGACCACAGGTAAGCCCAAGTCAAGGAAGAAATGAGAAGCCTTGGTTGGTTTCTAAAAGAAATGTACCTTTTCTAGCCCAGTTCCACCAACTTCGAAGAGAGATTATCCTCCTTTGAAGAAGGTTAACACTGGGAAGGCCCCTATGGGCCAGGGAAAACGAAGGGCAAGGTGAACAATTTTCCTTGGTAAAGGGGGTTCCTGATTGGTTTTTAAAGAAAATTAAACCAGAACTCTTCCAGGGACACAAAGCTCCTTCTAAGGTTGGAAACAAAATGGTCAAGCCTCCAAATACTCCTGCTGGTCAATGGATAGTGGTTCGAGATCCAAAGACCAAGACACCTCAAATGATTCCTATGTTGACAAGAACTCAGAAGAGGAAATTGCAAAGGAGGTATACTAGTTTCCAAATGGAAGAATATGCCTCTAAGGAAAATCCTAATGGGGATGATAAGGTCAACCCAAGATTTAACAGACTTCGAAGAGAAGACTCTGAGGAATCTCTTCGAAGAGGGTTTACTCAAGCTGAAATAGAAACACTGGAAAGTTTGGCTGCAAGGATGGACAATGACATGCCTCAGAATAGCCCAACTTCACCAAATTCCTTGGCAAGCTATCAATCTGGCTTATTAGAAGCCATGATAGTGGAACAGGAAGGAGGTGGAGGCATAAATTCATCTCCTGTTGAAACATTCTCTCCCATGGAAATTTCTGCAGCAGAATCTTCTGAAAAAGTGGGCATAACAGAAGAAGAATCGGACTTACTAATGCAAGAAAAAAGGACCATCCAGTTTGGGACTTTACCTGAAGTTCAGATTAATATGGTTTCTCCTTCATTTGCTAACTTTGGACCTTTTGGACCAGACTGCTCACCAGTTCGAAGAGCATTACATCCAACAGTTGCTCCTATGGAGGTCATTGATGTATCAAGTGATGAAGAATATGATCTTTCGTATGACAATGGTTGGAATGATGGTTGGGGAACTTTGATTTCGAAGGTTCAAAAGGAAGAAGAAGAGGAAGATTTTACGGTCATGGTTAATGATGTAGAAGAACCAGAAGTAACATCAAAGGAAAGGGCAATTTTTGTTCCAGAAAGTGAAGATGATTCTAAGTATCCTTTGATTGTTGATTTGAACTGTGCTAATCTTTCTTACCCTTTCAGATCACCTTCGAGTGATATGAGGCACCATTTGAAGCCACTGTACATCTCTGCAGAATTCGATGGGATTTTGTTAAACAGGGTTTTGGTTGATAATGGTGCAGCAGTAAACATTCTGCCTTCAAGGACTTTGAAAAAGTTGGGGAAAGAGAAGGTTCGATTGATCCCAACTAGCACATCTATTGCTGGCTTTACTGGTGAAAGTAAAAGTCCTAAAGGAATTGTTTCTATACGCCTGAAAGTTGGCCAAGTGGAAACTGATACAGCCTTTTTTGTGGTGGACACATTCACAAGTAAGTACAATGCCTTGCTTGGTAGGGATTGGATTCATGTCAATGGTTGTATTCCATCTTCGATGCACCAAACCCTGATGATTGTGAAGTACGAAAATGGGAAAGAAGTGGGGGTCGAAGAGGTGAAAGCAGACCCACATCCTTTCAGTACTTCAGCAAATTGTGCAGAAGCTGAAATGTATAAACCTGAAATCATTCCTCTAAGTGAAATTGCACAACCTGCCACCCCTCCATCCAATGTATTGGAAATTGGAGAATTGGCAGAGTTAAAATCCAAGCTTAAACAAGCAGTTGATTATGAATCAGACAACTCACCAGATGAGGCTGCTTGGATGTGAGTCCAAGACAGAGTTCGAAGAGGCCAACTCATTGGCTTTAGTTAAGTTTATGGCTCTAGAAATAGAGCAGAAGTTACAGGAAACAGATGATTGGGAAGAATTATTGGCTGAGAAATCTGACTGGGGGTTGAAGCCATTTGAATTCAAAAAGGCCTTTGTTGGTCAGGTTGATTCCCAAGATCCTTTAGAAGAAGTGGAATTGGGAGAAGGGATTGTTCCAAACACTGTTCAAATCAACAGAGAGCTTGATGCTGCTTCGAAGGCAAGGTTGATCACAGTGCTTAAAGAAAACAAAGAGTGCTTTGCTTGGAGCTATAAAGAATTGACAGGTTTGAATAGAGATTTGGTTGAACATAGATTGCCTATTAAATCTAATTTCAAACCTTTCAAACAACTCCCAAGAAAAATGTCTCCTGAAACCATTTTATTGGTTAAAAAGGAAATTCAAAATCTTTTAAATGCTGGTTTTATTAGAACAGCAAGATATGTGGAATGGCTATCAAATATTGTTCCTGTTATCAAGAAAAATGGGAAGATTAGGGTTTGCATTGATTTTAGAAACCTAAATATTGCAACCCCTAAGGATGAATACCCAATGCCCGTAGTAGATATGCTGGTGGATAGTTCTGCAGGCCATAAAATCATGTCTATTATGGATGGACATTCAGGGTATAATCAAATTTGTATAGCTGAAGAAGATGTTCATAAAACCGCATTTAGAGCCCCTGGCAATCTTGGGACCTTCGAATGGGTCAAAATGCCTTTTGGGCTGAAAAATGCTAGTGCTACTTATCAAAGAGCAATGAACACTATTTTCCATGAAATAGTTGGGGGTTTTCTAGAGTGTTACATAGATGACATTATTGTCAAATCAAAATCTATTGATGAGCATGTAGAACATTTGAAAATAGCTTTTTCAAAGATGAAACATTATCAACTGAAGTTGAATCCTGCTAAATGTGCTTTTGGAGTAACAGCAGGTAACTTTTTAGGATATCTAGTCCACAGCAAAGGTATTCAAGTTGATAGCAATAAAGCTAAAGCTATTATTGAAGTAAAACCTCCTTCGAATAAGAAAGAACTTCAAAAGTTTCTTGGTCAGTTAAATTTTCTTCGAAGATTTATATCCAATACTGCAGGAAAAACTAAAGTCTTTTCTTCTTTGCTGAAATTGAAGGATGGAGAAGACTTCGAATGGACAAAAGAGCATGATGATGCTTTCAAGGCCATCAAGGAGTACTTGATCAATCCACCAGTGCTTGTTCCACCTTCAAAAGGAAAGCCTGTCAAGTTGTATTTAGCAGCAAATTATGACTCAGTAGGAGTTCTGTTGGCTCAAGACAATGAAGAAGGCAAAGAACAAGCTATCTACTATTTAAGTAGGTTTCTTAATGATTGCGAAAGTAGATATTCTGCAGTAGAAAAATTATGTTTAACTTTGTTTTTTGCTTCGAAGAAACTCAGGTACTATATGATGCCTAGAGTAACCTATGTAATTTCCCAGACTGATGTTATGAAGTATATGTTGTCTCAACCTGTACTTAGTGGCACAATTGGGAAATGGATTGTGTCCTTAATTGAATTTAACCTAGAATATGTTCCTCAGAAATCAATTAAGGGACAAGCTTTGGCTAATTTCTTGGCTGATCATCCAAATGGAATTGAGACTCCTGAAATAGCAGATGTTGATACAGTGACAATAAAGCCATGGAAAATGTGGTTTGATGGTTCGAAAACATCTCAAATGGCTGGGATTGGGATTGTATTGGAATCTCCACAAGGCTTGAAAACCAAATTTGGATTTCAGATAAATGAAGGAGAATGTACAAACAACCAAGCAGAATATGAAGCCTTAATTATGGGATTAGAGCTTTTGCTTACTTTAAAAGTTGACATAATTGAGGTGTTTGGAGATTCTCAATTAGTTATAAATCAGGTGAATGGAGAGTTTGGTTGCCATAGTGGTGGTTTAAAACCTTATCATCAATATGTGAAGTTGTTAATTGAACAATTTCATATGATTACCTTTACTTATGTTCCAAGATTCTTTAATGAAGAAGCAGACGCAGTAGCTCAAAGAGCATCGGGATTTAAATGTATCACCATGAAAACAAAGAATTTTGTCAATTGACTTTAAGGAAATATTTACCAATGCTTAAAGATAGGTATACCGATTTCAAAGTATGTGAAATCACCACTCCACCTCGGTTCGAATGACTGGAGACAATCATTGATTGATTATTTGACAAAACTCGATGCTAAAAGATAAAGCAACAAGACTAAGGTCCATTAATTATATCATGTATAATGGAGAATTGTTCAAAAGAGGAGCAGATGGACTTTTACTCAAATGCTTGAACAAAGTCGATGCATTTAAAATTATGGCGAAGTCCATGAAGGTATCTACATGGTGCTCATCAAGCGGAATTAAGATGAGATGGCTAATTCAAGGTATGAATATTATTGGCCTTCTATTCTTAAGGATTGTATTGATTATGCAAAGGGTTGCCAAGCTTGTCAAAAGACAGGGCCTCTTAAACGATTGCGATTCTTGAATTACAATACGTAGTTAAACCTTGGCCATTCGGAGGATGGGCAATGGATATGATTGGCATGATATATCCTCGCTTCTAGAAAAGGAGATAGATTCATTCTAGTAGCCACCGATTACTTTACTAAATGGGTTGAAGCTCAAGCCTTTGAGAGCGTGTCTCAAGAACAAGTCATGGAATTTATCAAAGGCATTATTTATAGATTTGGATCTCCGAAACTATAACAAAGGGATAATGGATCCATTTTTGAAGGAAGAGCAAGAAAAGCTTTTGCGGCTACCCATGGGGTTTCTCTAATTAATTCTACTCCTTATTATGCTCAATCAAATGGCCAAGCGAATCAACCAATAAGATTATCAAAAGAGGTATTCAAAGAATGGTTGATAGAAATCCGAAGAATGGCCAATCTTACTTTTAAATGTGTTATGGGCATATCGAACCACCAAAAGGACCAAAGGTGTAGGGACTACTCCTTTTGCTCGACTTATGGACATGATGTCTTTGTTTTGCCTATGGAGATTGTGGTAAGGTCACGAGAGTTGCTTCTCAAAACGACCTAAACATGGGAGCATACCACCAAGCAATGCACATGGAACTTGAAGAAATAGATGAGGAAAGAATTAAAGCTTTGAATCAAATTCTATTACGAAATTGAGAATAGCCGGGTTATAATAAGAAAGTGGCTGTTCGAAGCTTTGATATATGTGATTTAGTCTGGAAAGTAGTATTGCCCATCAAGGAAAGAAAACAAGGACTTGGAAAATGGGCTCCAAATTGGGAAGGACCTTTCCAAATCTATAGAGTTCTTAAAAGAGGAGCATACCATTTGCAAGATTTGAATGGTTATGTTCATAAAAGAAAGATTAATGGAAGATATTTAAAGGCTTATGTCCCAACCATTTGGGAATCCTTTAGTAGAAGATAAAACTTAAAAAAAAAAAGAGGCAGTGTATCTTCCATGGCTTGAGCTGTTCAAGATAATTCATAACAACAAGCAAGTTATATAGTTGAACTCATAGTTCAATTGATGAGATCAGCATTTCAAAGCAGTTCAAACAATCATGAAATTGGAATATTACAAACATTTCATTCATTGATCAAAGGATTGTACAATTGTATCTTTTAGGTCACTCAATACATGAGCACCTCTGGTACGAACAAAGTTATAAATTTCTTCTTGATCAGTAGTTCGCTGCAATTGACTTTTAAGGTCTCTTATATTTACAACATAAGAAGAAGCCTTGTTCAAAGAAGCTTGCATGTGGGTAGTTGTTTGAGAAATTTCCCCTTTAACCTTAAGCAAGGTTTCTTCTAAGTAAATTTCTTCCTCCTTCAATTGATGTAGCTTGATAGCATCTTGATCATAAGAAGAAATTACACTTTGTGCTTCATCACCTACACTTGACAATGCTGCCTTCAAAGTCTGCCTTTGTAAATGTCTCTCTTGAACTTCACAAAGTTGAAAGGCTTTTATTTGAAATTCAGAGACTTTAGTTAAGAGTTGTTTATGTAAGTCATGAGCATCGGTTTTAACACCCAAGTCGCTTGACAAAAAGTTTCGAGTCCGCATCTTCAAATCTCCTTCTTGACCAATTTCTCAAAGTCCAATGTTAAGAATTGTTGGAGGATTTCCTTCAATTCTTGAATCTCTTCGAGTAAAAGTAGGTTTGACCAACTCGGGAGAGAATAACTATGTTGAGTTTTGAGTTGGATAATGGGAGACTCCGGAGAAATAATTGGAGCTTTGGAATTAGTGATTCTCTCGACAAAAATCATTCACTCTTAGTTTGAATTGCTTTAGTGAAGAAAGATCACCAACGGTTGTGCTAAAGCGAAGCATCGGTTTTTCGACAAAAGAAAATACATAGACATAAGTAAATTTAATAAGAAGGAAGCTTTAATGTCTAAATATTATGAGGCACAATACCTCAATTGGATGGGTTTGCTCTAGAGGGGTTTGTTGAACAGAAATGTTTATTCTTGGAGATTGATCAAGAATAGCTTTTTCAATCACCACTTCAACAGGATCAGAAGTTTGGATGGTAGAAGTATTAAGAGCAATCTCGGGAAATAAACTTCTGTCATCTTTTGGGATAGAAATATCAACATGTTGAATATGAATGTCAGCCTCAGTAGTCTTTGCAGTCCCAATATCTGAAAGATTTTCAGAATTCATCTTCGAAATAGACTGATTGAGCTGATCTTGATTTGACACCTCTGCATTTAAGGAAACATATTCCTGTGAAAGCTCTTTGTCAAGAGGCTCTTCAGGAATATTTTCTTTAGTTATCATTTCAGGAGTCGAAGAATCTGCAGCAAGATCAACAACATTTGATATGGATTCTTCAGTTTGTCCTTTTCGAAGACTTTCTGAAACTAAGGCTCTTGCAATAGTACTGATAACAGGAGGAGACATGTCTTGTATTATCACTTGTGGTGGAAACTTAAGGACTTTTCCTTTAGTGATTTTACCTATGGCAGTGGAAGTAGTCTCATGTATTACAGCAGTCTCAGACTTCGAAGTTCTAATATGGCCAGATGTTGTCTTCTTCACTGAGATAGAATGATCAGAAGTTAGAAAATATGAAAGAAGAATTCAAGGACCATGGTAAAAATAAAGTTAAAAGGCTTGCCTTTTACAAATTGGCCTATTGGAACATCTTCTGTATCCTCTTCTTCGGGTTCTTCTATCAATATTTTCTTTCTTCTTTTCGAAGCCTCATAGACTTTAGTGAGTTTTACTTTCTCATGACTTGTCTCTTGTTCGATGCCCCCTTTTCTTTTATTACCTATTTGAAAGAAAATAGAGATAAATTATATGGTATAAAAGAGTTAGAAGGTCTGTATAGGCTTTAAAGATTTAAAATTCACCTGATGGGGGAGAAGGAGTAGTGCTATGTCTTTGAGATCTAGTCATCATCTGAGGTACAGATTGAAGAGGTTTCACATTCAAAGCAACAGACACCAAAGCAGAAGATTGCACTTCTGATGTTTCCTTCTCTTCTTCTTTTTGGGTTTTGTTTTTCTTCTGAGCACCAAAACCATCATCTGATATTGAAAGGGAATTGGATTGGGCTTCACCTCCAGTTGTAGCGGGGGCAATCAATATGGCTTGCAAATCTTTGAACTAAGACATTCTCGGTTGTGTAGTTCAATGAGATTGTGCCACCATTGTGAGAACCCAGTGAAAATGGGACTGTCAATAGCAAATTCCAAGGGTATGAAAGCCTTCCTGAGTCTCCTAAATTCAACATTAAGGCGTGAAAGATGATTCTTATCAACCTTTTTCCTATCATAAAGAGGGACATTAGTCTCCCCAGGAAAAGGACATGGTATGGCTTGCACCATTCCAAACTGTCTAGCAAATTGGGCAGGACAATATGTTTCAGCATGAGTCTGTTTACAACCACCAATGATTCCCCCTATGAAGATTTCCCTTGGTAAAAGAATGCTTCCCCAAGCATCAGCGAAGGACTTCGAACCCCTATTCTCCATCATGTCCTTAATCCAGGAGGGTCCAATACTCCACTCTGTGAAAGGGCGAAATTCAGCTTCTTCCTTATCTTCCCTCATTTGGAAGAAATATTGAAGATACCCATTCAAAGTGATAAAGGATTGGAAGTCAAAACCTTAAACTTGTCCCCGTAGACATTAACAGCTCAAATGGCACTTTGAAAACAGGAAAATATGCCACAATCCAAAGTTGTAAGAACCAAAGAGGGCCTCCTATGTTATACATGAGTGGTTTTGACCGACTGTCGAGACCTATTTGTAGACATAACCCAAGAAATATGAGGCCAAATCAAATTTCTCACCTTTAGAGAGGCAATATGCCAAAGGGGCGAATTCGTGCATGATTTTCTTGCCACATGTGATGAAGACCATTTTGCATAAAGTATATAAAAGATATGCAAAGAATTCCCGGTCGACATCATCGAGTCTTGAATTTTGCCTCGAAACGGAAAAAATTCCCATACGATGCATACGAACCGAGAGGTTTTCATGTCTTTCAATGGCGGAACTTCGACGGATTTGGAGATATCAAACATCGGGCCAAATGGGGAAGTCCAATCGAAATGACACATCCAAAATCAGGTCCCATCATCCCACAATTGAAACGGAAATAGTTGAATGATGAATCCCAAAAAGCTAAGGCGGATGTATGAGAGCAGGGTTTTGTTGAATACCATATCAAGCAATGTGATAATATGCCAAAGCCCGATTTGCTCCAATTCATTTTCTTATACTTCAAATGTGTTCGGTCCACTTACCCCGGTCTTTGTCTTGAAATGACCAAAGATACAAAACTCTTAGTAGGCCATTCTACAAAGTTTAGTGCCTGATCTTTGATGAGTTGACTTCCTTCTAAAATCGGGTAACATGGCGTAAATTTGAGAGGAAGATCAAAGAATGCATGGCCTAGGATATGAGTATCGACCTTTTTAGGGTTCACGATAAAAGTTTGATCATGTAAGGATCCATCCGTGGGTTTCGATTTGGCTTCATGAACCAATTGTCTTAGGGCAAAGGAAGAAGTGCCGATTGGGTTTGAAGTCTCAGAGGCCATAGTTGCAGAAGTACAAGAGAGAAAGAGAAAGGGCAAAGTGTTTTGAAAATGTTGAGCGCACAGTGAAAATTCTAAGCCCTAGATTTATACGTTGTGGTGAAATAGTGCGTTGTTTCGGATCAGGTGTTTATTGAATGGTAATTGGGCCTAAATCATTATTGAGCCCAAGTTGGAATTTAGACTTTGAAATGGTTTATTGCTCTACTTATTTCGAAATCATCATGTTTATAAAAACCAGTTTTATTGGTTTAAGACTACAAAAACATATTTTTTATAAGTTCGGATTGGTTTAAAAAAAAAAAAAAATTTTTTATTGCTTCAAAAAGCACTGAAAGGTGTAAAATTAAGCCATAAAAGGAACTAAGTTTTCGAAGACATTTTTGGTATTGGAATGTTAGCCATGATTTAATTAAAGAGTTCAACGCGGCAAAAGACACATCAACATTCATTCAAATTCCTTGAACAACGATGTTAATGTGGGGGGTATGTTTACATATAAAATTAACAAATCCAATAATTGATTGACACGTAGTCAGAAATGCCAAACGTTGGCAATTACTTGTCAATAGAGATACACTGGATTATTGAAGGAGAATTGAGTTAATACGATGCCGTATTGTTCCTCAATCTAAATTAGCAGTTATTGGCAGTTACCAGTCAAAGACAAAATAGAAACTGACTTCCGAAGCCACGATATTGATTGCTAAACGCATAAGCTCCACGTGTAAATCTATAAAATGGAATAATGGGCAGTTAGAGTACGTGGAGTATTTCTCGAAAAGCAGTTATCCTTTTAACATGTGATCATTTGAATTAGTTGGGCAGTTATGCAGATTTCAAATCAAGACTTCAGGAGGAAGAATCTGAAGAAATTCAAATTCAGACGTGGGGAAAGGAAGAAACTGCCAACTCAAAGAGCAGAAGTTAGAGTTCGAAGCAAGCCAAGTTCAAATTCATTGAGCGGGAAGTTCAAACTACAAGCAGCGTCTATAAATAGAAGAAATTGAAGAGTAAAAAAGCCCGAACAAATCTTCAACAAACAGCTATCAAAAAATGATGCTTGGTTTGTTCATTGGCAAAGTAGTTTAGGATTTCGAACTCAGTTCGAAGTAGATTAGGAAGTAGATTAGAAAGTAGTTAGGATAATTTTGATTGTTTTCATAAAACAATCACTCATTCTCGGTTGTTCTTGTAACAATCACCAGTTCGAAGTTCTGTGTTACATTTGTATTTGAAGTTGAAGACAATTTCGAAGTAAGTTTATCTTTGATTTATCAATCGAAGTACCTTGTTTCTTTATTGTTTCTTTAATTTCCTGAGTTATTGGTTTGCATTTCTTCACTTATAAAGAAAAATCCTCTTAATTGAGGTAGTTGAACCAATAAAACACAATCGCCTGATTAGACTTGGTTTTTCCAAAGTTAATCTGAGGGAGGAGATTGAAACTCTCTCTGGCACGCTCGCACACGATTATTTTATCATAAAGAAGTAAAAGAACCAGTAAACACCACCTAATGTTTTCATAACATCTCTAATCCACCAAACCACTTTTTTTATTCTCTTAGGTCCATTCTATTTTTTTACTAGACAAATGTACCCTTACATTAAATTTAAGGGTGCACTTTCCTATTATAGGGTTTTTAGTGGTTTAGGCACTTTCATAGGGTACCCTAGGATTTTAGGCACTTTCATAGGGTGCCCTAGGGTTTAGGTTTAGGCACTTTCACAGGGTACGCTGGGATTTTAGGCACTTTCATAGGGTGCCCTAGGGTTTAGGATTTTAGGCACTTTCATAGGGTACCCTAGGGTTTTAGGCATTTTCATCGGGGGTGATGGCGAGATGTGGGGTACTGATGGCGAGATGTGGGACATGTGGGGTACTGATGGCGACATGTGGGTACTGATGGCGACATGTGGGGTAGTGTACCGTCGGTTAAAGACATGTCCAATTGGTTTGAAAACCCAGTTCGAAACTAGGAGTACTGACTGTATTTTTAGTTTTCCAACATTTCTTTGACTTTTGTGTCTCTCTCTCTCTCTTACTTTTCTGACGCGTTTTCTGACGCAGTTCTGACGCGTTTTCTGACGCGTCTTACTTGTCTGACGCGTTTTCTGACGTGAGGGTTTTTTTGGTCTTTTGGACACGCGTGTGGATTGGAGACCTTATGAAATTATGGAGTGGACCCTTGACTTTAGGAAATTGGTATAGTGGACTGGAGAGCAATTCACCCAAGAAATAACTGGATTTTTGTAACCCAGAGGAATCGTCTCGTAGATAACATATCTCCTCTGCGTTCCTCTGTATGTGAGCGATGTCTAGATTGTATTTTAGAATTGGCTATGTTTCCATCCGTTCTTGTTTTTTACAAACCCAAATGGATTATTGGAATATGAAGAGGATGCTTCTATGAGAATTAACCAGGCAAAAGTCCTTTTAGAGTATTGAAATCCAATACTTGTTCAGCACTGACATACGTTCAATTGTGAGAGTCAACCCTATTCGAAATGTTTTCTGTGAATTACTGTAGGCTGGGTTCGTTTCCTAGTTTTAGTTTTGATAGCGTCATCATTACCCTCATCTCTCTCTCTATCTCTCTTTATCTCTCTCCATTCATTACATTGTTTTACTTTACATCAACGATTGATTAGTCAAGGCGTCGCACTAATGAGTTAGAAAACCCGACATTGCCGTCTGCATTATTTTTCTCTTAAATGTGATTGAAACTAAAAGATGGACCAGCTTATTTTTCGAAACGGGTCCACATAAAAATCTGTTCAATTTCAGGAGGTCAAATTCTGAGCACTTTTTGGGTACCTTTTACGTGCATGTAGCAATGCTGTTAATCCAAAGTAACTAGTATAATGTTTTCAATCATATTTAGAAATTAATGAAAAATCGATTCCAAAATCCGGACCGTGCATTCCACGATCCAATGGCTTGAATCAATGCACTCTGTCTCTCCTCCTTAAAAGCATGTTAGATTTTTAAAAAAAAAAATTCGTACATTAATCCTTGCCGTTGAATCTCAAAATGCACTGCCCGGATTTGCTCGGCGCAAACTCCTTGTTTACGGACGGTCCGTAAATAAGTATTTCTCATTAACTTGAGATTAGGGTTGTCCAGCGGATCATCCGATCCGCCAATCCGAACCATCCGTTGATCCATCCGTGAATGTTCGGTTTGGTTCCGGATCGAGAATTTCTTATCTATCGGTTCCGGATCGGATCGGATCCGCTCGATCCGCTCAATAATCCTTCATTAATCTATCAAATCCGCCCGATCCGATCCGTAACCGATCCGTGAATGTTTGGTTCGGTTCCGGATCTTAAAAACCATAATCTGCTCTGAGCGGATCGGATCGGATCCTATCCGTGGACACCCCTACTTGAGATATAGGAGTACCTACCACCTGTGCAATTTTTTGGGTGTTGGGCGGGCACTATGTGTCCGTGCCTGAGCAAAACACTTTTGGACGGCCCGTATGGCACCCAAAAATTTTCCTACCGCCTGGTGTTTCGTTCTTGTTTGTTTTATTATGAAGTATGAACCCGTTCAAGTATTATTATATGTATGTATAAACTTCAATCTGGAATAGGCTTGTTATAGCTTTTTAATACACGTACGTCATTGCAAACGTATAGTATTAATTTCTTATCTCCAAAGGAAAAGAAAAAGCCAAATGATTCGGCTACTGTGACTTGATTTAATTTTAATTATTCAGGGTCAAACAAGTATTACTGCCTAGGCGGCTATTTATAATTTATAGTAATAATTATAAATAGTCCTTTTAGAGTATTGAAATCCAATAGTTGTTCAGGACTGACACATTCGTTCAATTGTGAGAGTCAACCCTATTCGATCCGATCCGATCTGATCCGCTCAGAGCGGATTATGGTTTTTAAGATCCGGAACCGAACCGAACATTCACGGATCGGTTACGGATCGGATCGGGCGGATTTGACAGATTAATGAAGGATTATTGAGCGGATCGAGCGGATCCGATCCGATCCGGAACCGATAGATAAGAAATTCTCGATCCGGAACCAAACCGAACATTCACGGATGGATCAACGGATGGTTCGGATTGGCGGATCGGATGATCCGCTGGACAGCCCTAATCTCAAGTTAATGAGAAATACTTGTTTACGGACCGTCCGTAAACAAGGAGTTTGCGCCGAGCAAATCCGGGCAGTGCATTTCGAGATTCAACGGCAAGGATTAATGTACGAAATTTTTTTTTTTTAAAATCTAACATGCTTTTAAGGAGGAGAGACAGAGTGCATTGATTCAAGCCATTGGATCGTGGAATGCACGGTCCGGATTTTGGAATCGAATTTTCATTAATTTCTAAATATGATTGAAAACATTATACTAGTTACTTTGGATTAACAGCATTGCTACATGCACATAAAAGGTACCCAGAAAGTGCTCAGAATTTGACCTCCTGAAATTGAACAGATTTTTATGTGGACCCGTTTCGAAAAATAAGCTGGTCCATCTTTTAGTTTCAATCACATTTAAGAGAAAAATAATGCAGACGGCAATGTCAGGTTTTCTAACTCATTAGTGCGATGCCTTGACTAATCAATCGTTGATGAGAAAGCAAGGAGAAATATTTAAACAAGGAGTTTTCGGCGAGCAAATCCGGGCAGTGCCTACCACCTGTGCAATTTTTTGGATGCTGGGCGGGTACCATGTGTCCGTGCCTGAGCAAAACACTTTTGGACGGCCCGTATGGCACCCAAAATTTTTTCCTACCGCCTGCTGTTTCGTTCTTGTTTGTTTTATTATGAAGTATGAACCCGTTCAAGTATTATTATATGTATGTATGTATAAACTTCAATCTGGAATAGGATTTGGGGGGCCTGCTGTGCAGGTGCCGCATGGCACCGTGCCATGCGGCCATCCGAGCCGTCCATTGCGAAAATGCACGGCTCGGATTTAATCCGAGCTCAATGCAAATCTAAGTCATCCATTGCTTGATTAAATAAGAGCCGTGCATTTTCGCAATGGACGGTCGGATGGCCGCATGGCACGGTGCCATGCGGCACCCGCACAGCAGGGCCCCCGGGTCCGGCTTGTTATAGCTTTTTAATACACGTACGTCATTGCAAACGTATAGTATTAATTTCTTATCTCCAAAGGAAAAGAAAAAGCCAAATGATTCGGCTACTGTGACTATGATTTAATTTTAATTATTCAGGGTCAAACAAGTATTACTGCCTAGGCGGCTATTTATAATTTATAGTAATAATTAGTTAAATGTTGAGTAAACGGTGGAAAACAAGACCGAGCAAGAAAAAAAGAGGTAGCAAAACAAGTGGTGATAGGGAGTCGTCGATAGAGAAACAAAAATGATACTCCCTCCGTCCCAATTTAAATGCTCCCCTCAGATGAAGTTGTTCCATAAAGGTATATCGGAAGTTTGAACAGAGGGCACGTAAATCGAATAAACGTGATTAAAGCCATCGTCTGGACATCTCCCAAGATGTAAATTGAAAGAAATAGTAACTGGATTTTTGTAACCCAGTGTAGATAACATATCTCCTCTGCGTTCCTCTGTATGTGAGCGATGTCTAGATTGTATTTTAGAATTGGCTATATTTCCATCCGTTCTTATTTTTTTAAAACCCAAATGGATTATATTATTTGGAATATGAAGATGCTTCTGTGAGAATTAACAAGGCAAAAGTCCTTTTAGGGTATTGAAATCCAAGAGTTGTTCAGGACTGACACATTCGTTCAATTGTGAGAGTCAACCCTATTCGAAATGTTTTCTGTGAATTACTAGGAAATGACTACAATACATACTCCTTTTTTGGGTGTACTATATGCACCTATTGCATGGTTCAGATTGTGTCACCTCAACGGCAATCATAACATTTTTTAGTTTTTCGTAACTTTTCAGCAATATGATTCGTATCATTTTGGTGTGTCTCGTAACTTTTATAAAGAAATTCGCAACTTTTATAAAGAAATTCGAAACTTTTACAATACACACCCAAATAAAGGGTGTGTATTGTAGCTTTTTCGGAATTACTATGGCTGTGTTTGGTTAGATAGTTTAGTTTAGTTTTGATGATGTCATCAGGTGTAATGAGTGGAGAGAGATAGAGAGAGAAATGATGGAAATGATGATGTCATCAAAACTAAAACTAAAACTAAAACTAAACTAGGAAACGAACATGGCCTATATTGTTTTAGTTTACATCAACGATTGATTAGTCAAGTCATCGCACTAATGAGTTAGAAAACCCGACATTGCGGTCTGCATTATTTTTCTCTTAAATGTGATTGAAATTAAAAGATGGACCAGCTTATTTTTCGAAACGGGTCCACATAAAAATCTGTTCAGTTTCAGGAGGTCAAATTCTGAGCACTTTCTGGGTACCTTTTACGTGCATGT
The DNA here is from genome assembly GCA_016920895.1 of Vaccinium myrtillus. NCBI lineage: Eukaryota > Viridiplantae > Streptophyta > Magnoliopsida > Ericales > Ericaceae > Vaccinium > Vaccinium myrtillus. Next base: position 24,294,894 of record CM029271.1, read on the forward strand.
AACAGTGCTGTTAATTATCCAAAGTAACTAGTATAATGTTTTCAATCATATTTAGAAATTAATGAAAATTCGATTCCAAAATCCGGACCGTGCATTCCACGATCCAATGGCTTGAATCAATGCACTCTGTCTCTCCTCCTTAAAAGCATGTTAGATTTAAAAAAAAATAAAAAATCGTACATTAATCCCAGCCATTGAATCTCGAAATGCACTGACAGAATTTGCTCGGCGCAAACTCCTTGTTTACAGAAGCTCCGTAAATAAGTATTTCTCATTAACTTGAGATATAGGAGTACCTACCACCTGTGCAATTTTTTGGGTGCTGGGCGGGCACCATGTATCCGTGCCCGAGCAAAACACTTCTGGACGGCCCATATGGCACCCAAATTTTTTTCCTACCGCCTGCTGTTTTGTTCTTGTTTGTTTTATTATGAAGTATGAACCCGTTCAAGTATTATTATATGCAAGGATGGAGCCAAGGGGGGACAAGTGGCGGCGGCGGCCACCACAAGGTTTTCAAAATATGCAATTATTATATAGAAGATAAATTTTTATCCCCAAATTATATAGACTTGCCACCACTACATTTTTTTTAATCTTTCATCCTCATAATGCAGTTTGTCTTTTTATTTTTTAATTATCTATATTCGCCACCACAAAGGTAAAATCCTGGCTCCGTCCCTGATTATATGTATGTATAAACTTCAATCTGGAAATTCAGGGACGGATCCAGAAATCCATCCCAGTGGGGGCATTTTATTAATTGTAATCGTGCAATTTTTTTCTTAGTCAACGATTTTGCTAGGGACAAGAAATCATGTAAGGTTGATTCTAAACCTAATATCAAACAAGAAATTATTAAAGGCTATGGACCGTTGAAAAAGATCTCTAAATTAAAAAATATGTAAGTTAAACAATTTCTCATCATTTTGTATCATTTTCTTAAAAGAAGGGAGAAAATTAAAATTCAGGAAAAAAAATACTAGGAGAATTATTATTACTATTATAAGTTCAAAATATATAACAAAACTACTAGTTTGTTGTACAATGAGTGTTGTTGGTCTAGTGGCAAGAGGGAAGATGTTGGTTTGATAAATCTTTCAATTTTGTGGCTTAAAAAAGAGGTAGGTAGGAGTTGAACACACGACCTTCAACATAGAGGTAGCACACCTTACCACCAGGCAACACCTAGGCTATGTTACCAAATCTTGACACAAATAATATATATACAAAATTATTTTCCTAATTTTTTTTAAATTTTTTTTTTTTACATTGACAAGTGGGGGGTCAGCGGGGGCACGTGCCCCCGCTTGCCCCCCTTGGATCCGTCCCTATCTGGAATAGGCTTGTTATAGCTTTTTAATATACGTACGTCATTGCAAACGTATAGTATTACTGTATTTCTTATCTCCTAAGGAAAAGAAAAGCCAAATGATTCGGCTACGGTGACTATGATTTAGAAAAAGTCAAACAAGTATTACTGCCTAGGCGGCTATTTATAATTTATAATAATTAGTTAAATATTGAGTAAACGGTGGAAAACAAGACCGAGCAAGAAAAGAAGAGGTAGCAAAACAAGTGGTGATAGGGAGTCGTCGATAGAGAAAGTTTCTAAAAAATCTCACGTGATACCGAAGCTAGGCGCTAAGTCTTCGCTGGCTTCAACTTTATATGAGTTATGTCTCCGCCGGAGTCATTTCATTCTCATCATTAATCAATACACGGTTGCGGATCAGCTGTCCCAAAAATCCTGTCCCAACTCTGCTTCCCGTCCATCCGAACAATCAACGGCTCAGATTTGTAGATGAACATGTTTAACTCAGATTTGTTTGAGGTGAGATGGAGTCCGGCCAAGACGTTGATTGCACGGATGGACGGGACAGAGAGTTGGCACACGGAGTTCGGGACAACGGATCCGCTTCCCCCATACGGACGCACCTCCACATGTTAACAAGTTACATGTAATGAAGAGTGTTGGACATGTTCCATATTGTTTACCTATTCCATGTTATTCACTTATAGAATTAAAGCAAACCTGACGCCCATAGCCTCAACTGATTCTGCTGAAGAACTTAGGAGTATTGGGATGACTTGCACTTCCAAAATATTGCTCAGACTATCTTGAACCACCAACCCCTCTCCCCTTTTGCCAGATCTTGCATCAAAAGCCCCATCAACATTAACTTTAAGCACTCCCTCGGCAGGTGGATTCCAGCTTGTGCTAACTCCCTCCGTCCCTCGGTTCGTGTTTCCTTCCTGGCTCTAGCGTTGCTTGATTCCAAAACATAGGTATTAAAATCCTGTCCCAACTCTGCTTCATGTCCATCCGAACAATCAACGGCTCAGATTTGTAGATGAACATGTTTAGCTTAGATTTGTTTGAGGTGAGATGGAATCCAAGCCGTTGATTGCACACACTGACAGAGCCAGCATAGGGCTGGGGGTGCCCCCGGTTTTCAACTTTTTTATTAATATAATACTAATTTTAAGTATTATCAATATAATTATTCCTTATTATCTTATGGGACATGGAGTTCGGGACAGCGGATCCGCTTCCCCCATACGGATGCACCTCCACATGTTAACAAGTTACATGTAATGAAGAGTGTTGGACATGTTCCATATTGTTTACCTATGTTGTCTAATGCTAAGTCTTGATACAATAATGCATGTCTTCTTAAAAAACATAAATTCTCCCAAGAACTCTAGAAGGCTAGAGAACACCTTATTTTCTCTATGAAAAACAACGTTAAATCGAGGATGAGGATTCATTTGTAAAAGTTTACATATTTTTTCTTTTGACTTGTAGAAAAAGAACATTGTAAAGAGAAATATTGAAAAAACAATGTTAGAACGTAGACAGCTGTTTTATTTTTTTTGATGTTCAAAACTAAAAACGCTACTGCTGCCTCATTAGTCAAACTTTATCATTTCTTCTTTATGTGGATACCTTTTAATAATTAATTTGATTACACTAATCTTGAAAAATGAGTACAAATTAGACACACATGATAAAAATCACTTTTTTTTCCACATTTTCAAGATAATTACTTTTCAATCAAGTGGTATCAAACATTATCCGATTGACAAAATTTTTGTTATGGTTAAAGTCAAGGTTGGAGCCAGGGGATAAGTGGCGCCGGCCGCCACCACAAAGTTTTTCAAAAAATACAATTATTACATAGAAAAATAGATTTTTATCTCAGAATTATATAGACTCGTCACCACTAGATTTTTATGTCATTATAGTTTTTCATAGAATGGATGAATATTCATAATGTGGTTTGTCTTTTTATTTTCTAAGTACATATTTTTACCACCACAAAAGTAAAATTTTGGCTCTGTTAAAGTACTCGACACAATTGTTGCCTCTGTTTAGCTTTTGGCCTGAGTTTACGGGGACGACACAATTGGGGGATGTGCGGAAGGAAGTTGGAGTAAACGCTCAAGGGGAAGAAAAGTGGGTAGCGCTGGGTTTCTTTGCTAACTTCTGCTGGCATATTTGGCTGGCTCGAAACGAATTGATTTTTAAAGGGGAGAAAGTAGTTGAAACAAGAATTCATGCAAATGCAATGGATGATAGCACAAGCTAGAATCCACCTGCCGAGGGAGTGCTTAAAGTTAATGTTGATGGGGCTTTTGATGCAAGATCTGGCAAAGGGGGAGTGGGGTTGGTGGTTCGAGATAGTCTGGGCAACATTTTGGAAGTGCAAGCCATCCCAATACTCATAAGTTCTTCAGCAGAATCAATTGAGGCTATGGGCGTCAGGTTTGCTTTAATTCTAGAAGTGAATAACATGGACAAAGACTACATTGTAGAGGGAGATACACAAATGGTGATTCAGATGTTGCAAGGGACTTCTAATGTCAAGGCCAATTTTGAAGTGGTCATCAAAGATTCTGTTAATTTAGCGAGTTGTCTTAATTCATGTTCTTTTAATTTTGTTTCGCGTAATTGTAATAGGTTGACCAATGTTATAGCCAAGTATGGCCTATCTTTGGCAATTTTAATTTATTTTTACTGGTAAAAAATCAAAACACATCCGGCCGTCCAAAACACGATCGGATAGCCGAGGGCCGCACGGCACCCCCCATTTCCGTTGTAGAGAAGCCGCTGTAAATGTCCCTGTTTCGATTTATGAATAAATTCCGATTGAAAAAAAAAAAAAGTACTGGACAAGATTTATAGTAGAATGTTCGATTAGGATAATTGATGTGGGCCCCATACAAGCTTGAAAAAGAAGAACCAGATGGAAAGCTACTCTCATGCATTTAATTACTGCAGAGGAAAATTTTGGGTGCTTGTAGGGTATATACACGTGGTGCCCTACACCACATCCGAGCCGTCCATTCACGTTTTCGACGGCTCGGATCTGCGGTGGCATTTTTGTAAATTTTGGGACCAATTTTATACCCTGCAGATCCGAGCCGTCGAAAACGTGAATGGACGACTCGGATATGGTGTAGGGCACCACGTGTATATACCCTACAAGCACCCAAAATTTTCTCCAACTTCAACGGATACTACTGTCCCATCTAAGTATTGAATATCCCTGCCAGTAGTGGGTCAACTATATTGGGCTAGAGAGAGAGAGAGAGAGAGAGGAGGGAAATGGATAGGATTGAAGAAGAGCAAGAGATTGTGATAGTAGGCGGTGGGATTTGCGGCCTTGCCACCGCCCTTGCTCTACACAGGTACTCATACATCTCCATCTCCTTCTACAGACTTTCATTTCTTTGCTAGAAATTCATAGTAATCGTATACCAAATGTATAAACGTTTGCATGTAATTACAGAAATTGAATTCGTTCTGGGTTTTTTCACAAAACCAAACCAATTAATTGCGGTAAATATGCAAGCATGGCGCTCAAAATAGTTGCTTAACAAATCCAGTAAAAATTGTATAATGGCAGGAAGGGTATAAGAAGTGTGGTTCTGGAAAGATCAGAGACATTGAGAGCAAGTGGTGCGGGTATTGGGATATTGGCTAACGGTTGGCGCGCCCTTGAGCAGCTTGGCGTTGCCTCTCATCTCAGGCAAACTGCTCTTCCTATTGAACGGTACAATAATACACTACTATTTGCTTCCCTCTCTCTCTCTTTCTCTCTCCCTCCCCCCCTGAATCTCACTGCTTTTTTAGCACCATGAATCTGCCTGGACCTAGAACACGTTTCCCACGCAAAGCTCAGACGGATAAGTCAATGTTACCTTTTGTTTTATTGTATATCTAGTTGTTTCTATCAGTATTTTTCCCTGTTCCACACCACCGGACGACTTAAGGTAAAATGCAACTTAAAAAATGCAACTTAAAAGTCAGTAAGCGAAAGCCAGCTTGTTCCACTAACTTAAGATAGTTTCCTGACTTATGATAATTTTTGACAATATTACCCTTATGCGATGTAAAATGCAACCCAAACATTAATAAGTCTGAAGGGCAATTCGGACATTTCACAGTAGAAATTATACTTCCCACCCCAAGTTTTATCCAGGCAGGAACAAGTTGACTTCAGAGTGTATGTTTTTGTTGTGGAACATCCTGGCATAACACGTTTTTGCGAACCTTAGGTCGGGTGTTGCGGAACAGGGACTAAACTGTTAGGTACATTTTGCCATTTCAGTTTTGACTCTGCTAGAACACATTTATTTATTTAAGGGTTTTGATCTCTGATGGCTAAAGTTCCAAAAAGCCTTGAACAAATTTTATGTCACAGTTTGCGTTTGCATCGGTTTAGAGAGAGACAGAGAGCATTGCAGAGTGAAATTCCATATTTATTGATTTACTACTGTTAATTCCCCAGCACAACAATTGCCAAGGCACCAATTCCAATTAGCTGGAAGACTAAATCCAGAAGTAGTAGCTGGTTAGTTCTGGATTCCATTGCGAGTAAGTAGTAATCTTTGTAATGAGAGAAGCAAGAGATCGGTCTTATCTGAACAAAAATCCCTAAATGGGTAAGCAACGGAAGGAATCAAATAGTATGATCGAAGTATTGTTATAAGAAACCTACTAACCAAAACAAGAATCCTTACTATGTTGATCTAAGACTTCATTGTCGATTCCTCCTCGATTACCACAGGTCCACAACCCTTGCTTGAATGCTTGCGTTTAGAATCCTCGAGACTGTAGCTTGCCTTTGGAAGGCCACCGTAGGACTTGAACTCTGTTGTCTAGAATCCTCATACTTCACCTCTGCATATGATTTCAACTCATTTGTTTGATGAATAATGGATTGGATTGTTGTTATTGCCCCCGTAAGAACACCACATTTTTAAGCTTGGGGAGGTGGATGGCTCAGAGTTGAACTCAAAACCAATTGAAAGCATCATGGTGTCTGATGACTTGGCTTGGTAGAGACTAGTTCGGTTCTATTTTTTTATTTTCCTACATGAAAAGAGAAATTGTACAGGAATTTCACACAGTGTTTATCAAACCCTGATATGTACGTTCTATTACAAAACCGAAGGTGCGTCAATGTCCCTTTGATTTCCAAACACGACGGTATTCTTGAAATACGTTGGTAAGATATTTTGAAACTTTGGTACAGGCAGGAGATCACAAGTTTCACAGTGGGACCATGCGTAAAAGATGGAATGAATAAAAAAGGAGAATGATTGGGAGTATTTGAGTGTGGGGCATTGCTCCAAACACCCATTAGAACCACAAACTCGAAAGTGCAATTACAAAGACTGTCGAAGGCAATGCTCCAGGCATCTTTAGGGACTGCTGACGGCTTCGGCTGGTTATGTCTTGATTCGATTTTGAATCAGAACATGTTGGGAGCTAATCCTAAGTTACAGTAGTTGATTGACTCCATAGGGTTGAAATATGTATTATTGCATGTTTGTTTGCCAATTCTTGTACAGGATTATAAATGAGCCAGAGATGACTTTGGAGCATTTATCATACTAGTAGTTAATTGATGAATGTTTTCTGGCCCATGTTCTTCCACCACTGACTTAAGTCTTTTTATTCCACATATAGTTCTCGAGATGAAGGGTTTGGCAAGGGGATGGCGCTGGCGTAAGTTTACAGCTTTTGTTTCCTCTATTTTCATTTATATGGCCTGACAAGGGCTTGAACAATTAAACAAGGTTGCAGCTTTTTCCCTTCCGTGCATAGTATGTCACTATAGTTCGCAAATGTAATGCAGACCATCCCAAAATAAGTTCCAAAAATTATCTGGCTTCCTAGTGAGCATGGGAGTTAAATAACTTAAATTACAGAAAGGGAGGTTATGTCTATTGTGCAGCATAACGTACACGTCGAAAATACTGACTTAAGCTTGTGAAACATTGTAGGACTGGTGAAGCTCGATGCTTGAAGCGGAGTGACCTTATCAGGACACTAGCAGATGCATTGCCACCTGGTACAGTACATTTTGGACGCCAAATAGTATCTGTTAAGCTGGATCCCTCAAATTCATATCCAATTCTCCAACTTCTTGATGGCAGCTCTATTGTGGCCAAGGTACTCTTGACATATTCGTTGTTATTAAATAGGAACTGTGTCCAATAAGTTGCTTCGTAATACACTTCTACTTTTGATTACCAATCATTAGTTGGAAACAATTCCAAAAACTAGTTTCAGCTGATAACTCCTTTTACCCCTGGTATATCAGATTTTGATTGGATGTGACGGATCAAATTCAGTGGTGGCTAACTTCCTTGAGTTAAAGCCAACAAGAGAATTTGGCATTTGTTCCGTGAGGGGTTTGACGAATTATCCAAATGGTTATCCCTTTCCCCATGAATTTGTTCGAACGAGGAGAAACAACATTATGGTGGGAAGAACTCCAATCGATGATAAGTCAGTGTATTGGTTTGTGGGTCTTCAATTGACTCCTGAAGGTAAAAAGTTCTATACAATGCATTGCAGTTTGCTTGTTGAATGGGAATTCAGTCTATTATCTTATTACTATAGAAAAACAAAATCGTCATCTACAACTAATGGCTAAGGATTTAGGTACTTCTTGACTCTGATTCTTTACTGTCTAGGAAAAGTGATACTGTTGCTCAATTTACGTCTATAGAGTATATCAATTTACCAACAAATGATCCCAAAATCATGAGCAATCTCAAAACTTGGTGTTTTCGCATGGGGGTGTTTACCAATATGTTAAAACTATAGATCAATTGCCCCAATTAAGAAGAGAAATCCATTAGTATGTTAAATTATTTGTTACAGAAGTATCACCGTGAAAGTATGTACAAGCAGACTTTTCTACATTGATTTATTGTTTTGGCACTCCAGCATTAGAATTGTTTTACTCCATGCTTCTTACTGTTTATGAGCAGATCACGCAAAGATTTCCCAACGTCCAGAGCTTATTAGAGAGCTGATCTTAAACTCAATAGATGGTTTCCCAGCTGAAGTTGTGCAATTGATAGAAGGCTGTGAACTTGAGTCGTTATCTTTAACACACTTGAGATATCGTGCCCCATGGGACTTGTTACTCGAAAAGTTCCGAAAGGGAACAGTGACAATAGCTGGAGATGCCATGCATGTTATGGGTCCGTTCCTAGGACAAGGTGGCTCAGCAGCTCTCGAAGACGCTGTTGTTCTTGCGAGATGTTTGTCACACAAGTTTGTGAACAAAGTTGATCATCTACTTACAAGAGAAAAGGAAACAAGAATTACAACGATGATGATGCATGAAGTTGGAGAAGCAATTGATCAATACGTGAAAGAACGGAGGATGAGGCTGCTGCGATTGTCAACACAAACATATGTCATCGGTTCACTACTGAAACCTTCCTCGTTGTTGGTGAAAATTGCTTGTATTTTTTGCATGATTGTTCTCTTCAGAAACCCAACCAATCATACTCGATATGATTGTGGGCTTCTGTGATGTCAAATACTTTACCTACAGTCATTTTGTTACTTGTTTTCACTGCTCCTACTGCTATAGTAGTAGGAGGGACGTTATTTACGTCGGAAAAAATCACCTTGTCATATGTATCTCCGTCGCTTGATTGCTTCTGCTATCTAATAAACATCCCAAGGAAAAATCAAGAAAGGAGTATATTCCGTTAATGCATCTATATTTGAATAAAATCCGATACTAAAATCTAGAAGGCTAAGCTTTGCCATTATGAAAACCTGACGACTGCGTACTTTGCCCTATGAGACCAGTTAAAAAGAAATTGGTAACCATGTCAGCTCTGTAGGTTAGTGGTTACCATATCCCTAACTCAGTAAACCAAGCAGAATGCGACTCGGTAAAATACAGGGAATCAGATCCGTGACTTCATCCCCTGCTGCTTGTTTCAAGACAAAGTCGTTCTGATGCTTCCTCAACTCACCATAAAACTCAAATACACAATAAAATTCCATCCCCAACTTCTTCCCTCTACCCCTTTGTATTTGGAAAGTAACAACTGCCATGCAGTTAATAAGGAATCCAGGAGCTTGCCGTGCAGACATTGCTCTGCACCGTGCAGTACGCCCAAAACGGCGCCGTTGGGTGTACTGTGCGCCAAGTACTTCGCGAATTGTGGTCTAGTGGGGCTCACTTTCGGGTCCCGCACAAACGATCCGAACCGCTAAATAAGTTTAAAATAATTCTTCAAGTGGTCTTGGAGAAAATCAGGACATCAAATATTTTTATGTATTGATCTAATCCATTCAATTTTCATCCAGAATTCAGGACCCTATAATTCAAAAGAATCTTCAAGAACAGTAATAGTGAGCTTGGTAACCCATTGATGTGAACTGTAGGTGCCGTAGGGCTCGTTGAGGAGAGCATTTAGTAAAAAAATTATCTTGATTGGACATTGAAGGTATCAAAACGCAAAAAAAAAAAAAAAAAAAAAAAAAAATGTTAGTTTGACTCTGTAATGCAAATGTTTTGATCTCGGTAGATATGTAGCTAGTTATACTTAGGGGTGTCAACTGTCCAGATTAATGCGGATTGGTATGAATTCGAGGACCGAACTGTGAGTCACGGTTCCAAGGTAAGGCAATATGTCTCCGAACCTAAAGTCTATGGTCCGGTTCCAAAACAATCAAATAACTCACGGTTCGGTTCATGGTTTATCCATGGATTATTGCATTCCATAAAATTAAAAAACAGATTCTAGATTTATGTTCCAAATTCAAAGCCCAGTAAGAATGGGGGGTACTTAGAAGAGTTTAACTTCCACCAACCCAAAATGTCAAATGACGGAGTTTTCTTCTCACAACGTTCTTCTAAATACGTATCTATCTTAGATTTCTCGCCGACAACTTCTTTTTCCAAATGTTTTTGAAACTTGGATTCAAATGATACTCCCCTCTCACTTTCTCCACTATGTAGTTGGTAAACTTCCATCACACTACTATTTTGGCTAGAAAATGGTGTTGCTATGTTGAACTTTTCGTACTCAACAAAGACACAAATAAATGGATCGATCAACTCTACTGGATGAATTTAGCTGTTTAGGGTTTGGAGTGAGCGAGGCTGTGTGAGACAAATAGACAATATGTATATATATGTACTATGTGTTCCCAAATTCCCACAAAATTAAAATTAGAAATTACATACAGTTAGCACTCTTAGGTTTTATTTGAAAAAACAGGGTTCTCTAATAATCCGAAAAAAAAAACCCTAATAGTATGAATGTAAATCACTAATTAATACTACTAGCAGAAAATACGCAAGCAATCAAATCCCACAACACAGAAATATACGTGGAAAACCCTAAATGGGTAAAAAACCACGGGAAGGAATCAAATCACTATAACCGTTGTGCAGTAACAGATATACCTATCCAAACGAAGTAAATCCTCACAACGTTCTAAGTATCACCTGTCGAGTCACACGTACACCGCACCCAGTGATCTTGATTGTCAACAGCCTTGAGTCCACAAGCCCTCCAATATATTTAACGGAAATCGTCCTTCAAAATAGCTCTTAAAAATCCCTGCACAATATTTGCATATGCCACTGCCGTGTGCTTTAACCCCAATAGATCTCCCTATGCCGCTGCATATACCGTTTATATATATAGCTTTTTCCCATAGCTATTTGCTGCCTCTTTTTTTCTTTTGTACGGCTAAACCTAGGAGCCAAATAACAAGTCCATAATTAGGCCTCTTGAATGGGCCTAACTTTTACGTTACTTAATTGAGAACCAGATGGATCCGTCTTCGCCCAAATATATCTCGTTGTAGTCGAGTCATTGACCTCCCTATTTTTTTTACATCCAACACGCTCATGAACCGGCCCAATAATAACTTGACTAATATCTACCGCACTCGAATACAAAAAAATAAGATTCCTTTCCACATCCTAGCACAGACTCTCTAAAAAAAATAAAATTACAACTCGATATAAATATGTGTTTTGTCATACGGAATTGCCAATAAAAAGTGACTCCGGAATTTGGTCCTTACATTATTTATACTTCATTCAATGAAGAATAATATGTTAAATTATAGTAACATATATATATATATATATATATAAAAAATTCTCACGGTCCGGTTCTGTTTCTCCACGGGTTTTTAATAAAAATCCATGGACTGAACTGCAAGTCACGGTTTCCTAATTTTTCAAACCATGTCGAGACCATTAATCCACGTATCCAGTCCAAAACTTATGGGCCGGTTCGGTTCGGTTCACATTCGCGGTTCACGAGTTGTTCCGACAACCCTAGTTATACTTCCCTTTGAAATGCATCACTAAATGTCTTTATTGTTGGAATAGTACTGTGAAATTTCTCTAGATCCCCCATCTATGCTTCAAATGTCAAAATTATTTGAAAAGTTTTTTTTTTTTTTTTGAAAGAAGCATATATTATCAAAACAGAAGCGAAACAGAACAACAATTAGGGGGGAGATCCCTAAAAAGAACACTATCCAAACCGGGCGGAATACAACCCGATTGGAATAAAATCCTCCTCGCTAGATAATTTGAGGCAAGCCAGTGGGCTGCCCCATTGACTTTCCTACTACCCCAGACAAACTTCCAAGATTTTGATGAAGCCCAGGATTTAATATCATCAATTATAGCTCTGATCTCCCACGACGGTCCCTGCTCATCACGGGAGTTTAAGCAATTAATCAAAGTCAGACAATCAGATTAAAAAATAGCCTCCTCCAAATTTAGGTCCAGAGCAACGATGTAAGAGTTCTAGTAGAAGTTCTTTTGGACATGGGCATTGTGGGTAGGTGAGGAATTCATTTTTTGCTTGAATTCGAAAATTGGTTCGGCGTGGCATTTTTCTAGTATTTTTAGAAAATTGGGGAAGTCCCTCCAACCGTACAAGGCTCAAACTTCTTTAAAAAACCCGGAGGGAATGGAGGGACTAGAGTGAGTAGTGATTGGGGGGGGCGCTGTATTAATATTACCAGCACCCCCCTCCCCCTCGATGCGATCTGGACCGTCCATTTAAAGAAAGGAGACACGTGTATTGTTAGTGGTTAAAGGAAGTCCCTACTGGGCCCATGAATTGAATGTAGTGTCTCTTTGTGTGTACAATTGATTCTCTCTGCCTCCCCCATTTACAGCTGTCTAGTGTAAAAAGGAAAACGTGGGGGTAAAGTAAAGGGAAAACGAGTGGTGGGAAATTAAAGTGCTTGAAAGGTTTGAATTATTTTGAAAGTGAATCTTGCTGGGGGAAGATTCGTGATCTTTTGATACATATATAGTGGCAGAAACACTAGTGGCGTTAGACAAACAAGAAGGAATATGCTATTAGAGTGTGGCAGCTATTGCGGTGATTTTGTGTTCTGGTATCTTGTCTCTGCCTTTCTTTTTTGCATGTCTCTGTTTTTTATAATATTGGCATACAATGTAGATACAAAGACTAGCACCTAACAATTAAAAAGGAACGGGAGTAGCTACAGAGACTAGCATCTGCTTCACTAATTATAACACCAAACTATTGCAATAGATACAAATTGATAACTAAGATAGGTTTTAGACTAGGAGTAAGCCCCACAAGCACCTAGGCTTGAGCAACCCTCAACCATGGGCCAACAAAAAAATTATAAGCCCAACCATTTTAATTGCTCCATACGAATATCCGTTCCATTTTCAAACATTTATATCTTTTTATTTGTAGTGTTTTTAAATTTTTTTTTTGTATAGAACTAATTGAGATCTATCAAATAAGATTTATATTGCATATAAAATACATTATAGATTGAAAACTATATAAGAGTTTTAAAAAGGCGCGCATAACCGTCGGGAGTAATTAAATTGGGACGGAGAGAGTACTTAACAATTAAAAGGGAACAGAGGGAGTAGTTACAAAGACTAACATCTGCTTCACTAATTATAACACCTAACTATCGCAATAGATACGAATTGATGACTAAGATAGGTAGAGGTGGCAATTTTGAACCCAACCCATGAACCCACCCAAATTCACCCACCTAAAACCCAACCCAACTTGCCCATATTATAACATGGGTTGTAAATGGGTGAACCCATTTTTGCCCATATTTAGATGGGTTTACTTGGGTTCAAAATGGGTTGAAGTTGAACCCATTCAATGGGAAAATATGTAATTTACATCTAACAGAATATCACCAGAATAATCTTCGGCAACATTTTGCTATTTTGGAGCAAATTCCGGCAAATTCCCATGCAATCCAAAAACATGTTGATCTGTTCCACCTCTCTCTCTCTCTCTCTCTCATCCGAAAACTGTAATTCTCTATGTGGGGTTTCTAGAGTGAGAATTCAATATTATCTCTTTGATTTTTAGAGTGAGAGTATTTAGAAAGGAATATGAGGAAAGAAATCATAAGTATTGATTACAAAAAAAACCAATCACTCGTATTAATTACGTAATTCAAAATTACAAAAAACAACTCACTTTTATTAATTACGTATATAATTCAAAATGTATTTAGCAAATTGTAGTTCACGTGTAGTTCGGAAATAATTGAAAGGCCTCAATTTATAATAAATTACTCACTAAATCGGTTAATTGGTGGTGCCAAGGTGGTAACCCTTCTACGCATCCAGGCCGTTCAAAAGTGTATTCGACGGCCCAGATTAAAACATCCACTCTCCTCTTTCTCTCTCCTTTTTCTCCATGGTAAGCCCACAAGCACCTAGGCTAGGCTTGAGCAACCCTCAACCATGGGCCAACAAAAAAAAGTGTAAACCCAACAAAAAAAGATTATTAGCCACACAAAAAAAAAAAAAAGACTTGTTAAAATCTGAATAATATTGCTCAGATTTATTCAAATTCATCGTATGGCGTTTAGTGGAATAGGACATGATCCTATGTAGTTTTAAGTCAATCATATGCGGTCACAAATGAGTTGTGGAATGTGACCACGGTACAAGTTTAAAAAGTCAGGGTATCAAGCAAAATATGACACGAAAAAGAGACTCGCTTCTACGGCCACACACTTGTATAGCAACTTATCATAAAAACAAATGAAACTGTGTGCATGATACGTTTAGGGTAAACAATTAAGAGAATGGTTGATGGTGGTGGAGGGCAAAAGTCAAATGTTAGCCTGTTAGGCAATTGACAAACCAAACAATGAGAGCCTTGCATCTGTAACTTAACAAATTGGTGTGCTAAATTTGTTAGAATGTTGAATACTTGTGTACGCAAATGAGCCAACAATCCATATTGTGCGAATATTACGAGAATCATGTCAAAAGATTAATTTTTGTGCATAGATTTGAGCTTACCAATTAGGCAATTGTACATCACGAATATTACGAGAATCATGTCAAATTCAAAAATTAATCATTTGAAACAGACCAAGGACACATACATCAAAAATCATAAAATAAGTTTAGTAACCATTAAAAATCAATCCCCATCCATTAATTTGTTTAAGTTTATTAATTTCTTCATTTGACAATTTCGCATAAGAACTAACGTGAATAATACGTAATCGCAAAAAGTTATGGGGCCGCTTGGAGCCTACTAAAGCAGTGCTCCCAATAGGGTTGGAACGCCGGCCTAGCTAAATGGCATGATGGGGGTCCTCTGTTCAGTAGCTAGATGGTATAATATGGCAGTTGGGGAGGTTGCTCCATCTATCAACTATGTAAAAGAGCCTGCAAATTCTTGATCAAACCAGGGAATTAATTGACCTCCATCGCACGCGCGCACACACATAATGGAAGCAGGAGGAGGCGGGGCAGATAACGGCAAAAGGAAAGAAGTACTTATGGGGTAAGCCTTTTGTAGCAGTTTTTCTTTTCATTCTTCTGATTTAGGCGTTCATTATTTTATATTGTCTTCACAAGTAGCGCGTTCATTCCTTGAAAGTGCTATGTTAACTGGTACAAACCCGTACTTGTGAGACGATACGCATTAAAACAATCTGTGATTTTGTGATGTATGTTTTGTTTTAATCTTTTGGATAGGGTAGGAGAAACGCGATGTTTAAGACGATCTTATCTCCTACAAGCTTTGGCTGATGATTTGCCTCTCAACACTATACGCTTCGGATGCAATGTACTAGTACGATTGAACAATTCCAATCAATTGTAGATCGTTCGTGCTCTTATTTTTCTCTCTCTCTTCCTGAGAGCCTCTCTCTCTAAACTTAGAGAACAGCCTAGGGTTTCATCCCTAATTTCTATCCCGTCGCCGCCCCCTTTCTTCCTTTACCACTGTCCTCCCCCCGTTTTCCCTCTTCCCCTCTTTCTTCTTTCAGATTTCTACAGGGGGTGGGGCGGCCGCCTCTCGGCCCCACCCCCACACCTCCCTTTCCTTGATTCGCCACCATCCTTTCACCTCCCCGCCGCCTTCTTCTCCTTTCCCCCACCATAACCCCATCACTGCCTCCTCACATCCCTATCCTCTAACCCATCTTGGCCCCTTCTCTGCCTCCACAGATCTGGTGTTCTTCGACGAAGAGGTGAAACTATGGTGGATGGATCCCCCTCCGGCGAATAAATATCTCCAATACCGTAGGCGGTGAGTTTGGAGTGTTTGGTCTTTCTCCCGGAGAAGCAACTCGGCGTCAGCTCAAAGCTTTTTGGCGTGACTCAGTGTGACTCAATGAGTTGTCTCGGGGGACTCAGCCTCGTTTTGAGTTTGTGTCAAGTTGTTTTTTTTTCTGCTCGTTTTTTGTTGCTCTCTTTAGGCTATTTCGTAGTAGTTTTTTCTGTTTGTCTGGTGAAGCAGTAGATTATCATTGTCTCTATTCTTTATACTGCGTTTTCTGCTTTGTGGTTGCGGTTCGGATTACCCTCCATTTTTGTGATTTTGATCTCTGTGGCCCGCCTTTGGGCGTGGGTGGTTCTCTATGTTTTCGTTGAAACATGATCTTCTGACGGGGCATACCCACGCTCAGAACCTCGCGTGTCAGCGGAGGTTTGCTTTGTTGTTTCGTCTTTCAAATGGAGGCTTTGAGGACGGCGGTTGATGGAGGTTTTCCTCTCTCGCCGGGTGCTGCGGGCGTAAAGGCCTAGGCGGATTTCGAATCCTTGGTTTGGAGGCCGGGTTGTGATCGTGAGGCCGAGAGGTTGTTGGTTCTCCATCTGGACTTATTTAATCTTGGATTTGGATTGAACTTGTTTTAGGGGCTGGGTGTTTTTACCTAATACTCCACGTGTACTCGAACCTTGATGTTCGTTTTGTGAAGAGAGCATTGTGCTCGTGTTAGGGTGTAAGCATTAGTTTCCTTGCATGCTTCATTGTATACTTCCTTATCCTTGTATTTGTTTGGAGAACCTTGTAAGTGCCGGATGGCATTTTGATGAATATAAGGCTGACTTTCGGATCAAAAAAAAAAAAAAAAATGTACTAGTACTGTTTCGGTCAAATTGGATCCTTTTACATCATATCCGAACGTGGAAATAGAGGATGGAAATGTTCTTCAGGCCAAGGTCAACTTTTATATGTACTAGTACTGTTTTATAATTGGGTAAATTTCACTTATCTCCCCTCACGTTTAAAAAATTGCACTTACCTCCCCTCTGGTTTAGTTGTCGGTTGCAGTTTCCCCCAAGCCATTAGGAGGCCGTTAAATCATAACGGAAACAGCTGACATCATCAACTTAACCTCTTTTGTTACCCATTTTACCCTTGTAACTTGATGGTATGACATGAATGCCCTTCCAAACTCAATTTAAAAGACATTAATGTCCTTAATCACAATTTCCCAAAAGAGTTTTATTGATATATTCATTTGGTTTTAAAAATCAAATAATATATTATTTTGTTCTTAAATATGCACCTACACATATTTTTTTATTCTTTAATTTTTTTCAAAATGTCTCGGCCCCATATAAGAAAGTTTGGATCTTATTCTTCATTATGGGCCCGTTTGTAGGATTCAACAAAAATTAAAATAAGAAAATACTATTTTATGAAAGTGGTTCTTAATATTTTTTTTTTTTTAAAAAAGAACTCTATGAAAGTTGTTTCATTTATCATCTCATATAAAGTTGGGTCTTCGGGGATTTTTTACGGTTAAGGTTAAAATTATTGAGGTGTAAGACCACAAATAAATTTTTTTTTTTAATGAAGAAAGACACTAATAAATCTAATGCATAACTTTGTCACTAGATAATAACGCAAATAAACTACTAAGGGCTATCATGATGTTGCCCATAATTTATGTATTTTTACGCATACAACTATAAGTACTTTTAAACGTGAGGGGAGGTATCTGTTATTGTTAGAAACCTCAGGGGAGGTAAGTGAAATTTACCCTTTATAATTTTTACGGAATCAACGTTTCATCACTTCTTTTTACCTTCTTACTTAGCCCGGGTGATGCCCATCAACATATAGGGTGCTAAGATTCGTGGAAATAATTATACGCTAGGCTTCACGAATCCTTTCTTTTGGGTACGTGTTTCAGTTGCTGCTCGCAGACCTTCAACTGTTCATCGTCTAACGTATCTTTACTTCTTTCACAATTGGGATCAGCTTCAGAAGAAGGAATGGAAACAAATTCACCCAGTTGTCAAAATTTCCAAAATGTATTACCTTTTATCATCACCAACTATAGCAACTCCAAACTCACATCAACAAAAGGATGCACCTTTTCATAATCCAATATGCAAATAGCAAAATAAGTAGGCCCATCATTTCGGCCACCCACATATTGATATAAATCCACAATAAATAGTTACAGCACGCAATGGTCTTTCAATACTGTTCCACTCTTTTTGTAGATCAGGTGGAGATTGTAAGCCGCTTCTCTTCTTAAAATTATGATTCTGATTATCCACACCATCTGGATTCTCATTGGGAAGATTTCGGATTGCAAGCACCTTTTCATAATATGAAGCAGCTGAGTGTGACAAGACCGAGATGATGATATGCCCTATATTGTGCAGAGCTTCCTGCAAGATTTATCACAGTGACTTGGCACCACTTTTAATTTAGTTGAAAAGACAAGATGGAAAATGAAATTCCAAAGGTGCGAGGTGATGCAGGAGGCAGAGCTGTAGGTGAGTGCTGAGGAAGAGGTGGTGCCGGAGCAGTAGGCACCTTAGAAACGAACCCATGCTTTTCCTTCTTATCTCAATTCCTAAATTATTTACTCCGGACTTTTAATTATCTACATTGTTTTTCTTTTCTTTTTCATACTCTGTTTCGCAAGTATTTGCTTATTGTTTTTACAATTGTCGGAAATGCAATTATTGGCCAAATAAGAAATCAAGGGGTGGTTACACAAGGACTCAAAGAGATGGAGGGGCATGAAACCCTAGGAGCCGCTCTCTCTATCTCCACTCTTCACAGGCCCACCATTGCAGCCCCTCCTTCCCCTCCCCCTCCATGGGTTGCACACCCTTTGGGCGGCGGGAGGGGAGTGACTAATCCCCTTTCTAGATATGGTTTCCCCTTCCCCTTCTGCACCATATCCGCCTTCCGTTCGCCAATCGTTGGAACTTGGCGTTCCGCAGCCCTGTTGGGCGTCACGATTCGTCTGCTCCTCCTTTGCAACCTTACGGGTTCCGGCGGCTTCTTAGGCCTCCGATAGAGGCGCGTGACCGGAGGTTTGGTTAGAGATGGGCTGCTCAGCGACGAAGGGGAGTGTATCTTTTTTCTCGTTTCTTTTGTGTTTTGTCCGGCTTTAGGCCGGTTATGTCCGCCTTTAGGCCGGTTTTTGTCCGGATTTTGTCCGGTGTGTCCGTTGGTTTGGTCATACGCTTTCTCGTTGTATTTCTGTGACCTGTTGTCGTTGGAGTGTCCGATTTGTGGACTCCCAATCTTTCCCCATGGGAATCTTTGATGAATACTATCTCTCAACTTTTGACCAAAAAAAAAAAAAAAAGAGATGGAGGGGGGGTAGGAAAATTGCTAATTACTCCTACAGCTCACACCGAGCACCTATGTTGGTGTGGACTCCACTACCAAATAAGCGGCTTCCACCTTAAAGTATATTAATAAAGAAGTCTGTAGAGTACTTTCACTGCGTGACGCTCCATTGAATGTCTGCAAAACTAACGTTGTCAACTCCTTGAGACGTTATCCCCAATGTTGTCAGCAAGGGACAGCAGGCCCTATGAATCCGGGCCATGTGGTATATGTTGCAAGCAATGACGCAATGTGTAGAATAGCTAAATTAACTTAAAATATATAGTGACTCATAAAAGGAGGTCCTCATTGGTAGTAAATAAGTGACTCTAACGTTGTCTAACTCCTTGAGACTCGTTACCCAATATTGTCAGCAAGGGACCGCAGGCCATATGAATCCGAGCCATGTGGTATATGTTGCTGCCATTGGTTAATTACTTAATAGAAAGCGCAAGCAATGATGCAATGTGCAGAATAGTTTTTTATTTTATTTGCACAATGTGCAGAATAGCTTAATAATTGACTTAAAATATATAGTGACTCATAGAAGAGGTCCACATTGATAGTAAATAAGTGACTCTAAATGGTGAATTTGTGTTTAAAAAAAGACATTACCATTTCATTTGTCAGCTGATGCAACCAAAGCTCCTCTCCCCTGCCAGTGGCTACCACGTACCACCCTGATATCACTTTCACAGTTGGAAGCTTCAACTCAACCCTGGCAAGGTGGGGTGGGGTGTTTCTTTCCTAATGCTAAATTACAGTATAAATACAAGAGGCAAAGATCCATGTCTCTGCACCCGCAACATCAACACCCAAAAACAAACGTACATACCAACTGTAGAATTAATCATTTGTTGGATCGAGACAGAGACAGAGACGGAGAGAGATGGATGCTACTGAAGTTAACGATATTGTCATAGCAGGGGGTGGTCTATGCGGCCTAGCTATTGCACTTGCTCTTCATAGGTGATAAAAAAATTTCCCCTTAGTATATCAAAATTATTGCAATTTATAATCTATGGCATGAATATATATCGATATATGTACATATGTTCTCTTCTTCTAATTTTTAATAGTTAGGAAGACATGTACATAGACGTCTAGGAATTCATCTATTGACTGCTTTTTGATGTGTAATTGTTGTTCCCAAGATTTTTATTTTTTATTTTTATCGGCAAAAAATTTATTAAAGAAAAACTTGACAAATGGTACATCAAGTTGGGAAAGAGGAGAGGGGACTCTAATGGTTAAAGAAATTAAAAACACCGGGTGGATCAAAGCCCAAAAAACACCCATTGGGCTTGGCAAAAAACACCTAAAGGCCTAGCCCAAAAAGTGCATACCACCAAAAGCCAAGCCCAAACCCAGAAAACCCTAAGCCAGCAAGACCAACGCCGCACCACCACCACTCACGCCGCCACCAGCCACCTCCGCAATCACCAAGAAGAGCAAAAGGCACCTCCAGAAACATGCAAGCAAACAACCAGCAGGTGGCACATAATAGATTACCGCGAATCGTCTCATTGATACAATGAAGATCAACTTTGAATACTTTTTGGTACTCATGTTTGATCAAGTATGGAATTCTTTCAAGGAATATACAGAAGAGCATTAAGAAAATCTGTACAATGAGTGTGAATTCAATAATAAGTTTTATAGTCTCGATATAGAACGTAGCTAATTCCTGACCCTTCCCATGAGTCGCAACCCTTTTGAACAATCAAAAACTGCTCCCAAGAGTCATATCTTAACCGCCACCATCTGTTTGTTCCTTTACAGCCTACCACATGCTTGTGACAAATTAAGCAAATTAGCTGGCCTTTATTAACTCTTTCTCTGTTTCTCTCTCTTCAAATACAAGGCTCCGCAAACAAGACAAATCAAAATAAAACTCACCCAAATTCAAAACCCTTTTTGAAAATATTCCAACACTTTAGGTTGTAAAAGTAAATTAATTGTTGGGCTACGCGAGTGGAAATTGAATATGAACGACTTAAGCCCCTTTCCACTAAGCTTGATTTTTTTGTGTTTTTTTAGTTGATGTATGTGAGGAGAATGATCTGTCTCGTAAAGAGTCAAGCCACTTAGTAGAATGGGACCTTAGATTCACTCGCGTGGAATTAATGAATCCATGCATGCATGCAGGAAGGGCATCAAAAGCATTGTTCTGGAAAGATCAGAGACTCTAAGAGCCACAGGAGGGGCCATTGGTACTCGTTCAAACGCTTGGCGTGCACTTGATCAGCTTGGTGTGGGCTCTAAGCTTAGACCAACGGCCGTCCGTGTTCTCAAGTTCGTCCTAACAATTAATCCCTTGCTCTATAGCTCATATTCATTCTAGCTAGCTTCTTTCTTTGATCTTTATTTGCACATGCCTTTACGTGTTTTTATTTCAAGAATAGGAATCGAGAAATATCGCTTGACAAGGGTGGCTCAAACAAAGAGGCGTCGCTGGCGTAAGTTTTCAACTTTCGTTTCCTCTATTTTCTTGTGTGTGGCTTGACAAGGGCTCTAACAACGAAACACCATTGGCCATGACAGCTTTTCTTTCCTTCTGTGTGTGGGGGTGTTAATAAAGTTCAAAAACATAACGTAAACCGTCTCAAAAGTACTACTAAGAAACTTTAGCTACCTTGGGGAAAGGTTTATTGATCACCATTACATGTCAAAATTTAGGACTTAAGCTTGCGAAAAATTGTAGGAACGATGAAACTCGATGCTTGAAAAGGAGTGACCTTATTACAACACTAGCAGATGCATTGCCACCCGGTACAATACAATTTGGACGCCAAGTAGTATCTGTTAAGTTGGATCCCTCAAATTCTTATCCAACTGTCCAACTTCATGATGGCAGCTCTATCGTGGCCAAGGTACTAAATAATGTTGCCCCTCTTGACCTATTTGTTGTTATTATACAGGAAGTGTATTCAATAACTTCATAATTTTTTTGCTAAATCTAGTAGTAATACAGCATATGCACTATAGGTTAATAAGTTACAGTAACTCCTTTTACCACTAATATATATCAGATTTTGATTGGATGTGATGGAGCACATTCAGTGGTGGCTGACTTCCTTGAGTTAAAACCTACAAAAGAATTTGGCCTTTCTGTGACGAGAGGCTTGACGCATTATTCAAATGGTCATTCCGTTCCCCATGAAATTGTTCGAGTAACGAAAAACAACGTTGTGATAGGAAGGGTTCCGATAGATGATAAGTCAGCGTATTGGTTCGTGGCTCAACCATTCACTAGTGAAGGTAAAATGTTTTTATCCAATACAACATATTTTTCTTGTTCAATGAGAATTGAGTCTAATTTCTTATTCCAATAGGAGAGTCATCGTGAAAGCCAGTACAAGTTGAATCCATGGTACGATACTTTGATTACATTTAATGGTCTTAGCACCCCAGTTCTAAAATTGTTTTTTTTCTATGCTGCTTGTTGTTTATGAGCAGAACACGAAAAGATTTCCCAACGGCCAGAGCTTATTAGAGAGTCGACGTTACATGCAGTAGAAGGTTTTTCAACAGAATTCGTACAACTGATAGAAGACAGTGAGCTTGAGTCACTAACTTTGACACACTTGAGATACCGTCACCCATGTGATTTGTTGCTTGGAAAGTTCCGAAAAGGAACAGTGACAGTAGCCGGAGATGCCATGCATGTTATGGGTCCGTTCCTAGGACAAGGGGGAGCAGCAGGTCTTGAAGATGCCATTGTTCTTGCGAGATGTTTGTCACAAAAATTTGTAAGCACTGTTGATCGTCCAGTTACAAGTGAAAGCCAAACCATGACAAAGGTCATCATGCGCGGAGTTGAAGAAGCAATGGATCGTTACGTGAAAGAACGGAGAATGAGGGTGGTGCGATTGTCGACACAATCATATCTCGCTGGCTTAATGTTGGCACCTTCCTCACGGTCGGTGAAATCTGCTTGTAATGTTTCCATGGCGGTTCTCTTTCGTGACCCAGCCAATCATAGTCAATATGATTGTGGAGTTCTATGATGTTGAAACTTTACCTACATTTCGTTTTTTTCCCCACTCTGTTTCTGTTGTAGTAGAATTAGGGACGTTATTTATGCTGAAACCAATAATATTCTCTGTGTGTATCCCCTCGCTGCAATGACAGCCGCATAATTCGTACTTTGTGAGTCCCGATTTTGCGTGTATATGTACATTAGTAACAAAAAATGTAGTCCATAATAATATACGTTGTTACTTGCTAGTTTTGAAAAGGATACCAGATTGTTGTGCGTATATATTTACCCGTCATTTAATTTCATACCCATGACATAAAATAGTTGATAACTTGAATTTTTAAAGATATTTTTTCACATTTACATAGGGACTTTATGATTTTTTTTTTTTTTTTTTTAATTAAGGGACTTGCATGGGCCGATCCTATTACTTGACCACCTCGGATATTCCAAAAGACAACTGCGTGCTATGCAAAATGAACTCGGTCGCATGTACGTTCCAAAACTCTGTTTAAACAAAACAAAATGCAAGTCAAAAAGATTAACCAGATCTGTTACTTCATCCCTTGCTTACTGTTTGAAAACAAATGTCTCTGATGCATGCTTCCTTCCTCGGTCACCATAAAGATAAAATAAATATTAGAGGTCCTACAAATTAAGGTCATTATAGAAATGTATTGACTTAGGTCACTATAAATACCTCAGATTCATAAAAGAGTGAGTCTTATATAATATAATATAATTGTCTGTGTGATAAAAGAGTGACTCTTTAGCATTAGTGGCACAAGAGATGCCCTCACTTTTATAAAGTAGAGTGTTTGAGCCCCCTATTGTCTTTTATGGATGGATTTCTCTTTTGTGTTTTTCTTTTTCCACATGGGATAAGAAAAAGAATATACATTGATCACGGTTTCCCTAATTTTGAAATTGAAAATATTTAGAAAACAAATCTATGTTATCTTTAACATATAACTTCTACATGTATAAAATGATATTATAAACTTAAATTTCAGTATTTATAAATTTATCATGTGTGAACTTATTTATGTACAAAATAAAAAATAGTTTCAAGTTTTAGATCTGAATGAGAGTATAAATATTTAATATTTTGTACGCGATAAGGGCCGTGAACAAGTTCGAATTCAAACTTGGCTCGAGTTCGGCTTGTCAAAATTTTATTGAGCTTGAGCTCAGCTCGAATTCATTTGAAAACATAAAGGATAAACTAAACATTGTAAAGCTCGATTTGATTCGACTCGTTTGCAACCCTAAATGGAGCTATCCAATTAACGAATGAGATGCAGTTCAAAAAAATTTAAGGAATGAGATGTCTCCATCTTTGGGGGATCATCTGTGTCCCCCTCATCATTCCCATCTTCTGTCGCCTCCATATTATGCTGACACGTGTACATTAACAAATCTCAACCCCTAGTTCCAACACTCCTTACCTCCCTGGATGCTCGGTCCCTATAACGACCCTTGTGGGATGGAATTTGAAGTAGCCCAAAACTTTGTCGTTTTGGGGCACCTTGAAAAGAATCTCCTAATTTAAGTGTTGTTTGATAAAGCTGAAAACTGAAAATTAGGTACTGAAAATGAATGCTGAATTTGTTAAGCAGTTTGATATGTACTGAATTTTAAGCATTGAAAAATAAGGTGTTTGATGTGTACAAGGAGCTAAAGTATTAAATTCCCTGATTTTCCTACTTTACCTTTTATACATTCATACTGGAATGCAAAAATCAAATCAATGGAAAAAACGTATAGTTATTCAAATAAAAAAAATATACACATGCAATATTGACAAGATGGCCGAGAATGGAGTTGTTAATGGTCACCATGTATTTCCGATAATGGTGGATATGGTGGCTCGAGGATGAAGTTGTGGAGTGGTGATTTTGGGGGAGTGGGGGGAGGTGGTGGTGGAGGTGGAATACTGGTGGGAGTTGTGGCAGTTGTGGTAGAATGATAATGGGAGTGCTGGTGGTAGTGGTTGTGGAGTGGTGACATCTGGTGGTTAGAGTGGTGGAATGGCGGTAGCGGTGGACGAGGGAGCTGATGGTGGGAGTAGCTGTGGTGAAGTGATGGAGATGGTGGTGGAGTGGTGGCAACGTTTTACGAAAAAGTTGCAAATTCACGAGACGTTTTATGAGAATCGATACGACAAGTTTTTGAAAAATGAGAATTTGAATGAGTAGGAAATTGGATGGATTACGGTAGTGATGCTTGAGCGCCGCCCCATCTTCGCAAAGAGAAAATGGTGGTTAGGGCTAAGCCTATACAACAACATGGTGGACGGACCTTATATCATGCAAAGGCGGTCCGTGATGACCAGATGGTCGGACCATGTTCGTGTGGGTGTGATCGAAAAGTTTGGCGACCATCAATTGAAAGAGACGTAAACGGACCAATACTTTCGAGTGAATGGCTATTGACCCGGTGGTCGGAAGTGTGCCCAACAATGGGTAATAATAACATTTGACGAGAACTCTGACACTGAAACATAATACGAGACACAAAACGATATGAACGATACACCCCATTTGCATTGAAACCGACACGAGCATTTTTTACTGTAGTGCTTGAACTGTTAAACTTTTGATATTTATTTCTGTCAAAATCTTTTATAACTGTTAATGTAAGGATATGGGTAGTGATTTCTGTTGAGCGTTATCGCTCGCGGTGTTGCACATGTTTGACCCTGACATAATACCACGATGTTGTTCTGCGACTCTGACCTATTATGCTAGGCTTTAGATAAACAGGAGGAGAACTACAGTTTGGAGGCCTACGGAGGAGCTGAGGAGGACACCGCCGAGACTGACGGCCGTGCCATGGAGTATAGTGAAATCCTAGTCGACCCTGTAGTGAATAAATGTATTTGCAGGAAAAATATTGTAATTTCTTATATGGATTATTGTTGTAAAACTATTAGTATTATTATTGTAATAAAATAACGTTCCCGAAATTTGAGGCGTTACAACTTATCCACTCAACCTTTCTCCCCCCTCTCTATCTATGTATACGTACAAGGTTTTGTAATTATCACCACAATCTATAAATATATACTTCCTGACATTCCTCTCTCCCCCTCCTCCTCTCTCTCTCTCTCTCTCTCTCTCTCTCTCTCTCTCTCTCTCTCTCATGTGCCTCATCTGTATATATGGAGTATAACTGCAAATTGGCAATGAGTTTTTTTTTTTGGGGTACATTTGGCAATGAGATTATGTTACTTTGGGTTGGCTGAGCTCTATTATATGGAGTATATTTCTGGATCATTTTTATGCACATGGAGATACTTGCTTAGAATTGGCTGCTGCTAAATTCAATGTCAGTGGATTGCCACTGCTAGAGCATATTCTTGGATGTCGTCTGGTGCGTATTGGCAATGTCTTATGTTACTCTTGGATGGCTGAGCTCTGCTCTATGTGTTGGGGGTCCACCCCAAGTGGGCCGACTAGGCTAAGGCCCAAGGGTTGGTTAGGATTTTGCTTAGTGTAACTCTTGGACCCAACAAGTCGTATCAAATCACGGGTTTGAGCACCGCAGAGCACAAAATTAGTCAGAAATCACTCAGAAGCACTGGTTTGTCGGGGTTGAGATCAAACTTGCTTGGAAACTTGATCGAAAAATAGGGGTTGTGCACCTCACTCAGGCGAGTTCACAGGTGGTGACGCAGTCGAGTTTCGTCACCAGAACAGCTCACACGATCTATTTGAACACAGGCGGGCGGAGGCGGAGGACTGATCTGGTTTGAGCACAGATCGGAGTTGCTCGAAATCGATTTTTGAGCACGGGGCTGTGATCGTCTGGAGGAGACGATCACGGAGGTACCAAGAAGGTCGCCGGAAGACACTGCATGCGTCGGAGATAGGTGGCGCGTGGTTAGTGTGTCAGATCTAGTGGTGCGCGTCGTGTACACGCGCGGCTGGGGGTTGAAGAAGGTCAGCTTGAAGTCAGCAAATGGGTTGTTTTAGGAGTAGAAATACTCTTGTTGTTCTTATTTGTGGGTGTGGCAAAGTGAAAGAGGTAGAGAGTGTGAGAGATAGATACACGAGTGACCGTGAGGAAATCATTGTATTGTGAGATTGAGAGTGTGTGTGTCACCATGGATTGTAATCTCCTGATATAGTGAAATCCCCTTCCCCGTGGGGTAGGCGCGTTCAATTTGGCCAAACCATCTATATCAACTGTCTCGTTCTTATTTGTGTTTGCTATTTTTATGCGTGAGGTGCATGTCATCGACCCAATAGTATAAAACATATTCATGAATATGGAGATACTCTACTTGAAATTAGGTTGTTGTTGTATGAATCCAAGTCCAAGTCACTGCTTTGCTGCTACTGCATTGAAGGACAATATGGTGTACATCTTTGGAGCACATCTTTGTTACATTTGGATATATTAGTGCCCTGGGGAATGCTGGAGGAATGGATAAT
Source organism: Vaccinium myrtillus (assembly GCA_016920895.1). NCBI lineage: Eukaryota > Viridiplantae > Streptophyta > Magnoliopsida > Ericales > Ericaceae > Vaccinium > Vaccinium myrtillus. The sequence continues at coordinate 24,322,539 of CM029271.1, forward strand.
GATCTCCGTTTTGGGTGTAGAAGATTGCAGTGATATGGACGTTGATTTCCTTTTACATGTTTTGCATGGTTGACTTCTTGAAAACCAGGTGTCATTTCCCTTAGTCAATAAGGAAAAATCTATGCTACACCCTCTTAAAATTACGTATTTTTTTTGGTTTTGTTACGTAACAAGGTTACCGTGAACAACACGTGAATATTGAATTTGTAAAAATCTATAACTTGACAAAAACAATATGTAACAAGTACCAAAAACTTACGTAACAAGTACCAAAAATATACGTTTACTTGCGATGTTGAAATTAAATTACATTCCTCCAAATTCAAATTATGTCAAAATACTGAAACAAAGCACTAATAGTATAGGTTCCAAGGTTTTTCTATTTATACCTCAACAGCTGGGTTCTCGTCGTGGAGAAAATGTTTTTCTCCACATTCTTCGGTACCTGGCGGGAAATGACAGGACAACAATAGCACCATCGGTGTACAAACACTTAGTAGATAGCCCCCCTACCCATGACCCCTCTACACTATATCAAAACTGATAAAAAGCAGGAATAATGAATCAAGGAATATCACGTGAATCCACCTTCTTATTTCTAGCCTTTAACTTATATGAAATCTATGATTCTTGTCCTAAAGATTATGGTGATTCGTGATTCTACTCCCTCCTTGCTTGCTTTCCCTATCTTGGAGCCCAAATGAAACAGCCTAGGTTAATTACTTAGTTGGAGTCGTCAACTACCTCATAAGGATAAATTCCCCTGGACTAACCGTATCACTGAGCCCACAAGGAACTACCTATAACTTTGGGAGTATATAATCCATACCCTGGATCTATAATACGATTGAAATCACCTTTATCACCTTCATAATGAGTAATCACGCAATGCCATATTTATAGTTTCAAACCTGTGGACGGCCCACTGAAAAACGGTGCGGTTCGCGTTCGAAAAGATTATGATTGTTTGAGTCGCCACCTGGATTTGAGGTCCGAACCCGAGAAACCGATCAAAAATATGACTCATTTGCCCATTTGAAAAAGATTTCACTGATCATGGCGGAACCAAAGATTTTTCGGATTCGGGGTTTGGTTACGAGAGGGGAAGGGTTTTACGGCACCCCTCTCGCCCGGTCCGTGAACCGGCCTCTACTCGATGTTTTGTGGGATTTTGGAAATATTTGAAACTTGATTTATTCACAAAAATAAGGAATCGGGAATGGGAATCATGTAAACAGTAAAAACAAAATATAAAATGTGAATCTAAAGTGGATGCTTGTGCATGATATTTTACATGAGTGATTGATGATGATGACAAAAGAAATTACTACAAATATTTACAAGAAATGTGAAATTACAGAAACTGTACAACAATTCCAGAAATTATGAACATGAGACTTAATTTGATCAACTTGTAATCTGAATCCCAGAATGAGGCTTGAGCGCTCAAAGATGATGGATTGAGCGCTCAACCTTCCTAAACCAGTTTGAGCGCTCAAGACTCCTGGATTGAGCGCTCAAACCAGTTCCTGACTCCTGTGAGTTTAACCCTTTTCTTATAGTTTCTCTTCTCATTCTTTGTAAAATCAAACATTTATAAACACTTATCACAGATAAACAGATGAAAATACAAGAGTTTGATTTCTCAAAGAATGATGAAAAGAGAAGAATTATTACAAAATTAGCAAGGGAAAGCACTCAAAAGAGTATATGAGAGAGAGATTCAGACTACAAGCATAAATATGACAATACACACACACCAGAAAGGAATTAACCCTTGATCCATCATCGAATCAACTATCAATCAGCAAACTGCTCAAGAACAGCTTGAGCGCTCAAGTGAATGACCTTGAGCGCTCAAGCCATAATCTGGCTTTCTGATATCTGACTTAAAAATGGATGTTTGATGATTCTCAGGATCTTCAGCATATTTAAACAGGAGCAATTGAAGGTGATTCAATCACCATTTTGTACCCAAAAATGAGATTTGCAAAGGTTTTGATTTTTGATCATCATAAAATAGCTAACCAATGTTCATGCATGTGATTTTGAAATAGAAATAAGTTGTTTTGAGGGTCACATGAACATAGATGACTCTTAAATAATGATCAAAACCAGAAAAGAGCACAAAAGTCAGGAAAACAGAGACTTATTCAGAACTGGGCTTGAGCGCTCAACCCCTGCTGTGACTGCAGATTCGAAAACTGTTTTTGAATAACTTTTAGACCTTTGTGAGTTCAATGCAAGTATAAATAACTTGCTTGAACTCACTAGTCTTCCTCAAATGGATCAAAACAGTGAGTTTATCACTTGTTAAACTACCTTTTGGAAATGATTGTAACTTGAACTTGATTTCGGGCTTGGTGATGGAAGATTGTGGATGTTTTGATTGGTATTTAGGATGAATGAGACAATGTATGCGATTGATTGAAGATTAAGGATCAAATTTTGGACTTGAAGAGTGGTTTTGTAAGTGGTTTTGATGGTGAATGAGTGGTTTTGTAGAGAGAGAGAGAGAGAGATGGACGATTTTCTGGAGGAATTGAGAGTGCTGGAGTGTGAGAATGGGTAACCCCTAAACCAGGGGTGCTAGGTGGTTTTTATAGAGTCAGTGGGAGGGAAGAGAGGAGAGAGAGAAAGAGTGGGTTTGTATTTGAAAGGGGGTAGGGGTAGTTTTAGGTGTAGTTTATAGCAATGTAGGGTGTATTATACGTGTACAAGACGTACACAATCAGTTAGACACTCCCCTCTGCATGAAATCTCATGATGAGATACTCTGCAAGTTGCTGACTGGATCAGAGTTGAGCGCTCAAAGCCGTGGGCTTGAGCGCTCAAGGTGTTTTCCCAGGGTTGAGCGCTCAAAGCTTCAAGCTTGAGCGCTCAAGGCACTTGATGGCAGATTGATGGTTTGGCTTGTTTCAACAGTGCTTGGGTTGGTTTGGGCTGTTTGATTGCTTGGGGTAGTGTTTGGTTGATTTAGATCAAGTTCAAGTCATTCTCACAAGTTTCGGGTAGTCATGATTGGTCCGTTTCATCATTGGGAATGCTCGAACGCATCCCGGGTTCAAAATCGGGATGTCTACAAAACCTTAAAATCCATCTCTCCAGCTAACCATACCCTGATTCCACTAATATATCCAACATCCATTCAGTAACCGTAACCTGGTTCTGCTATTCACTACAACTTCGGGATCTTACTGGATAACCTCCCAAGCCCCATTACATCAACCTTAATTATTCCAATTTCTTTTAATCTATATACACGTCTACATTTTCTAAGTTCATATCCCATCCAGTGATCCTATATTCCTCTAACAGCAAATCACACATTGAATCAATCATAGAAAAATCTCATAATTGATTCAGATGAAACCATAACACACAATGGTTTGAGATTTGTCCATAAGTCTTTCGGGTTTCATTAAGAGTTTGCACATAGGTACATTTTTTATAACTTTTAACTTGTTAGCAATTGAAATTAATTATATTTTATAAAACTTAGGGTTTAAGATTTATTTAATCTTGAGGACTAAAATGTGATTCATAAAAATTTAGGGTTTTGTGTATTTAAATCTTTAGGGGCTAATTTATAAGGATCAAAGGTTAAAGTGTAAATAGTTATTCCACTAGGCATTATTACTTACATTTTTACCCTTGTCTGTCTTCACAAAATTTGGCTAAATATAGAAAAATGACTATTTTAAAAATTTAGATTTACGGGATGAAAAGTTGCGGTATTTGTTTCGTGGATTATTCCAAGAGAAATTGCACTATCGCATGGTCTTTATGAAAAAAGTAAGGTTATATTTCAAGCCATTTCTTTCGGTGAAAATTGTGTAGTTTTTGGTTTTATACTAAAACAAAAAATCTAGATTTTGATATGATTGGAATTTGTTTATTTTTACATTGCCATTTAATTTAAATGGAGAATGCTTTCTTGTTTTCATTAAATAAATTAAAGTAAAATATGGTCTTTGTTTAATTTTAGATAATGAAAATGTTAGACTATATAAACAGCCAACCAAAACCTAAACCACATCAAGGTGTTGTGAACACAGGTTGTGACGAAGGTTCGACAGTTTTCTACTTTTTCCTAGTTTCATCGATTGAGCTCATATTTAGCCACAATAACATACAATAACACTACATTATACTTGGGAAATGATGGGTATAGAGCAATCTACCTTAAAATCAGAGTTTTGGAACAGTTTTTGAAAAGTTGATGAGATGAACACTTTGGAGAAGATGAAGTGAGGAGTGGCCTTTGAACTCCAATGGTGGACTAAAAATAGTAGCCTATAACTCCTTAGTAGTGTTTGTGGTTCGAATGTGAAGTAGGCGTAGTGTTTAAGTAGTGTTTGGAAAACCCACCTTAATACGCTCTCTATAGAAATGGGACCTCTATAGTGGAGAAGAGGGGAGTGGAGGAAGGTGAAGGATCTCTCTATTCTAGAAATCTAGGGGATGGAGGCATGAATTTGAGTGTTAAAATAGAGAAAAGGAGTTTATTATGCATGGCACATGTATTGGCCAAGTGCCAAGCGCCAAGTGGTGCTTGTATGTAGTGGAGAAGAGGGGAGTGGAGGAAGGTGGTGGTGGCTGAGATTGTTGGGAATTTATCAAAATAAACGGGGTGCCTTAGGAAGCTAGTTTGTAGTGTTTTTGGCTTTGTCCCACATTGGCTAGGTAGGAAAAGGTTGAATGGTATATAAGTAGGAGCGTAACTATTAAGTTCACATTGTGTTATGCGGGTTGGCTCCTATGGCGCTTTGTGTGGCTGCAATGTGGCACTTTGATGGCACACTTTGCACTTAGCACGTCGGCGCCTAGTAGGCAGCCTTTCTTATTGCGACTTGGCGATAAGGTGGAACAGATGTGGAACACGCGGGTCAGGAGGCTGGGATTGATACCATAGTCACTTGGTATCGATACAGGTGGTGCACAGTCGATCAGAGTGAATTGGTATTGATACCTCGATACAAATGCATTCTAGACGAACATAAGGTATTGGTATCGATACCCCATGATAGAGGTACCGATACCCCATGATAGAGGTACCGATACCTACGGGTTTTGGGCGCGAATTTCAGACTCAAGTTGTGGACACCCCGCAAAATCTCAAAACCAATTTGAAAATGACTCTTTTGCCCTTATTTTGAAAAAGGCTTTTTACCGGCCCATCGGTACCATGATTTCTCGGGTTCAGGAGCTAGGTTACGAGAGGGGAAGGTGTTTAAGGCATCCCTCTCGCCCGGCACAACATCCGGTCTCTACTAAATGTTCAAGGGATCACAAAAAAAAATTTGCTTAAGTAGATTTTATCCATGAAACAAAAAGAGAGCACATAAACATGATCATAACACCACAATGGAAGCCGTGGATGCTTGTGATACGTGTTATGGATGAGTGATGATGAAGAGTGAAACGGTAAACAATACATACACATGACAGGATAGTACTTATGGACCCAAAAATGACCCCCACACACCCCAACACAAAGAATGAATCACACCCTGGACACTTTCTGGGCGCCTACACTAGCTGGTGTGGGTGCCCAAAGCAACTGGTGTGGGTGCTCAAAAATTGGTTTAGGCTCATGTCTAAACCATCTTTTGACCTTTGTTCCTTCTTCAAACATGTATAAAATGATGTTTTAGGCCTTTGTAATTCTGATTCACTTCCAAAGACCATGCCTAATAGATTGATTAAGCTTGGAAACCATAGATTTGACATGTTTATGAATGAAATGAAGATGACTTAAACTGATTTCATGCAAGAAATGTAATCTCTTACACTTATGAGTGCTAACAAAATAGCTTTAAGCTTTAGAGGAAGGTACATGAAATGAGCCCGTAGTAGGTCCCTTAAAGGATGCCTAAAATGAATATGGGTGCCTTTGAAAACTCTCTTCCACCTACTATGATGCTTCATACCATGCATAAGATTATTGAAAGACCTAATATGACAAGTTTATAGCCCACAAATCCCCCTTTAAAACATAGTTTTATCCTCCAAATGTACTTGAAAACCCACTTTAAAAGAATATTTAGACTATGCACTTGAATTTCCAACCTCAAACACATTATAAATGACCCTAAAACAATAATAAACTGTCTTGAAACAGAAAAATGCAACGAAAGTGAGAGAATCTGGGCTCCCAGGGTGGGAGAGTCTGGGCGCCCACACTCAGTATGGGTGCAGGGGTTTGACCCCTTTTGTTGCACTTTTGACCTTCCCAAGCCTCCAACTAGTATTAACGACTAGCCAAGGCTGGGTGGTATCCCTCAGAGAGCCCTTTGAACACTTTTAGGTAGTTAAACTACCTTGGATGCTTGATTTGATGCTTGGGTGTAAGCTTTAGGTTGATTTAGGAGATTGGGTGGACTGGAATCTAAACCATCAGAGCTTTGGACGCTTGGTTTCAGGTGATTGATGTTGGTAAGATCAGCATAGGGTATGTATTTGGGCTTTTTGCAAGGAAAATGAATGGGTTTGTAGTTTTTGGAGGGTGTGAGAGGGTTGCTTTGGTTTAGGATGAATTTTCTGGGTGAAATTTGATAGAGTAATAGCTTAGGAGACTAAGGGATTCGTCCTTCCTCTGAAAATGGGGGTGAGGGAGGTATTTATACAGGGTTAAGGGGTGGTTTAGGTCTTTAGGGGTTGTTTTAGGGGTCCAATTAGACCACCCAAACACCTCTCAAATATTCTCTGCAAATATCAACTGATAAAATCTCCCCCATGATCTTCCCGCTCAAGTTTAACTTTTGAATCACACAATCTGGAGTGAGGTGTGGGCACCCAGAGTAGGAGAGTGTGGGCGCCCAGAGTGAGTATGGGCGCCTAGAGTGAGACAGCACAGCATGCCAAACTTCGCGGGGCCGCTCCGGGTCCTACCGAACTCCGTTTTGCGCGTGGTTTGAAGCGTTGGAAAGGTGGTTGAGTTACTTTCTAACCCAAGTGGTTTGAACCTAAGATGATTTGTACATCAAAATCCATGATCATTTTACCCTCAAGAGGTCGGGAAAACAAGTCATTTTAGTAAAATGCGCGCATCTCCCTCATTTCAAAATGGATTGGAATGTATTATATATCAATAAAAAGGGTTTTGAATGTACTAGAATGTGGTGTAGGCTTGAGTTTATTTTAAAGAGGTTTTGGAGGGGTTTCCAAGCAATTAATTAAGCTCCACGTGTCTTTATCGGGCCATTTTCATCATTGGGAATGCCAAGGATTTTGATGGGTTCAAATTGGGGTGTCTACACAAGTTAGACAGTGGTTCGTGGACGGGTGCAACCCAACTTAGAAAGTTATGACTCTAACTCAAGTCTATTCACTAAGGGGTGTGTCCTAAAGTGAATAGGTGCATTTGGGTCTATAAATAGAGCCCAAATCACTTTCATTCAACATCGAAATTACCGAAAATCAGCGTCGTTACTCTGCCAAATTCTCTATAGATTTTCTTCCTTGTTTTGTTACACCGTTGCACTGCAAAAACGGTGTCAACATATCCTTGGTACTTTTGATCACTTTTCGACTTGGTATTCTGTCTGTCCTTTGTTTGTGCAGACGCAGACAGAAGATCATTCAATTGGTCAGGCTTCGTTGTATCCTCGAACAGATTCGCTATGAACCCAGTGCACACCAAACGATGGGGGCAATACTGTTTTCAAAATGCGACATTGTAACGTGCTTTGAAGCAAGCTTCATCAAGTTCCATCATCAAGGCGTTCAGATTTCTCGAAGACTCCCAGATTTGCACCAACAGAGATTAGCAGAGAAAGGGTTGCCCTTCTTCTGATTTTGCAGCCTATTATGGCCCCTTTAGAGTTAAAGAGGTTTTGTGCTTCCAATCCATGGTTTTGGTCCATGGAAGGGTGGATTTTCCATGGATTGGGGAAGAAGAAAAAGGGTGGATCATGGTGTAGGTTAGGGATTTTGAGGTGAATGTTGGTAACATTGGTGTAGGTTAGTAATAAGTCAATGTCATGCCAAAATTTTGTATAGTCAAATTCAATTGAATTGGGGAAGGTCAACTAAGGTCAGTTTAGGATTATCTAGCTATTAACTAATTAAGTCATTTAGCAAAATAATTAAGTAATTAGAAAAATAACATTTCAATTTTTAATACAATAAAAAATTCGGGATGTTAAACAAACCATCTCAAAAGTAATACTAAAACAATTTAGCTACCTTGTGAGCGTGGGAGTTGACATACACAATGGGCCGGAATGGTCTATTGTGTGCAATAACATACACCTTGAAATTAATGACTTAAATTTGTGAGGAATTGTAGGACTGGGACTGGGGAGGCTCCTCGATGCTTGAAGCGTCGTGACCTCATTCAGACATTAGCAGATGCATTTCCTCCTGGTACAATACATTTTGGACTCCAATTGGTATCTGTTAAGCTGGATCCTGCAAATTATTATCCAATTCTCCAACTTCATGATGGCAGCTCTATTGTGGCCAAGGTACTAAATTATGTTGCCCCTCTTAACTTATGTGTATTTATTATGCAAGAAATGTGTTGGTTGCCCAATGGTAGACATAATGTACTCTTACTAACTACAACTAAATACCGACTTTCGCCAAGCAAAAAGAAATAGTACAATAGTTTAAGAAATGCTAGCAGAAGTAACTAATGTACTAAATGTACATGTGATATTCTTTTAGTGGATGAGTGTGTCCATGTATTGCATCATTCATTGATGTGATAATGACGTGTACTTTTAGTGTAATAGTTTATAAGTTATTTAGAGACTCTAGCATTTCTCTAATAATTTACTTTATAAAAGTTTTGGTAAATCTAGTAGTAAAACAACATATGCCCGGTAATCTACTTTTAATATCCAATCATAAGCTGAAAAACAATTCACAAAAACATAGTTTGATGAGTTGATAACTCCTTTTACTCCTAATATAACAGATATTGATTGGTTGTGATGGAGTAAATTCAGTGGTGGCTAACTTCCTTGGTTTAAAGCCTACAAAGGAAAGTGACATTTGTTCAATGAGAGGTTTGACGAATTATCCAAATGGTCATGTCTTTTCCCTTGAAGGTGTTCGAACGTGGAGAAACGACATTTTGATAGGAAGAACGCCAATCGATAGTAAGTTAGTGCATTGGTTTGTGACGACAATCCACACATAAAGGTAAAAAGTTTTATCCAATACATTTTATTTTGTTTGTTGAATGAGAATTCGATAAATTGATTTACTATAGTTTTGACACTCCAGCATTAGAACAATTTTTCTCTATGCTTGTTATTGTTTATGAGCAGATCGCGCAGAGGTTTTCCAACGTCCAGAGCTTATTAGAGAGTCAACTTTGCAAACGATAGATGGTTTCCCAACTGAATTCGCACAACTTATAGAAGGCAGTGATCTTGAATCATTATCTTTCGCACACTTTAGATACCGTGCTCCGTGGGATTTGTTACTCGGAAAGTTCCGAAAAGGAACAGTCGTAGTAGCTGGAGATGCCATGCATGTTATGGGTCCGTACCTAGGACAAGGTGGCTCAGCAGCTCTGGAAGATGTCATTGTTCTTGCGAGATGTTTGTCGCGCAAATTCGTGACCACAGTTAATCGTCTACAGGGGCGGATTCATGAAGGTCACAGGGGGGTCACGTGACCCCCTGAAATTCCAGAATTTTTTTTTTTTTTTGTGGAGTTAAAAATATGTAAAAGTTCAAAAGGGTCTCCACTATTTTGTCAAAGCCCAGAGTACAATTAGCTCTTGTTGATGGACTTGTTCTTTTAAAGGCCCAAACAAATTAATGGGTTGTTAGTTGCATGTGGCCCACCACTTATTGGTATACAAAACAAATGGATCAGTAAGAGGCATTTCTCCCATCTCCCACAGAAGCATATATTTCGTACAATTACAAAGGGGAAAGGCAATCAGACGAAGAGGCGAAGACCCAAGAGGCTATCAGACGAAGTCACGAAGAGGTGATCTGCCCAGTGCCCGGTCCGGACGCCAAATGATTTCTTCTCCTCTTCCTCAAACTCACGGTAAGTCAGTAATTCCTCTACATACATTCAACTAAAACATTTTGTTCTTGTTGAGTTGTTGTGATTTACTAAGGCTTTCAATTTATTTTGAGAATTTTTTTGTTCTTGTTGAGTTGTTGTGACTGATTTCAATTTCTCTCAGTCAATTGAAACATTTTGTTCTTATTGTGATTTGTCACTTGTGATTGACTGATTGTTGTATGTGATAATTGCATAATTTTTTTTTCCTCTTAACAGTTATAAGTAAGTGTTATGAAGAGATTCTACAAACCTGTGGGAGTGCCTAATTTGCCAACAAATGTGCCTAATTTGGCAGTAGAGGTGCCTAATTTGTTGGATCAAGTGACTAATTTTCAAAAGGATGATGATAATTCTCGACCACCAAAACAATGTCGTGTGGAAATTAACTTGGGTAACCTTCCGGCTGATCCTGGACTGCGACCCCGAATTGGTGATTATAATCCTAATGAGCAAGACCAAATTCGTAGACACTATTGGCAAAAGGGTCCCTTTCAACCTCGTGCATTCGACTTTCCTCAGAGGCTATTTGTAAATAAAATGAGACGATTTAACAAGGCATGGTTCGGTGAGTTTTCTACGTGGTTAGAGTATAGCATAACAAAAGATGCTGCATTTTGCCTTTGTTGTTATCTTTTGTGAAAAGAATGAAATTGATGTCCCCAACATGGATGATACATTTGTTGCTCAAGGGAAAGGCAAGCGAAAAGCGCAACAAATTACAAACTTGCATCATTATCGCGTCGAGGTATTTGTTAGAGTTATAGATATGCAACTTCAAGAACTAAATGCTCGTTTCACTGAGGCAAATAATGAGTTGCTACTTTGTGTGGCATGTTTAAATCCATCCAACTCCTTCTCTTCATTTTGCATGATTGTGAAACTTTCTACTTTCTACATTCTTCGTTCATTAAGTACATTCTTCATTTCAAGCACAACTCGGGGGAAAAAAAATTTCACAATCCATTCCAATAAAATGAGAAGAAAAATGTTTAAACATTCTTCATTTTGCATGATTGTATCGTTCTCAATGTCAGCAAACTCATCTCTTTCTATGTACACCACCGAACAATTGTTCAACCACATATCATTCATTCGGTTCCGCAGTCGATTCTTCACAATGGCCATCGCAGAAAATACTCATTCGGTTACGCAATTTTGTGCTTTTTGTGCGTTTATGTTTGAAATCATTTAGACTGTCTTAACTTTGAACTATTATGTACTTAATGAAGAATGTTTAAACATTTTTCTTCTCATTTTATTGGAATGGATTGTGAAATTTTTTTTCCCCCGAGTTGTGCTTGAAATGTGACCCCCTAGATGGAATTCCTGGATCCGCCACTGATCGTCTACATACAAGTGAAAGCAAAATGGTGACGAGGATGATGATGCACGAAGTTGGAGAAGCAATGGATCAATACGTGAATGAACGAAGGATGCGGTGGGTGCAACTGTCAACACAAACATATCTCAACGGCTTACTATCGAGACCTTCCTCAGCGTTGATGAAATTCGCTTGTATTGTTTTCATGAAGGTTCTCTTTAGTAACCCAACCAGTCACACTCAATATGATTGTGGGCTTGTTTGATGTTTAGACTTTACCTACACAATAAAAATTCTCTTTTTCAGACATCGATAAGTATCAAAACAATAAAAATATTAGAAATAATTTTTTTAATGAATGTTCTTTTCAACAAGCCCTACGAAACCTATGGTTTAGATCAATGGCTAAAAAGCACAAAATTGTATAACTTTTCTTGAAGATTCTTTCGAATTATAGGGCCCTGAATTCTGAATGAAAATGGAATGAATTATAGATCAATTGCGTAAAAATATTTGATGGGCCTGATTTTCTCCAGAACCACTTTAATAATTATTTTAAAATTAGTTAATGGTTCGGATCGTTTGTGTGAGATCCAAAAATAGGCCCCACAAAGCCCGCAATTGGTTGCAGCCAAAACTGCCAAAACGGTACCATTTTCTGCACCGCACTTTGCACAACAGACACCCAGGATCCCATACCCCAATGCAATTTTTATATTTTTAAATGCTCTTTCGCTCACTTTTATATATTTTTCACATATTTAAATATACTTTTTAAAACTTTTAAGTAGACTGTTTTTAGCATTTCCTTTTGATAAATGGTCAATAAGGGACATCGTCATTGCAAGTGTCAACCGGTCAATTACGCGGATGTGGTTTTGTCCTTGCTGTCCCAAATGGTATATATTACTATCAGCAAGGGACATCATGTAAGCCATGACGAAAGTTATTCCTCCTCGATATCTAATATTATACTACTAGTATGTACTCTCCTCGTCCCAAAATTCTTGTCTGTTTTTTGGTACATGTGTCATTTTATATTAAGTATATCTTCAGTGTTTTTTTATCGGCAAAAAGAAATTTTCTGAATCTTTAGAACAAGAGTACAAAAGATTAAAGGGAAAAAGGAAAAAAAAAAAAACATCCCAACAGACCGCAAACATTCCAACTATGTTGATACCCAAGCAACTGACCGCCGACAATAACATGTTTAGAAGGACTAGAACAAAAACTATATCACTATGCGAAAATGGGGCATTCCCGGCATTTTTATTCACGGCTTTTTAATTAATGCCGGAAAAAGTAACTATTACCGGAAAAAATTAACTTTTACCGGTATTTGTTTTAAGAAATGCCAGCAAAAGTCGAATTTCCCACCAAAATATTACCAGCATTTTTGTTAACGCCGGTAAAAGTCTAATTTTTTTTTAAAAATCTGCTGGATAATATAAATATATTTAATCTGTTGACTTTGTGGGTGACGCCATGTTGGAATGTCCTTGGGTTATAGGAGTCATCGTGGAAGACATTAGATCTTGGGCCAAAGATAGGAATTGGTCTTTTAAATGGTGTAAAAGAGTAACCAATAGGGCAGCTCATTGAATAGCTTCTAATTGTAGAAACAAGAGAATTACTTTTCCTTCGAGTTGTATTCTGTCCGATCTTCAGTCCATTTTGGCTAAGGATTTGACGTCTTAGTTTTTCTAATACAGTTAGACTTTTTCAAAACTATAATCACTACGCGAAAATGGGGCATTCCCGGCATTTTGTTAACGCCGGTAAAAGTCTAATTTTTAAAAAAAATATATACTGAATAATATAAATATTTTTAATTGTGCATTGTGAAACAAAATGGGAGCTAGCCTAGTTGGTGAGCAACCAACCATAGATACTACTGATAGGACAACAAAGTGGCTTGAATATCAAAGTGAATGGCCAATTAGACCAAATATCCAGACATCAGCAGCAAGGACATTTTTTAATCCGATTGTAAGAAAGGTTGCGTCGGCTCTCTCTATTGAGGCTTAGACTCTCCGTATCGCATGTGCAATGGCTAAAGATGGGGATCTTAATTGAGGTCATTTTTTAATCCGATTGTAAGAATTTGATTGACTTTGTGGGTGACGCCATGTTGGAATGTCCTTGGGTTATAGGAGTCATCATGGAAGACATCAGATCTTGGGCCGAAGATAGGAATTGGTCTTTTAAATGGTGTAAAAGAGTAAGCAATAGGGCAGCTCATTGATAGCTTCTAATTGTAGGAACAAGAGAATTACTTTTCCTTCGAGTTGTATTCTGCTCGATCTTCAGTCCATTTTGGCCAAGGATTTGACGTCTTAGTTTTTCTAATACAGTTAGACTTTTTCAAAAAAAATAAAAAAAAACCAGCAGCAAGGACAGCTTGAGAGACACAGCAGCAGCTTGAAATGTTTTTTATGCATACACGTATCTTTTGTTCTATAATATTTTTTATGCATTTGGAAAAAAAATTCAATAAATTTAACCAAGATCTATCAAATAAGATTCATGTTAGATATTTAAAATCTTAAACATTTCAGGAAAAAAAAATCAAAATTTTGAAGTATCTGGAATAGTAAAAGTAGACAAGATATGTGGGACGGGGGAGTAGTATTTTTCATAGTGCGTCCTAGGTCCATTTTAGTAGTAAATAAATAAATAAATGATACTGAATGGTCAATTAAGCTTTAAAAAAGGATATCATCATTCCATACGTCAGGCAGTAAATTAAGCTGATGTATCAAGGCTCCTCTCCCCGGCCACTTGACCGCCGAATATCACTTCGCCCTTGGAAGCTTCAACTCAACTTTGGTTTCCATTCCTTAATTATTAAGCTAGTCAACCACGCACATTGGGGGGGTCTTTCATTCGTTCTTTCCTACCACCTCCGGAGTTATAAATACAATAGACGAGATCCACATCCATGCAATTGCTAGACCGATCCAACACCGAAAAAAGTACGTACCAACGATAGAATCATTACAATTACATTATTTGGATTCAGAGAGAGAGAGAGAGAGAGAGAGAGATGGATGTTGCTGAAGTTCAAGATATTGTAATCGTAGGGGGTGGCATATGCGGCCTAGCTACTGCACTTGCTCTTCACAGGTGATATCTTCCCCTTGTAATAATATCGTACTCGTTGCTACTATATGTGTTGCCAAATTTGTTGGTATTTATAGTTGTAGTAGCAGCATATAAATAAATTAATCAATTGATTCATTAATTGGGAATGGATCGATATATGCATGCAGGAAGGGCATCCCTAGCATTGTTCTGGAAAGATCTGAGACTCTAAGAGTCACTGGAGCTGCCATTGGCATTCAATCCAACGGTTGGCGTGCTCTTGATCAGCTTGGTGTGGCCTCTAAGCTCAGACAAACCGCCATCCCTATTCAACGGTTCGTTCTAACAATCCTTTTTTTTTTCTTTTTTCTTTTTTGAGGTTTCTCTCAAGTTGGAAATTTTAAAAAAAATCCAAGTAATTGTAGCAACAGAGTAAAAAGGGATCCAAACCTGAACCTAAACAGCAAAATTGTACAAGAAATTTGACCTAGCCAAAATGTTACAAAAGCTTATTCTTTAACTTGACCAAAAATAAATAGAATTTTTGTGTCCACTGTCCAGGTTTCGAGAAGTGTCGATAGACAACATATCCCTAAAAGAAACACAAGTCGGGTATATATCATCGTCGCATTCCCTTTTATTTATTTTCTCAGTTTTCAATTCTTCTTGGTATTTATTTTCTGTCTTGTGCATACGGGATACGTCTTTAATTTGTTCTATATATATAAGATCTTAATTGATCTAAACTAGCCAATGACCTAAGCCTCTTTACATGCCCCATCTATCAGGAATTTAGAAGCTCGATGCCTCAAACGGAGTATTCTCTTGGAAACCTTAGCAAACGAACTTCCTGTTGGGACAATACGTTTTGGTTCTCATATAGTTTTAGTCCAAATGGATCCAATTACCTCGCAGCCGATCCTTCACCTCCACGATGGCAGTGTCGTTAGAGCAAAGGTACGCAATTTATTAGTTATGTTCCAAAGAGCGTTATCAACCACGAACGATAAAGAAAGCGAGGTGTGTGGTATTCAAGTAGTTGTGATGAGGTTAACACCTTGAATGGTGCAGGTTGTGATAGGATGTGATGGAGTAAACTCAGTGATTGTCAATTACCTTGGGTTAAAGCTTCCAAAGCAGTCTCCAATTACCAATGTGAGGGCTTTTACAAATTATCCAAATGGACATGGTTTAGAACCTGAATTTGTTACAATAAGCAAAGGCAATCTTTTGCTTGGACGAATTCCCATCGACGACAAGCTTGTGTATTGGTTTATAGCTCGTCGAGAAACTCCTCAAGGTAAGCCCTTCTTGCATATACATATTGTGAACTTAGATGAATTCTAAACCAGAGAATAAGAACATAAAAGGAAACTATAGTCTCTTTCGTTGGTTTACCTGATTACACCTCTTCTCGATCTGTAACAGCAATAACAAAATATCAGCACGCTTGATAACAAAACAACGATCTTGCGCACCTAATAATAATCAATTTCAATGTCATTGGTGCATGAAAACTTGATATGCAACCAAATGTCATATACATATCATAAGTCAGACGAACCAAGTAATAGCTTGTTCGAACATGGTTTGAAAGATTAACGACCTTCAACTGATATTCTGGCTTGGCTTGTTCACTAATGCCAAACAAACTCGAACTGTAAGCAGTTTGGTTAGTTTCTCAACTCTAGCAAACAAGAAGCAACTTGGGCCACAGAACAATGTGCATGCATAAGTTAATTGGGACTTTTCTACCTAATAACTCAACTCTTCGGATTGGATCTGGAGTTCTTGCATCGACACATATAGTCGAAATGCTTAGTAGTTAATTTGTCTTTGTTGATTACCTTCTCACCACAAGGCCTTCGTTTTAAACATCAAACAGATTTAACCATTTCAAAAGATGCCCAGGAGATTAGATGGTCAACTCTGGAATCGGTGAAGGGATTTCCAAGAGAAATGGTAGAGATGATAGAGAAATGCGACGTTGATTCGTTGACACTGAATGGCACAAGATACCGAGCCCCGTGGGAGTTGCTCAACCCAACATTTAGAAAAGGAACAGTGACAGTTGCTGGAGATGCCATGCATGTAATGGGTCCGTTTCTTGGACAGGGAGGCTCCATCGCATTGGAGGACGCTGTTGTCTTAGCTAGATGCTTAGCACAGGGTCAACGAACTTCCGGTAGTACTACAAGCATAGAATCAGCAATCGATGAATACGTGAGGCAACGGAGGACAAGGCTCGTGCAAGTTTCTACAAAAACTTACACACTTGGGTCGCTGCTTGAGACTTCGTCGATGTTTGTGAAACTTGTCTGCATTGTTGTGATGATTGTCTTCTACCGCGACCGACTTGGTCATACCCGTTACTACGATTGCGGCCGCCTCTAGATATATATTATACCTCCATCGATTGTACTAATAATAAACGACCAGAATGGTTAGTTTCACTTTGTAATGCAATATCTTGATCTTTATAGCTATGTTGCTAGTTATATGTTTCTTTAGCCACAACAACTAAATACAAAACAAATGACACCATATATAAAAATGGGTAATAACTGAACCAAAAGATACACGTACCCATTCAATAATTTACTCTTTTTTATATAAAAATGGGCTACGCCAGGTGGCGCTACCTCCAGGAAGACGATGTCGTTCTTGCTAAGTGCTTCGCAGAAATGACACGGGATATTGGGATAGATGGCCAGATTACATCTAAAGAATGGAAAATAAGGAGTGAAATGGCAGTCGATAATTACATGAAAAGAGCGGAAGACGAGAGTGGTGAAGCTGTCTTAACAGAATTTTCTAATTGGGATGATGCTTGATAGTAAATATGACATTGCCCTCATCACAATCCTCTTTCGTCGTCCATGGGCGGAGTGACATTGATACAAGTTGGGTCACTTAACCCAACCCACTTTACTTTCTCACGAGGAATTTTGATATTTGGAGCCAAATTTTATGATTTTGACCCCACAAAAAATTAATTTTGCCCCCAACTTGCTTCAAATGCATAAAAATTTCAAGTGTTCTCTTTTTTTTAGAGTTGATAGTATTATGAACAAAGCTTTTAGGCAGTCTTTAGGACTAATTATAAAGAAACATTAAATTTATCGGTGTATATCTACCTTACAAATGATCTTTTAATTTTTTAATTTTTATAGTAGTAAGTAAAAAAAAGTATCCTGGATACGAATCTCATTTTTGGCCCCAGAACCAAAATTCCTGGCTCCGCCTGTACGACTATGCCCAAACTATGAGCCACCAATGCGCCGTCAATTCAAAACTACTCCCTCCGTCCCTTTTTAAGTGACCACATTCACTTTTTGACTTTACTTTTAAATTGTCTATAACTTTCAATCTATAATATATTATGTACTTTTGAAAAAATTGTATTTTAGAACTCATTGATTTCTATAAAACAAGATCGATATTGCATATTTTATTAAATATAGATTGAAAATTATAAACAACTTTCGAATCCAGCTGGAATAGTAACATCATCATTTAAATAGGGACGGAGGGAGTAGTACTTTTAACAAAATGATCCAAAGGATACAACCGAGATTAATCAAGTAGAATTCAGTAACGCCACCTTAATTACTTAGCCCAGGCAATGCCCATCAACATAGGCTGCGTGGAACCAATTTACACAACGCTTCACCAAACCCTTTCTTTTGTGTTGAAGTTGCTGCTCCCAGACCTTCAACGGTTCATGGTCAGACGTTTCTTTACTTCATTGCTAACTGGATCAGTTTCAGAAGAATGAATGGAATACAATTCACCCCCATAAAAATTCCCAAAAATATACATTTTATCATCGCAAACTAAAGGAACTCCAAATTCACATCAACAAAATGACGCACCTTTTATAATCCAATTCGCAAATAGCGAAATAAATAGTCTCATCATTTCTGCCACCCATTTATCGAGACAAATCCACAATCAATAGTTACAGCGTGCAATGGTCTTTCAATACCTGCCTAGCAAGATCAAGCGCTCCACTCTTTTTGTAGATCAAGTGGAGATTGTAAGCTGCTTCTCTTCCAAGGTCACAGTATTTCTTCTGATCATCCATAGTATCAGGATTCTCATTGGGAAGCTTTGGGATTGGATAATCCTTCTCATGGATGGCAAGCACCTTTTCATAATATGACGCAGCGAGTGTAACAAGACCGAGATGATGATATGCCCGAGCTATATTATACAGTGCTTCCTGCAAGAGTAATCACAATGACTTCATATCCACCGACTACCATGTTTGGAATGACAAACAGTCTATTCAATACGGGAAGAAGTGATTCAATGACATCAATCTTATGATATCATTCATGATTTTGGACATTGCATCTGTCATCGACCAGCATCTGACTATAGAAATATGTCCTTCAACTGTTTGACAATTGATATTGAAGCATGGACGAGTTATTTATCATAGACACAAGCAAATAAAGCCTAAAAGGTTTCTGAATCATACATATGAATTACTTGAAAAACAGGCAACACCAGAAGCTTGAGAAATTTTACAGATCCAAAGAGCTTCTCCCCACAAGTGGAGTCCAGATTTTATAGGTGTTCACTAGAGTGTTGGGTCGGGTTAACAACCAATCTATACCTATCCCATACTGCAATACTGAAAAAGAAACTGGGTGGCATTTTTAGAAACGAGAATTATGAAAAACGAGTTCAAGAATTATGAAAAAATACTACAACAGCCAAGCATTGTTCAAGTACGAGTTCAAGAATTTCAGTCCAAATCATTGAAAGCCATTATCCAAATGAGAGTCTAAATGAAACAACAAAAAGGTAAAACCTGGCTGCTTTCACAAAGTCGCAAATTGTTGTAGAGAAAAGCTAAACCTTGCAGCAAACACTGATGCTTGTTCTGAAGTCTGAGCCCAAGTGCTAAGTTGATCAAGGAAGTTCCTGCAATGAAAAAGGAAAATGCTTGTATTCGGAAGTTGGATTGAAAAAGAAAGTCTAACAAATTCAACTAGATGAAATGAAAGGGGAAAGAAATCATACCAGCACACAGATTGACCAGGGGACTGTCTGGCATCAGTTTATATGCTTCCAGATATTCTTTTGCAGCAGCTTGATGCTGGCTAATCATGTTAAGCTGATGTCCAGTAATAATAATGGGCGGAATACTATCTTTGTGTTTGACTCGCATGCTATGCAGGAGCTTGCTATGTTTTGAATACCGATTCTCTAATCTAAAAAATAAAATAAACGAAATACTACAGAGGTTAAAACACAGTGGGATATGCAGGAAAAATACCATGCAGTAATGAGATAATATGTACGTGATTATGTTACTGCTAAATATCTCGTCATTTGGCACAGCCATGTGTCAGCCAGCAGACTGGAAACATGTGTATTCTTTCAGCTTACATCTAACCTAATGACATCCACATGGCTTCAAACATATTTATGAGGACCAAAACACTCAGTGTCTTGGCTTTGGATATAGGGAAAGAAACTTGAATAAGCTAATAAAGATTAGGACGAATGTCATGGACACCATGGGCGCAAAGGCCATGGCCTTATGGGGTATCTGTGCCTAGCCAGTTCTAGACACTAATTTCTTCGAAATCATCTAGATGAGAAGACCGTCGAGTCACATAGTTCATTCGCAGATGGAGTAAGTGGGGTCCGAATGGATTCCTTCAAGTATGCAAGGCGCCGCACCGTGAACTACTTAGTGTCCTCAATCCAAAGGGAAATCTGATTCCCTCCCTCCCTCTCACAATCACACAGAACCAAAACCAACACTGACACAACCCGTCCAGTTTCCTGCATCGCCCTACGATGCTCTGCCGATATGTATTCCAAGACCTCAAATCAACTTTATCTAAAGAACATATAAAGCAAATAAAAGTGGGAAAAATTGAAAGACATTCTATTATATAAGGAACAAGGTCTTTCCTACATGCCAACTTAGTATTGATACTGAATTTCCACCATCACGACTATGAATAGCCAGGAGAGTTGAAGTTGTTGAACATCAATCACACTCGCCATCAGTAAA
This sequence comes from Vaccinium myrtillus, assembly GCA_016920895.1. Classification (NCBI taxonomy): domain Eukaryota; kingdom Viridiplantae; phylum Streptophyta; class Magnoliopsida; order Ericales; family Ericaceae; genus Vaccinium; species Vaccinium myrtillus. Next base: position 24,343,022 of record CM029271.1, read on the forward strand.
CACCATGTTGCTGTCCATCATGGTATTTCTCGTTGGCTTCTTTAGGGCAGTTGATCTCATAAAAAGAGTGTTTTCAGGGTTCAAAGGCTGCGCCATTTTGCCTTTGGTGGAGTATGTGGTACGATTCATAGGAATCCAACAGGTTCCCTTGAATATTATACACCAATATAATATTCCTATAATGTCACTAATGTGGAGAGGTTATTTAGTGCTCTTGTAGCAACGCTCCACACCAATCACAACACGTCATTTTGTTCCATTATTTACACCTGCAGGTTTTACCAATCACAACACGTGGAGCAGCATATGGCCTTACTCCGAGATCAAAGAATAATTTCTCCACTAATGTGTGCCTGCCAAGGTGTCCTGAATTTTTCTTCGTGTCATGTGTCCCTTTCTGTGGAGCTTAGGATAGATGTCTCTCTCTCTCTAATCTCAATGAAGCTCTTATCTGCGATCTGTCTATCACAAAACATTCCATTCACTTACTCTTTTCATGCATTTCAGCATGTCCTCGCAACTAAACAGAAGAGTCAATGTTAGACAGAGTTTAAACTTCAATATATGAGCTCAAATGAGTTAGAAAAAAGAAGCTAGATTCATCTTGATAGTATTGTCCCTGGGATTACCAATATTAAGTCTAAAACTAACTTCTCCAAAACTGCAAGTGATTTTATCGAAGTAAAAAAGGTAGCACCAATTCAGAACAGCAATCTTATGCAACTCAAAACACAGATATATTGCAGAAGACAGTCGATCAACGCAAGCAAGTAACGCACTTTTCGGATTGATGCTAAAGTGATGTATTACCAAAACCATAACAAGGTACTAAATACCTTGAAACTACTTTGTAGTAGCAATTCCAGGCAGCAAAGCTGTAGGGATTTTGGTTAACTACATGTCGTGCATAGTCCCATCCATGTGAAGGATCAGTAGTATTGTAAGCTATTTCTGTAGGATATTCATAAACATTAGAATGCTTTAGCGTCACAGAAATATTAATTATTTCTGTTGTATAAGCAAGAAGACATAATCTGAAGATATTTTGAGTACAACACTTCGGAATTTCAGGACAGCAATTTTACTGAACAAGGGTTGCAATGGATGATGGTAACTACAAGATTAGGAATATTCAAATACTACTTATATTGAAGATTTAAGGGCACTTCTACCCATTGCAAAACACTTACGAGCTCCAAGAGATCGAAGCTCCTCCTCCTTCTCAACAGACAGTGTGTTCGAAGTGAGTTTCAGTGTGAGATTGATAACCTCTATTGCCTCCCAATATCTTTTCAATGACGCCAATGACTTACATAACTATGAAGCATCAGAAAAATGAGTTCAGCTTGACAAAGAATTAGTGATGATCATAAAATCAGTAACAATAAAGAAGATAGTACGAGCATCTGATAAGGAATTACACTACAATAGCGGAAAAACCAAATGGTAACATTATTACATTAAGGAACAAAACTTAAAGAAAAGCAAAATGGGAAAGTAATTGTCATGAGGCTTCAACAGAACAGATTGAATAATTGTTGAATAACGTCAAATTTTAGTAAGGAAGTCTACTAACATCGATAATCAGATGGTGATGCTCCTCATCTTTCAGAAGATTAGGCAAGGGAGGCTCCCTCATTGCTTCCTGCTTAATACGACATGAAATACAGATGCTCAAGTAATATTGTTTCTGCTCGTGGTACAATTAAATTGTTAATCCAGTGATGCAACAAAAATTGTTTACCGGAGAATCTTCATCGGAATTGTCACTTTTCCAATCAAGCCCAGCAGCCATAGCTGCAGCTTTTTTTGCTTCTTTCAGCGTAGCCTTCTTTTGAAGCAACTTCTTGGCTCTGGAAGCTTTTGACCTATAGTAAAGCACATATTAAAGGGAATAAAGAACTGCGCCTCAAAACTAACAAAATTTCAACTCAGAAAATGATTATTGAAAATTTGGTTTGTGGCTTTCTCGCAAACTCTTCTTTGGAAGATAGAGGCATAAGATACAATCTTGATCAAATGACTTATATTATCAGGGTCGGATTCATCTGTTTCTCACATCTAGGTGATCAGGCAACAAAAGAAAATATTCATGTACCATAGAATTCCTATTTAATTCTCTGGCGGTAAGTGATAGTGAAAGGAGGAATAAAGCATTGCAATACATGGAAGCTAGATACAAATTGTAGGGCCGTCCTGATTTAGACTTTTTAAGATACTATTGAGACGATTCAATGAAAAGTCGTCCCCCCTCTGTCTTTTGTGAATAAAAAAGTTCCGTAGATCTGGGCGGGCGCTACCGCCCTTCTTTGTGGAATGCCTTTAGACAAAAAATTTCAATATGAAAGCCATTCTAAGTAGTGTAAAACCGGAATTACTCAAATCTCTTTTAGAAAAAGGTGGGTTAACTAACGGAAAAAGGATGGAACTAGATGCATTTTTAAGAGAGGTCAATTAGTAACATAATTTGGCATCTTAAAGCGTCTTCAATCCACTGAGAAAATGTGGCACACCCTTCTAGTAACATAAACAAATTAACTAACACATTTGACCATGTCTAGAGTCTTGTACTATATTTGAAGAAGATGAGTACTCCTTTGTACCTTTCATATGGAAAATATTGTCATTTCAGGGTATCTGTCTATTTGGATTCTTCTAGTTTTCATCTTAACAATACGGGAACAAGGGAAATATTCCTATTCATTAGTACACTACTTTTCTATTAAAGGCTAAACGGTGCTTACAAAGCCTTCGGAAAATTTATATTCAATATAGGAGTTTGATTCATCATTCATGGTTCATGGCGACTTCAAACACAAACTGTAGTTGCTAGGAAAATGTCTACCTACCCGTGTCCATTAACCCCCCCTATCAAGATTTGAGTGTCCGACATTAGGAACTTTAAACAAATAAGAACATCTCATACCATATAGACGGTGATAACATATAACCATGAAAACACAATGATCTTTGTTGAGATTTAAACTAAATGCGGAAGAAAAATACAGACCTAAAGCCACAAAGTTTTAATGTGGTCACATTTAATCGCCAGAGCCTTCTTTTATTACAAGCCACCACAGTGAAACATTGTTCCAAGTTCCAACTATTTTACTTAACCCATATCAATTCCTTTTTCCATATCACTCTACTAACGGCTGGAGAATCAATTAGACCATATCGACCATGAGGTCTCATAATTACTTAACCGGTGTTGAGTTCAACCATTCACTTCTTTAGCACTACCCTGAATGTCGAAGGTTTATCTTTATATATTGGTTCAATGATTAACCTCCATCACACATGGCTAAATCATCCCCGCTAATCTATTTTTTTATTCGTGAGTTGTGATACATACTATGTTATGTTACAATGAGTTCTGAATGTGCTATGAGTCTATGATAGATTTACTGAAGTCCCAAGCAAGAATTTCGTTTATCATTGTATGGCCACCATTGTATTAGAATCCACAATTATTTTACTAAAATTCGCAGTCTCAGCTTACTGCCATTACTATATGTAATAGCATTTATGCACAAACGCCAATAATGAATGAAAGGGAAATTTACAAGATAACAATTACTCTAAGAACTTCATAACCTTGTTAGCATTGCAAGACAATCTAAGTTTTGCCAATCAATTTGACCAAAGTAACACCACCCAAATTTCTATGTTCGCAACAGTCATACTTGAAATGCATTGTGATAATGAAAAAGTTATTTGCATGTTGGAACGCTTGAACAAGCCTATTTTTAATTAGGATCTATGCAGATAACACAACATTCAGCTTCAATCCCTAAGACAACATAAGTAGATCTCCCATAGCAGAAAAGTACGAAGAAACATATATTTAAGCTGAAAGGTCTTAGCAAACGGTGGTTAGCTGAGTTGGCCATAAGGCCCATGACCAACTTCCTCAGTAAACAGAACCATTTCACCTCATTAGAAAGGTCAAGGGGTTTCGAGGGATGACTTAAAGGATTCAAAATCAGCACAAACGGGCAAGTTTACTAAAAGAATCCAGAGGAAATAAAATAAAACATGCACAACTAGTGGAATGACAAATCATCAGGCATCTATAACTTCACTTAATCACTTCAGGCAGTAAAAATGGAAAGAAACCTCAACAATCTGAATGGACTACTCACAAATCTGAAGTTGAAGCTACAGGTCTGAATCCATGAAATACATTACCGGTGTGATGATCATCCAATACCTTGACTCTTTCAAATAGAACACTTTTGGGGAGCCTTCTTCTCGCTCTAACCTAAATTAGAGTAATGAGACAATAGCAATGAGACCTTTGCCAAGTGGTGACTGTTCAGAACCTGTTTGACAAAAATTATTCTCCAAAATGGGAATTCATTTACCATGTACTTGCGTCTACCATCATTCCTTCATGACATAAAGGGTTTTAAACACCTAATTACATGCGCAAATCTAAACTACCTTGAATAACACCAGATAAGAATAATAACCACATAACTTAAACATAATTTGCGACTATTGGTCTTGCTAGAGCTTGTCTCAAACTGTTTAGTTATATCCTCCTAATTGCCAATTAGTTTTGAGTTGGATGCTTCAACATGATATAAGAGCTAAGCTTTCACCAATGAATTTTGAGTGGGATGCTTCAAAATGGTATAAGAGCTAAGCTTCTAGAGGCTTTTGGACATGACTCGCTTGATTGGTTTCACCGTTGTTTGTTAGTAAATACTCCCTCCGTCCCAATTTGTTGTGTCTGCTTCCTTTTTTGGACGTCTCAAAAAATTGTCTATATCTTGTATTCTATAATATTTTTTATATTCAATATGGATCTTGTTTGATAGACCTCAATTAATTTTGTTATACAAAGATTTCAAAATCATAAAAAACATTATAGATTATGAGATATAGACAATTTTTTGAGATGTTCCAAAAAGGAAACAGGCACAACAAATTGGGACGGAGGGAGTAATTTACAGATCTTTCTTTACCATCCCACGTGCAAGTCAAGGGTCGCTCCTGTGAAAGTATAGGGTTTTACTTTATATTTTATCTTTTATATTAGGGTTGCTTTTGTTATCTTTTTCTAAGTTAAGGGTAGTATAGTCTTTTTAGTTTTAGGGCTCTATTTATGCTTGTTCTCTTCTTTGTAATCAGTTACGTTGAATATACGAGATGTGTTTTCTCCCTCTCTCTCTCTCTCTCTCTCTCTCTCTCTCTCTCTCTCTCTCTCTCTCTCTCTCTCTCTCTCTCTCTCTCGATGAAAGTATCATGGTATCAGAGCAGGCATTGGATGATCCTGATGAACTCCAGCCGTCTCCCTCCATCTCTGTCTCTTTCTTCTGATCTTAGCAGCAGTCAAAAGCACACAGCAACAGCAGTGAATCTCTCTCCTTGGCATCTCTCTTTCTCCTCCAGCATTGCAACAGCAGCAGCAGCTGTAGCATCGTCGAACATTGTTCATCGTCCATCCACTGTTCATCGAGTCACTGTAGCATCATCGAATCACTGTTCATCGAAGCACTGTAGCGCACTGTTCATCTTCTTCTTTTGCCATCAGCAACGCAGCAGCAGCATCAAACAGTAGCAGCAAACCTCCGACAGTCAACGACGACTCCTTTACCGGCGACGACCATCGGCGAACAGCTTCCGGCCATCGGAAACCACAGATTGCATTCGAAACTCACTGGGTACTCTCTGATTGAGTTCGAAACTGACTGGTCTCCTTCATATTGAACTCGACTGACTGGGTTTGTCTTTCTTGAGGTATTTCCGACCTATTTTGTATCTTTGAAACTTGTTTGTGACTGAGATAACATGGATTCTGACTGTTAGCACCTCTGGACCCTCTGGTTGAACTCTGGTAGTGCACTGGTTCTGTGTTCTGTTGGAAGATTGTTATTTCTTTGGTTTTTTCTACATGGATTCTGATTGTTAGCACCTCTGGACCCTCTGGTTGAACTCTGGTAGTGCACTGGTTCTGTGTTCTGTTGGAAGATTGTTATTTCTTTGGGTTTCTCTGCATTCTCTTTGCTGCCACTGGCATATATTCTTGTTTGATGAATATGGCAGAAGACAGAGCAATCAGTGTTCGTTTGAATGGGCATAACTACCCTTATTGGTCTAGTGCCACACATCAGTATTCTCGGCCCACACTGCAGTATTCTCATCCTCCAACTGCCTTTGCAGCTCCTGCCACTGACTGTACACAACAGTATCCCTCTTTTGAGGACTATCAGCAGTTTCGTACATTTCTGGCTATCACTCAGGGAGGTCCTTCACAAGCATCTGTCATGACCACCACTCACTCAGGTTTGCATGGTTCCTATACCACAGGTATTCTACCTACCACATGGATCTTTGATTCTGGTTGCTCCCACCATATGACCCCTACATTGTCATTACTAAGTCATTGTGTCTCTCCTGTTTCTCCCATTAGTATCTCCACTGCAAATGGCTCTCCTATGCACGTTGTCTCGATAGGTTCTATTATCCCAACCCCATCTTCTTCCCTTTCTATACCAAATGTGTTCTATGTTCCCCAGTTATCTCTTAGTCTTCTCTCAATTAGTCAATTATCTGATTCCGGCTTTGATGTTTTGTTCTCTTCTTCTGGTTGTGTTGTGCAGGATCGGGTATCCAAGAAGCAAATTGGGACAGGGCGTAGAGTTGGTGATCTCTATGTTTTGGAGACTTTACATGTTCCTATTGAGTCTACTCCGACTGTTATGTCGTCCTTTTGTTTAGATCAAAACTCTTCTCCCTTTTATCTTTGGCATTCTCGATTAGGGCACATATCTAGTGAACGTTTGAATCTTTTGCTTAAGTCTGGCTTTTTGGGAAACATTTCTGCCAGTGATATTTCTGAATGCAGTGGTTGTAAACTTGCCAAAATGTCTGCTTTACCCTTTAATAGAAGTACCTCTGTGTCTACTTCCCCATTTCAACTTGTTCATACAGACTTATGGGGTCCTTCTCCAATAGCTACTAAAGGTGGTTCCCGATACTATGTTTCATTTGTTGATGATTATAGTAGGTTTACGTGGGTGTATCTGTTGACACACAAATCATACTTCTACCAAGCATATCGCAATTTTCACTCCATGGTTCAAACTCAATTTTCGACAGAAATCAAAGTTCTTCGCTCTGACTTAGGCGGAGAATACTCTCTAGGTGAGTTCACAGAATTCTTGGCTTCTCATGGCACTATTCATCAATCCTCTTGTACCGACACTCCCGCTCAAAATGGGCGTGCTGAACGCAAACATCGTCACCTTCTAAATACAGCACGGTCTCTTCTTCTTTCCTCCTCTGTGCCAGCCGTATTCTGGGGAGAGGCTGTGCTCACTGCAGCGTACCTTCTCAACCGGATGCCCACTCCACTTCTCTCTGGTTCCTCCCCTTACGAACAGCTCTATGGTCAGGTTCCTAACTATTCCCTTCTTCGTGTCTTTGGCTCCACTTGCTTCGTCCTTCTTCCCAAAAAGGATCGCACTAAACTTAGTGCTCGTAGTGTCTTATGTGTCTTCTTGGGGTATGGGATCCAACAGAAAGGCTACCGTTGCTATGACCCCGTGAGCAAAAAGTTGTACGTTTCTCGGCATGTTACATTTCTTGAGCGTTTACCCTTCTTCTCTCTCCCATCCAAACCCATCACTGTTGCCAAAGAGGATCTCGTGCATATAGATCCTTTCCCTCTGGATGTTCCTGAGGAAGAATATGTTCGTACTCTCGACGTGTCTGATGTTCCTAATCTCCCATCTTCCTCTTCTGATTCCCACCCCATTCCTCCCTTTCCCAAGTATTATGTTCGTCGCACTGGCCCAACTCCCTGTCCTTCCTCTGCTTCTGATGACTCTGATCCGCCTGCACATCGGTATCCTTCTCGTGATCGTCGCCCTCCGGTAAGACTTGGTTTTACTAACACTTGTTTTTCCTCTACATATTGCACTTTCTTATCTCGCATCCATACTTACTTTGAACCTCGTTCCTATAAAGAAGCTTGTAATGATCCTAACTGGGTGCATGCCATGAATGATGAGCTCACTGCTCTTGATAGGACTCAGACTTGGGACTTGGTTCCTCTCCCCGTTGGTAAAAATCTCATTGGTTGCAAATGGGTTTTTAAAGTCAAAACTCATTTTGATGGTTCATTGGAGCGGTACAAAGCCCGCTTAGTTGTCAAGGGGTTCTCTCAGGAATATGGTATTGACTATGAGGAGACTTTTGCTCCTGTTGCAAAGATGACTTTTGTACGTCTTTTAATTTCTGTTGCTGCTACGCATCATTGGCCTCTCTTTCAGTTGGATGTTAAAAATGCCTTCCTCAATGGTCATTTGTCTGAGGAAGTTTATATGCGTCCTCCTCCAGGGCTCTCACATGCCACCGGCCTTGTTTGTCGCCTCCGTCGTGCTCTTTATGGCCTCAAACAGTCTCCCCGCGCTTGGTATGCTCGTTTTCATGATGTAGTTCTTCAGATTGGGTTTCAACCAAGCACGCATGAGTCTGCACTCTTTGTTCGCCGCACTCCTCATGGTTTGGTTCTTATATTGCTCTATGTTGATGACATAATCATCACTGGTTCCGATTGTGCGGCAATTGATGAAGTGAAGCTTCATTTATTTCACCAATTTGAAATGAAAGACTTGGGTCCTCTTCGGTATTTTCTTGGCATTGAGGTTGCCTCCTCTCCAAAAGGTTATCTCTTAACTCAGACTAAGTATGTAACTGACATTCTTCATCGAGCTCAACTTACTGATGACAAAAAGGTTGATACTCCTATTGAGTTACATGCTAAGTTCTCTGCCTCAGATGGGGTTCCTCTTGCTGATCCTACCATGTATCGTGAACTTGTTGGTTGTCTTGTGTACCTCACTATCACTCGGCCGGATATTGCCTACGTTGTTCATATAGTTAGTCAGTTTGTTTGCGCTCCTCGGTCTACTCATTGGGCTGCCTTGCTACGTATTCTTCGTTATGTTCATTGCACCATGTTTCAGTGTTTACTTCTCTCTTCCTCTACTTCAGATTTGTCTCTTCGGGCATATGCCGATGCTGATTGGGCCGGTGACATCTCTGATCGGAAATCTACCTCTGGCTTCTGTGTTTTTCTGGGGGATTCACTTATCTCATGGAAGAGCAAGAAACAATCCGATTTTGCTCGTTCTACTGCCGAAGCTGAGTATCGGGCCATGGCTCATGCCACCTCTGAAGTTGTTTGGCTCCGCTGGTTGTTATCCGATATGGGTCTCACTCTCTCTTCTCCCACACCACTCTTTTGTGACAACAAAAATGCCATTCAGATTGCTCATAATTCTGTCTTTCATGAACGCACGAAGCATATTGAAATTGACTGTCATTTTGTTCGCCACCATCTTCAGTCCGGCACTATCTCTCTACCTTTTGTCTCCTCTTCTCTTCAGTTGGCAGATTTCTTCACCAAGACGCACACCACCGCTCGTTTCCGTTTCCTCCTTGACAAACTCTCGATGCTCTCCGGGCTCGCATCATGAGTTTGAGGGGGGGTGTGAAAGTATAGGGTTTTACTTTGTATTTTATCTTTTATATTAGGGTTGCTTTTGTTATCTTTTTCTAAGTTAAGGGTAGTATAGTCTTTTTAGTTTTAGGGCTCTATTTATGCTTGTTCTCTTCTTTGTAATCAGTTACGTTGAATATACGAGATGTGTTTTCTCTCTCTCTCTCTCTCTCTCTCTCTCTCTCTCTCTCTCTCTCTCTCGATGAAAGTATCAGCTCCTGCAGAAGAATGTTAGCATTTTTCCCACATTGGATTAATTACAAATTCAAACACTAAGCCTGGGCAGCATCTTTATACATTTCCAATTGATTTTGAGTTTCCCTCCCTTTTATGTCCCATAAGACAAGATATTGTTAGAAGATTGGACATCCATACAAAATAGGCATCTTAGAGTAGCTTTTTCTTTTTTTATTCGTAGGCACAACATTACTGCCAAAGGCGCGCCATGTAAATTTCTCTTGATTTTGAACTTGGATACCACTATACCAACAGTGGGAAAAAGGGAAAATAAAAATGTAAGTACATGCACTGGTTAAACACAACCTATTTGCTAGTGCCTTCACATGGCAAACAAAGATATCTTCCCATCCCTAAAGAGTAGGAACAAATTCTTGCAGAGTTCTTCAGCCTCCCAAGAATATTTCGCCATGATTTGGTTTCCAATTAAATACGAACTTCTGCAAGATTTTTCTTGCTAAAAACAAATACATGGAGAATCAAAAGAACATGGCTGAGAGAATGTAAAGTGGAAGGAAAATTCTATTTCTTGACTAGCTTGAAATTCGACCATCATCCCAGAACCTAATCAATTTCCATATATTTACTAGCTAGTTTGGAAGACCACCAATACTACAAAAACAATTGAGAGTGAACTAATTTGGTAGATCAGCCATAAAGGCCTGCATCCGGAGATCCCGAACAAAGACCAAATCCACTACAGAAGACTCAAATATCTGACAGGCAGATTTTGTTCTGTTAATATAGAAAGCGAATTAGCAAAGTAAACTAATCCAACCGTATCATATATCCCACCCATGGAGAAAGAGTCACTGGGCCTGGGCATTTTCAAGTAAAATCCATGTATTCGAAAACATATCACTAAAACTCTTGGAAATAGTTGACTAGTTGCTTCTACATTATTGCAACAATATACTCAATTGAAAATAAGAATTTTCATTTTTCTTCTCTTTTAGATGTAGGGTTTCAGCGGATCAAACTTTTCTTTTCACATCCTTGTAACTTACTCTATCACAGCTAAAAAAAATGACAATAAAGTGATAACCTGTATAAACTGTGCATCAGTTAATCTGTCCTCTAGATGGGATACATTATTTTTGTAGCAATGATGCCTTTTCTCCCTGTCCTCTCTAGACCCTTGCATTCCATATTGAGATTAGTAAAATGTCTGGTTTTGCCATTCCAAAAGAAAAAAAGAGATAATAGGACCAATCGAATTTAAACTAGCCAAGTTTACTTTGTATACACGGACTTCAAACTTGCATATGCATTCACCAACACATGAAAACATGAGAGAGAGAGTTGCAGGATTACCTTTTGTTGGATAGTTTCAAGAAACAATGATTCTCGAACAGAGGGAAAGATAGCATCAACAAAGGCCTCCGTCATCCCTTTGGTCTTGTAAATGCGACAAAGCTTCAGTTTTATTTTTCCATTGAGCCACCACGGCTTGGTTTTAGCAGAATTTAATCCTACTTTTGAATCAGGAGAAAACATTAAGATTACAAAATTCGGATACAAAATATGCAGGTATAGCATATACTCCAAGTGCGCTCGCAATAATAGCTATCCAAAGATAACCTGTACTTTTGCTGGGAGAAAGAACTGAAATGGCTTCATCTTGTTTATCTTCGTCAAGAAGAAGTGAGGCCAGAGTTAACCGAGCATCAACACTATCCTCCATTACACGTAAAGCTGAAGAAATCCATTTAAAATTTTAAGAACAATGTACTCTAAAATTAAGGAAGCAAAAAAACTTCAAAACCTCTGACCAATACACATCTGTTAGGTAAACAAATTCTCACAAGTATAGTGATCTCGTATTCCAGTTAAGAAGCTTGCACAAAGAGCCCCAATCAAAGCACCATGTACAACGAATAGCGATCTCGTATTCGAGTTAACCAAGGGCTTGTAGCCTAGCGGTTATCTCCTGATTCTCCCACAAGGGAGACCAGGGTTCGAGCCTCGACGAAGGCGTTTGGGGTTTAGGGTTATGAATAACTTCTAGACCCCCTTTGGTCTAACTCACTAACTCCCCCACTAAGCCCCGAACTGATGTATAACGAATGGCAAAAAAAAAGCAGCATGTACATGTTCTCATAATTTAATAATGCAAGAGCATAATGGTGCCAATCAAATCGAGGAGTCATTAGTTAAATATTTCAAATTTCTAGTCAATGTCTTTTAATTTATGGTCTTTTAGTATTTATTAGCCGAGTAATTATAGTTTGAAAGTTGAGTCTTGACTAGCTAGTAAGTTGTGTATTTGTTTTAATAGTGGTCTAGGTATTTTAAAGGTCTAGTTGGAAATTGTGTATTCTTTATTATGTCGTGGAAGTGTAATCTTTGTAATGCCTATAAATAGGCGATCTAATGAATGAGGAGAGAATTTGAGTTTATGATAATATTTGCAAATGATTCCTGCTTGGAGTTGAGTGATTCCTCCTACAATCAAGCGTGTGGCTTGGTCGCGTCGAGTGACATCCGCGATTAGTAGCGTCGAGTGGCATCCGCTACCCCCAGTCGAGTGACATCTCAGGACTATCCCTACCTTGCGGGCTCCGGCCTGCATCAAATTAGTATCAGAGCGGTGATCCTATCCTGCTATGTTTTCATCCCGTGGCATTTGAAGTTAAGATGTTGCACGTGAGTGAAAGACCGAGGAAGTATCATGTGTTGGAAGGAATTTTTTCCAATGAAGATTCGACAATTTCACAACCATTGGTGGATTGGAGCTTGCCTCCAATCTATGATGAGTATACTGATGATGGATTTCTAATTGTTCAAAAAAGTGAAGTTGTAGGCGATATAGTCTATGAAAAAGACGGCAGATTTGAAGGAAGTGAGATGGAACTTCTGGAAGTTCAATTCAAGCAAAGCTACAAGTCATCATCCTCCAAGAAATTAGATTTGTTCTTTGTTCGCATTCCAAGACCTCTGACTTTTGATGTCCAGATTCATGACTTGGAGATTGAGGCTGGAAAATGGATGCCCTTTGAGGATTATGCAGCCCAACCATTTGCACATAAACATGAGCCGTTCAATTGCATTTCCAAGAGCCATTCAATTTACTGTTTATGGGTTTGTCGCGAACCTAAGTTCAAACAACGAAGCAAAGGATGGAAAGAGTTGTTTGGTCATCTAGTGGATCGAGGAAAGTTAAACTCGAGGATGAGTTCTTTTGAAGAAAGAGAGAATGATGCAGGAGCATAATGGTGCCGATCAAATCGAGGAGTCATTAGTTAAATATTTCAAATTTCCAGTCAATGTCTTTTAATTTCTGGTCTTTAGTATTTATTAGCCGAGTAATTATAGTTTGAAAGTTGAGTCTTGACTATCTAGTAAGTTGTGTATTTGTTTTAATAGTGGTCTAGGTATTTTAAAGGTCTAGTTGGAAATTGTGTATTCTTTATTAAGTCCTGGAAGTGTAATCTTTGTAATGCCTATAAATAGGCGATCTAATGAATGAGAAGGAGAGAGTTTGAGTTTATGATAATATTTGCAAATGTTTCTTGCTTGGAGTTGAGTGATTCCTCCTACAATCAAGTGTGTCGCTTGGTCGCGTCGAGTGACATCCGCGATTAGTAGCGTTGAGTGGCATCCGCTACCCCCGGTCGAGTGACATCTCGGGACCATCCTTACCTTGCAGGCTCCGGCCTGCATCATTTAAGAGAACTGCACTAGATCTTGATTTCTTCCTCTTCAGGTAGGAAAAATGCTAATGCAATTAAAAATGACTCATAGTTTGTACAGCTTGATACTTGATCTTCCCTCAGACAGATAGCAAAATTCTAAACCAATTTTGCTTTCTCCTTACAGATCATCTTATGGACCATAATATTTCTTTGTAGCTTAAGTTGCAAAATCATATTTACTAGTACCATAAGTCGCTTAAAGTGAGCCAAAGTATGGTCATAAATACAAAGAAAAACATATTTACCGTCCTCAACAAGTCATCATCAAAGGTCTACATGTTCAATCATCAATGGTTAAATTTTCGAAAATCAAGAATTCAACTTCATGGAAGTAATCTATATGATTGCACTGTAACCTCCATAAGCAGGAATTAAAGTAGATTCTTTGCTAATTTGTGTTTTTAACGTAGGAAGTAGTCCAAAAGATTTCAAAAACATTGAGTCTTCTAACGTTGGTAGTATTTGGCGATCCCTTATCTAATCCCTCACACGCACTCCAATCCACAAATATGCTACAACCATGGGGTACTGCACAATATCCTCTCTTCTCTCTCTTTTCTCAGCTCATGTTTCGGTGTGTTGCTTGCTTGTTTCCGTGTGTTTCACTGTTTCCAAGGTTATTTTCCCTCTGACAAATAAGGTGATTTCCTTTTAGCAAATAGTTTGTCAGATTTTTTCAAACTCTTTCCCTTTCTTTAATAAGTAATCAAGGAAACAGAAAGGTCAATAAGTAGATTCCGTACCTGTGTATAAATATTCAATTGCTCTTCCTCTATCACTCACAGATGAATAGCATTGAGCGATGCTTAAATGTAAACCCCCCTAAAAAGAATTAAAAAAGTAATGATATAGTCATGAAACAGCATGGTAATGAGCACAGAAATTGATTTGGGTCTCTAGGCATGCCCTCCTTGATGCCTTTCAGCTTTGATTTGGGGGCATGGTTCTGCAGCAAAACGTCCTTGTAGCTCATCGGTTCTTGGAGGTTTAGGGGGGCCACTGTTTCAGTGGTATTCTGAGGACAGCCACTTTGTACATATTGCCAAAGGTTAGGTTTGTCTCCCGCCCGTACCCCCAATGATTGGGGACTAGATGGGTTCTGTTACAGTTGTTATTGTTGTATAGTCATGTAACAGCATGATAAGTTGACCACCCCCATGAAGGTAAAAACTAATGTTTCATTGTGCCCCTTTTACAACAAACAAGAAGCAATAAAGGTATTGACGATGTTTTCATGTAATCAAGGAAAGAAAGAAAATTGTAAGTAACAACTTCGAAAACCTCTATACCTGATGTCAACAATCATTTCTGTGTACAATCTTCCACAGTGTGTGCGTAACTACATACGGTATGCTAAAAAGACTGAAGAGAAGGCAAATTAAATACGGTTTTTCCGGGAGATAAAAAGCCCATCCAAAAAACCTTTGTACTTAAATCCCATAAATATAAAATTACAATAGTACTCTATCTCAAAGAAATAAAAATAAAAATAAAAATAAAAATCAGCATAGAACACCCCAATCTTCCATTCCCCAACTCACAAAACATAAGGTGAAAGACCTTACTCCTATGTAGTAAGTCCTCTTAGTGAAGAAAACCTCCAGCATCTTCTAATCACAAAGGGCAGCCAACCGAAACTCTTGTTTCATACACGTAATAAAAGGAGATATCAAAAGAAAGATGATAAGGAAATCAAACCCTATACATACAAAGTCCTAACCTATACATACAAAGGCCACCACCAAAACAGCCATGTACAGTTCATGTATAATGTCCGAGCTCAGCGAGCGTCCGCAAAGGCTGTCATTTGCCAAGCTAGGGTCAATAAAGCCTGTGCTTGCAGTTAGATTGGCAATTTGTGCGGGGTTATACTTTTAGGGTTGCAGACAAAGGGGGAGAGAGTTCTACGGGTCATGCTATAAGGGTTGGACAAAAAGGGAGAGAGAGAGTGGGGGGGAGAGATGGATGCTGCAAATAACTTCTGTGGCGACATGCAAAGCCAATGTGGGCCTGATACCAACTGATTAAATGTAACACGACTCATGATTAACCAGCCCACCCAGATAAGACGAAAAGAATATGCAGCACAATGTGAAAGATGAACAACAAAAACAACTAAACTAAACTAACACAACCATAGATCTTAGGAGCAAGAGAAGGGGGAGCCCCATGAAGAAGCTCTAAGGCTAAGTTAGGATGTCCATCATCTTCAGTAAGAACGGTAATTACCAGGAATCAAATTGCGACTAATTAGATACCTAGGGTAATTTGATTCCAATGTTTGGCTGGTCCAGTAATCTTATCCAAGAAACATTTAATGAGGAAATTCATAAGAGTCAATCTTTTTCTTTCAATTATGGAATGAGCAAAAATCTAAGATTACCATAGAGGAGGGGAGGGACCAGATTTCCACTTCGTTTGGGTATGTGATTCGTGGTTAGATGTCATCACGAATCACATTTCTATTCCAATCAGTTCAAATGTAGGAATCGTGGGCTATGGCATCACACTCCCATTCCCCCTTAGGTTTCTTTCCATCTAAAATGAGCCTAAAGGAGTAGTCAACAGGAGAACAAAACACAAACTGTTGGGAATGAGACAGATACAGTAAGAATAAACTCGCCTCAAAGGTTTACCCCTATGTTGTTGTAAGGCTGGCGAGGTCATGATCAATTACAAGATTGAGATTTGCGCTTGCGGGGTTTAATAGTCAACATGGTAAAGAATTGACTCTTTATTAGCTACAGGATCAAAGAATGGTTATGCTTGGTAAACTCACAAGTCACAAGCATCAGAATTAATATACCTACGACACTATATCGGTAGACTAGGAAATTTTCCAAAGCACCAAAAGAAGGATGGCCTTAACATTCTTTGTTGTTAATAATAATAATAATAATATTAATAATAATAATATGAATAATAATAATCCAAAAACAACTCAGGTGGCGGCGGAATCAACGATGGCGCCTTGAAACTGGACGGTGTTGATTGGGATTGATGCTTGAGATTAGACGAGGGGCTGGGTTTGACCATAGAAGACAGTGTAGGTGGCAGCGGTGGTTGGCGACTTGTGCGAGGAGATGAGAATCAAAAAGGGTTTTAGTCTTTTAGAATAGGTCATATCTTTTTCTGATCCTAAACAAATATATTATATTAGGAATTTTACCCCCTACTTTTTATGTATTACAAGGTTCCACCCAAAAAAATTTGAAAATTATATGGCAACCTTGTTGTGTTAAAAAAATCAAATACGTAATTTCAATAATTCCAAATCTTGACAAGGGTAAACTAGGAATACACCACATTTATCTATCATCTCCCAGTCATATCCAATTATCCACCCATATCAACTCCAAAACAAACACCAGATATATTAATCTCCCTTCTATAAAGGTGTAGCCCACCGTATATATCAATCCCCCCTTATATTATATCCACCTCTTACCCACCCTTCTTCCTTGTCCACCAAAAACTTTTTCTGTCCCACAAACGGACCCTATAGGTACAACTGAGACCATGACATACAAAATTGGGTCTTGTAAATTAATTTGTTCCTAGGAGAGAAATAAATTACTACAAGCTGGCGGAAAAGAAAGAAAATTTTACACCAAAATAGATTGAAATCAGAAAATGAAAGATACAAACATACGGACAGTTACGAGGTAACCACACAGATTCAAGTCAAAACAGACAAAAATAAAAGGCAAGATTGTTTTTCTTACATCCTTATCTTTATCAATTCCTTCTAACATCATATAGTACTTCAGTGCAGATTTGTAGTGCCCAAGTGCCTTTAACGAGTCTGCAACTTCACGAACTAAATGAGGATGATCAGACACATTATCCCCATGCAAAATGTTGAAGATAGTCTGTAAAGCATGACAACATCAGTGAAATTTTAAGTACTTCAACAACAAATAACAGACCTGGTTTTCCCAGAATTTGTATGCAAGATGAGCCTACAGGACTGCCATAATATCTTGGTGGGTTTGGCGATACAATGAGAGCACCTTTCAAGTCGGCTGACAATATATGCATACCCAGTAAGTCTGAATGTGTCATGACTCAAAATTGTAGTCTTATCAGTTAAAATGGAAGGTCCAAAGCCCAAACAAAGGAGGAAGGTTGTGTGTTTCCAGCACTTAAACCCAAATGTAAGAACTCTTACAAACATGAATCCAAACAAGAAGACAAACGATCATGTAACAATTCCAATTGATCGGGGAACAATGCCTAGTTTGCTTCTATATACATACATATAAACACTGCATGCTCAAGAAAACCCACGATAAAATAACTTGAAAATGGAATCCATGCAAGTTCACACTGTTATGCTTACCCTCCTCCCAAGAAGTAGAATGCAATTGTCATCAATACACGCTCATTCAAAACTAAACAAAGAATTCTATCAGGCTAAATGGACTCGTGTATGGTATTAGTGCAAATACATTTTTTAAGCATAACTATTTCAACCTCTCAAAGACACTACAAATATTCATATTTGCTTCTATCCTAGGTTGTCAAAGCTTGTCCCCACGTTGGTTAATTATAACTCCAAAACAAGTATATGAGTTTGGGTGGCCTCTCCACTAATGGCCAATTAGTTTTGAGCTTGATGCTTTAACAGGGTATCAGAGCTAGGTTTCAGGAGGCTTTAGACAATAGTCTTGATTGATTGTCATGTTGTTCGTGCCATAAGTGCACCTTGTATCGTTATGATCCCAGTGCTATGAATACTTTGTTTACCTCTCCCCATGGGTCAGGGATCTCACGTGCGGGGGAGTACCAGAGCTTGTCCACATTGGTTAATTATAACTCCAAAACTAGAATGTATATGAGCCTAGAGGCCTCTCCATGCATTGCCAATTGGTTTTGAGTTGTTCTCTTTAACAAAGGTAAATGGTGTTTACAACGTGGCATAGAACATTCTATTGCATGCAAGAGAGTGTTCTGCATAAAGCTACATCCTTACTTGTTTGGATAAATGTCAGCTCAAGTGTCCAACACGGTTATTTGCAAACCTTAAAGAGACAATGAAACATAGCTACCACGTTTTAACAAGAACAAGCAACAATAGAGAATTAACCCACCTCTGCCTTTTCATTGTCACCGAGATGAACATGGCATATGCCTGCTCTGATTCTCAAGTAAAGAGGCAATTCTCTCTCAGCACAATAAACCCGATGTGCATGCTCAATATGCTGAAGAGCTTTGGCATGTGCACTATTATTCATGCATGTTGAAGCCAGCAGATCAATAACACCTAAATCAGCGTCACTTGGATGATTTTTAAGATAGTCCTCCAGAATGTTAACAGAACGATCCATCTGACCGCATTTTTGGTATAACTAAAAAGATAGGCAAGACATCAGTTTACTCATACAAAGTGATGTGAACATCAGTAGAACTAACATCACTGACTATTGGAACAATGAAAAGAAAACAGGGAAAAATATCCTGCAAGAATCTGTGATCTGGGGGAAAACAACATTAACAAGAACAAAATGCAATGAACTCAAAATTCTTATGTTGATAACCAAGCAGCAAGTGAAACACACGGATCAATATCGGTTTTAGAAGGAGAAAACAATCCACTGAAAGAAAAATAATAAATTTAGATTAAATGTATTTAATCCAAGATTTATGGAGAGACGATACCCATATGGGCAGCTTTTACTAAAATAGCAAACTTATCAGCTAGACAAGCTTTAATTACGAATAAGATCCTAGAAGAAAATATAGAGTGTTTCCTTGTTTCTTTAAGACATAAGCTTAATCTCTCTTCTCATAATAACATCATCATAACAACAACAAACCACAACATCCAGCACAAGGACCAGTGTCACATCCAGCGCTGGAAACAGCCAACAAAACCACCGGCACTGCCATTTCCAGTGGTGTTGAAGTTACCAATCGTCCCAAAAGCTTATGATGCTAGGAAACAGGTACATGAACGGTTATAGCACAGGAATATGGGAGCAAAGCAAATAGAAACAATTCACATTTATAACTATGCCAAACCCAAAGATAATTAATCCATTTTGAGCTAGTGATACCAGATAAAGTAAATAGTTAATTGAATAGGCAAGTAAAACAAATGTGACAACCATTGTGGCTGTCTTGAGTGCTTCAATATTCTCGGGACACAGTCGTGAAATCTGCTCATATGATTCCGCAGCTTTCTGATACTCCCCAAGCTCAACATACAGAGAAGCACGACTAAACCTAAGACTCATATCTTCAGGATCTGCTGTTATAGCTTTCGAGAGGCAGTACCTTGCCTGACCAGCATTTCCTTGCTCTCTGCATATATCAATTTTAAGAAAATCACATAATGATCACTAACTCCCATCATCTGTCGACTGTCATTGAAATAAGAATCTCAAAGGTTAATGAATAAAATTCTATGAAGCAAAGAAACTGCAAAAAAAAGCCCCTAGACATATATGCAATACGGATTTGGATATGGATATGGATCCGATAGGGGAAGGATCCATTTTGCATATGGAGGAAGAAAGATATAATTATTGAAGATTTTAATGTGGATCGTTGATCAAAGTGTTAAAATTGGAAACTCCAACATGAAGGTACCAAGGCTTAGTCACACAATTTGCTGGTTTAGGGTGACGCACGCGCCCCCATATCTTGAATTGGCAAATTCATGGACAGTTTGCACAAAATTCTCAAACTCAATATGTACAAGTCACGAATTTATACCAACGCAAAACAAATTCAGAGGATAGGCCATTTAAATTTGACACATGGTGGGTTCTTGCACCTTACCGGTGTATTCTCACGCATGAATCATTTGCTTTTTGCAGTGCAATGATGATATGCTCCGCAAGCACAGGAAACGATGACTCTAGCACAGCTATAGGTCATTTAAAAATGATTTCTTTAGGCAATTAATACATGTACGGTTCTTTATTACTCCTACTTCTATTAACTAATGTAATTACTCCAGTTTCCTTCTAATTTGTTTATAATATCAGTCGTTCAAAGTAAGTATTTATATTAACTGGTTATGATTGTTCATATATAACCAAAAAAAGTCTAATTTTAATGGATGGCTATAGGAATCATTAATTAGAGGTTTTGAATATTTAGAGATTTATAATAAAACTTCAAAATTTTACATATGTAAGCAAACGCTCTGAACTACAGTTCTTCCAAATATCGGCGCTTTCGCGCACACGCACCTGCTCACGCTTTGTGACTTAGTGCCAGGGCATACTCACAATCTCCAACCCCAGGATCTCAGGTCAATTTTTATTAACTTACAGTGGATTTCAAAACAAGTCTACCAAGACTGGAGCAAGGCCAAGGATCTCCATTCGGGATAATCAGAAGACTTGTAGCTTGATCTCGCCTATTTAAGAGAATACATTCATCAACTTTCAAATCAAGATATCAAGTTATCTGGCTATCCAACTCTCCTCCAAAGGCCTCCATAACAACCCTCTTTCTTCTCAAAATGCTTAAGCTCTCTCCTTCCCCACCCTTAGTGATATTTGCAAGCTTAGTGCCCACCATCTCCCCTGAAGGCCCACCTCGGCCACCTCAGCAACCACCCCCCACACCTATGGAATTCTCTATTCACTTCAAATCGCGAGCTCCATGTAAACACTAATCATTTTTTATCCATAATGCTCTAAGACTAGAAGCCATCATCTTGAATCTATGTTTCATACAGATAACTAATCCAAGACATCGAATTTATGTCACTTCGTCATCTCGGGGTATCAACTTCACGTAATCCTCAATTTTTATTCTTTTTGGGGCGAAAGTCGGTATGTTAGAATAGCTAGATTAGCATCTTGGAAGCAGAGATGACAACTTTAAAACTAGTTTAGTAGATGACATCGTATATAGTCATGCCTAACTAAACATATTTAATTTCTCAACAAAATGTGTTTGTAAAGGTGTGGTAAGTTTATCCACGCAGTTGTAAAAGATAAGGACTTGGCATGATGATAGTCCTCGGATATGGCATTGCATCTCCTCCAATGTTCTCAAACTCCTCATGAAGGCATCATACACATATTTTACTTTTGACTTCCCAAATAGATCAATAAAAACACCAACATCATACAAGGAAACTACTAATTTCAGAGAAAGGTCGTTTGCTTATTTTTGGGGATAAGACATACCATAACAAAGGAAAAAAAGATACCATTTCGATTAGCATTTGTGACTTCATGGGGAGAAAAAAAAACTTCACCTGTAAGATATTGTCATAAAAAACGACGAGGTAAAAAGCCTTGGCAAAACTCACATGGACCAAGTCACAAGTAGCTTCCAAAGTGATGATTCCTTTGGTGTCAAATGTGCCGCAAGCATGTAGAAATTCAAAGCTTTCTTCTTGTCCCCAATTGCACTGTAGATAAGGCCAAGGGTATGATAGGGATCGGGCAAGTTTGGTGCGGCCCGAATAACTTCTTTTAATACACATATAGCCTACAAATCAATTGACGAGAACAATTGAGCAAAACATCCACAAAATGTCTATATCTGACAGCAATTCAAAGTAATCTACAGACAAACTTAGTGGCACGAGGCAGGAATGGGAAGAGATGTGGGTGCGAGAGGATATAGAAGAATCTAAGTTACAGAGCATCTAAAGGAGCATACATAAAAAAAGAAACACATAACTATTACTATAAAGAATATAAATCTTCTTGTTAGTACTAGTATACATGTCAATTAGTAATTGTTGTAAATGTTATAAGTTATAACGAATTATATTCTTTCGAAGAACTTGAGGAACTTTAGTCAATGTTTCTGTAGTATCTTATCATTACTACATATTTTCTATTGCTTGGTTGCTCTTCATAAGTTTCTTTTGGAATTCATATACTTGAGGATTCTATCCTAGTTTTCGATGGGAAGAGGATTCTAGGAGATTCTGAATTGGGAGTGTGGGAGCGAGGTTCTAAGGTGGATACGTGACCCCGTTAGAAGAATCCTGCTACTAAGGACATACACAACAGTGAATAATTCAGTAATGGTAAGTTTTTTCCCCTCCCATTTCACGTATCAAGTCCTTTTTTTATTCAGCGAAAGCAAATTGGTGTATCAGGTCTTTTGAGTTTTTAATTTAAAAGAATATATATCGGTCTTAAGTTTCCGGTTTTTCAATTTAAAAGAATATTCTTTAGTCTTAAGTTTTCGGAGTCGACCACAAAGTCAAATCTTCCAGCATTTCTTCCCCCATTTCCTTTGCCATTTGCCTTCAAGGTCTTTGAACTGCCAGATTCAGCACTTTCCTCTGATCTATAGAAGATCCCTCATCTTGGATCTTGATGATACCTCAAGCATTCATTTCATGGTAGACGAACGTAAGAAAGCTTAGACAACCAGTTGTTACCCATTTAGTCCTACAGTCAACTAGTCCTACCCATACATGTCGATTCCACCTTTCTAAGCATAACCTCCTATTGTTGGCACTGCACTTACTAACACTATTCAGTGTACTATCTTGGGTTTCACACCAAGAGTCTTATAGTCATCAAAACGATATTTTTACCAACAAACGTGTAACCTCAACAACAAATGTTCAACATGCACTCATTTTGGTCAACCAACCGTCCAAGATTTTACTCAGGATGTACCCTTCCCAAGTGAATCTCTTATTTTGGTACTAATAAATGGTAGTATTGTTACACATTGGCTCACTCACTACTGAAGAAAATTAAAATTGAAGTACAACAAAAAGAAAACCAGTATGACAATTGTACTACATTCACAATTATTTGCCAGGAAAATACGTATACCCAGTTAAGTTGACTCAATGATGAATTTGACTGAAGCGCTTCACAAAACTAAAAATGTATCCTAAATCAGTTTTATATTTGTTCATCAGCATCTGCCATTAGGATTGCAATGAAATTGACTCAATCATGTTTCTAGTCTAGTTGGTATTAGCTGGGTACGGACCAAGACAGACTGATATGGCCAATGCCGCCCTCTCCGGTTTTTGATAAATATGGTTCTAGTAGTCCATGGTTTCTACACTGACACAGACTCACGGCAGATACGATTCTGGCACACCTTTTTGCTATTATCAGATAAGTCCATTGTCCGCTATTGATGCTACTAATGTTAAAAGGCAAAACTGTAAAGAAGTTGATGTTTACTTCCTCTTAATACTCAGCCTACATGGTCTAGCCTTCAAGTAATTTATCATGAAGTAGCCAATCCAGTAGTTGCTTGGTCTAACTGGCAACTAGCTGCGTATTAAGTCACTTGTTTAGCATGTCTTTACCCCTCTCTTCCTCGTAGTTTTTTTTCTCAAAGCACTCTTTGCACTGACTTCCTCGGTAAGTCAACCACCCTTGTGAGGAAAATTGTCACCAATATCAGTATTCAGTAATAGAGCAGATTACCCCATATCAATAATATGCCACTGATTTTTATATTCAGTGTTGGTTGCCCCACAAAAACCCCTCCAAAGGAAGTCCATCTCTCTGTATATATATATATATATATATATATATATATACAGTAAGCTTCTAATGAGGACTCCCTCATTGGAAGTTCTATGCGGACCTGCCCCTTTTTTGTGTTTCCGGACCATTTTGATATCCGAACCGCTCAATGTTTTTAAAATGCATTTTTAAATCAAGGATCTTCAAAAAAAAAATACCGGATGGGAGGTTTTTTGTTTTTTTGCTTATATAAAATTTTTTTAAAAAAACTGTGTGTTTTTCCGGTATTTTTTTGAAGATTTTCCGTGGACCCAATGTGCATTTTAAAAACATCTAACGGTTCGGATCATGAAAATTTGGTCCGGATGGTGAAGTCCTCATGGAAGTCCTCATGGTGAGGTCCTCATTAGAAGCTCACCCTATATATATATAATATATATATATATATATATATATATATACGGCAATTATCCAATCAAGGATCCCGGATGGGAGGTTTTTTGGTGTTTTGATGCTTTTAAAAATTGTTTTTGGGAAATCCGAGCCATCCAAAGTGTTCAAAAGGTGTTTACAAGGGTCCATGCGGGAAATCTTCAAAAAAAAATACCGGGAAGGGCTTGATCCAAGCAGTTTTTCGCAAAAACTGTATATTTACAATTTTGCGAAAAACTGCTCGGATCAAGCCCTTCCCGGTATTTTTTTTTTTAAGATTTCCCGCATGGACCCTTGAAAACACCTTTTGAACACATTGGACGGCTCGGATTTTCAAAAAAATATCGGGAAGGTGGAGTCCCGGATCCGGGATTCCCGGATTAGATCCGGACTCATATATATATATGATGCATGTGTGTGTGTAGGGTATGTATCTCTCTCTCTCCAGATTTTACTTTCATTTGAAATTTCAAGTAGTGAAAGTTCATGTTCGCTTCTTTTGGGCATGATTTTTTCTCTTTACATGTTTAGACGCACATTATTTTTGTTAGATTAGAATCATATGAATTTAAATTTTGTGAATAGCATCTTGTATAGAAGAGATCAAAAGCAGTTGTTTAGAGGAGAAAGATCATCACCCATCTCTTCCAAACAACTGCTTTTGATCTCTTCTACGCAAGATGCTATTCACAAAATCTAAATTCGTGTCAAGGTAAGCTAATCTACCAAAAATAATGTGTCGAAACATGTAAAGAGAAAAAGCCATGCCCAAAAGCAACGAACATGAAATTGCATTACTCAAAATTTCAAATGAAACTAAATCTGGAGAGAGAGAGATACATACATTACATGCATACATACATGCAAAGTAATTAATCTCGTCCCGTACCGGTCAGTATGTACCGTACCGGAGCAAAAATGGGATACTTTGCACTATATTCCGTTTCGCCCAAAATAACCAGTCTGTTCTGGCAGTCCTCGACTGTTCCGGCTGTTTCCCGAATCTCGTCTGGTATGGTGAACGGAGGTTTCTCCCATCGAGAAATGCAGATCTCAAACCCTCAAGAGGAAGATTGCGAAGAGAAGAGGAGATAGAAGGTGGTTTAAGCCGTATGAACGGCTTCACTATCTGAAATCCATGGAAGACCCAAAGCTTTCCCTCTATGGAGCTTCAAATTCTTCTGGTGCTTCTAAGGAGAAGAAGGGTATCTAGCTGTAAACGATGACCAGTGAGGCTGGGCAGGTAGTTTTGCAAGTATGTTCCTTCAATTTTAACCAATGTTTTAAAGTTTTAACCACCGGGTTTTGGTAAAAGTATTTGGGCTACAGCTGTATTACAGGAGTGGGTGGCACAAAATTTAGAGCATCTCTCAATAACACTTTTCTTATCTCTCTTGTTTGGTAATTTTGTCCCAATTGATTAAAAAAAAAAATTAATTGTTGGTATTTCTTAAAAGAATATAACTCTCTGGTAGATAAAAATAGTCTTTTAAGTTTTGCAATTGTAAAAATATATATCCAAGGCATATAAAATATTTATTGTGTTAAATCCTAAATGGTACCTACCGATACTGGTACGTACCATCCCGGTAGAAAAAAAACGGTATGCTGACTGGTACAAGACTGATAACTTTGCATACATACATACATATCATGTCATTCGCCCAAAATTACAAATCCATATAAGATAGATAAGCACCACACCTCTTCATATCGGCCATGTGCATAGTGAAGTGTAGCATCACCAAGCTTTCGTGTGACTTCTGGACTTAGTTTATTCTTTGATCCCTTCCGCCTCCCTCTCTTCTTATACTGCACAGGAAAGAAAAGCAAGTAGTAAATAGAATGAGAACAGAATTTTATATAAAAAGCACCGTAGATATCACATGCCAACTATCACCAAAATATGTAAGTTAGAATAAGGCCACAGTCTGGATGGATTAACCTTGATTGTTGGAATGTTTTCAAGAGTCATACAATGGGACATTGAGTTGAATTGTACATTTAACTCCTGAGAGGAAGAGTTCTTTGAAAATTGGGAAACGGACACAAGTTTAGTAAGTTCCCTGTACAAATTTTGCAACGGTTTTTTGTCGGAATTTGCTTTTCTAGAGTGATATTCATACCGTAGGATATTTGACTCATATGCTTGCTTGTAATTAGGGAATCTACCGTACATAGCTTAATCTTTGGGATTTGGTAGCTGTAAACATACCTAGAGTAGAATATTCAAGATTATAAGAAGAGGGTCTTTGGAGGACATGAAAGAAGAATTTTTTCTAGACAATATCCTTGCTCTCATAGACTTTTCAATTTTAACTAAGGGAATGGAAGCCATGTTAGGCGATACTCAATAAGTTGAGGGGAATGATGGTTTAGATGTAGCATTGACAATGAATGAGGTGGTCGAGAGGTGGAGTAGAGATTTGTGCGACTAGGAACAAATTATTTTCAAGGCGCACTTTGAAAAACCCTTTGTGTTCTAGGACCTGTTTAAAGCTTCTAGGGGCCTCAGACAAGGGAGTTATCCCCAGTAGACCAACATTACAGGCGGATATGTGGCATAGTCTTGCTGATAAAGCCAAGAAGTGGGTCTAGTTAATGCTTTTGCTAGGGATTGTGTTTCAGTTTTGCACTTACATACAATATTGATACCATTTTCTCCTTCGCGCAAGAAGGCAAAAATAGTATGCCAAGAAATCTGAGTTTACCATCTACTAATGCGTAAAAATCTCATATCAAAGAGGTGAAAAGCTTTGTCACCTAACTAAGAAAATGAATTAAAAAATAAAGAAATGCAGATATTTGTGCCATTGAAAACATTACTTGGTTGCACTAAACACTTTTACACGTACCAAAATCTGACATAGGTTCCAGGGCCCCGGAATTAGTCGAGGTGTGCGCAAATAGGCCCGGACATCCGGTTATCAAAAAAGAAAAAAACATCTGACATAGGTATGCAGATTTGTAAACACTATGTGAGAATATGGAGACGAATCGGTTAGTTGTTGAAGTGCTTAATAATCTCCACCAGAATCTTGAAAATTGCTTGAGAGCTCTTGCAGAACAGTTGCCCAAAGAACGTTAACGTGGAACCCACTAAACTTGGATTTTTCAATTGATGAGATTTCCAATACAAAATAAAATTTGTTACTTTCAAAAAATAGCTTCAATTTTATTAAATCAACTTATGATCCCTTTCCAACATTTTGACACCCATCAAAGACTCACCCATAAGTTGATCCAGTTCAACCATATTGTCAAAGAGTCTTACTAATTAGATGGAAAGTGGGCCGTCTCAAAATGTGTCTGCAGGCAATCTTACAAAGTCGTAACATAATCAACTTATGCTTTTTACGTCTTCTAACTCTCCCACTAGTAGCTTAATTGGCTACTCACACACCGAGAAGGTTAATTAACTATGGAGTCTTAAACTACAGCTGTGAAGAAACAACTATAATCACAATACCTTCCTTGATTTCCTCCGTCGACCATAGTTCATGACTTCCATTATTTCTTCCACGCTCGCTCTATTGAAACCCTCTTGCTTTGACTTCTTAACTGCGGTTCCACTAACAAAGAAACTTAATATCATAAGAGTACAGGTCAAGTTTGCCATGCCTATTACTAGAACATTGATAGTTAAGATTTAAGAAATATTCATGCAAATAGGGAAAAACACACACAGCCAAATTATAGGATCACTAAGGCCAGATAAACTAAACTAGAACTTTGCAAAAATAAGACGTGGATTGGGAAGGTTGTAGCCTGCTCAAAATCCAGCCAAAAAAAACCAACTATGAAGCACCGACACTCCTCAATCCTTGCTGTATCCATGGAACTCCAGGGACAAGCGAGGCACAGGGGACACATATGGAACACCCCATTTGGCGCGTCCAATAAATGTAATTATTGTTAAGCAGCTGGCACATCGAGGGCACCCGTGTCTCAACTTGGACATGGATGGACCCGTGACAGGGATCAATGTATAATATAAAAAGCCTATTTGGAGGTATGATATTCCAAAAAAAATGAGGGAAAAAGTATGAATAAGTTGACCAGAGGGAAAAAAAAAACTTTCAACTTTTAATATCTAAAAAGGAAACAGTAAAAGGTGTACAGATGCTATTAGTTGTGGTTATTTCCGGATGGAATGTTCAAATGAATAACAAAGTAATGCCTAACTTAATATATATAACACATCTAACGGTTCGGATCCCGACCATTTGGCCGGGAGAGGGAGGTCCGGATTTTATTAAAATGCGGGAGTCCTGACCGGATCCGCTCTATATATATATATACATATATTGTATACGGACCCCCTTCTAATAAGGGACCCTTATTTAAGTTTCCATGCGACCTAGGGGTATTTTCGACTTTCCGGACCAAATTTTGACGATCCGAACCGCTCAATGTTTTTAAAACGTGTTTTTAAGGGCCCCTGCGAGGAATCATCAAAAAAAGTAACCGGAAAGGGCTTCATCCAAACAGTTTTTGATAAAAGTTATACATATATAATTTTTATCGAAAACTGTTTGGATCAAGCCCTTCCCGGTTTTTTTTTTTGATGATTCCTTGCGGGGGCCCTTAAAACACGTTTTAAAAACATTGAGCGGTTCGGATCGTCAAAATTTGGTCCAGAAAGTCGAAAATACCCTAGGTCCGCATGAAAACTTACATAAGGGTCCCTTATTAGAAGTTTATTGTATACATATATGTATATATATATATATATATATATATGTATACACCACCGATCCAGTCAAGGATCCCGGATTTCCCGGATTGAAGCCTTTTTCGGTATTTTGATGCTTTTAAAAATTGTTTTTGGGAAATCCGAGCCGTCCAATGTGTTCAAAAGGTGTTTTCCAAGGTCCACGCGAGAAATCTTCAAAAAAAAATACCGGGAAGGGCTTGATCCAAGCAGTTTTTCGCAAAAACTGTACATTTACAGTTTTGCGAAAAACTGCTTGGATCAAGCCCTTCCCGGTATTTTTTTTGAAGATTTCCCGCATGGACCCTTGAAAACACCTTTTGAACACATTGGACGGTTCGGATCGTCAAAAAAATATCGGGAAGGTGGAGTCCCGGATTCGGGACTCCCGGACTTGATCATTCCTCGTTATGTATATATGTATATGTATGTATGTATGTATATATGTATATGTATGTACACACACACGTATTTTTTGCCATGTTCTCTGCCATGTCCATGTCCCCATTTATTTAGAATAAGTATGCCCCTTGTAAGTGTAAGTGTCCATATCTGTGTACGTCCTTCTAAGACAACAAGTTGAGTCGATTGGGATTTTGGATTCTAGATTCCATAAACTCAACCAGTTGAGGTACTCATGAGGAGAATTTTCTACAACTTTGGTTGATCATGTTCAACACAAACAAGTGACTACCTTGAGTAAAGAGGTTTGGGGATATCGACCTTGTACGAAACTCGACCAAAAACCACAAACCAGCAATCGATTAATAACACATAAATGCATATCGTTTTTCTTCAAAAACAGATCCATGATTATGGAAGGCGAAATGACCACGAGGATACATAAATACTCAAAAGCGGGGTTAGGGTTATCCCTACTAATCCAGAGCTATCTACATGTAAAGTTTCGACCAAACAGCTATCCACATGTAATGTATTAACTTTTGAGTATCCTTAGAGGAAATTGAATGGGAAAAGACATAAAATCAATTGTATTTACTGTTTGAAGCAAAACAAAAAAAAAACAAACAAACAAACAAAGCAGGAGCAGTAAATGCTGAAGTTACCTCTGGTGGTGGTGGAGGTGGGTAAGAGCTTTACGCTTTTTGTCTGCCAAAGCTTCGTACTCGTGCTCAAGGCGTTCAAACTGCTGATAAGGCTGGATTCCAAAAGTATCATCTTCCGTAAAAGCAAGAGGATCCATCTCCCCCTCAAATCTGAATGTATACGGACCATCTCCATCTCCGCCTTCTTCTTCGTCAGTTTCATCCTCGTCTTCTTCGTTTTCATGTTCATCTCGCTCTCCCTCTTTCTGTTCTTGGTTGTCTTGTACAGCATGAATTAATACTGCTCTACTATCACTATTCCTTTCGTGGCTGTGTATGGAAATCAACTTGGAGGCCAAAATATTTTCGCCTTCTTCACCATTGAACGTGCTGCTGGTTCGAATTCCTCCTCCTCCTGCCATTGTTGTAATATTTTTGCAGCCCCCCTCCTCAATATTTAGTGGGCACAAAGTTAAGCCTGGAAATAACGGAAAGAAGATTGAATATATCTCACATACAACGGATTTTCAAATCCAACCCAGAACCCTAAACTAATATGGTAATATTGAGCTTACAACCTTTTTTTTTATATAAGTAAAGTAAAAATATTTTACGGAATTTTGAGATTACAAACAATCAATTTCAAACCCAACCCAACCCTAAAAATTAACACGTTTCCAAAAACAAAATCGATAAATTACCAGTCCAACCAAAAGATAATTCAATTCACAGGCACACGATACAAAAGCTCTATCTGGTTCTAGCATCATATTGAGTACAACCCAACATCAATCCCTACCCACGAGGTCAATCCATTCAAATAATAAGAGAAAGTAACAAAGATGAGTGCAAAATCAAAGATCACAACAAGTACCTCCGATGAATTAGCAACCTTGGCAGGATTTTTCTTGACGTGCAAAATCGAAAGGTCGAGATATACAAACTGGGAGAATATGAGAGAGAGAGACTGAGATGAGAGAGATTGAGATCATTATACCAAATTTATTAGTTTAGTGGATGGCCAAAATGATGAATTTTTAGCAAGAAAAGGCACTTAACAGTTGAAAAGCCAATCATCAAATCAAATATGCAGCCATGGTCGCAAACGAATTATTGACAGACAACCGTTTTAAGCAGGTAATCATTATACGAAATTCAATTTGTAGCATGTAATCCGTTCCCTCCGCGATGGACACCACACTGGTCTCTCCTCTTTCCTCTTTCACTACGAAAGGCTGCAGTGTATCGAACACTCTCACTCCCATATCCATCTGGAGACCAATTCAATATGACTGATCCTTTCACGTTTTTGGTTAAGTGATGGTAGATCATCCCTTAGAAGTTATTGGTGTCAAAATGTTGAGTTTAACTATATCTTTTTCTCCTGTTCTATGTACATGGATTTACGTTTTGTATTATTTGCTTTGAACTTTGAACAAGTTCTAGGGAAATCAATGAATCGAATAGACACATGTTGAGAGAGAGACCTTGGTGGTGGGTATGGTGTTGGGGTCGCGTCGGGCGGCGTCGGTGCGGTGGGTATGGCGTCTCTGGTTCGTCGATCCTCTCTCTCCCTCTCGTCGATCCTCTGGCTCGTCGCCTTTCGTTCTCACTCCCCGTTTCTTCTTCCTCGACCTCTTCTCTCTCAATCACTCTGGTATGTCGTTCAAAAGAACAATAATGATACAGCCACAACCCCTCAACCACAGTCAGCCACAACTTGCCACTGTTCACGTGGGCCCCACGCGGGGGCCCACCCACTTTACCCCACGAAAAGAAAAAAAAAAACGGATTTTTTCAAAATCCCCAAATCTGGGTTTGCTGCCATTTTCGCGGGCAGAGAAACCACAGAGCGCGAGAGAGAGAGAAGAGAGGAAGAAGTAGATCGACCCACGCCCCACCCGACCCACACTACCCTTCACCTGCGACGAAACTCCGGCCACCACCACCACGCGCAGTTGAAGATCCATTACTGGTTTTGAAGGTGTACGGAGAGGACGAGACGAATCCACCACCGGCGACTCAACCCGACCCATCTCTCGACGCCAAACCAGGGTATCTCTCTCTCTCTCTCTCTCTCTCTCTCTCTCTCTCTCTCTCTCTCTCTCTCTCTCTCTCTCTCTCTCTGTTTTTTTGGGTTTTTTTTGTAAAGGATTCTTATCCTTCACCCAACAACAAAAAGTCATGAAAATCATTCAATGAAAATCGTATGTTCCAGCTATATAATGATTATAGCATTTCAATTATGTTGAATGACTGACTACTACATCAAGAGAATATATATATATATATACACACATATATATGAAGAGACAAATACCATTTTTATCATCCCTTTCCAGCTAGCTACGATTATTGGAGAATACACCAACAGTACTGTGTGCAAATTGGTTATTCTTTTAGTATATATACGTAGTTGTTCTGTAATATTACCAAACTTTCTATAGTCCGCTTTATCATGTATTTCCAGCTAGCTGTACGATGATATCAAACAAAAATCTTTAAAAGCAATGTCATGTGACAATTACGTGGACACTCCAGTAATAATTAATGGATATATTCTCTATTTAGATACACATGATGTAAGAGTTGCAATTTGAGCATCTAATTAAGCTGCGACATCAAGTGATTTTTTTTTACCACCCAGGGGCTTATCCTAGCGAAAAGCACTTGGTTTTGCTCTAATGTGGGCAAGGTTCGAGTCATATCGATTAGGGCCAGTACCTGTTGAAGCTGGTGGCCGGGCCGCGATTGTTGCTAGGTCAGCCAGTGGGGTCCAATTATTGGCCACGTTTATGGGGTAGTTCCTTTGTCATAAAAAAAGAAAGAGAAGAAAACATCAAGTGATTTTTGAATATGGTCGCAATGATTAATATGGTTCCAAACAGATTCCATAAAACATCAAGTGTTTGAAATTGTTAGTGTTGATAGGATTAATATGGTTCCAACAGATTCCATAAAACTGTGATTTGTAGCTTGTTCCAACAGATTCACAATACATTAGACTACTCTCATATTACATTAGACTACTCTTTCAAGTAAAAGCTTGTGAAAATCTGTTATGTGCTGCATTTGCATGTTCATCACCAAGTCTACACATTCTTAACGAGTGCATATCATATTCCGCGTATTATACTCACTTATTGTTAAATTTTAATCTGCAGGTGATGTTTCAGTTACCTTCACCACCATCGGTGATGTGTCCTATATCTTCCCAAATTGAAAGGGACGAAGAAGTGGAAGAGGTATGGAGTGGAGACAGCGTAGAAGAAGAAGAGGTTACAAATGATTCTCCAATAAAGGAGGGTGGTGATGGTAAAGCGGCAATTGAGAATTCTGATGATACAGTTGAGGAACCGAAGATGGGAATGGAATTCGACAGCCCCGACGATGCTTATTTGTATTACTCCAAATTTGCAAAAGAAAAGGGGTTTGCAGTGGCTACAAGGACTTCGAAAAAGGGAAAAGATGGAGTCTTGATCCATGTAGTTTATGAATGCAGCAAAGGTGGAAAGGCAAGGGTTAGAGGAAGCAACCTTGCCAAGCCACGTCCACAGTCAAAAACAGAATGTCCGGCTCACCTTAATATTTGTTTAACCCAGGAGAGAAAGTGGAGGGTAAGTCGGGTTATCTTGGAGCACAATCATGAACAAAGTCCGGGAAAGTCTAGATTTTTTAAGAGCAATAGGGTACTTGATTCAAGTACCAAAAGGATTCTTGTGATGAATGACAAAGCTGGGATTAGGTTGAATAAGAGTATTGACTCGCTTCAAATTGAAGCTGGTGGACCTGATAAGGTTCCATATTTGCCGAGGGATTGCCGGAATTTTTTGGATAAGGTTCGACGTTTACAACTTACGGAAGGAGATGCTGAGGCAATGAATCAATATTTCATGAGAATGCAAGCTGACAACGGAGACTTCTTTTATGCAGTGGATTTCAATGAAGAGGGTCGATTAAGGAATGTATTCTGGGCCGACGCAAGGACTAGGGCAGCTTGTAAGGAGTTTGGTGACGTTGTGACATTTGACACAACATACCTCGTCAATAGGTACGACATGCCTTTTGCTCCTTTCGTAGGCGTCAATCATCATGGTAGCTTGGTATTATTGGGATGTGGACTTATCTCCCATGAAGATACGGAGTCATTTGCCTGGCTATTTAAGAATTGGTTGACATGCATGTCGGGTCGTGCTCCGAATGCAATTATTACCGATCAATGCGCCGCCATGAGGAATGCCATAGAGAATATATTCCCCAATACCCGACATCGATGGTGCATATGGCATATTATGAAGAAGGTGCCGGAAAAGTTGAAAGGGTATGAAGCTTATGAAAAAATTAGTTACCGTTTTCGGTCCGCAGTTTATGATTCATTGACAGTAGAAGAATTTGAGACTGTTTGGGATGCGCTCATAAAAAAGTACGAGCTTCAGAGTAACACATGGTTACATGGGTTGTATTTGGAGAAGGAGCGGTGGGTGCCGGCTTTTGTGAAAGATGTGTTTTGGGCGGGAATGTCATCTACACAACGAAGCGAGAGTATGAATGCATACTTTGATATAACTTGCACAATTAATATAATCTGCACAATTAATATAACTTGCAAGTGGTGTACATAATACAGGAGACAAAATAGGATTAATTTGGTCTAACCCATACCCATACCTAATGTATTATCGTATCTTGTCCGTATCGTGTCTTGTTCGTATCGTGTCTTGTACTGGTATAAAATAGCATTTAGGTTGCTGAAACTGCTCTATAAGTGTAGAAACTGCTACAATAGTGCAGAAAATAGCATTTAGGTTGCTGAAACTTGTATAAAAGTGCATAAAAATGGACTTATACTAGCTGAAACTGTTTCACAAGTGCAAAAAATGACTTTAGCTTGGTGAAAACTACTCTACAAGTGCAGAAACTGCTATAATAGTGCACAAAATAGCATTTAGGTTGCTGAAACAGGTATAAAAGTGCACAGAAATGCCAAAATAGAAGATTAAGGAAGTTAGATTAATACCATCAGATTGCTGCAATTTTACATTCGTCAAACTTACTAGGCCAACTACTTTACCTAGTCCATTCAACTTTCCATTACAACTTGGTACAAGGCAAACTTAAAAGAAATATGCAAGGATACAAGCTTTAGAAATATGCAATAGGGTTTTGTACGTATCCGTCGGAGAGTATTGTCCTCGACACCTCATAACACAAGGATATCCAATCATTATTATTCAGAATAATAGAGCAAACTTCTGCATATAGAGAGTGCCCCAAATGAAGCACCACCTCTTAGACAAAAGTTTCTTTCTTTTCAAAGGGATCTCACACAAAACTTGGAAGGAGGCAAAGAGAGAAATACTGAACTAAGCTAATAATATCAAGTACAAGTACCAATAATATCAAGTACAGATCTTTAACATCAAAGCTCTGATTCCTGAAGACCTTATTGATCTCATAAAGACAAGAGTGGCTCTATGGATTAAAGCTAACTATGATCTCCAGGTCTACACCGTGGATGATTTTAAGAGAAATCTTTCTTCCATCATTTCTCTTAAAATCCCCAGAAGATTGGATGCATAATATTGGAACTAGTTTGCGATCCCACTGCATTTGATATGTCTCTTGATTGCTGATTTCTCACTGTTGCTGCTGGTTTTCTCTGGTCCTCTCGTCTGCATTTCAGTTTTTGCTGCTCCTGTTTTCTTGCTGAATTTTGATGGTAGTATTTTTGGTTTGTCATGTCAAAGTGTACAAGGGTAATTTTTATCTAGGGGGCATCTTTTTGTGTGGGTTTCATCCCTCCTCACTGTGTTGCCATTTTGGCCCTAGTCCCCCCTTTCTCTTTGTATCCTCTCTCTTTCTATATATTCTTCTTTGCTGAGCAAAATAATATTGTGTACATTTAATGAAATAAAGAGCAACATAGACAAAAAACAAAGATTTTGTGAATCTAATCGGCGTATGTGTCTTTCATGTTACCAAATAAAGAGAGCCAACACGAGTACGAGGTCATTGTTTCATATCAATGCCAAGACGAGTACGAAGCCACCAGAAAAGGAGCATTGCTATAAGTTCTTCCTATAAGGTGAAATATTGATGTACTACATTTATATGCCACGAAATAGCTGCATTTAGTTAGCAATTCCTCCAACTGCTCTATTGCTAGTATAACAGTGTATTTTTTTTCAGGTGATGGAACAACAAACAGTTTCAATAGCAAAAACAGGGATAATTGCTTCCCTTGAATCAAACCACAGACTGCACGTAAATGGGACAGAAAATGCAAGTATTTGTAAACAGAAAATTATCCACACTGCTAAAAAATTTGGAATATCATTGAACTTTAGACAGTCTTGTCTCAAATTTGAGTTGTATTACACTCTGCATTTACACTTCAAAGATATCAGATCATGTGGTAGTTTCACCTCCTGATGGGATCATGAAAAAGCGCTAGCTAGCTACTTGTGTAACACCTCAACAAAGAAACCATGTACATGGTTCCCCATCAACTTCAAATATTTCCCAATTTACATTACAGAAATGCTAATTAAAAAGTACCCAAAAGCAAATGCTATAGATTTTGCAGAACCACATATAACACAAGATTTAGCAAAAAATACTAACATATGCAGAAATTATTTAAAGAAATGCTAGTTGAGTACGACAAAATCATCAATCTATTTCCAATGTTCATAGCAAGAACGCAAAGATACTTTCTGGGATTCATCCTTACTTGGGTGTGAAATTACAAGCAAAACTGCTACTTTTTCATCCGAAGCCAGACGTGCTTTTATTTCATCAATCTATTTCAAATTCGAAGCCAGAAATCATCCGAAGCCAGAAATTACAAGCAAAACTGCTACAAAATCATCAATCTATTTGAGTACGACAAAATCAACTGAAGATCAAAAAATTAGGGTTTTTCTGAATCAACGAATTAGGGTTTTCGAATTCTTAATCAAGATCAACAAATCTAATCTCTACAAACTGAGAGAGAGAGAGAGAGAGAGACCTTCGAGCGGGTTGATTCGACTCGTACAACTTCAAAACCACTAACGGTTCTTCGACTGCAACGTCGTCGTCGTGGAGTGAGGGCGTCGGACTGGTGGTGGTGGTCGCCGGTGAAGGGCGGTCGGACGTCGGAGGAGTGAGGTCGGAGGTTGGGCCGATTCCTTCTTCCTCTCTTCTCTCTCTCTCTCGCTCGCTCTCTGCTTGGTCTGCCCGCGAAATGGCACCCCAAAACCCAGGTTTGGGGATTTTGAAAATATTTTTTTTTTTTTCGTGGGGTAAAGTGGGTGGGCCCCGCGTGGGGCCCACGTGAACAGTGGCAAGTTGTGGCTGACTGTGGTTGAGGGGTTGTGGCTGTATCATTATTGTACAACCACTCCCCTTATTTTACAAACTTGTATACAATTTATCCCTTATCGTTAAAATTAGTCTAGCAACGTAACTTTGAGAACCAAAAGACCCTTATACCCTCATCAAAACCCCTTACACCGTTAACGGAGCAGGTGGAAATGACTAAATGACCCTCGTTTATAACACTTCTACTTATCCCCCACCTCACTTCACTTGTCCAAACACACCGCCCTCTCTCTCTCTCTTCCTCAGACACCTCACTCATCGATGGAGGAGATGGTCGCAAATGGCATCTCCATCCCTCTTCCTCTCTCATTCTGAAGAACCCTAGAACCTCTTATATCGTCTGTGTTTCTCTCTTCCTCTCGCATTTGTACTGGTTGTGGCGGAGGGTAAAACCCTAGAACGTGGATTGAAGAAACCGAGGTAATTCCTTCGAATCCGAGATCGATTATGGAAAACATGATAATATATGTGCCTTTTGTCGTTTATTGTGGCTTTTTGTCCCTTGAATAAGTGATTTTGTTGCTTTGTACGTAAAAAAATAGGGGTTTTTGTTTTTTTTTCTCCCCAAAATTCTGTGACTGGTCCCCCACATGCATTATTGAACTCGTTTTTGTCCCCCATCATGGTCCCCCACTGGTACCCTTTACAGAATCATTAACTTGTGTTTTTTTTGTTTTTTATTTGTAAAAATTTCAGTAATGGCTGCATTTCCAGAAGTTAAACTCGTCTTTTACCATGGTGGGTACATATCAGAGGGACCCAGCAGGGCTTATGTTGGTGGGAATGTGTCCCCCATACCCGTTGACTCAGACTTACTGTCTGCCTTTGAAATGAAGGCTTTAATTAAATAATTAGGGTGTCCAGAAACATGTGAGGTTTACCACAAGGCTCCTAGTCAAACTATGGATGAAGGGTTGGTGTGTTTAACAGGTGATAAATCTATTGTAGACATGGTAGAAATGCATGGTGATGTCATTGATCTCTATGTCCATGACCGTCTACTTATGCCCAGTCAAACTAGTACTCAGGAGGTATCTTCTTTGACTAAGGAGAGCGGTCATGAAACTCTAGATGAAGGCCTAATACCAGCTGGTCCAGTTGAGTTGGAGAGTGGTCATCATGAGTCTGAAGTAGAGTTAGAGAGTGATGATGACAGTGATTACAGTGATGACAGTAATTTTAGTTGCTTTGAAGAGTCCTCAGGTGATGATGAAGTGGAACAATTGGTCAAGCATGTGGTGATTACTGAACCACAGATGGAGATTGCTGATGAGGAAGGTGAAATTAGTGATAAGAGTGATGAATTACAGTGCATAGACAATGAAGAGGATGATGACTTGGGTGGGCATAGAAGGAAGCAGAAATTTAGAGAGTTTGATGAGGGTAGGGATATGGAGAAACCCACTCTAGTGGAGGGTATGATTTTTCCCAATGTGATTGCCTTTAGAAAAATCCTTAAAGAGTACCACATTAGGGAAGGGTATGAATATGAGTATGTGAAGAATGAATCAACAAGGGTGACTGTCATTTGCAAGGACAACTGTGGTTTTAGGCTGCATGCCTCACCAATGGGTGACATTTTGGATGCATATGTCTTGCAATCATATGGACTGCTGCCATTAGTTGATACATGTACAAAACATAATCAAATTATGCCATTAGGTACAGAAATATTGGCATCACATTAGGTGTACATAAAAGTTCCATTACATTTCATGGTAGGTACAAATTCATCCCACTCCCACTCATGGGTTTCATGTTGCACAGACATAGTGAGACACAGATACCTACAACTATCACCAACACAAGCATGCATTTCTTAAGCACTTCATTGTTCTTCTCAAGGGCTTCATTATTCTTCCTCAAAGCCTCATTCATCCTAGGCAGCTTGTCTATCTTCTTCATCAGCTTTTCCTTATCCATTTCTGCAACTTCAAGCAACCTCTTGAAATCTTCATCCCTCTTCTCCATCTGGCCAATTTTGTTGAGCAAATGTCTACCATAGACTAATCCTCTAGGGCATGTTTGAGGATCAACCCACTTGAAAAATTTGCAACCCATTGGATCCTACATTAACACCAGAAAATGCTACAAATTAGGGCTTATAAATCATGACCAACACTCCTACGAACAGTCTATTATTTTACTTACTTGGTAGTTCACACACCCCTGGAATCTCCTTCCTGGGTTGGCATACGAATGTGAAGTCCTCACAGGAGCTCTTACCCCAAAACCACAGTCCGTATCAACCCAGTTATGGGTTGCGTACGAGTTGGAGCTGTTGAAGCTACTGTTCGCTTCCATGGCTTCTTGAGAGAGAGAGAGAGAGAGAGAGAGAAATCGAGATCGATCGTACCTGTAAATGGAGTAGAAATGGAGGAGAAGATATATACAGGTTGCATGCATATATAGCCTTGTTAAAGGGCAATGTCGTCTTTTTTTTTTTTTTTTTTAATTTTTCAAATTCAAACGAATCTTTAACAGAAGGGGTGAAGATGGCTAACGGTAATAGATGAGGGAGTGTTTGTGGACGTTTTTAAAGGTTATGGGGTGTTTTAGGAAAATTGGAAAACATGAGGGTGTTTTAGGAATTTAACCCCCATTTTTTACCTAGGCAACATCAACATTTTTAATTAGATTATTGGAATCATTTTGTTCTCATTTCTCATCAAATACTTCAAAGCAAACAATTACACATTCAAGAAAATAAACAGTGTTCCCCCTTTTCCAGCAAAACAGTGATTCACAATTAGACATCAACTCCTTTATTCTTACACGAGCACGACACATTTAGCATCGGTACGGCATGGCACGACACGACACGACACGAACACTAAGGTAGGCTGGGCTAGGTCATCAATTTGGAGCCCACGACACGGGGCACGGCACAAGCTTGGCACATACCCTTATAAGGGCATAAAAAAATTATAAAAATATTAGTGATTCGAATGAGTAATGAGTCAAAATTCTCTATGATTAGTGGAAAATTATTGTCTTCATTTTGTATTTTGTATTTTGTATTTTGTTTTAAGGAATTCATAGGATTGATAGTTGAGTAGGAGCCAACCTAGTTGGGATGTATTCAAACTACAGTGATGCATTTCTTATTTATAATTGCATTCATTGTATTCCAAAGTTTAGTTTTCAATAAAAAGATTTATATTTTTGAATTAAATGTGGTAATTTTTAGTTGTAATTACCAATTTAAAAAAGTAATGACAATTTTTTAGAAGTATTTTTTACCTTCACAAGGCTCGATTGTGCACGGGCATGGGAATTGGCACGAAACGGCACGACACGACACAGATTGTGTTGGGCCATGGATGAGCCGAGGATATTCTAAAAAAGCACGGCACGACACGGTTATTAAATGGGCCCGGCACGAAGCACGCTAGGCACGGGAATAAATGGGCTGGGCCGGCACAACACGGCGGCACGGCCCACCCACTCCTAGCATTCCAACAAGATCTCAATAATTCATTCATGCAAAATTCAAATTCAGCTATTAGAAATAGAGCCTATAAAAGATGTGAAAGCCTCAGATGACAAATTTGCTTTGTTTGTTCAAATTGAACCATAGATCAAGATATGATTTACTTTAGTCAAACTTTCACTTCTAACCTTACAAAATCCGATTCCTCCACAAGTCATCACCCATTTTTGACCTAGGCAACATCAACATTTTTAATTAGATTATTGGAAACATTTTGTTCTCATTTCTCATCAAATACTTCAAAGCAAACAATTACACATTCAAGAAAATAAACAGTGTTCCACCTTTTCCAGCAAAACAGTGATTCACAATTAGACATCAACTCCTTTATTCTTACACGAGCACGACACATTTAGCATCGGTACGGCATGACACGACACGACACGACCGACACGAACACTAAGGTAGGCTGGGCTAGGTCATCAATTTGGAGCCCACGACACGGGGCACGACACAAGCATGGCACATACCCTTATAAGGGCATAAAAAAATTATAAAAATATTAGTGATTCGAATGAGTAATGAGTCAAAATTATCTATGATTAGTGGAAAATTATTGTCTTCATTTTGTATTTTGTATTTTGTTTTAAGGAATTCATAGGATTGATAGTTGAGTAGGAGCCAACCTAGTTGGGATGTATTCAAACTACAGTGATGCATTTCTTATTTATAATTGCATTCATTGTATTCCAAAGTTTAGTTTTCAATAAAAAGATTTATATTTTTGAATTAAATGTGGTAATTTTTAGTTGTAATTATCAATTTTAAAAAGTAATGACAATTTTTAAGAAGTATTTTTTACCTTCACAAGGCTCGATTGTGCACGGGCATGGGAATTGGCACGAAACGGCACGACACGACACAGATTGTGTTGGGCCATGGATGAGCCGAGGATATTCTAAAAAAGCACGGCACGACACGGTTATTAAATGGGCCCGGCAAAGCACGCTAGGCACGGGAATAAATGGGCTGGGCTGGCACAACACGGCGGGACGGCCCATTCGACGCCTCTATGTGTCTTGTGGAGCCCACACCTCTTGTGAGTATTGACTATTTTATGTAGCATTCTATGTGGTGTCCCTAACATTGCTCAATAAAGAG
Source organism: Vaccinium myrtillus (assembly GCA_016920895.1). NCBI lineage: Eukaryota > Viridiplantae > Streptophyta > Magnoliopsida > Ericales > Ericaceae > Vaccinium > Vaccinium myrtillus. The sequence goes on from CM029271.1 coordinate 24,385,052, forward strand.
TAAAACCTTTCATACTTTTATTAGAAATACGTATAAACGTGCATTCTTTTTCTTCTTTCCAGGCCACAAGTTCCAACAATGTTTTCTAATCGGAATACAAATCGTGTATCGCTTTTCTCATTTTACTCGGAATATGAAAACAGAGGCCCAGGAGCTGAGCAAAAAAATAAAATAAAATAAAATAAAAAAAATATATATATATATTGCCACCGATCCAGTCAAGGATCCCGGAAATCCCGGATTGAAGCCTTTTTCGGTGTTTTGATGCTTTTAAAAATTGTTTTTGGGAAATCCGAGCCGTCCAATGTGTTCAAAAGGTGTTTTCCAAGGTCCACGCGGAAAAATCTTCAAAAAAAAATACCGGGAAGGGCTTGATCCAAGCAGTTTTTCGCAAAAATTGTACATTTACAGTTTTGCGAAAAACTGCTTGGATCAAGCCCTTCCCGGTATTTTTTTTTGAAGATTTCCCGCGTGGACCTTGGAAAACACCTTTTGAACACATTGGACGGTTCGGATCGTCAAAAAAATATCGGGAAGGTGGAGTCCCGGATTCGGGACTCCCGGACTGGATAGTTACTCATATATATATATATATATATATAAAGAAAGAAAGAAAACAACGGCCCATGTGCTAATACAAAAGGCAGAGTTCCATGGACTCGAGAAATTAATAGCTCAAGCGAAGCAGTTGAGTTTACAGTTAATAATTTCATTAACAGGACCAATGGATTCCATTAACAATTCCTTTTGACCTGATGCAAATTGCTATGGGTATACAATACCTAAAAGTGGAACTTTCTTCAAAAAAATAAAAAATATAATAATAATAATAATAATAATATGTAATCAAACATGTATAATGCTTCATTATGAATGAACGCCCTTCAATAACTATATTACTCTCTGATTATTCCATTTTGAACCGTGTTACATGCATAATTAATGGGAAATGCTTGGATACGCTTATCAAATCACGAGAAGCGGGCGAAAGACAATTTAATATAAATTTTCACACCAATATTACCGTAAATGAAACAAAACAGTAGATAAGATTGATTTTTCATTGACTAAAGAAAACAATTTCGGTGACATCTTTTTTTCTGTTTTACCAAATTAACACCGAAAAATGTTTTACATTTTTTGCGCAAAACAAACAAAGAGTTGAGAACTAGAGCAGACAATTGGGCGGAACAATTCTTGAGTGTCTATTCTGGCCTTCACTAAAACCCTTAGCCCGCAATTACTCTAGTTCTCAACGCTTAGCCCACAATTGGGCGGAACAATTCTTGATGGGCGGAAAAAAAAGACCCTTAGCCCACAATTGGGGGGACCAATTCTTGATGGGCCAAGTTTGCCTAGAACATCGGACCATCCCGGCCCTTCTTTATGTTATTCAACTTGGGGCGATTTTTTGGCATGGTCTTTTTGTTTATTTAGATTAAGGGCTTCTTACTGGCCGGCCCTATTTTGTCAACAGTTTTCCTTCCAAACCCACCTCATGTCAAACACATTTCGCTTAAGTCCTTTTCATGTCACGCCCCAAATCCGGGAGCATGACCGGCCGTGAACCAAGAAATAATTCTCGGAACACGAAGCCTATACAAAAAGAAAAATAAAAATAATAATTTTCACAACCCAAATAAATCAAAACGAATCCTGAATTATAAAATTAAATTGGAAACCGAAACCAACATTTTTGTAGCCAGTGAACAATATCTCAAATTCTCCATACTCCAAATTTATTAACTAAAATTCTAAAGAAACAAAAGTGCGGAAGCAGTTAACAAAACTAAAAGAAAATGATAATGCGAATGCCCTAGAGGTCCAAACAGTGGGTCCCGACACTGTCTCAGAGTCCACTATGATGCTCCCCGAACTAACCTGAAAAGAATGTGGAATAAATCCGTCAGCTCACAGCTCAGTGAATAGTTAAGCATGCTAAGGGTAAAAAGTACAATGTGGCATACGTTTAAACAAAAGATAATTGAGGCTGCAAGGAAATGGTTTCAATTAACAAAGGTTGGTGGCTCAGCAAGTGGTATCAAGGAGATGAGTGTCCGATTAACGAATAACAAGAACAACAAGCGAATCACAAAAATAAGCATTCATACCAATCAACCTGCCCAAGAATACCAAACGACGAACAACAATAAATAGAAATCTCAACCAAATTATGTGGAAACCATAATAATAACAACCATTGCCAAATGCCAAATATTTTCTCAGGCTTAGCCCATTGGATCCAACACCGTACTTAGAGTCACCTCAGGATGGCGCCTGAGTCTTTTCCCTAAGCCGATCCGGAATAGGGTCACAGGGTATTTCACAAGTCTTTTCCCTATCCGTTGAGCACTAGAGTCACAGGGTATTTCACAAGTCTTTTCCCTAGTGGCCAAAGTCACCACAGGATGGCGCCCGGGTCTTTTCCTTGGACTTTCACAAATATATACATGTTCCCAAATACAAAAGAATGACATTTCAACGATATCATGGAATCAACGAATAGATAACAAGCGAAATGAGAGTAATCAATCATTCAAAAATATTATCAATTAACCTTGTATGCCGAAGGGTACGTCAATTGTCAATAAATTGTCAATGAATGAGAATACAATTATCCATCACAACGAATTAAAGAATATGTCAAGAATTGATAGGCTCAAGAGGATTCCGAAAGAAGGGATCACATGCTTAACCACTCACCTTGATCGAAATGATAGTTAGCCAAAATGCAATGCTCGGAGTACTCGCTAATCTGAATTAGAGGTATACGAAAATCATAAGTAATCACATGATAATAATCTAAGTAGACTACTGCCAAAACTATTAAATATAATATTCAAACCTATACTAGTATTAATTAAGTACATAAATTGCTAGACTTAGATCTAACCCATGTATACATTGCCACACGTCTCTCTCTTTCTCGGCACTCCACAAATAAAACCCACGTTAATTTGTGTTATATAAAATACTGTACACAGAGAGATCAAGAGAAGAAAATGATGGTCCACAAAAAGGAAGCATATAAATAAGATTACATTAGATGAAAACTAGTAGTTTGATTCTCACTTCAATAAAAATACTATTATTTCTACCCATTTACTGCCTTGCCAATTCCCCAAGCAGCCCACGAATATTAATGCATAATATACCATATACATTGGGGAAGAAGAAAAGTAGACAAGGAGGAGACAGAGGGGAACAACTAACCCGACACCCGTTGATCTGAGATCGACTGCGGAATTCTCAAGTGCGACTCTCTCTCTCTCTCTCTCTCTCTCTCTCTCTCTCTCGGTGCTTAAAATAAAAAGAACCCTAGCTCTCAAATATGTATCAGGAAAAGGGCCCTAACATAAATTAAAATACATTTCCACTATTAGGCCCAATCTAAATTTAAGGAGTAAGCGTGACCCACAATAAATTTAGCGGCCCGCTAATAAAACATGTACCCACATATTCTAATTTAAATTAGATCAACATTGTTTACAAAAACAAAATATAAGTTATTTGATTTTTAAGAACACCAAAAATAAATATAGTACATAATACTTGTATTTTATTTATTAGAAAGAAGTTTGAAACCGGAAAATGGAAGAATTTATTTAGTTATAAATTTTTTTTTAAAATGAAAAATTCGGGATGTCGAAACGCGCGCCCATTGTAAGTATATCTTTTCGGCAATAATAAATGAGATAGGTGCTACGAAAGTAATGATGACGAGAACACACATTGCAGAATTTCAACCACGCGGTTCCCAAGAGCGTGAAATGACGACCCGTTATCTTTCGTCGATGGTACACTATACGCGCGAGCAACAAGAGTGGGTCATTGGTAAGCCAAAGCTTTGCTGACACTGGCCTTATTCAGTGTACTTTGGCTTCATGCGCTCCATAGAAAGTTGCGCAAAATTGAGTGTGTGACTTGACGAGACAACACCTCTATCTCTCTCTCTCTCTGTTATTTTCGATTAAAAAATAAAAAACTTTTGTCTCTCTCTCTCTCATTTTCAATTTAAAAATAAAATAAATTTTGTTACACGCATTCATTATCTATAAAAATTATACATTTGAAATCTACTCGATAAGATCTTTAAAATAAGATCCATTATGAATATGAAATTTGGTACATGTAAAAAAAGTTATTTATACCCGTTCTAAATAATTCGCACTTCAAAAAAATAAAACTCATGCCCCAAAAGAAAAAATTCACATAACTCAAATGTAAAATTGTTCAAATTTTGGAATATGTGAATTCTGGATTTAATTCTCTTATTTTGGGTGTGAATTTTGTATTTTTGTGAGTAAGTTGTGACATGTGAATTTCGCATTTGAGGGGTGTGAATTCTGCATTTGAGGTGTGTGAATTTTACATTTGACGGGTGTGGATGCTTTCTTTTGGGGGTGTGAATTTTGTATTTTGGAGTGTGAATTGTTTTGTTAGATTACTCAAAGAAGAAATTTTGTCCCACCTTTCTTGTTTTGGGATGTCTCGTATTCCTTGTCCATTTTGACTACTCAAACATAATATATTGATCGAACCATTGTCTCTTGAGAAAACATTATTTTCACCGCCGGCGGTAACAAATGTTTCCCTCCAAATCAATCACAGCGGTCCGTATGATTGTGTAGTCAATGTGATTGTGTACTACACAATCACACGGACCGCTGTGATTGATTTGGAAAAAACATTTGTTTCCACCGTTGGTGGAAATAACTTACTCTCTTGTCTCTTTTATCCTCATCCCCATGTTCAAATTCAAGAACAAAACTGAAGGGAAAATGCACTTAATTAAGTGTAAAAAGTATAACCATTAAGAATTTGGAAAAAAGGAGATGATTTTGAAAATTTACAAGTTTTGAAGAGTAATAATTGGCTTCTCTTACAAAAAACTTAAATTTCCTAAAAGAGATCAGTATTTTGGGATGGCAGGAGTATTTGTTAATGAATCCATAGTTAGCCCTAAATTCAAGTTTCTCCTCATTCTCAAATTTGAAACATGTGTAATCCATCAATAGTTATATTCCTACATTTATCAATGCATGCGTCAATTCCAAAAGGCATGAAATTCCAAAAGGCATGAAATTCTGTGTTCGTCCCTAGTTCGATCCAGTTTCATTGGGCGTGGCTCTGGAAAGAACTTCATATAATCAAGTCATTCAACAAATACACAATTCAAATACATTTGATTTTCAATATAAATGAAATGAAATAGTTTGAAAGTGTTACAACATTCAATTCAAGAATGGCTATAAACTCAGTCCTTGGCACCATTACAGGCAAATTCATGCATGAAACAATATTTGAGATCGATATACTACTTTCCATAACCCCAAAAGTCCATCTCCCCCCGCAGCGACAATTGATTCATGGGGTGCATTGACGGTGCATTTGCATCCTCAAACCTCACATGATCATGACCTTTGGCCGACGAGTCTTCGTGGCCAAGATGAGGACTGGAACTAGCTACAAGCCTGCTATGGTCAAGCATTCCCCATTCGTTCAAGTTCTCGTGATGATCTCTCCCGGTAACCATATTCTGAGATGGTTCACACGATGTTCCGACCTCTAACCCGGGCTCGCAGGCTTGGTACTGGAGATTCTGATCGCTTCCGCTCTCGCAATCTCTAGGGTTGGAGGACATGAGTTGCTTGACCATTAATGGCGAATCTGACGGGAGAGCCGAGTAATCGTAACCCATCAACTTGTGGGTCGGGATGAGGTTTTGTTCTTGGATAATATTAATGTGAGGATGATAAGGTAACGGAATGTGTGAATAATTGAGTGCTAGCTCACTGGATTTGTACAGATCGAAGCTTTGTTGGTGACGCATTAGATATTGATGATTGTCTCTGTGGTGCATGTAGCTGCTGGTACGAGATGGATTGGAATTTGAGCTGTTATTGTTGAGCTGGTGATCTGCGGCCATCATATTGTTAGCTCCACCACCTTCACCTCCAACTTTGAATAAATTCTTCTTCTTGAATACCCTGCAAACCACCCAACCATCCTCCTGCATATAAACCACGCACCAAAAAAGGCTTCCGTTAAAGCTATTTCGCGATTTTTTTTTTTTTTTTTGGTCTTACAACTGCTTCCGGTAGACAATTAGTACGAGTTGTATATATAGCTGTCTTTTCTTGGATATTTCCGAAAACATTTGAGTAAAAGTCATAATTTTACTCAATTCCAATTCCTCTCGTTGAGACGAACGTTTTTTTTTTTTTTTTTTTTTGAACGGCAAAATGATGGGAGGGGGCGACTAGCGTAGCAACTCCCCTTAGGCGTGACCGTAGGGGCTCCTGACCCGCTGTAAAATATCTGGTCTCAGCCATAGTTGTTGTTTAGAAGGACATGCCGTCACCACAAGACTATCTAGGTATTAGATAGACAAAAGGCCCTCCACGCTAGTCGAGACGAATGTATAATCACCAAAACTTTGACGCAAAACTAACAAACGATTTTTTTTTTAATAAAGACAAAACCAAAAAATCATTAACCCAATGGCACTGGAACGACGCCTAAAATTAAGCTTTCAAAAACGAGTACCGTACAATATATGAGAAGACATGCCAAAGTGCTTGTGTTTTATTGAAAGTTGAAACGAGGAGACTTGTTTTTTTGTCCTTACACTGTTGTTGGCTTGATCATCAGCATCTTCAAGCCGGTATTCATGCATGATCCAGTCTGTCTTCTGACCGTGAGGAGCTCTGCCCCTGTAGAAAACAAGAGTTTTCCTCATGCCAATCTTCTTGAAGCTGTTCCTTATGCACTTGTCTCTGCCTGTTGCCTTCCAAAACCCTGCATTTGTTGCCCTATTTGTTCTCGAACCAGTTGGGTACTTCCTGTCCTTGTGGCTAAAGAAGTACCACTCATTTTGCGGCGTCGATCCGATCCTACATTTCTCTGTATACAGACACATGTATCATATGTACATGCACCATTTCTATGGTATGTATAGATATACTCCATTTCATTCACTTATTTGCATGTTGTGACAAATATGGAAACTGGATCTATGGTAAAAATAAATCTAAAGAGAGACTTGTGAAGAGTTTTAAGTGCATGCATGTAAATTTGCATTAAGAAAAAAAAAAATGGATGAGACGAGGGCTGAGTTGCTTCTATAGCCAAAAGTAATTGATATATTGTAATGTATGTGAGGAGAATGACTTGTAAAAAAATATTGAAATTACCGTAAAAAAAATACCGAAAGTAAAATTGTGGAAACTCAGCATAACATAGCTTATGTGTGTTTTTTTTTTTTAAAAATGACCAATCAAGTGCCGCTTAAAAATAGGTTTTCCCTTTTTATTTGTCGGTTAAGCAGAAAATTAAGTTAGACATTTGATGCAGTGTAAACAAAAGCAAATAAAAAAGGTTTGTTTTCGAGCTCAAGTTAAGAAGAAACGTCATATATGTATTCCGTAAGAATCATTATGCATTACCAAATTGAATCATAGCTGCATGCAAGAAACGAAATTGTTTTCAATAATGCTTCTTTGGATTGGGAATCGGTTGCAGATTTAGCCAAAACAAGAATGACAAATTGGATAAAAGGGCTCAACAACCTCACAGAATACTCAATTGAGGATTTCAAAGGAAACCTAGAAGCTATTCGAAGAATCAGAATCTAATTTGGCTGCTCTGGAATTGGTTCTTGGTTTCTTTGTCTTTACCTACTATGTTATTTTTTTCTGGGTTTCCAACATTTCGTTGATCCTTTTCTTTTCCTTTTTTGCCTTAGGGATTTTCCCCTCTATCTTTCTCTCGATGTACCATTATCGAGTTTTTTAAAATCTTCTTCTTTGCCGATCAAAAAGGTTCCGAAGGAAAATATATATAGCATCAAGAATAAAATACGAATAGCAAAATACAAATATATATATATTCAATAAATTGATGATACATAAACTGGAAAAATGCTAGAACTTGGGTCATATCAGTTAATTACCATCTCTAAAACTATTTAATTGATTTTGAGTTTCTGAAGAGGAATTATAATTGAGTTAATAAATGCTTCAAAATGACATTAGATAAGATAAATCTTTCGCCTAGAAAGGTTTGGACATGGAAGACTATATGGTTTCAGTGATAGATTGCTCTTCGTATGAGCCAAAATTGCACATTGATTAATTGGAATCCCAAAAAGTGTGAATCTATTTTTTTTTCACATTAGTCGCGAGTTGCATGTTCCAATTAATTTTGAATTGGATCTATGCTTTATAAAAGATGTAAATTAATAATGATGGTACAAGTTACAACCATACATACATGAGTTTGAGACATTTTCACATGGTGATTTTTTTCCTTTTTTTTGGTCATATACGGTATACATCAGGGGCTTAGGCCTCATTTGGGTGAATTGAAAAAACTGGTTTTTTGGTTTTTTTTTGGTTTTGTCCTTATTCAAATTTTTTTTGCATTTGTTAGTTTTCGGTCGATTTGTTGTGTTTTTTCAAACAGAGTTTGAAGTCTTTCCTTAAAATTATTAGTCAAACTTAAAGTTTTGTGAATAAAGACGTGAAAATAAACCAAAATGGTTTTTAGCCAAAGCCCTTAGTGTTAACAATCAAACAGAGTTTGATCATCAATAGATTTGATACATGGGTTGAGAATTCTTATCCTCCATACATGATACATATATTTTAGAACTCATGAATGTGGTTGCATACTTGCATGAAGTACTATAAGGGAAGAAAATTAAAGATAGAGATAATAATCAAGATTTTGAACTCAAGATTCTAAATTATAATACTAATTACAGAATTATATATAATCATGTCAGATATAGTATATATAGTTGAAAGTACGTAGGTACGTACCTTGGAGATCCCATGGCTCAATCTTATTCAAATCCACCTCTCTGATAACCTCCATCTCAAACTTTTCAAAGGTCAACTTCTTCTTCAAGTAGTAGTGAAGAAGCTCTTCGTCCGTCGGGTGGAAACGGAACCCCGGCGGAACACCGCCACCACCGCCATTACTACTCGATGAGGCCATCCCTCCCGTCCCCACAGATGTTGGTACGGAACAGTTAATTTGAGGTACTGCCAATCATTTCTTCGTGATGGGTTTTGCTAGCTTGCTTGCTGCTCAAAGTCATATATATATACATATATCGTGGGAGAGGTATACTGAGGGAGGGAGGGTTTGTAATGGGAAGGGTGGGGTTATGTGTGGGTGATGTGTGAAAGTTGACGGCCGGTGACTACGCCGGCGGGGAAGCGTAAAGCTACCGTAAAAAGCACGTCAAAGGAAGGAGACTAGTAATAAATTAAAGGGGATATATAGGATGAAGAATTTCAACTAGGTTTTACTTTTTCGGATGTAATACCAGCTTGCTCTACCCCCACACACTGTTCACGTTCGTGACGTCCACTCGCGCCCAGCTATACCAGTACGGCCAGTAATCAAATAATCCTCCTAAAGTGAACAACGAATAAATGTTGAATACTCCTCTAGTTTAAAAACATTCTCTTTTTTTTTTTTCCTTCTCGAAAGTAGGGCATAATAACAAGGCAAGCTGCAAAAGGGAGATATAAAAGTCTTGTCCAACTAAACTTCAATTTGGGTATAAAACATTTTATTAATTGTAATTGAATTTTTTTTACATGCATGCATGGAGCCAACAATTTTTTTAGGGACAAGAAATCGTGTTTCCCATTTGATTGAATCTAAACCTAATATTAGACAAAATTATTGAAGGCTTATTTTGGGCCATTGTGAAAATTAAAAAATATCTAAGTTAAACAATTTTCTCATCATTTTGTTAAAAAGAAGGGACAAAATTAAAATTCATGAAAAAAATATTAGGGAATTATTATTTACCATTATAGGTTCAAAATATATAACAAAACTTTGCTGAAATTGTTATATATACAATGAATGTTGTTGGTCTAATGGCAAGAGGAGAGACATTGGTTTTGGAATCAAATAAAACCTCAACAATAACTCTTATTTGATAAGTTTCAACCTTTGGCTTAGTGTTAAAATTGTGCTCGCTGCTTGTTATTTAATATTCCGACTCAAATAATATATATACAAAACTTATTTTCTTTTTTTTTTTTATTAAATAACCCGTGCTCCTGTGTGCATCCGTCCTTGCATGCAAGCATCTGCGGAGATATGAGCTTCTGACCTTACATCAATAAAATGGCTATAAACCCCTAGTGATCCGTTACGTATGTATTATAATCATTATGAATATATGTAATTGTTGCCAATTACGCTTCTGGTTTTTACATGGAAGACTAGTAGTAGTCACATGTAATGTACGCATTTCAAGAGTTGTTTTCCATTTCCATTTGCCAATTACGCTTCTGGTTTAGTCAGTATTAGTAAATAAAAAATGTTGGGTGGACATTCCAATCGTTTAACTGCCCATTTAATGGAAGTCAACACTGCTTAAATACCCAACAAACATCACAATGTAAAATGGAGTAAGAAAAATAATTAACCAAATAAATTTGTACTATATTCTTCTACTTGTTCACTGATTGTTTATAAAAATTAGGTAGCAAACATGTTATTAATTACAATGCCTTGATTTGGCTAAATTGGAAAAATTGGTTTTTTGTTTTTTTTGGTTTTGTCCTTATTCAATTTTTTTTCAACGGTAAAAATGCATTTTATTAGTTTTTGCGTTAAGATTTTGTGATTTCAATTTATCTTGTTCAATTTAAATCAAAAAAGTATAAAATTATGGAAAAAAATAATAGTTTTTTGAATAAAGCCGAAAATAAACAAAAAATAAACCAGTTTTTGGATTATTTTGATTTATTCACAAAACTTTAAGTTGCACGGCAAATTGCGACTAACGTTTGGTAACAATTTTATACTTTTTAGATTCCTCTAGTCGAGACAAGGCAAAGAAACCACAAAAAATTGATTGAAAACTAACAAATGCAAAAAAAAATTGAATAAGGAAAAAACGAAAAAAATCAAAAAACCAGTTTTTTCAAATTAGCCAAATCAGGAAAGCTAAAATATCAAAAGATAACAGTGAGAGTCATCAGTGTGGGTAACTTTACTCACCTTTGATGAGGTTCATATTAGGTCATACTTCAATGATCAAAATCGACCTTTTTGTAGTAATCAATTTAGTAAGAGGCCATCTAAAATTCAACATAATTTTTTTTGAACGGTAAAAGAAAGAATTTTATTAATTTTTGAAACAAAATACAAAAATTAAAATTCAACATAATTGGATGAGCAGATGTAGAGTCTGATCATTCGAATAGAATGCAAACAGACCTCAACCAAGATGGCTAAATATTTTCCCAATGAGTGAGAAAATTCACAATAGTGTCTAGAGTTTAAACTTAGAACTCGCCCTCGGCTAGCTACCTACGTATATACTGAGCTAATGATCTGCATGGTTCTTCTTTTTATTCTCGGGTTTTTTTTTTTCCTAAACTACCCAAATTAGGAAAAGTAAAACTTGGTAAACGATGATGTAAAGTAGTAATTGAGTTTTCCATAGTTTTACCATGTTAAATTAAATTGTTTTAGCTGTTTCCTCAATTTACACGTCTGCATGCACATTTGGGAAGAGTGCTAGCTTGTCTACTGGCTTGTCGTACTGTCTGTTGGTGCATGTAAGAATTGTTCTCGAGGGTACATGATCCCTTGCGCAAATTCGTGGAATCACTTGCCCTGCAGTCGCGTGTGGATATTGCTCTTTCACTTTCAGCATTTAAGGGTTCGATTGCAGTTTTTAATTCCATAAACGATCCCGAGGAAATAAACAAACCATATGATTTATGGGGTGATAATTTGATTGTTCCCAAAGCAAAGGCCTTGGAAAAACAGCTTAGTACTATAAACCTTCTTGGGATTATCAAGTTTTATTGGACGGCTGATGCTTAATCCCATGCATCAGAGTTTAGACTAGCATATGCCATGTACATGAATATGTATGTATTGAGGTTGTATACATGTATGAAAAATTCTAAAATCGGCCCGGTGGGTTGTCGTTTATAAGGTTTAAAAATGTATCGAATGCGTGAAAAGTGTATAAAATATATGACGAGACATGTTAAAACGTGTAAAAGGTACACTGAAGTGCGTGTTTCTTTTTTTGTCTTTCTTCTTTGTTTATTGTCAACTGAGTGGACTGACAATAGAATGACGCTAGCTACTTTTATATATAAGAAATATTCTATATATAGAGATCAAAGGTTTGATATGATTCAGTTGGACACGAATTATCAGCCATAGCTCGAGCTGATCTGCACATGTGGAAGAGACGACCTTGAGGAGGGTTTCATTTGATTTGTGTTTTTTAATTACTCGATTGGATTTCACGCCAGCTTCCTTTCTGTTTTTCTACTACCATTTGGTTTGTCAAAATTTCCCCCCACCTTTTTCACTGATTCATCATTAGGTCAGACGTTTTAAGCATCTCATGCTTGTAACATTTCGCCAAGTGGCCATTAGGGCATTAGAAAGTAATAAGTGTTTGTCTTTTATAAGGTTGCATATTCGAATTCCATGGAGGTTAAACGTTCCCAAATCTTGAGGCATTTGGAATTAGTCAAGAATTAGTCGAGATTAGCATAAACTGCCCGGGCTTGGACATTTGGTTATAAATATGAAAAAAAGGATGCATATAAATGAAAATGAAAAGCAGGGATGTCCATGTATGTATATATTGTACATCTGTTCACATAAGGTTGGATTAATGAACGGATTACAGTTGGAGCCCTATAAATGCCTCTCTAGCTAGGTAGTTCGCACATGGTCACATAAGAATTCTTTCTAATGACAGAATGACGGCTATTCATGCTTCTCCAATTGACAGAATGACAGTTGTTATTGTTAATGTTGTGAGTTTGTATGATGCATTAATCCCGTCATGGCGTGTACAAGAAATTTTTTGGAGTAACGTCAGGGAGTCCGCCATATCAATTGGGTCCAATATAAATTGAATAGACTATAGTATATCCACTTAAAAGGTTAAGCCTTGTAAATAGTGAGTCACCTAATTGTATATTAAGGTTCAATTCTTTTTTTATTTTTTTTTTCATTATGGGACTTAACGTTCACACATGTTCTAAGAACTAATATGTGACTAGTGATAGTATATTATCCGTTTAAACTCAATTGGATCACATTTCAATTCGTCAATTTCTCTTTCCGTAATATCCTTTTATATGTATTGAGGCTGAGTTTCTACTAAAATACTTTCAGTATTTTTTAGATTTTTGGTATTCTTACACTCACATTCTAACTAGCAAAAAAACCGAAAATAACATAGTGGAAATTCACTCTAAAAAATATGATGTTTACTCATAGGACAAGAGGGGTGAAGAGAACTGTGGATTAGAAAATTGTGCTTTCAATTTTAATTAAAATTATTCATTTTTCATACCAAAAAAAAATCCAAAAACCACGCAGGGGCGTGCCCCAGTGGAAAGTGTTTGGCTTTGTCCAATGCGGGCATAGTTTGAGTCTTACCCGTGCTAGTATGTACCTGTTGAACCAAGTGGCCGGGCTATGGTGGTTGTTCTGTCGCCGAGAGTTTTGCACTTGAACCAAGTGGCCGGACTATGGTGGTTGTTCTGTCGCCGAGAGTTTTGCACTCTACAGTGCGGTTCAATTAGTGATCACTCTGTGGGGTGATTCTTTTGTCATAAAAAAATTTAAAAAAATCCCAAGCATCACAATGGCAATAGATAGAAAAGAGAAAAGTACACAAGATATACAACCTGGAAATGGCTTAGGGACAAACATTTCTAAGCAGAAAAGAGAAAAAGCACTGCGCTCTGACCCTTAATGCCTCGGAAAACATGCCTACGTACTCAAACACTTAGGGAACGTTTGGTAACGTTTTTGTTTCTTGTTTTTTGTTTTTGTTTTCAGTTTTTTTCAAAACTAAAAATAAAAATGTGTTTGATAATTTATTTAGACGAGAGTTTCACTTGAAAAACTCACATAGCCAATGCCTTAGACAAAAACCAAGCAAATGAAGACCACAAGCAAGAATTTAACTAAGGATAAAGCATGAAATATTGAACTAATGCGATTATGCACATGAGATGTTCATATCTTTTGCCAACAATTTGCACGGCATCATGAACGCTCGAAAATCTACAATCGATTATTGGGCAGAGTATTTTAGAAATCAAAACATGTAGAACAAATCCAAAATGTACAAAAATAAATATAACTCCGACGGCTTGTTTGGATGCGGGATGAGATTTGGGTAGATAAAATAATAAATTGAGATAAGATAACATTATTTATAGAGAGTGGACCCACATTGATGTGATACATATAGAGAAAGATACTAATATTGTACTTTGGTTTGGATGACTTTTTAAGAAGGGAAAAGCTGACAAATGATATATTGCTCTTGTTCATGCCCATATTAGATTCTGCATTACATCAAATATGTTATTACAAAACTCAAATTTTTATTACTTTTCAACAATGAAGCTATAATATTTTTATATTTACGAATATTTTAACTGAGTTAGGATTATAAAATTATTTTATTTTTCATTTGTTTAAAAATTTATTTTATTTTTCAAATATATATAGTTACAAAGACTAATATCCAAACTCATCTGGGCCGGCTGAATCAAAAGACTACTATTCGCTTGAGAGTAAATATAGAAATCTGTCCCGCCATAATATTTACTATATAAATTTCTTTAGTTTAGCCACACAAAAATTCTACATTTGCATTTATTAGACTTATCAAATTATGGTTATGAAAAATTCATTTCTTCATAGTAGTAATATTTATCTTTTGACAAACCACCAGCCCACGAGAACTAGTCCGAGGCCCAGGATTATAGAAGCTTCGAGCTGGGCTAAGCTGTGGAAATGGTAAAAAACGGCCCGACCTACCTCCATTACGATCCGTCTGCTTGGACTGGACACATTCACAGACGAATGGGCCAGACCGCTTTTTACATCCGTAATTTCGAAGCTTTCTTAGGCCTTGCAGGTAGGGGTGAACATATCTGACACGAAAAATAAAATAAATCTATATAATTGGTCTAAGATTATAAATATATTTTTATGAGTAAATTTATATGTTAGACATTAGTTTTATAAATTGTTAGGTTATAAAAAAAAATTAGTTAAAAGTAAAACTTTTTGACATGCCAAGATGACACGAACCTGACACGACTCGAAACATGACACGAAGATTTGGTGAGTTGAAGAATAATGTGGGAATTTATAAATAAGATTATGATACTCCTATATAATACGAAAATGACACGAAAGACATCGCTACTTGTAGGCGAGTAAACTTTGTGAATCAAGTGGTGGCTAGGTCATGTGAGAGAGTTTTTGGATGCCTCAAACTCAAACTGCATCTCGAGATGGAGTCCCAATTCCAAGTAATAGATTAGGAAGATGAATGAAAAAAAATTGTGTTTCAAAAAATGAAAAAAAATTAGAAAAAAAAAAAAAAACTTTTAGTGAATCATCACACGTGCGGAACCTACCATTCTTCTCTTCTTCAAAACTCACAGTTGACAGTCTTCTTCCTCGAGCTCCTCATGGGCAAAACAAAGAGGAAACCCACAATTCTAGTGAGAGAAACGGGTGAAGATGCGGCTGCTGTTGTTTCTGTAGAAGAGATAACGCACAAATCTCGAGCCTCATATGTTTGTGTAAATTCTACTATATACCCCGTAAAGCAAAAACAAATTTGAGGGAGTAATGGATGCTTCTTCTTCCTCTTCACAATCGCTCACTTTCTATGATTTTCTTGATCGAATGCGAAACCCAGCTTCTCTTGATCTTGTTCGTTCCATCAAAAGGTACTTCTTTTCCTTCCCTCCGCATAGGATTTGAACCCGCAACCGCACAGTACTTAGTGTCTAATTGTTTGATGTCTCAATTGCAGCTTTATAGTATCTTTTTCGTTTTCCACGGCGAACCCTGAAAATGATGGAAAAAGACTTCAAGATTTCCTCTTGACGATGGAAGCTTCTATTAGGGATCATCCATTGTGGGACGGTGCATCGGAGGAAGAAATTGACTCTGCGATTGAGGTAAACTTTACTCTTCTCTCCCAATTAAGATTTTGACCATTTGTTGATTTGGGTGGTAGAGTTTAGCTTTTCTGGTCATTTTGTAACATTGCTTCAGCTCCTCACCACTTCTAGTTTCTTCACGAGGTTAATCCAACCTTTTTTCAAAAAGTAAGTGATTAGTGACTACTCCAACTTTTAATGATAAGTTTCAAGCCAATTTGAACTGAAGGAAACTTTCTTTTATTTTGGAGTCTCGGTAGTCTTTCCATTTCTCCCAATACCTGAAATACTTGGTTAGTTATGGAGAAGCCCCCTCCCTCCTCTTTATATATGATTACTTAAACTATAAAATGAGACAGGCACAGAAAAAAATGGAAAAATATAAGCTTGGTTTTGCTGATATAGCTGTCTTGATCCTTGAACGCGTTTGTTAGTGTGGCCAGATTGAACCAATTCATACGCACAGCCGTGCTTTTCGAATTAGGTAAAAGGACATTTGTTCTTGTGAAGTACATTGTTCCATATCACTTATGCACTGATGAACAGCTTCCTCAAGAAGCTTATTTGCTGCTTTTGTTGAGCACTACTCTCTAGTCTATTCAACCTATGATTTTATCGATCCCAAGTCCTAGGTGACATGTGCCAATTAACTTAATCAGCAGGATCACTTGGTTTATAGATTTTTCTTTAATCTAATCTCTTTTAAATATTGACCCACCAATCAAAACTTTAACCAATCAATGAAACAAAATCAAACAATTGAAGAACACCAATTTACGTGGAAAATCCTAAACGGGAAAAAACCACGGGAAGGAATCATGCACTAGAAACATTGTGTGATTACAAATAGACTTACTCGATGACCGTGTATCCTCACCACTAATCCTAAGCCCTACTTGCCGAATCCACGTACATCACACCCTTGCATGATCGCCACGTCTTGAATCCTCAAGCATTCCAAATGTTTTGCCTTTCGAACTCCACAAAAGGACTTTGATAGAGAAACGTGAATTGAATATGAACGAGAAACCCTTTGAAGATGATCTTGATCTCACGGCAATGGAAAGCCTTCACAAATCTTCAAAGTTCATGAACCCTAGTACTCTATAATGATATTTCGAAGAGAGAGGTGCAGAGGATCGAAAATATGGCTACTGTCCCAATAAGAAATAACCTAATCGCTGAGATTTTATAGTTGCTGAATCGGGCATTTTTGCTGGCTGTTTTGCTTGAGCCAAATATTCAACAAAAACCAATCAGTTTGTTTTGCTAGTAGAGAGCCTTGAAATGCTTGAACCAAACTTGTAGCATCCAACTTTTCTTCAAAAAGATCAATCTTTCTTGACTAAAAGCTACCGCACTAAATAAAAACATACATATTCAACAAAACACACGACGATTTCTTTCCACACCTAAAACACACACTCTAAAATAAAACACCAAAAATTATAGTGCCATAAAAATACGACACACGACAATGTATATGTTTTAGGCATGGATTTGCCAAACCAAAGGAAGCTCGGCCTATGGGGCTTACAAAGAGAAATCCCATTTTTATTTTGCACCAAAGTGTTTAAATGGTTTTTTATGGCCCAAAAATATTATTAATGTACTATTTATGGTGGTGAAAATTTGGGGTGTAACGACTCTTATCATATAATAGGATTTTGAATTTGAAGGTGTGCAGAGAGAGTCTAGTTAGTTTGACTTGGGTTGTTTCGCATTGTCATTTCCATTTGAGACCCTGGGAAATCTAGATTACCTACCTACCATTAGTCCAAGAGGAAAATTGCTTGTGCTTGTAGGGCTTCAATGTCCACGATATGTTTCTATGGGAAGTTTAGGATTAAAGCTTATTAGGTGAAATTTTGAATGTCAAGTGGGAATGATATCCCCGGGAGAGTGGTAGTAAAAAAAACACTTGTTTTCCCATTAAAGAAATGCCATGCGGTACCTATGTATTGTGCATGTCTTGGCATTCGTTCCATGTGGCACATTCTTGACAGAACAATTTTTCTGGGTATTGCAGGGTTTGGAGAAGTATGTCATGACAAAATTGTTTGCTCGGACATTTGCTTCTTCTCATGAGGATGCCAAAATTGATCAAGAAATTTCAGAGAAAATTCACTTGTTGCAACATTTTTTAAAGCCTGAGCATTTGGATATTCCCGAAGTTTTCCATAACGAAGCTTCATGGCTGGTACTCTTGCTTCTTTTTCTATTAATTGTTAGTCATCTGTACTGATTTGGATGCCATAAAGTTAGATTTGGTTAACTTTGTACTGCTTCAACCATAATGCCACTATACTTGGTATTTATTCCACCCATTGTTTTGTTTGGTCGTTTTAGTTTCAAGCAAAATCTATTTTTAGTCTGTGGTTAATTGTCTCCCCGACATATCTCAGACATGTTCTTTTTATCAGTATTTGAGATGCTTGTATAGTACTACATGGAATATTCAAGTAGCTGGAAGTAGTATAAAATAAAACAAGACCTCCATATGCTCTACTGAATTATGTGAATCTAGCAATCATTACTTGGTAAATTGTAGCTTGTGCTACAATATTCTTCTATCATATATTCATATTCCAGGCTTCTCCGGTGTTTGAATGCACACCGATCTCCGGTGCTTGACGGGGAATCACTTGATGTATCTTTTTCATTTTTCATTTTTTTAATTTTTTAGTATTCCTACTTCCTGATCTGTCCTTACCTCTCTCCCTCTAAACAGCTTGCAGAGAAAGAATTACAGAAAATCAATGCTTTCAAAGCTCCACGCGAGAAGCTTCTTTGTATTCTGAGTTGTTGCAGAGTCATTAATAATTTGCTGCTCAACGCATCAATGTCAGAAAATCGTGTACCTGGTGCTGATGATTTTCTTCCCGTATTGATTTTTGTTACGATCAAGGCAAGCTCTCATTGGTAATAAGCCATGCTTCCAGTAACCATGTCAGATTTAAATCTTAGTTTCTTAGTTTTATATTTTGGTTGCTTCATGGATGGATAGAATAATAGACTGATAAAGATTGCTTTGCTTAAAAAAACTAACAAATGAAGGATATGTTCCCACCTGAAGCAATTGAGTCCAAAAGAGGGTTTTTATTGTTGTTTAATAATGACTCTAGTGAATGCATATTTGATGGCAGTTTAATAATGACTATAGTGAACGCATATTTGATGGCAGTTTAATAATGACTCTAGTGAACACATATTTGATGGCAGAATAAAATGCATTTATGCACTGAACTGAAGTCAGGAACGCATCTACCTTCGCAATTAGCTTTCTTAATCATTAAATTATTCTCTTTGACAAAGTTGAACAAATTTTTCCAAGTGCACAGAGGTCAAGTGACCCAGGTCATCTAAGTTTGAGTTATGCTGGTGATAAGTTAAACTTCTTCTCTGTCCCTCGTGAAAAATAGCAGCACATCCTTTCAGAAGTGCAGTTTTTTTTTTTTGGTTCAGGTATAGGTTTTTCACTGACATTATTTTTGACAGGCTAATCCTCCTCAATTGCATTCCAACCTCAAGTTCATCCAATTATTTCGGAGACAGGAAAAACTCGTCTCTGAAGCTGCTTATTATTTTACAAACCTCGTCTCTGCCAAGACATTCATTTGTGACCTAGATGCTAAATCACTATCTATTGATGAAACTGAATTTGAGGAGAACATGAAAAGAGCCAAATTGGCTATTACAGGGGCACGGATGGGACCCCCACCTGCATTACATGAAACAGCAGCCTTGGTAAATCCTTTAGCAAGAATGTGTAACAAAGCGACGCAAAATGAGCTGTCACCCATATTGGATGAGATAGTGGGCTTGGCTAGTCAGTCAGATCCTGGGCCTTCTCAAGGAATGGAGGGCAGTGAAACCAGCATTAGTGGTGAGTTTTAAACTCACCATGTGGCTCTTTTTTTCTCATTAATATTGAAGTGCTATGTTGGCTTTTCCGTTGCTTGTTTGTCAATTCATGTTTACATGCATCAGATAATGAAGCCAACATATTGACATCCATCAGATAAGACCGTTACATGATTTTGAGTTTTGACCAAATAGACCACCAGTCTGTTCCCATTTATCCATTTGGGTAGAATTTGCAAACGATTTCCCACTATATCTAACTTTTAAAATTCTTATCAAATAAGGGTTTTTATTTCTTTTAATTGGTTGTTTTTTTAACTGTACTTCCTTAATTGCCTTGATGACTTTAGGTGGATTACCTTACCCTTTTATGGAAGCTGAGGCTGGTGAATTGACCATCGAAGATGTAGAGAAATTGCTGGGCATATACAAGGATGTCGTGAAGAAGTATACAAGTCTTAGCAAGGCTGTGAGACACTTGGCTATTTCAAAGTTGGAACCCTGCATTCCTCATCTAAAAGGAATCAATGTCCAACTAGAAAAGCCTGAGGAACAACTGAAAAAAGATCATCAAATGGGAGAATGAAGAACGACCACAAATTTGTGAGTACTCTTAAAAGATTTTCGGTGTGCCTTATAATCCTGTTATCTCCAGCTGCTTGCCTGATTATGAGAAAAGAAAGCTTGGATTTGCACTTTGTAAGACAGCACTGACCAAGGTTGTCAATCCCTTACCGTACCGGCCGGTATCGGCCAGTACGTACCGGATTTGCGTATAAACGGTAACACACCCCTATAATTCCTTGCCGTCCTCAATTCCGGACCTTTCCGGTTGGTTCCGGTCAATCCGGACAATACCGGTCGGTACTTATTTACCGGCGATTTCGTCCGAGAAATTGCAGATGGTCGACGCCAGAGAAGAAAGGAAAAAACAGGGGAATGAGAGAGAGAGATGGTAGCCATATGGCCCATACCTGTTTGATCTTCCATGAGGAGAGAGAGAGAGAGAGAGAGTGCAAGAGAGACACTCGATCTGCCAAGGTGTTCACGCCACAGCTGGAAGGGAAAGTGGAAGCCTGCTGCTGAAAGAGGAAGGTTTTATTTGTGGGAAACCCTAAAACAACCTAATGACTAAATTACCCTTTTTATATGGCATTTGAAATGGGTATTGGGTTCTCCGAGAATGTCTGATTCTAAATTTTTGGTTGTTGTAACTTAATGGGAGTTAAGTTGATAATTATAAATAGCCTAGATATTATACAATAAGAGTGTAATATCGTCGTTCAAAAAAAAAAAAGAGTGTAATATCATTATTAATACAGAGTAAAAAGAATTTATTTTGTTATTAGGTACTGTGGGATTTTTTCCGTTTGGGAATTTTTATTTATATATATAGAGGTAGTATCGCTAAATCCGAAACAGTACCCGGTACCGGCCGGTACTGATACCGTATGTACCAGTAGGAAAACCGGTACCCTAATCGGTATGGGATTCAGAACCTTGGCACTGACCCAGTTGATGCAAGAAAGTTCAAAATTCATGGAATCATCTAAAGGCTTTTGATTGAGAAGTCCATCTGCTTCAAACCTCCTTAATTACTACATTTGTAGAAAAGTTTTGGTAGCCTTACCGTAGAAGCTGCATTCTGTTTCAAGATTAGTGGTTCAAGCTTCGGTTTGAGTATGAGCCAGCTTGATTTTGAACAATCCCGGAGGCTCAAGCTTGTTTATGATAGAGGGGAAGTTAGAACCATCACGGATATATGCAACAAAAAATAGTAAAATAACGATGCATTATAGAGCGTAGGAAAAGAGAAGAAGCAGCTCAAAGGGCCACAACTCTGAACACGAGTGCCAAAAACTTGATCATATCAATTTCATTAGACTCTGAGTCTCTAAACCAACACAAGTTGGTTTTTCTGCTATATTTTAACTACTTCCTGTTTTGATGCATCAGATCATAAATCCATGATATGTACCGTGTTGAAGTAATTAATTGGTTTTTTGGCTTTGTGTTTAACAATTTCATGTTTGCATTCATCAGACAAAGACCGACATCTTTCTGACCAAATTGAAACTCATAGGCTGTTCCACTTTTACACGCAACTGGAAGATGCGACCATATCTCTAAAAACCATGCATTCAACACAGCCATTCATTCACTTCCGTAACAGAATTGATATGGTACCTGTTCTGTGCAGACGACATTAGGTGGATGCTGTTATCCTTTTACGGAAACTGAGGCCGGTGAACTGAGTCAACTGACCATTGAAGATGTGGTATAGAGGTTTACAGGCCTTTGGAGGGCTGTCAGACACGCGACTGTTCTAAGATAGAGCCCTATTTTGTTCATCTAAAAGGAACC
The DNA here is from genome assembly GCA_016920895.1 of Vaccinium myrtillus. NCBI lineage: Eukaryota > Viridiplantae > Streptophyta > Magnoliopsida > Ericales > Ericaceae > Vaccinium > Vaccinium myrtillus. The sequence goes on from CM029271.1 coordinate 24,407,281, forward strand.
CACATCCAAGTAGAACAGCCTGAGAAACAGCTTGAAGAGATCAAAGCAGTGGGAGTATTAAGAACCACAACAAATTTGTAAGTTCTCTTGATAGATTTGTAATTTGATTGAAATTTTTGTGATCTCCAGCTGGTTAATTTGGTATGAAAGGAAACACTGATTTGCACTGTTTATTGTTATCCGTCAGGAAATTCGATGATCCACAATAATTAGAGTTAGAGCATACGTTCCAGACATTTGATCTTTCTTTATTTTTTTTAACTTCTTAGGAGCTTAGAAACGAAACAGGGATGCTTAGAAACGAAACAGGGACGATCACGTCAACTTTGGTGGGGGAGAGTGACTTTCCTACAACTGGCAATTCCTTTGATCTCAACTCCCTTAGAACAATTGAACATATTGCGAGCTTTGAATTTACCAGAACATATTCCATAAATGAAGATGAAAACATGTAGTCAAAAAGTCCTGAGGGCATGGCCGGTATAGATAAATATATACATATGCCGTATTAGATTAATCTTCAGGAATGTGGGGAATGAGAATCATGAATCCAAGAGGTCGGTGGGTTATGATTCCCAAATTACCAGTTCAGTCAAAATGGTCGGGAAAAGTTGCTGAAACTGATGAACTAAAATTCTATTTACCTAAAACCAGAAGTCCTTCCACCCTTGCGAAGGATATACATGGAAATCTTTGCTATGAATTTCTGGAACCAGTATTCTATTATTGGACAACCATCGTTTCCAATCTTTTTCAACCACGTAAAAGATGAGTTACATTTGTAGCTTTTGTGCAGAAGGCAAATGTGCTCTTTACTCTCTAGGCATACTTTGAAATAAGAGGTGCAATGTTCTAAAGGATATCCAAACCAAAATAAAAGGTTACCCCGCTTCATTTCATGGTTTCGCATAGGATGAATTGAGACGTGGAGTTTTTGGAGCAAAAGTAGAATGGAAACTGAGAGCATAAGGCTTACAGTTCTACCTCATTTCATTTGTTTAGCATGATGCCCAAAGTAGTGTAGACACCATTATAAACCCAAGTAAACAGGAATTATCCTAATTTTTGAATCTTTATTGCATAGTAGTGGTTCTGAATATGTTAACAGAGAGAAAAGCTTTGGAAAAAAAGCATTGAGAAAAGGGTACAAAACTCTGCCTCTCTCTTTTTCCTTTGCTAACCACTAGAGCAGTAGCTTGAACATTCAGAGATCAACGTTCCAAACAGCTCCGTCTCCTTCTCCGCAAGTATTGTGAATATTTTTCATCCTCTCCACAGATTTGCATATTCCACTGCACGTCCAATCAAATGATGCCACGCATACATTCCCCGCCTGTGTCTTCAACTCACAATCTATAAACACAAAAACTCCAAATCACACACTACAGAGTTGATAGAATCAGGTGGACAGGCAGACGGGTGGGGTACCTGGAGGAGTTCCACAGCACATAGTACGGGCATCAACGTGTTCAACTTCCAAGCCAATGAACCATGACCCCAGGGAGACGTCCTCATTGGCAAACCTGTGCAATATCGGTCTGTATATGCATCCACATGTATATATCACAATTACTATCATCAAAAACTTGACATTTATTCATTTAATGAAAGGAATACAACGTCAATATTCTCAGGTGTATTTGGAGATACTGACGAGTTGATAGAGATATAAGCTGCAAGGTCTTTGGAGATGGCGTAGAGTTGACCAGTGGCATGTCTGAAGTAGTTATTTCCCTCTTCCCCGAACTTCCAAAACTCTGGCTCCTGATATCTTACCCCTCTGGCATTCCCCCCCAAAATAAAAAACATTATTAGGAATACGCACATCATACCTAATACAAACGTTAGGCTTGAGATATAAACTTTCCCAACATGAGCCCCACTATATCTTGAATCCCTAGGAATTCACCAATTTCCCAAGAACAAACCGTTGTACATGATGATGGACAACAAGAATACATAACTTACTTCTGAGAGAGAACTGGTCCAGACTTCATGCAGCCAATGTAAATCATGGGTTTTGATCGATACCTTGCCAATGTGCTCACTAGCATACCTACACAGCAAACAATGTTTTATTTTTTGTCAAACGGTAGGAGAATAGAGGTATGAATTACATCAAACTAGAAACAAAGTCCACAATCACTATAAGCCCAGTCCAACTAAAGAGCCCGTTAAGGGGAGAAATACCCAACAAACTAGAAACAAACTCCAGTCACTATTAGCCCAACCCACCCAATATTCCCATTAAGGGGAGAAATTACCCCACAAATACAAGGGAATAACACCCAAAGCTGCATTTGGGTAGATTCGAACTCCTGACCTCTTAGTGAGATGCAGGATTCCTGACCGAATAAGTTAGCCCCAGTTGGTTAACAAACAATGTTTAGGTAGTTAATACATGCATTATCGGAAGAAAAAAACACATGCATTATTTTTTATAACGAAAGAAGAATCTTCAAGAAATGGACAAGGACACACCCAAATTAAGGTGGACATCATCGTCGACCTTGACGTAGAATTCAGCATCCCATACTGAGACAGCTGTGGAGAAGTACAAGCGAGTCTTGGTGGAGAGCTGGTGGTAGCCCTCAACGTGGTTCAGGCGTAGGAAGTCTTTGTTCTCAGCTGCCTCCTCATCTATTGCTCGATCAAGGACTCCTCCCGGTGTCGCACTGTGTCCTATCACAAACCTTATTACTATCCCTTTCTCTTTCTCCAATCTCTTCAGCTTCTCTCCTGCATATGTTTTTAGATGGTTTCAGACAGTATAATAGAAAATATGCAGGTCAGCACATGAAATATGTATGATTTCATCAGCTCTGAACTGACTGCAAACAATTTACATTCCCATTTGTGCTGGTATCAGGAGGCCATAAAATTAACCAATTACTTGATCTTGCTAGAGAAGGAGATAGAATTAGAACAGAACCTCTTGGCATCCACGTTTCGCGAAGGGAGTCGCGTCGTTTCTTGCTGCTGAAAGCAGTATTAATACCAATTACCACAAAAGCTCTCTGTAAGGTTTGATTAGAGGACTTGTGGTGCATTGAGAGAAGATTGCTGCTGCCTGATTTTCTTGTCCGAGCTGCTGCCAGTTCCATCTCCACCTTTGATATTGTTTTATCAAGTGATCTGTTTACCACCAAGAAGACATGAAACGGAACCTAAATTTAAGATTGTAAACACATGTAGAACAGTTTTTCAAAAAGAATTAGTTCAACTTCATACTGGATAGCTTGATGCGTCTTGGTTACTTCGCCCATAATGTCTCCTGAACTACTCCCTTCAAACAATTTCTGATCCATGGGTAATATATGCGGTTAGGAAAAAGGATAAAACGTTCTTCAGAGAAGCAAAAGAAAAGGCGAGAAAAAACATGTACACAAATTAGGCAGCTGCAGAATACGATTACTTAAAGAACCTAACGAATTGTGAATCCATATAGTTTTCTTCTTCAGAATACAGTATATTATCAATGAGCTACTGGGGTTCACTTACGCGTTTATGATCACAATCACGAGCAACTTTGTTCAATTTCTCCAAATCTTCATTCCCTGAAGAGTGGATTGAAGAAGTGCGGGTAGTGAAAAGACACCCAGCAAGAAAACTTGCAATGCAAAGCATGAGAATAACTTTTCCAGCAACTGGCTTTGCCACTCTCATTTTGTTAGGCTTGTTGTCGAAGAGCTGCCACCGCCACACACTCAATCTCAAATTGTGATACCCGGTTGCTAATATCCCCTGCTTGCTTTCCTTCGTAAATTCCTTCATGATGTATGCCAACCAAAAAATAGATGCAAATGTATATGTCAAGAGATTGAGTACAAATTTCCTTGTTTCAAGGTATAAAAGTGCAGAAAATCATGCACGATTATACGAGTTGAACATGTTTAGGAATAGCTGTATATATAATGGTGAGAAATGACTGATTTGGTTTAGCTTTCCAGACATAAATAAGATTCACAAAAGTTTAATGAGTAATTATAAATCTGATTTTCCTTTGACCCTGTTTGAAAACATTTCATGAGGAAGGATATGGTATGTTGAGTTTCAACCCTGAAATATAAATGAGTTTTCTTAATTATAGTATCACAGAAGGGAAGAGCAAATTTGAACTCAGTTCCAGAAAGGAAAAAGGGGTCAGGGGGAATTAATCTTTATGTAATCTGAAATTTTCTTATATGGATGTTGACTTTTTACTTTTTAGGGAGTAATCTATCAGCAACGTTAACCTCCAATCTCTGCATGTAAAACGCGTTGCTTAATCATCCGAACCTTAGAATCAACTAACTACATACATCATGGGAAGAACAATGTTAACCACAATTTTGTGGTAATCTATTGCTAATGGAGCTGTGGGAAAAACCCATCATATGCAATGTTGTGGAGTTTGGTGTAACACAGATTCAGGGTACTAGTAGTGACCGAAGTCACTACATCCCTGTAGTGACCTCGGGGATCTCAATTGTGGGCCCTCTATAATTCGTATTTGGACGGGACCGTACAATTTGTCGGGAATGTTGAGAATATCATTCTTGCAAAGAATCAAATTAATTAGATATTGGTAACCATATATTCTGATACCATTTATATCGATGACCAATATCATTTGGAGAATATAATGTAAAACAAATTTGTCTCAATTGTGAGTCTATCGTTCTCCGATGATTGTAGTTTTGTATACCCATAATGTGCTCAAAATTGCTACAAAAATGAACGGTTACGATCCCAAATGAAGATTTCAGAGGACCCACAATTGACTTGGCTCACGACAGGAACCCCAAGTCCGTAAAACAATACCCTCCCTAATTCAAATACAGTGAGAAAGTTCATTGCATGGGAGAAACTATGCATGTGAAATCAGAATGCAATTTGAAGTAAACTAATGGAAAGTATAATTAAATATGGTCAACTCAGTTATAGCTACTGTCATTAAACAGTTAATTAGATTTTGATTCTGAAAATATGTATGCTGGTCAATTGAATAAACTGAGAGTGATGATCAGTACCTGATAAGAGATTATGGGGATCGCAAGAATTCCTCTAAAAATGCTTGGTTAAATTTGATGATAATCAGTTGACAAGATAATCAAGGCCCTTTTTTTTTTGTTTTTTGGGTCTTTTTAAGACTAAAATGTTTCATAAGTAGATGGATGGCTTTAGTTGTGTGGGAGATGACAGTTCAATCATGTGATTTTCATGGGACTCAACAAACTGTTTGCTTAAAACAACTTAGTATTTTTTTTTTGTTTTTTGGGCTTACCTCATTAAGAACACATGCTCCTCTATTTCAGCTGTTTACGTTCCTAATAATGATTTGGTATAATTATGTTCAACGGATCGCTATATTCTCGCTAAATGAAAGCGAGAAAATTTCATTCGTCCCCGTTCCTTTCCTCGCAAATGGGTAGTCTCCGATTTTTTTTATTTTTTATTTTTGTCCAAAATTTTGTTTCCACAACGGATACTTAATTCCAAGATTGCAATCCAGTCCAAACATATCCTTGTATCAAACATGACCCATTTATTTGCATTCACCCTAACTTCGTGGAGGTTTTCTCTCCCTTTTTCGGGTTTTTGAGTGTTTTGTATACTTGTGAAGGTTCAGGCCGCGTGCAAGCAAAGTAAATTTGAACACGCTTTTTAATAGAGGAAAGATGTTTATGTTGTTACATTTTCTTACCTAATATACTGATTTTCTCACGTATGTTGTTTCACTTTGTAAGTTGAAATTAAGTTTTGAATGTGAAAACAAACTATAGTTTAAAACGTCTTATTTCACTCTTTTGGACATAGGACACAAAACGACTTTTGTACGAGTTTGGCCATGAATTTTGTGTGATTCCGAATTTGATGAGGTGACTGAACAATAAACTGGGATTTTCATCAGGTGACCGAATTTGGCAAGAAAATTTTTGTTACAATGCAACTAAATTAAATTTCAGGCGAATTTTAGGCGTTCTGAATTTTAGTGTATAGAAAAAGGTCCTTAAGATTTTCGCCTTTAGTTCCAAAAGGATTTGGGGCTCTTTTGGACATAGGACACAAAACGACTTTCTTTGTTGGAATATGGTTCCTAAGCTGCTAATCATGATACAAAGTTCCTTAATTGGCTAATTAGGACAATGCCTTTTGATCAGGCTTTGTTTTCATGTGTCATTCCAGCAAAGTGGCTTGGGAGGAAGGTGGGCTTGGATTTTTTTTTTTTTTATCCTTTTCATTATCAGAGGTGTACCAAAATCTTGAGTACTGAAATTCAACAAAGAAGAAATCACGTGCTGGTATCTTGAACGCGCTAAGCAAAAAAAAAAAGGATGAAACGGTTAAAAGTTCTACAAAAAGGGACCTAGACAAGGACAACGTCTTTTTGCTCGTGACCTACTCAAGAATAAGTCTTGAAAACAGTATTGGACAACAATTTTACAATTTTACAGTCTTGAAAACAGTAGTGTAGCAAGGTCGGAAGGTCCTTTCTTAAGTATGGAGCTGCTAGTTTCTAACGGCTGAATAATTTTGCACCCGACTGGGCCATTTCGATGCTTTATGGCTTCACCGACGGTTCCTTTTTGCCTTAGCTATTGAAAAATGGTTTGAAGATAATTTTTTCCCGGCTGTGTTGGCCAGCTTCTATCATATCAAATCAGCATAAATTGAAGGCCATCTTCTTTAAGGATGTCAAAGTCGCTATGCTCGACTGCGAATTATATTGAGGAATAGACAAGTACATGATTATTAACTTGGGAGTGAATGCTACTCATAGTTGGAATGCACTCCTCTTTGTAATGACGTCTCTCTGTTTTTTTGCATTTTTCTCTCCTATCAAGTGTGGGCGTTCGGAAAGACGCACCTACTAATTCTTCTTCTGCTTCTGTTAAATCAACAGGTACTAAAACCCTCTTGTTTCAAGTAAAATTCTTCCTTCTGCTGTTTCCTAAATTTGAAAAAGCAAAGCCAGTCTCTACGGGCTCAATTTGTCCTTTGCAAATGAAAGCCAAAAACCTATGGAACAAACTATTGGTATCATCATATAAATACAAATACAAAAGTGGGCTAAATTCACCATTCTCTTAACGGGCCAGAGGGCTGAAGGGCTGAAATGGGGACTGTCTTTGGGTCCACTATCGCCATTAGTGGGCCATGCTTTCCTTGCAATAAGATAAAATAAAGTGGTCAGTCTCATTGATCCTATGAAATTCACAAATTAAATTCCGAGGCGTGGTAGGATACATGAAAAGTTTTCCCAAATATTCTAGAAAGAGAAATGAATGATTTAGATCCTGAACATTTTCCGATAAATTTTTCTTGGATTCTAACATTTTTGTTAAATTCTCGCTAAAAAGATCGACTTCTTCCTCCGAAATCCTTATCCTTTATTACTCTGTTATTTGAAAACTCTTGGCATCATTCAGGAGGAGTTGATTCTTTCGAACCACCTGCAAAATCATCAAAACCTCATTTCTTTTCCACTCCTACTGCATGCTTTTTTCGGTTGCATTCTCGTCACGATCAAGATAAATGCAACACATAAAACAAGAACCCCCCCAAAAAAAAAAAAAAAAAAAAAGAAGGCGGCGTTTGTTGTTTTGTTTCTTTAAATAGAGATCCTTTACATGTGTCAATTAGTTTGTTGGTTTCCAACATTCAAACAAATTGAGGACTGAAAAGGCACCAAATTTGGTAACGAAAGATCATCACAAGCCCAAAAAGCATCAGGAGTTAAAAAGAAGTCCTGAAAATAAGGAAATAAAGCATATGAAAAAGTAACATTTAAGGGCTTTTGCTTACACAATCCTAAACAAGCTCCCCCTCCCACCCCACCTTTATATTGCCTCAAACCCACGTTTTCATGCCCCCATCAAGAGCCACCTTTGGTTCTTAATGAATTTTTCCTTCCTGTCTAACTAGGAACAAAAAGAAAAATTAAAGGGTATAGCGGTACTAAAAGATCAATCGATGGCGGTTCTGACGTGTAACCGACGGTTGTGGATCACTACTACAGTGGTGTTGATTCTACAATGCGCGTCAAACCGGGTGGTGTTAGGATCTCCGTTTAGGGCGATGTATGTGTTTGGGGATTCCATCGTCGATGATGGCAACAACAACTTCATCAACTCCATTGCCAAATCAAACTATTATCCTTATGGCTGTGATTTCGCCGGAGGCCCTTCAGGCCGATTCTGCAATGGCAAAACCTTTGTGGATTTTCTTGGTAACTCAGTCATTTACCATATCACCCCCAAATTATATTTTCCTGTTTACATTAACCCACTAGGCCAAGTAACATCTCTAGTTGTCTCATTCCTTGCCTGTAAAACTTAAGTAGAGACTTGTAATTTTGGCTAGCACCAGTTTGATATGTATGACTGCGAATATCGGGAAAACTAAATATTTCTACTATCGTCACTACTGACTTTCGCCGAGGGAAAAAAAAATCTACGTGCAGTTGTTTTTCTCCAAATTGAGTTGTTCAATTAATCAATTCTATGGGATTGCAGGAGAGAAGTTGGGCACCCCTACTCCACCGCCGTTTGCAGATCCGGCCACAACAGGGGCCAGAATTTTAGGGGGGGTGAATTATGCTTCGGCAGCTGCTGGAATCCTCGACGAAACAGGCCGACACTACGTATGTATTATGCCCTTCTAATATCCAGTGACTCAACTTGCAGCTGCATTAACTGTTCTAAACATAATAGCAAAATCTTCACTAATATAAATGATTTGGAAGCACAAGAGTTCCATTTGAGGGGTTCTTGCAGGCTTATCTGTGACATTCCAAGCCCTGTAGTTATGGTCAAGGTTCAGGTTGATAAATATTTTTGAACAGAAGTCAATCTCATATATCAAGATTCTGAAGGCTAGAACAACGTCTGAAGACAATACAATAATTCCACAAACGATACAGGAATGAGCTAAAATTACCAAAACTTCAACTTAAAGCACGGCATAAACTGTAAAAACAGAACCGAACTAGAGGCACATTCGAAGCAGGCAAACCATTCTAGTAAGCATTGAGCCCGTCCCGTTTTGGCAATAGAGATTGACACGAGGAAAACCCCAACTCAAACCAGAGGAAACGCAAGTGAAATCATCAAAAAATTAACAAAAAAACAACAAAAAAACAAACGAACGAAACCAACCGATCAAAACCCAATAAACTGAGTTAACCCAAGTTACCCATCACTAAGTCACATCGAGTCGAACTGACTAGGTTGATAAATATTGACCTTGGGACTGTCACGTGGTTGACACTTAGCGGAAACTCAGCTTAAATGTGCGTCTAAAGAGAAACTCGGGGTCATATATGTCAAGCTGAACGACTTATCACTTTATCAGTCATGAAATTGCAAGTTTCAATGTCGCGCGTGATTAATTTTGATGGCAATGTAAATTTCATTACAGGGGGATCGGTACAGCCTAAGCCAGCAGGTGATCAACTTCGAGACCACACTGAGTCAATTAAGGACGATGATGAGCGGAGACGCCTTGACTCAGTACTTGTCCAGGTCCCTAGCTGTGTTTGTGTTTGGAAGCAACGACTACATTAACAACTACCTCTTGCCTACCATGTACCCTTCCAGCTACACCTACAATCCTTCCGACTTTGCCAACCTTCTACTCAATCATTACGCGAGGCAAATTGTTGTACGTATTTATCTGCTTGTCCTCAATTTGAATATCGAATATCGTAAATCTACGTACACGTAAGGGTGATTCTATTGGCAACCCGTGAAATGCTACAGGCAACCCGGGCAAAATAAATTACACGTAAGAGTGATTCTATTGGTGACCCATGAAATGCTACATACAACCCGGCAAAATAAATACCAAATCTTTCCATACAAAACGACCATTTAGCCCCTTAAGTTAAAATTCGGAAGTTCATTCCCGAAAATATTGTTCAATTTCCGGAGTCAATTCCCGAACTGTCATTGCGAAAAACTTCTCATTGTTATGCTTCAACTTGTAAACTTTGAAATATGATTCGTTTTTTGGGAGTAGTTTACCGAATTTGGCTAACAAATATGAGATTTCAAAATTGGGAAGAGGGAGAGCAATTTCAAATTTGGGAGAAAAATTACTCTAAGGGTATTTTGGGAACTTAACCGGGTTTTATGAAGCAAAAAAAGTATATTTGCCACCTTAATCGGGTTGTATGTAGCAACTGGGTTGTATGAAGTAAAAAACGGATTGCCAATAGAATCACCCGACATGTAATTGAGGCGTATGGAGAAGGGCGACGACAACTAAGCAATACATTGTGGGGTAACGCTGCAGGCATTGTACGGAGTGGGACTTAGGAAATTTATGCTGGCAGGACTTCCACCACTTGGTTGCATCCCAAACCAGTTAGCCACAGGGCAAGCTCCCCCGGGGAGATGCGTGGACTACGTGAACCAGATGCTGGGTAGCTTTAACGAAGGACTCAGATCACTCGTAGCTATGCTCAACAACGGCACCCACCCCGGTGCCATGTTCGTGTATGGCAATACTTATGGTGCTTTCGGCGACATCCTCAATAACCCAGCTGCCTATGGTACGTGACATCCAAGATTTTCATCGACGGGTTTTCTACCATATGTAGTGTAGCATGTCTCTAAATCAATCTAATCGAGTAACGTTTATGTTTTTCGACCTCCGGTAAAACACAGGGTTTAACGTGGTGGATAGGGGATGCTGTGGAATAGGGAGGAACCAGGGACAGATAACATGCCTTCCATTTGCAGTACCATGCACCAACAGGAATCAGTACGTGTTTTGGGATGCATACCATCCAACACAGGCTGCAAATGCAATCCTCGCTCAAAGAGCCTATGCTGGCTCGCCAAACGATTGCTGGCCTATCAATCTTCTACAAATGTCTCTCCTTAACTCTTGAGATTTCCATTCCCTTTCTCTTTTCTTTTTTGTTTTTCCTTCATTTTTAAGTTCTGTTCTTTTATTTTCCTCCTGGCTATCATGACATGTTGTGTATAAATAATCAAGCTTTGTATCCCTATGTTTTCTTTCAATTAGCAGATAATTAAACTTTTGCCGAAATAGCAAGTCATTGCAGTGCTTACTATTAGGACCTCATACTCCTAATATAGCATACTTAGATGTGTGGGTTGGCAGTTGGTACAATAAGAAAGCCCAACGATCATGGAAAATGCTAAAGTACCCCGAAAATTATGTTGAAAGTGAAATCAGTAGTTCAGATAAATATCCAAGTGATTTGAACCTTTGATTTCACTTTTAGGGTAATTTTCGGGTACCTTTTCTGGGTATCTATCATTGTTGAACAATTATGGAATGCGGAATGGTATGTATGGCGAGAGATATGCACAAATTGTATGACAAAATGTAAATAATATTAGCAGATTTTGGGAAATTTTCAATACAACAGTCGTAACGATTTACATGGGATGGACCTACACATTTATGAGACCTGGTCCATGTGGGAGGATGTTACATAACCATTTGTATCCAATTCTTTCGAAATATTGGGTATGACATTTCTATCAAGGTCACCGTTTTGGCCTAATAAGTCACCTGACTTATTTTTTCGTCTTTATTTTTATTTTATTTTTTTTTGGTGTTTTAAAAATTTTCATCAATTTTTTGTGTATTATTGGTTTGTCTCGGTGAGAAAAGTAAAAAATTTATGATCCAACCTCAATTGTTTTTTAATGAAGACAAAATTAAGTCAAAAAGACAATTTTTATACTTATTTTAATTTTTATTCAAAAAATTGAGAGTTCTAGCCATAATTTTTTACTTTTCTGATTCTTCTTGTGGAGACAAACCAATAATACAAAAAAAAAAAAAAAACCTTGACGCAAAACTAACTAACGCAGAAAAAGTTCAAATAAGGACGAAAAAATAAGTCAAAGTTACTTTTTAGGCCAAAACACACATCTACGAGAAGAAAAACTTACTTGGCTTAATAAGTCACCTGACTTATTTTTTCGTCTTTATTTGATTTTTTTTTTTTGCATTTGTTAGTTTTTCATTAAATTTTTGTATATTATTGATTTGTCTAGACGAGAAAAATCAAAAAAGTAAAAAATTATGATCCAAGCTTAATTTTTTTTTTAATAAAGTCAAAAAGACAGATTTTCACACTTTTTTCTATTTTATTCAAAAAATTGAGAGTTCTAATCATAGTTTTTTTTACCTTTGTGGATTTCTCTCGTCGAGATAAACTAATAATACATAAAAATTTGATGCAAAACTAACAAACGCGAAAAAAATCAAATAAAGACCAAAAAATAAGTCAAAATGACTTATTAGGCCAAAACACATGTGCGTACGAAATTTTATTCCATATTTGGACGGATTCCTGCTAGTTAAAATTCATATTGATCTCACAAATTAATTGAGATGTGGATACATTAACCCGATCCAATACCCTCGTTTATGAAAACCATAAAAAAAAAAATGACATTACTACGATATAGCCTTGTCCTCTGTTTGGAATTTGTGGGAAGAGAGAAGAGAAGAGAAAGTACTTAAAGAAATAAAATATGAGAAAAATCAAGAGAAAATTTTACTATCTTTGATATTGTATTTTTGATATTGTATTTTATAATTTTCTCTTCTTTTATCTCAAACCAAACAATTATAGCTTCCTTTCTTTTCTTTTCTTTTCCTCTCCCAAATGGTCTAAACAAAGCCTTAAATTATTTTTCCCCCTCTTGTAGATAAAATAGGCTAGGGGTTTTTTTTCTTGTCTTGATTAAGCCTTTGTTTGGACGAAAAAGAAAAGAAATGAAGGATTCTGAGCACTCCAATCAAGGACTAAGCCAAAATCTTACAAAGCCTCCTTGACCCCAAGTGGGTGGTGGTGTTTCTCATAACCACCCACTTGTGTCCACTGAAATTGATTTATTGTGTCCACTGAAATTGTAATTCAAATTCACATAGCATAGGGTTGCACTCTTTCTTGTAATGTTCAAAACAAAAAAAGAAAAATAATACATTTTTGTTAGAAAAAAGAAAAAAAAAAACTCAATTTTTTTTGCTACTTACAAGATATCAATGGTGTTTTTTTTTTCTTATTTATCAACAAATGTTTGAATTTGTTAACCCATCAAAATAACTACTTCAAAGAAGAAAAATTATAAGTATTACTATCAGACAAACCAAAAATGGTTGAGGATTAGTTACTTATGAAAGGAAATAGCTTGCTCTACTAATTAATCGAGTTCAAGTTCGAGCTTGTCAATATGCCAGATAGTAGTATGTGTTTGTAGAAACAGATTGTTCCCTTAGGAGAAAACTAAGGTAATGAAAGTAAATACTAATAACAAGTTGATATTTTTGAAAATTTGAAAAGGTCATAAATAAGTCAACTTTTGACATGCTTAAAACTCATCTTCCATTTCTTGTGGTCGTCGGGAGCATCTCTTTTGGGCTTTTTGCATTTTGTATTTTGACTTTTTGAATTATGGCCAAAATGTATTATTGAATCTGTAGTGTTTGGGAGATATGCGCAAAATACATTTAATAATAGGAGTAGTGTTTGAGAGATGTGTGCAGAATACATGGTATAGATTTTTGTTAACCAAAATGAGAAAAGTGGAAAATGAGAAGTTAAAAAACTTCTCTCCCCCTACTTCTCACTTCTCTTCTCTAACTTCAAAAACCAAAAATTCATTTGCCCATAACTCATTTTTTATACTTTCACCCGAACACCTAAAATGCAAAAATGACAAAATAAAAAATGGAAAAAATAGCCATCAAAACGCCCAGTCATTTCCTTCTCCCATTTCTTAACGTCAATATAGACCGCAGAGAAAGCAATTATCCACAAAAATATAAAACACATAGGTTCCATAAAATTCTCATGTTCATATTGAGGCGTGGGATGGTTGGTTGCACTTTGATAAGCATCTTTCAGAGGAACATCAATCTTGGTTGGAAAGACCATTTTCTGCAAGTGAGGTCCGAAAAGCAGCTTTCCAAATAGGGGACACAAAGGCTCCAAGCCCAGATGGTTTCTCCGGTTGTTTTTTCAAAGATTATTGGGAAATTGTGGGTTCGACCGCGGTTCTGTCCTTTCTTAATTCCGGTCACATGCTAAAACAGATTAACTATACCCACATTGCTCTTATCCAAAGATTCCTTCTCCAAGATCACTGAGTGATTTCAGACTTATCAGCCTGTGTAATGTCATTTACAAAATTATCTCTAAGACTTTGGCTAATAGGCTCAAATTTGTCCTCCCTCATTATATCTCGCCCACACAGAATGCCTTTGTCCTTGGCAGATTAAGTTTTAATAGCTCTCTCATCGCCTGTGAGTTTTCAAATCTTATAGCCCATACCAAAGCAGGCAATAAGCTCAAGGCTGCCCTAAAATTGGATATGAGTAAAGCTTTTGATAGAGTTAACTGGAATTTCTTGAGTACTGCCCTCTGCAAATTGGGTCTATCTGAGAGATGGATCAACTTGCTCCCCCAGTGCTTTTCAACTGTCCCTTTCTCATTGCTAGTTGATGGTGCCCCAACACAAAGATTTTTCCTGCAGAGAAGGCTTCGACAGGGGGACCCTCTGTCCCCCTATCTCTTTATTATTTTCTTGGAAACACTCTCCGGTGTGCTTAATCATCTGGATCAATCTGGTAAGTGTAAAGGCCTTAAGCTCTCTAGGAATGGCATCTCTCTATCCCACCTTTTCATTGCAGATGATTGTCTAATCTTTTTTGAGCCATCCTTGGATCAGTTGTAATCATCTGAAAAAGGCTTTAGATGGTTTTAGCTTTTATTCTGGACAGTGTGTGAATACCCAAAAATCCTATGTTACATTCTTGCCAGGAGATTCCAGAGTTTCTTCCATGTTCCCATTAACAATGAACCGGCTCCTTACTTGGGTTTGCCCATGGAAATTATAGCTAATAAGAAGGCTTGCTTTAATTTCATCGTGGAAAAGGCTGAGAAAGCTTTTAGCGGGTTGGAAATCTGAAATATCTCAAGCAGGGAAATTGTCCCTAATTAAATATGTTTTATCTGGGTTTCCTCTCTATCTCTGCTCCACTTTCAAAATTTCGGTGTCAATCTGTACTAAGCTTAATGCTATTTCAGCAAATTTTTGGTGGAAAATTGGGGATAAAAAGCCAATTCACTGGTTGTCATGGAAAAAGATTACTTCTTATAAGCGAGAGGGTGGTTTAGGCATACGGAACATAAATTTGGTCAACCAAGCCCTCCTTGCTAATCAGTGTTGGCGTCTTCTAAACAACCCTTCCTTGTTGGCTTCACGTATTCTCCTCTCTAGATACTGCTCCAAGGACAGATTGCTTGATGTCAGACCGCACTCTAATTCCTCTTGGGCTTGGTAAAGTATCCTCAATGGCAAAGATCTAATTGGTAAGCATGTTTCTTGGAGAGTAGGTAATGGGGAGACAATCAATCTTTTTCATGATATTTGGATTCCGAATATGGATAAACCTCTCATCCACTTCGTCCCTTATGCTGGCTCTGATTCTCTAAAGGTA
Source organism: Vaccinium myrtillus (assembly GCA_016920895.1). Taxonomy (NCBI): domain Eukaryota; kingdom Viridiplantae; phylum Streptophyta; class Magnoliopsida; order Ericales; family Ericaceae; genus Vaccinium; species Vaccinium myrtillus. Next base: position 24,422,758 of record CM029271.1, read on the forward strand.
TCTTTCCTCCTTTCATGGCCTGTTGCTGGTCCATCATGGAAAATGAGCACGATTTTGGATATTATCCCAGCTCCCCTAATTCCTAGAATTTTGGCCATCAATTTACCTTCTTCTAATTGCCCAGATCAATATGTTTGGCCTTTTACTGCTTCAGGACAATACAATACAAAATTGGGATACAGATCTTTGTATGATAGTCGTAGGGGTAATTCTTCCCACTCATCTTCCTCAGTATGGATTTACAAGGATCATAATGTTTGGAACATGGTGTGGAATCTAGATCTGCCTGAGTGTATTAAGATCTTTGTTTGGAAATGCTTAAAAGGTATTCTTCCAGTAAAAAGAAATCTGGCTATTCGTTTGGCAAACGATTTCACTCCGACTTTCCCTTTATATGATTTGGAGGATGAACCCATTGGGCATCTATTCCGCCTCTGCCAAAATACGAGATCATCTGGAATGATACTGAATTTTCATCTATGGGGCTAAGGATCTTTAGTAATATGGCCCTTGCGGATTGGCTCTTGGATTGGATCATTCAGCTCTGCACGGATAAACAAAAATTATTCTTCTTCATCACTATTCTTTGGGCTCTATGGAAGAATAGAAATCAATTGGTTTTCTCGAATACTCCCTTCTGTAAAACTGCTGTTTTATTTATGGCTAAGGATTCTGCCCTCTGGTTCCAAAGAGCTTCTCTTTGTCTTGCAAAGGAAAATCATGGGCCTTCATCTTCCCGCCGGATCCGGGGGCCCTGTAGTGAGCTCACTCACTACATGCGTGTAGTGAGCTCTCTCGGCCGTCCGATCCGAGATCAACGGTCCGGATCGTCTTACACTTTTACATTTACTTTAACTCTAATTTATCAGGACCGTTGATCTCGGATCGGACGGTCGAAAAAGCTCACTACAGGGCCCCCAATTCCGTTCCCGCCAGCCCCCTCTATTATTGTTAAGCCATTTTCTAATTCACGGATCATATAGAGATCTTGCATCCTCCATGTGGATGGGGCTTGGAAGGAAGGAAATGTGTGGAGTGGTCTAGGTTTTACTGCAAGCCTCCCATCTGGGAATCTTGTTGCGCAATTTTCCATATCTTCTTATAGTAATAGTCCCCTTCAAACAAAAATCCAAGCCATCCAACATGGTGTTAAATGGGCTTTAAAAAATACAGTAATTATAATACTGTTGATATTTATTCTGATTGTTTTAATGCCATCATGTAGATAAGAGGGCGGATTGAGTGTCATCGCCATGATGCTTTTTTGATTCACAGCCTGAGGGAGGAGATAGCCAGATTATCTTTTTTCAGAATCTCAAAGGTGAAGCGCGAGGATGTTCAGCGTGCTCACCTTCTTGCCAAGAATGCTTTAGCTGTTTTTGTTCCACACCCGGACACTGGTGATGGAGAAGGCTCTTCCTAGAGTCATGTTCCTAGTTATCTTATTTGTAGTTTCTCTTGTTTGGTTTATTTAGTCTTTCTTATTGTCTATCTTGTATGTTTGGTTATCTTGTGACTCTGTTTCTCAGGTTGGTGATTTAATGATATTTCTACCTCTTTATCTATTAAAAAAAAAAAACACATAGGTTTTTAGCTTGCATCATTATGACAATAGTTTAGTATTTTGAATTTATTAGGCCTGCAAACAAGCCGAATCGAACTGAGTTTATAATGTTCAGGTTCGTTCATTAAGTTTTCAAACAAACCCAAGCCGAGCTCAAGCTCAATAAAAATTTGATGAGCTGAACTTCCTGGGTTTGAGTCGAACTAAAACTTGTTTACGAGCCTTAACAAATAAAAAATATTAGATATTTATGCTCTCATACACGTCTAGAACTTCAAATAATTTTTTTGTTTCATACATAAATAAGTTTATATATTTATAAAAACATATTAAACTTCTTCAAGGTTATAATACTTTTAAAATTTTATACACATACAAGTTATAGAATTTCATTATGTACATATAAAAGTTCAGAAAACTTCTAATAAAGTATCCCTTAAACTGCTAAAGTGCGGACCTAACCTTTCCTGATTGAATTTTGAAGATCTGAACCGTTTAATGTGTTTAAAACATATTTTTAAGGATCCACAGAAGGAATAATAATAATAAAAAAGACAGGGAAGGACTTCATCGAAGCAGTTTTTCATAAAATATATATCTACAGTTTGTATGAAAAAACTGCTCAGATGAAGTCATTCCCGGTTTTTTTTTTTATTATTTATGATTCCTTGCGTGAAGCATTAAAAACACGTTCTATACACATTGAACATATCGGATCATCGAAATTCACTCAGGAAATGTGAGAATGAGAGGGATCCCACACTTCAGCAAAAGTAAGGGATCCCTTAGGAGAAGGGATTGTATTAAAGTTTATGCATTCAAGGTTATATGTGAAATGTTTATGATATATACATGTATAATCTAGGTTCGTGAGTTTAACTGAGCCGAATACTATCAGGTTTAGGTTCAACTCATTTATTAAACGAGCCTTAAATAAGGCTTAGGTTGGGTTCGTTTAGTACTCGAATCGAACTCAAACGAACTTTTACCGAGTCGTGCCTTGAACAATTCACGAACGACTTGGTTTATTTGCAATCGTACCGTTGATAATGTATTATGTTATTCAAGTCCTATTTTCATTTTAATACGAAAACATGAGTGGCATTATTTAACCTTTTTTTTTTTAAGCTCCGCATACATAACCTTCTATGCTAGTACTACCTATATTTTGAAATGGGGGGCTTTGCTGTCCATGGGGTCCGAGCCGTCCCTTTAGCTCATCAACGACTCAGATCTTACCTTTTCAAAGTGTATCCGAGCCGTCCATTATTTGATGCAATTCGAGCCGTTGATGCCGACCCCGATTTGTGATGATTGGCTCCTGATTTCAGAATTTTTTTGAGTTGACTCTTAGATTTTGGTTTGTTGTGTTGTTTCTTTTGTTGAGGTTTTCTAGTATTTCTCTTGTTGTATAGTGTTGTTTATAGGGATGATTTTGTAGGTTCTCTGCTCTTTTTGGTGAAATGAAATTTACTTACCAAAAAAAAAAGACTTAAGTATATGACATAAAGAAATAGAGAAATGCTAAAATAAATTCCACTCAATATTTATCCAAAAACACGTTTTCCTTCTTCCTTGATTTACTTGCCAATAGAGATGAAAGTTCAGACCCAAAAAAATCTAACTGACTGAACCGTTCTTTTTTTCATAAGTTCTGTGAATTTTAATGGAGACTTGATTCGATTCGGCCATTTTAGGTTGGTCTTTTTTATGCGTCCATCATTTCTGGAGTAAAGTCAAAACCCCCCCCAAACAAATAAAAAATATTAATCACTTGTAGTATTTTTTTTGGGTAATTAAAAAATAAGAAAAAACCCCCTTATTTTTAGTTTGGTCTTTCTATATGTGTCCATCATTTCTGGAGTAAAATCAAAAACCCCCAAAACAAATAAAAAAATATTAATCACTCGTAGTATTTTTTTGGGTAAGGAGTAATAAATAAGAAAAAAAACCCCTAAACCCTCTCGCAACCCTGTTCGTTCTCTCCATCAACGCAAACCCCACCTCCCATTTTTCTCAAAATCTGCCTTCCCTCTCTCTCCCGCACACAAAACCTCTGTTTGCTCTTCAGCCTAGATCCAAAAATCCACTCGGAAAAGACGTCACTGTGAGTGGTTGTTTCTATGGCGGCGCTTGGCCACAGAAACAAGCAGTGATTGGAAATAATGCGAATCTGCATCTCGAACCACTCGAGAAGTAACTTTGACCGATTTTTCAATCCCATTTTTCACATAGTAGACAAGGAGCCAAAGACTGCGGCTTTTATTGGTATTGCCTGTTTACACAATCACGCTCCTCGTTCAAATCCCTCTGAGGTTTGGTTTGTCAAGGTTGTTTGTACTCTTTGTATTCAATCCTCAACGAGTTCTCTAAGTGGGTTTCATTCCAATTATTTTCGGAATAATCTTAGTCCTTCTATTGCATTCGACGTTATAAGACGCCTAAATGGTTACCACTGTAATGGGAAGCTAGCATTCGATTTCTTTCAGTTTACTAGGCTCAATTTGAATGTAGCTCATTTGATTGCGACTTATAATGTGCTTCTAAGGTCTCTTTGTCAAATGGGTTTTCATGATTTAGCTAAATTGGTGTATGAATACATGAGGGTTGATGGGCACTTGCTTGATAGTTCAGTATTAGGGTTATTAATTTCGTCTTTTGCGCATGCGGGTAACTTTGATTTTGCAAAACAGTTGCTTTATCATGCTCAATCGGCTAATGTGGAGATTCGTTCTTTTGTGTATAATAATTTTTTGACACTATTGGTGAGGCGAAATCGGGTACAAGAGGCTGTTAGCTTGTTCAGTGGGCTTATTTTGAAATCACAGTGCTACTGTCCTGATACTTGCACATTCAATATTGTAATTCGAGGTCTGTGCAGAGAAGGAGAGGTTGAGAAGGCATTTGAGCTCTTCAATGATATGGTGAGTTTCGGTTGCTTGCCTGATGTCGTAACGTACAATGCACTTATAAATGGGTTATCTAGGGTTGGTGAGGCAGATAGAGGTCTTGAGTTATTGAGAGAAGTTCAGTCGGGGAATGTGATTTCACCGGACGTTGTAACTTATACGTCAGTCATATCAGGATATTGCAAGTTGGGTAACATGGAGGTAGCTTCAAGTATTTTCAATGAGATGATTAGTTTTGGGGTTAAACCAAGTTTGATAACTTTTAATGTCCTCATCGATGGTTTTGGCAAGAGTGGTGACATGTCATCGGCACTTAGTATCTATGAGAAGATGCTTTTTCTTGGTTGTCTTCCTGATGTTGTTACCTTCACATCTCTAATAGATGGTTATTGTCGGAGTGGGAAGGTGGACCAGGGATTGAGGCTTTGGGATGAAATGAATGAGAGAAACTTGGCTCCCAATGTATATACTTTTGCTATTCTTATCAATTCTTTGTGCAAGGAGAACAGAATAAATGAAGCTCGCGATCTATTGAGACAACTGAGACGAAGGGAAGATATTGTTCCTAAACCCTTTATCTACAACCCTGTGATTGATGGACTTTGTAAGGCTGGTAATGTGGATGAGGCAAATGTAGTTGTTGCAGAGATGGAGGCAAAGAAATGCCATCCTGATAAACTGACATACACCATTCTTATTATTGGGCATTGTATGAAAGGAAAAATGTCGGAAGCAATGTCCATTTTTTCCAGGATGTTGGAAATTGGGTGTGCCCCAGATAGAATCACAGTAAATTCTTTGATATCTTGCCTTTTGAAGGCAGGGATGCCTAATGAAGCCTTTAGGATAAAGCAAGCTGCATGGGAGGGCTTGAACTTGGAGATGTCATCTTTGGGGAGAAATATTCCAATTAAGACAAACATGGACATTCCAGTGGCTGCTTAAATGGTTCTTTTTCTGATGCATCTGGTCTTGTGGATACGGCGATTGCTAGAGGTCCTTCCACTTCCACTGCTAGGCTTCAAATAAGAACTATACCATTGCTAGAGGTCCTTCCACTGCTAGGCTTCAAATAAGAACTATACCTCCAATGCCTGGCGTCAAAGAGTTAGCAAGTGGTAAGTGTCTTGTTATTGTCTGTTTGTTGAGATTATTTAGATTATCTTATGCAATTTTTGTTGTGGTGTTTTAGTTGCACATATGCATGTGTGTTTTTGTTGCCTGAAGTGCGCTGTGATTATGTGAGGCAAGGTAGTAAAACAGTCTAAAGTTTGAATAGGAAAGAATTATGTCCTATGGTAATGATTCAGTAGCCAATTGTTTAGGAATAGGAGAAGGAAATCAAAGGAAAACAAATATAGGCAAGAGGAAGAAATGGACGAGGTACATATGGCGGTGGCTTACTCTTCCCAGGATAACCACAAGAACTTGTTCACGTTGAAGTAAAAATCCGTGCATTGTATAGAAATTCTGGGGAAATAAGCTAAACGAATCTCATCTCGCAATGTTGATGGAAAGTGATCCACAACCCACCGTATGAAGAGTCGTTAACAAGCCCTAAACTTACAATTATACGGTATCACTAAATGACTTTCATAGCGTGTGCTATTTTTTGCTCATAAAAAAAAAATTAAAAAAAGCCACGTGGATAAGGTGTACCCTTGAAACTGATCCACCGTAGACTGTTAGTATAGTAAGTTACAGTTCATTTCACTGAAATCAAGAGAGTAATCTTTTTCCGTGTATGTCTCAAGGTCCACAAAAGTCCCATACACAAAATTAAGTGGCACCCAGACAATTCCGAGATAGCAACCTGTTGAACTGCAAATTCGCCTCCATGCTTCACTCCCTCTTTAAATACTCTTGGATGGGAATAGGTTTTCCAATCTGAATAGAACAATCAAAGATGCTGTCTATTTATTGAAAACTATAATCTGATTGTTTTTAGATTTATAGAAATCATCCCTAGTGTTCAAGCTATGCTGGACAAAACTTACCATTAGGCGAAGATAACAATTTTGCTTTATTCTCTTGCTTGAATAAGTCAAGTTTTCAAGTAGTTAGGTAGTGTATCCCTCGATCCCACACGTTATATGCTTAAACTATGCCAGTGCCCGTTGTAAATGATTATGTAAGCACGGCTGTCTTTTATTATAATGATTTAAGTTTCGCAAGAGCACCGGCATATTCAGTGAAGAGTAAATTGTTTCCAGTTCAGTAGTAACATGACAATTTTTAATTTCACTCTAAATGCATGGCTTTGTGTGATCATTTGAAGCTTCACTTCACAAGCCTAGTCCACTGATGTGAATCTTGGATTGGAAGTGGTGATGTCTTCCAGATTGTTTTGTTGTTGTTCATCATCATACTTGCTGTGTTGGAGTATGTAGGAGTGGAATTTATGCTGCAATAGTGTTGTTCTAAAACACTTCTGTGTTTTATGTTTAGAGCAAGAAATGATTGGAGGGATTGAAATGAAAACATTAATTTTAATTGCATCGGTAAAGTACCCATCAAAAGAAGGATTTTTCATTGGTGACATGGGATATTGGGACATATATTGAAAAGGAAAAGCAACAAGGGGTGCCCGGTGCTGCCCATATATTGACCACATATGCAAATCATCCGAAAAATCAATAAAGTTTATAGAGAATACCGAAAATCTTCCTCGAGCCAAGAATATAAGAGAGTTAGCGTTATTCCCTTTTAAGAACAATTTGATGATTTCATTTCAAGTTGATTCACATGAATTGATGGTGTCAATATCTCGTTGTGCTCTCTAGGTACATGGTGAATGAATACGATTTCTGAATTATTTGAGAAGAGCGTTCAGGCCCTTGATATATGTAACGCAACTCGTGTTGAGATTGAGAAAATAGGTTTCTGGCAGAAGCACTTTGAAATTCTTCTTTGTGCCTTGAATTCTCGTCAGAGGACTATTGCAGAAGGTCAGTTTCGTCGAGCAAAAAAAGCTTTAATGGATTTGGCACTTGTAATGCTAGATGAGAAGGAAACTGGATCCATTTTTTCCCCAAGAAACCGGTCTTTTGGGTGTCACGGCACAAGCAAGGATCACCACCATTGCCAACCGGGCCTTTCACATTCTCTCTTGAAGTGTATCTCGTTCTTGGTCCGCAGCCAAACAGCTCCAATCTATTTCCAACAATTTGGTCCCTCTGCATGGGAATGAGATCGCAGCTACCAGTGGGCTTGCAGTACCCACTTTCACGATGAATTATGTGCTCATGTTTGTGTTGTGGACTCCGGTTGCTGCAATCCCTCAGGATCGCAGACTCCAAATGCAATTATCGTTTCTGCTGCAGTATTCACAATCGGATTATGGACGAGTCTAAGAAGCACGAGCGTTGAAACCAATGGGTTGTTGAAGGATATTGAAGGAGATTTATCAGATGGAGAAATGAGTTGGTCACTTGGTGGATTTGATTCAGTTTCCTTGACTGAGGGACAGAGGGAAGAAGTGGAAAAGGCTGTGACACAGCTGCAAAGGATCAAATGTAAAGAAATTGCAGGGGCGGTATTATTTCAGCTTTCTGCATGCTTAATTCTATGGAAGGAAGGACAAAGATGTTTAGCAAGAATAAACGATTTGGCAGGTAAACATCTAGTTGGTAGACCATATCTAAAGAACACAAGAGTTTGTTGTATTTTCCTATTTTATGTAACTGCTGTCAGACTTGCTTTGGGGTTGTATACACTAAGTGCACTGCAGGGTCCCCAGACTCGGGTTTTGTTCCTTATTTCCTGCTCTTTAAATGACGATGGTGGATGAATGTGGCTCGAGGATTCCATATTTACTTGTAGAACAAATTCATCGATTTGCATTTTGATTGTCTCAGGCAGCCAATGCACATTTGGATGAATTGGCGGCGCTTGCTAAAGAGCTTCAGGTAACATAACCTGTATGAATTGGTATATCAAAACTTGTAAGCGTGGAAGAGAACCCATCGAATCTCTCCTTACAATACAGTTTAGTTCCCTTTTATTTCAAAAGCCTCTAGGGTTCAACCTTCATAACGATTTCTCTCTCCTCATTGGTGGTTTAGATGCATATTTTCATTGCACTACACAAAATAGTTAATTGCTCCCTTCCCAGATTTTGCTTCTGTTCTCGTAAAAAACGCTGATGCAATATGTGCCTCTTATGTGAATCTAACCAGTTTCTGGTGAATTTGCAAATGAATTCACTCAGCAGCGGCAGAAGTCCTGCATGCCTACATCGAACTTCTGGATTATTGGATTGTAATTCTTTGGTTGGAGGTTGGACAATTTGTTCTTTGAGTTTATTTAATGAGATACTTAGAAACTTATTTGATTGGCTATATGACTATATATGAGCATCGGATTACTATTTTTTAAGGAGATTACATATCATATGTTCGATTAAAATGCCAGATTTTGGTTTGCTGTGTTGTTTGTCTTGTTGAGGTTTTCTATTTCTTTCGTTGTATAGTGTTGTTCAGGGGTATGCCCCGATGATTTTGTAGCTTCTCCTCTTTTTGGTGAAATGAAATTTAGTTACCAAAAAATATATATATAATGATCTTGTTTGATAGATCTCAATTAGTTCTTTAATACAAAATTCACAAAATCATGAAAACCATTATAAACTGGGAGATACAATCAATCAAAATGGCACAAATTTAAAAAAGGGACCAACAAATGCGAACAGAGGAAGTAACTATTAATCGAATGAAATCATGTTCTGTCTCTTTAAGTTTTCTGAGATGAATCAGCCATTGCCATAGTAGAGGTTTTTCTTATAATTTAGGTTGTCCGGGATGGCATAGGAGCACTTCGACTAATTCATGGTACCAGTCCCACATTCTGCTAGTGGAAAGTCCGATTAAAATCGAAGCAAAGACCAGTGAAATATCGTGGTTACCATGGCCGCTAGGGAAAAGACACTATGAAATACCTTGCGGCTCTTGTGACCCTAGTCTGGATTAGCATAGGGCAAAGTTTTCCAGTGCCATCTTGTGGTGACTCTAAGTTTGGTTTTGGATCCGATGGGCTAAGTTATGAGAAAACATTTGGTTTGGTACTTGGTGATTACAATTACCACTTTGTTTGGATTCTTGTGTTATGGTTGTTCGCCATTATGATAATCTTCGGCAGACTGTTTGGCATAAATGCATATTATTCATGGTTTATTCATCTTGGTGATACTACTCCATCCGTGGTGTTTATTAGTTTACACAAAATACTTTTTTCATCCCTTAAAGTTTGTCCATGTTTGAAAGTCAATGAGTAAATTGTGTCGATTTTACTTTCTTTTTTTTTATCCTTGTCTTCAAATATTTAATTAACAATCCAATCATGCATGATTGAAGAGTGAAATTGAAAAGACAAGACTTGTACAAAGTAATCATGATGTTCCCTAAGATAGTTGGAAATTCTAAAATGGACTAACAAATACGAACAGAGGGAATATTAGTTAGGTCGTCGACCCCATCGTTCATTATTAATTTGTTAATATTATTCATTGAGCCATCTATCTTTATTACTTGGAGCCCTCATTATCGATCGATTTTAGGTATGTTATGTTGTGTCCTTTATCCTTAGAATGCTTGATTATTCACTGAGCTTTTCAGCTCATAGATTTAATCCACATTTTTTTTTTCGTTTTATTTGTTGGAGCATAGTAGTGAACTCGGTGGCACTGTTTGGACTTGCGAGTTGGATCTCTTGGGAATTTACGAGAAACTTGGCTATATATTATGTTTATAAAAAAAATTTGACAAACTCGGAGATGTGCTGGTACGCGCACGGCACTGCACGATTACAAAATGGCACGACATGATTAAGAAACGGCACAGCACGGCACAGTTTAATAAACGGGCCAACACGGCATGACACGAAGCACGGTTGACACGAAATTAAATGGGTCATGTCAGGACAACACGACCCGTTTGACACCTATAGGCACCAACCCAGAAGGAGTTGAGTACTATGTATGCCAAAATTCTTGGGATAAATATGGGGGTGGAAGGACTTGGGAGGATTCTAAGACACATGTTCAACACTACTATTACTTGTTTTAATAAAGTTTCTTACTTGATTGTAGAACCTCGATTAACCATTGAGGGATATGTCATCAAGAAAGATCCTAAGGTTCCTGATCCAACCGATGGAAACTTGAAGATCCTTTGCCAGAACCTAAGTTTCCTCCAGTCGATTGAGGATTTGTTCTCTGAACGATTAGAAATGATCCGATCGTAGGGATTGCCAATGCTTTTGACTCTCTTATTGAGTTCAAGGGGGAGGTATAAGACAAGTATTCTATTCTCTCATTATGTTGTCTTTTTGAAGCTAGGGTATCTACACTGGTCCCACTGACAAGATAGATGAGGCGACAAAATATAAGCATGTTGTATTTGTTGTCAGATTATGGCACCAGTAGAGGAGTCAAACGGGCTGGGCTGGAGCAAGCACGGTACGAGCACGAGCATGGTTTTAGTTGGTCACAGTACAGAACTGGGTCAGGCACGACAAGCCACGGTCTAGATGGGCACGACACGGAAGTCAAAACAAATATTTTGTGAATCTCAATACGCTGAAACTCGGCTAGATTATACAAAAAAAAAAATTTGAATTATATGTTTTATACTTTTTAATAACTTAATATAGCTATAATTATTAGATATACAATTTTTTTTCCCCGATGAAACTTGGCTAGATTATAGAAAAAATTTGACGAAACTCGTAGATGTGCTGGCACGGGCACGACACGATTACAAAATGGCACGACACGATTAACAAACGGCACATCACAGCACGATTTAGTAAACGAGCCAGCACGTCATGACACAAAGCATGGTTGGCACGAAATTAAATGGGCTATGCCGGCACGACACGACTCGTTTGATACCTATAGGCACCAGCCCTGAAGGAGTTGAGTACTATGTATGCCAAAATTCTTGGGATAAAATATGGAGGGTGGAAGGACTTGGGAGGATTCCAAGACACATGTTCGATGCTTTCAGTTGGCCCGTTAAACCAAAGATGCAACAAGGATTTCAAGACACATGTACCGTTAAACTAAGGATTCCAAGACACATGTACCGTGACCAGAAATTTTCTAGTGTACTACATAAACAATGGTTAATTATTTTTTCCAAAAGAAATAGAGAACTATTATTACTTGTTTTAATAAAGTTTCTTACTTGATTGTAGAAACCTCGATTAACCATTGAGGGCTATGTCATCATGAAAGATCCTAAGGTTCCTGATCCAGTCGATGTAAACTTGAAGATCCTTTGCCAGAACCTAAGTTTCCTTCAGTCGATTGAGGATTTGTCCTCCGAACGATTAAAAATCATATGATCGTAGGGATTGCCAATGCTTTTGACTCTCTTCCTGAGTTCAAGGGGGAGGTATAAGACTCGTATTCTATTCTCTCATTATGTTATCTTGTTAATGCTAGGGTATCTACACTGGCCCCATTGACAAGATAGATGAGGCGACAAAATATAAGCATGTTGTATTGGTTTTCAGATTACGGCACCAATAGAGGTGTCAAACTGGCTGGGCTGGCACAAGCACGGCACAACACGATCTAGACAGGCACGACACAGAAGTCAAAACAAATATTTTGCGAATCTCAATAAGCCGAAACTCGGCTAGATTATACAAAAAAAAAAAAAAAAATTATGTTTTATACTTTTTAATAACTCAATATAGCTATAGTTATTAGATATACAAATTTTTTTTCCCGACGAAACTTGGCTACATTATACAAAAAAAATTGACGAAACTCGGAGATGTGCTGACACGGCACGATTAAGTAAATGGGCCGGCACGACAAGATTAAGAAACGGCACAGCATGACATGGTTTAGTAAACGGGTGAGCACGACATGGCACGAAGCACGATTGGCACGAAATTAAACGGGCCATGCCGGCACGGCACGGCCCGTTTGACACCGATAGGCACCAGCCCTGAAAGTGTTGAGTACTATGTAAGCCAAAATTCTTGGGATAAAATATGGGGGTTGGAAGGACTTGGGAGGATTCCAAGACACATGTTCAATGCTTTCAGTTGGCCTGTTAAACCACAGATGCAATAAGGATTCCAACACACATGTATCGTTAAACCAAGGATTCCAAGACACATGTACCGTGACCATAAATTTTCTTCTAGACTACTACTGAAACAATGGTTAATTATTTTTTCCAAAAGAAATAGAAAACTACTATTACTTGTTTTAATAAAGTTTCTTACTTGATTGTAGAAACCTCGATTAACCATTGAGGGATATGTCATCATGAAAGATCCTAAGGTTCCTGATCCATTAGATGGAAAACTTGAAGATCCTTTGCCAGAACCTAAGTTTCCTCCAATCGATCGAGGATTTGTTCTCTGAACGATTAAAAAGCATCCGGTCGTAGGGATTGCCAATGCTTTTGACTCTCTTCTTGAGTTCAAGGGGGAGGTATAAGACTAGTATTCCATTCACTCATTATGTTGTCTTTTTTATGCTAGGGTATCTACACTGGTCCCACTGACAAGATGGATGAGGCGACAAAATATACGCCTGTTGTATTTGTTGTCAGATTACGACACCAGTGGAGGTGTCAAACGGGTTGGGCTGGCACAAGCACGGATTTAGCTGGGCACGACACAGAACTGGGTCGGGCATGGATGGCACGGAAGTCAAAACAAATATTTTGTGAATCTCAATACGCCAAAACTCGGCTAGATTATACAAAAAAAAATTTGAATTATAAGTTTTATACATTTTAATAACTTAATATAGCTATAGTTATTAGATATACAAAAAAAAAAAATCTGACGAAACTTGGCTAGATTATACAAAAAAAAATTGACGAAACTCGGAGATATGCTGGCACGGCATGGCACGACACAATTACAAAATGGCACGACACGATTAAGAAACGACACAACACGTCACGGTTTAGTAAACGGGCCAGCACGACATGGCATGAAGCACAATTGGCACGAAATTAAATGGGCCATGCCGGCACGGCACGACCCGTTTGACACCTATAGGCACCAGCCCAGAAGGAGTTGAGTACTATGTATGCCAAAATTCTTGGGATAAAATATGGGGGGTGGAAGGACTTGGGAGGATTCCAAGACACATGTCGGTGCTTTCAGTTGGCCCGTTAAACCAAAGATTCAACAAGAATTCCAAGACACCTGTACCGTTAAACCAAGGATTCCAAGACACAAGTATCGTGACCCGAAATTTTCCAGTGTACTACAAAAACAATGGTTAATTATTTTTTCCAAAAGAAATAGAGAACTACTATTACTTGTTTTAATAAAGTTTCTTATTTGATTGTAGAAACCTCGATTAACCATTGAGGGCTATGTCATTACGAAAGATCCTAAGGTTCCTGATCCAATCGATGGAAAACTTGAAGATCCTTTGCCAGAACCTAAGTTTCCTTCAGTCGATCGAGGATTTGTTCTCCGAACGATTAAAAAGCATCTGATCGTAGCGATTGCCAATGCATTTGATTCTCTTCTTAAGTTCAAGGGGGAGGTATAAGACTCGTATTCTATTCTCTCATTATGTTGTCTTTTTTATGCTAGGGTATCTACACTAGCCCCACTGTCAAGATGGATGAGGCGACAAAATATAAGCATGCTGTATTGGTTTTCAGATTACGACACCAGTAGAGGTGTCAAACGGGCTGGGCTGACACAGGCACGGCTCGACACGGCACGACACGAGCATGGTTTTAGCTGGGCACGACACTAAATTGGGTTGGGCACGGTCTAGACGGGCACGACACAGAAGTCAAAACAAATATTTTGCGAATCTCAATACGCCGAAACTCGGCAAGATTATACCAAAAAAAAAAATTATGTTTTATACTTTTTAATAACTCAATATAGCTATAGTTATTAGATATACAAATATTTTTTTCTGACGAAACTTGGCTAAATTATACAAAAAATAATTGACAAAACTCGGAAATGTGTTGGCACGGCACCACACAATTACAAAATGGCATGGCACAATTAAGTAAACGGGCCGACACGACAAGATTAAGAAACGGCACAACACGACACAATTTAGTAAATGGGTGAGCACGGTATGGCACGAAGCACGGTTGGCACGAAATTAAATGGGCCATGCCGGCACGGCACGACTCGTTTGACACATATAGGCACCAGCCCTGAATGAGTTGAGTACTATGTATGCCAAAATTCTTGGGATAAAAAATGGGGGGTGGAAAGACTTGGGAGGATTCCAAGACACATGTTCGATGCTTTTAGTTGGCCCGTTAAACCACAGATGCAACAAGGATTCCAAGACACATGTATCGTTAAACCAAGGATTCAAAGACACATGTACCGTGACCAAAAAATTTCTAGTGTACTATAGAAACAATGGTTAATTATTTTTTCCAAAAGAAATAGAGAACTACTATTACTTGTTTTAATAAAGTTTCTTACTTGATTGTAGAAACGTCGATTAACCATTGAGGGATATGTCATCATGAAAGATCCTAAGGTTCTTGATCCAATCGATGGAAAACTTGAAGATCCTTTGCCATAACCTAAGTTTCCTCCAGTCGATCGAGGATTTGTTCTCCGAACGATTAAAAAGCATCCGGTCGTAGGGATTGCCAATGCTTTTGACTCTCTTCTTGAGTTCAAGGGGGAGGTATAAGACTAGTATTCCATTCACTCATTATGTTGTCTTTTTTATGCTAGGGTATCTACACTGGTCCCACTGACAAGATGGATGAGGCGACAAAATATATGCATGTTGTATTTGTTGTCAGATTACAGCACCAGTGGAGGTGTCAAATGGGCTGGGCTGGCACAAGCACGACACGAGCACGGTTTTAGCTGGGCACGACACAAAACTGGGTCGGGCATGACATGACATGGTCTAGACAGGCATGGCACGGAAGTCAAAACAAATATTTTGTGAATCTCAATACGCCAAAACTCGGCTAGATTATACAAAAAAAAATTGAATTATATGTTTTATACATTTTAATAACTTAATATAGCTGTAGTTATTAGATATACAAAAAAAAAATCCGACGAAACTTGGCTAGATTATACAAAAAAAATTGGCGAAACTCGGAGATATGCTGGCACGGCATGGCACGACACGGTTACAAAATGGCACGACACGATTAAGAAATGACACAACACGGCACGGTTTAGTAAACGGGCCATAACGACATGGCACGAAGCACAATTGACACGAAATTAAATGGGCCATGCCGGCCCGGCACGACTCGTTTGACACCTATAGGCACCAGCCCTGAAGGAGTTGAGTACTATGTATGCCAAAATTCTTGGGATAAAATATGGGGGGTGGAAGGACTTGGGAGGATTCCAAGACACATGTTCAATGATTTCAGTTGGCCCGTTAAACCAAAGATTCAACAAGGATTCCAAGACACGTGTACCGTTAAACCAAGGATTCCAAGACACATGTACCGTGACCAGAAATTTTCTATTGTACTACAGAAACAATGGTTAATTATTTTTTCCAAAAGAAATAGAGAACTACTATTACTTGTTTTAATAAAGTTTCTTACTTGATTGTAGAAACCTCGATTAACCATTGAGGGCTATGTCATCATGAAAGATCCTAAGGTTCCTGATCCAGTCGATGGAAAACTTGAAGATCCTTTGCCATAACCTAAGTTTCCTTTAGTCGATCGAGGATTTGTTCTCCGAACGATTAAAAAGCATATGATCGTAGGGATTGCCAATGCTTTTGACTCTCTTCTTGAGTTCAAGGGGGAGGTATAAGACTCGTATTCTATTCTCTCATTATGTTATCTTTTTTATGCTAGGATATCTACACTGGCCCCACTGACAAGATGGATGGGGCGACAAAATATAAGCATGATGTATTGGTTTTCAGATTACGGCACCAGTAGAGGTGTCAAACGGGCTGGGCTGGCACAGGCACGACACGAGCACGGTTTTAGACGGGCACGACACAGAAGTCAAAACAAATATTTTACGAATCTCAATACGCCGAAACTCGGCTAGATTATACCAAAAAAAAAAAATTATGTTTTATACTTTTTAATAACTCAATATAGCTATATAGTTATTAGATATACAAAAAAAAATTTCGAACGAAACTTGGCTAGATTATACAAAAAAAATTGACGAAACTCGGAGATTTGCTGGCACGGCACCACACAATTACAAAATGGCACGACACGATTAAGTAAACGGGCTGACACGGCAAGATTAAGAAACGGCACAGCATGACACGGTTTAGTAAATGGGTGAGCACGGTATGGCACGAAGCACGGTTGGCACGAAATTAAACGGGCCATGCCGGCACGGCACGGCTCGTTTGACACATATAGGCACCAGCCCTGAATTAGTTGAGTACTATGTATGCCAAAATTCTTGGGATAAAATATGGGGGGTGGAAAGACTTGGGAGGATTCCAAGACACATTTTCGATGCTTTTAGTTGGCCCGTTAAACCACAGATGCAACAAGGATTCCAAGACACATGTATCGTTAAACCAAGGATTCCAAGACACATGTACCGTGACCAGAAATTTTCTAGTGTACTATAGAAACAATGGTTAATTATTTTTTCCAAAAGAAATAGAGAACTACTATTACTTGTTTTAATAAAGTTTCTTACTTGATTGTAGAAACCTCGATTAACCATTGAGGGATATGTCATCATGAAAGATCCTAAGGTTCCTGATCAAATCGATGGAAAACTTGAATATCATTTGCCAGAACCTAAGTTTCCTCCAGTCGATCGAGGATTTGTTCTCCGAACAATTAAAAAGCATCCGATCGTAGGGATTGCCAATGCTTTTGACTCTCTTATTGAGTTCAAGGGGGAGGTATAAGACTAGTACTCTATTCTCTCATTATGTTGTCTTTTTTACACTAGGGTATCTACACTGGTCCCAATGACAAGATGGATGAGGCGACAAAATATAAGCATGTTGTATTGGTTGTCAGATTACGGCACTAGAACCTTTGCGAAATGTCTATGTACTCTTGAAAACTCATCGATTAAACCCCTCATGTTACTCCCCATCCAAAAACAAACAGAATAGCTTACATGGAGTACATGTGGCCTTATTTGGGTGACGTGGACTACACGTAGATGTTACGTGGCATGTTTTAGGGTCTCTTTCTCTCCCCCCAAGAAAGCCAAAGAACAGCTCAAACATAAACATTGCATTTGGAAATTTTGTTTTACCAAAGAGGCAAACATACATATCAGCTCTCGCTTAGATAATCAGCTCTTTCTTCTTTTTCACTCCAATATATGCTTCTCAACTAATAAGAAGAAAACCTTATCGAAACACCCAATGTTCTGGTTCCTTTGTTTCTTGCACTAAAGGAGTGAAAAAATTCATGGAAACTGTTGACCTTTCATCCACATTACAAGTACATCCCTGAACTTTGCGAAATGTCTATGTACTCTTGAAAAACTCATTAATTAAACCCCTCATGTTACTCCCCGTCCAAAAACAAACGGAGTAGTTTACATGGAGCACACGTGACCTTATTTGGGTGACATGGACTACACGTAGATGTATACGTGGCATGCTGTAGGGTCTCTTTCTCTCTCTCTCTCTCTCTCTTCCCCCAAGAAAGCCAAAGAAAAGCTCCAAAACAAACATTGCATCTGTTTTGCCTTTGTGTAAATGGCGAAACAAAGAGGCAAACATACATATCAACTCTTGCTTAGATAATCAGCTCTATCTTGTTCTTCACTCCAATATATGTTTCTCAACCAATAAGAAGAAAGCCCTATTGAAACACCCAATGTTCTGGTTCCTTTGTTTCTTGCACTATTTTTTATTGCGATTTTGAAGACTAGGTTCAATATCGACCTAATAATCCCATTCTCACGACACACATACTCAATTCTTTATCAAGATTCATCTTTTACAAAAGGGGTTTATGACAATGGTGCGTGTTTTTTAGAAAGTTGAAGAAAACCAATAAAGGAGTGAGTTTTAGAAATCACTTGATGGATTTAGGTATACGTTGTGATTGGGTTTCAGGGGGTGTTCCACTAACAAAAAACTGTTTTTTCCAAACACCGAGACATGTCATTCTCTCACAATACATCACATAAAAAACCGTGAAAAACCATTTTATTTAAAAAACTAACTTAGTGGAACACCCCCTCAGTGGGGAGTATACGAAAATAGAGTGGGGAAATTGGAAGAGGATGAAGGGGGAAAATGAAGTTATTCAAGGAGGAGAGAGGAAATTTTAAAAATAACCCCTAACTTTCAAGAAAGAGAGGGTACCCTAATACACACCCACATAGAGTACACGTCACCCATTCCGTTTGTTTTTAGACGGAGGCTGACGGTAGGGGTTTAATTGATGGATTTTTCAAGAGTACAGGGTCTATGTGATATTTCGTAAAGATCAGTGGTCTACGTGTGATTTGAGTGAAAAGGTCAGGGTCTACATCATTTGTGATTTCGGTGACAAAGGAGCGGGTTTTTTTTGTCTTAAAACCCTAGAATCCAAAACATTTTGACCTTGGTTCCGGAGGGAGGGAGACAGAGAGAAAGAGCGCGCGCGCAAACATGGCGTCGTTTGTGAGGAAAGTGAGACTTGTGTCGAAATCACTCAGTTGCCATGGATCATTGGATTCCAGAGCATTGTTTGCCTTGCGAAGCCGAAGCACTTCTTCTTCATCTTCTTCTCTTTCTTCTTTCCGGTCATACGCTGCCAAGGCCGGCTCTTCGAAGCAAGTAAAAGCTTCCGCAAATGAAGTAGTACTCCCAGAACGAGACGAGTCGGTAGACGACGTTCCAACATCTGGAATCAGCCGCCCTCTATCCGAAATCCTTAAAGAACTCAACAAGAAAATTCCAGACTCGCTTATTAGGGTTCGCACGGAAGCTGATGGCTTCCCCATTAGATACGTCCCCTGGTCTCTCTCCTCTCTTTATTTATGTATTCTTTTCTACATTCACTTCGCTCAGTTATTAGTAAATTCCGGTATTTGGCTCAGTCTTTACAGCCCCTTTGGATTAAGATTGAGGGATTTGGTAAGAAGAAGAAAATGAAGGATTACTATATAGTTTCTTGGCAAATCACTCATTTCGATTGAGTATTTTGGTGAAAAATTGAGAGAAAAAGTAGAAAATTGATTGGTTCATTCCCCTTTCTCGCAATCCAAAGGGGCTGCTGGAAAATGTAGTAGTATTTGATTTCTCGATGCACATGAATAGTCTTTTGCAAAAGATTCGATTGAGAAATGTCTTGTTTTGTCATTCAAATCTCTAATTTCAGAACTTCTTACTGCAACTTTTAATCCTTCCCTTTGTGGAAGATGTCAGTTAACCTGGATCAGAGTGTGGCCAATTCAAAAAATATGTTTTGATTTGAGGTACTATACAAAATACTCTGGGTCTTTGCTATTTTAATCACAGCTTTTCCTAAAACTTCATTTTTTTTTCTAGGGACTGTGCTAGCTTATGATTTTTTTATTTTTTATTTTTATCAAAGCTAGCTTATGATCTCTGACGTCAAAATGGGGGAAGCACTGTTTCGCCAAAATTGATTCTTTGGATTTGTTGAGAAATAGTTCATGGACGTGTTTTTGTGTTGTGTATATTGTGGAAGTCAAAATTTTGGTGTTTTAAGGGAGGAGATTACCAAGAACCATACAAAACATGAACTCATGAGGTTGAGAGCGATAGTGGATGGCAAGTTTAATAGAGAAGAAAATTATATGGATTAGAATAAATGTATAGCGAAAGAGAGGGAGACAAGAATTGAAGGGTAGTAGAAAAGAGAAGAACTGGTGAAAATCGTGGTGATGCGAAGTGAAATTCAGAGAGTTCTTATGGTAGCAAGATTGAGAGAGAGGAGAAAAGTTTGCGAATTACTTACTTTTGGCAAGTTGGGAGTTCAGTTCAAGGAAGGGTAATAGTAAAGAGGGCATTAAACCTATAGGGAAATCTTTGGGATTTCACTTTAAGCAGAACTGCTGAAAGTTAGGCATGTTCACATTTGTTTTGGTGCATTGGAGGGTCGGGCTCCAGAAAGTATTACCTAATTGTGGTTATTGATGGAGAACTTGTGTATTCATATGAAACTTAAATGGCAATAAACAATCTACAATTACATTGGTTATTTTACCTTCTAATTCATGATCACTTTCGACTCCTTAAATGCACCATTCTTCAGTTTTAGAATGTGATAATTCTTACTTGCAAAGGAAGGTACTTTGAGACTTACTCGTTCTTCCATTCTTGCCAGGCATCTTGTGAATCGTATTCTGAACTTGCATGCTCCAGGTAACTTCACTGTATTATCCTTTCAGAAAGTGATTTCCAATACAATTGTGATGGGTGTTAAAATCTTTGAGTTATCGAATGTTCAACTGTTTTACATTCTCTATCTGTTGTAGAATGGTCTGGTGAGGTTCGAAGTATCACCTATTCAGCTGATGGCAAGTCTGTGTCTGTTGTTTACCGTGTAACACTTTATGGGATTGATGCTGAGGTATCCATCCCGTTTATGCTTCATAATTTAATGTTTTGGATCATAATATGCATGCATCATAGACTTCAGTGATTTCTTACTAGGACTTAGTCTGCTTGTGGACGGATTAAAAAAATAATAATCTGCTTCTGGATATTGTCTGGTGTTGTTTCAGTGAAATAAATTGTGTTCTTAAATTGCTTTGGTCATTGATTTGAATTTTTGCTAATATTGGTTTATTGGTATCATTTGTCATTGTTTCGCGACATGGCCTTGCTTATAGTAGACCTCATATAGAATTCTGTAGTACAGTCTGTACTTATTACGCTTTCCCAAGGCCCTGTCCTGAATTTTTTGTTTATATCTGGGGCAACCTATTTCGGTGGTTGTCTTGGCCATCTAGGTTATAAAACCCAAAATCAATTTGCTGATGGATCTTTCGTCAAGATAGATGTCTAATTGACTAGTTTCATTGATCTCTCGTGCTGCTTATTTTTGAGATTCTCTTTGTTGGTGTGGAAAATGACTAATGCCCCTTGAGCAAGGGAAAGGTGGGGTTTTGGAGCTCCCAAGTAACGTATGAATGCATCTGGACTCTGGAGTCTTGCCCCTCTCTCCTTCTCTTCCCCAAAAACTAAATAATCTGGCAAAATAAGCGAAATGTGTGAGGTTTACCAACTGCTTCTTTCTATTAGTGTATTTAGGTTCTTTCTTGCTCTGTACTTGGAACTTTCTTACCTCATTCAAGTGTTAACTCTCGGTATTACTAGGGATGCTGAGCATCTCGTTAGCCAATAGCCATATTGAAATTCAAAAGTTTCAGCTTATTTTTGTTGGAGAAGCAATTTCATGGTTGAATCTCTCTGGATCAGTATGGATTTTTCTTGCTTTTTCTTAATTATTGGTGCATGCCAATAGAACAAAAAAGCTACACACACAACAAATCCCACACAACACCCAAACAACACTCTCATATAGGTGTGGGTCCCACACGTGGGCCCCATCCCCATGTGAGAGTGTTCTGTGGATTTCTTTTGTGTGTAGCATTTTCCATTTTCTGATTCAATTGCTTCCCACACTTTGGTGCTTCAAATGACTTGTCTCATGAAGATAGAGAAATCATGGCATATTGGTTAATTCCTTATCTCAGCTTTAGTTCTGCCATTCCCTGATACAGTAGAACAATTGGTATTAGCTATTCATTGTGGAGATATTAAAATGGATTGCCATGAAGTGCATGTGTTTCTATTTCTGGCTACTCATACCTTTAGTTTTTTGTTTTGTGACTTTGATTCTTTCCCTTTTGCTTGATCTACTTTTATTGCTTTGTTTAGAAAAGATTTGGACAATAATAACCTCAATGAGAAAATAAATATCAGTGGAACTCATCTTTGTTGCTCTTTGAATTTTTTTTTTCTTTTTTTGAGAAGATATATAGGGAGTCAACGGGTACTGCTTCAGTGAATGGCGGAGGGTATGGAGATCCAGTTCAGAAGGCAGAAGCAATGGCATTTCGTCGAGCTTGTGCACGTTTGGGTCTGGGACTTCATCTTTATCACGATGATCAATTGTAGCCAAACAGTGGGCATGCTTTTAGCAGCAAATGATGTCCATGTTGCATTCTCTTCAGTTGATTTCCTTCTATCGCGCGGGAGAATTCTCAGACATTTTGATTGAGACAGAAATGGCCTTAACTGCAAATCATGCAGTCATAGGGTGTGCTGGCTATTGGTAGATATTGGTGGGTGGGTACCAGTACATCCTCCCTTCCTTTTTACCAGTTTATTTGGCTATGTTTTGTAGGTTTGAAAAGCCAAAGCTTTCTTGTATCTATCAATTAAATGTTCAGCAGATCTGGGGATTCCATAAAATTTGAGAAAAAGAAACTTTATCATGAGCAGTATGTTGTATTTTTTGTTTCGATTTGTTTTCTTATTGATCGGTCTAGGAGTAGGCAAATTAACAGACCCACTTGAGATTCCTCCAATTTTTTTTGAAGGTGTCTAAAGCTTTCTTGTAGATTATCAGTAACTAGAAACAAAGGTTTCTGAAATTATAATCGTATACAGGATTGTAGAATTTGTTACTTATAAAATATGAACAGGAGGTCTTTTTCCGAAACTTGGTGACGCTGCCTGCACGTTGTGGACGTGGAGTGTTGATCCAAATCCATCAAAGAGATGTCGAAGATTGTCAATCTTCCTCTGTTAATTTGTTTACAATTTCATGATCCCTTGGATTCTTTAACTTCTTGTGCTTATGGTGGAGGTTTTAGTGCATCGAACATTCTCCGTTCCACTGACTTGACTTTTTGGCTTTTCATGCTTTTCGAGGCAGGTGATTCTCCCGATATATAGCCTAGATGTTTCTTTCCATCCAACAAATGGCCTTTCTCGCTGAGCATCTCAACCAAGCTTCATTTCTTCAAAACTCTTCTTCAAATCTTCGAAATGAAAGAATTGTAGCATTCTAACTATGCTTCATTTGCATTCCTCACATGAGAATCCTCCAAAATTTAAAAGAATTTTCTCCAAATATATTTATACAATATATGATGCACAACTTTTAAAATTAGGATCTAGTAATGAAAAATTAGTATCATTAAAAAGATAATAACAATATCTTTAAAATAAGACCAATCTTGAATTTACTAGGTAAATGTTAAAAAATTGAGATTTTAAATTTTAGAAGCTTAGATCTGATAAAAAAAATAAAAATTAGAAGCTGATGTCTAGTTTTTTCCAATTTTCTCTCTCTAAATGAGTGCACATCTCTCTAGAGAAAAAAAAAAAAAACCAGTTGCCAACCTTCCCCTTCCCTCATAGGGTTTCACCCTTGCGGTGGCGGAAGGGGAAGATGTTTCCCTCTCTTCTCTTCTTTCTCCCCTCCCCACTTCACTCACATGTCCTTCATCGTTTCATCTTCCGCGCATCTCCTCTTTTTAGAAGCGCGAATCTAGATTTGATCTTCGGAAAATCTTCAGTGTCAAAGCTCTCGGGTGACCTTGACAAGCTAGTCTTCAGGCGACACGGGCTTGATTCAAGGTCTGGGTTGAAGAATAGGGCTGGTTTGGCTTCTAGAGGTACGGAGACGGTGGTTTTTGACGATGATCTGGTGCGTTTTCAACTCGTTGGTGTTGGGATATACATATGTTTGCCTCTGTCGCTGTGTTTCTTCAGTTTGAGGTACGTCTGCATGATATGTAGCTTGTGACTTTTGGTGACCGGATGTGTGGCGTTTTGCCGTCGCGGAGTTTTTTTTTTCAATTTTTTTCGTTTCTATGTTGCCTATGCTGTGTTTAGCAATTTTAGCTTCATTTTTGGAGTTTTTTCAATCCCTGTGTGGACTTTCCTATACCTTTTGTCGGTATTGTTCGTCTATACTCAGTGTATTCTCTTCCGATTCATAGATACCCCGAAAGTTGTGGTATTTTTACCCGAACTAGGGCTCCGGATTTGGGTTTTGCTGCGCCCTTTGGGCAATTTCTGTGTCATCAAAATTATCCTTTTGTTCCAAAAAAAAATAATTTAGTTTTGCATGTGTTACTTGAAAAAAATGAAGATAGAGATAAAGAAATATGGTTGGAATATGAATGAATAGTAATATTTTCCAAATTCACTTTTTGAATAAAAAATTATATTTTAATCCTTCAAAATGAAGAATTAGGTTGGAAATGCTTACACGGGTAATATTTTTCAACACACATGTTGCCAAAACACAAAGCAAGCTATATTCACACAGTATCTCGATATATAAATGGAGAAGAGAACAAGAAGCAGAGCTTGTGAACGCATCTCTTTTGGTTTTGTGTGTTTCTAATATTGTTATTAATTCAGAATTTGACTTGTTAAAGTGCTGTTTTGTGGATCTTTCTGCCCAATTAATGCAATTTTGATCTGATAAAAAAACAAATAATGCAATTTGGATACGAATATATATTTTTCCTACCTGATGAACAAAAAGCATGGAAATTGTAAATACAGATTGTAACATACAAATTTTGTAAATAATGTCAAATTGGACACCAAAAGTGGCTTAAATTTTCTAGGGAGTAGGGCCGGCCCTGACCCAAGCCTGGCAAGCCCTTGGGCTAGGACAACTCCCCTGGGGCAGGGCAACTCCAAAAAAAAAAAAAAAAAAAAAAGGGCAAGTTATATATAAATGTAAAAAGTTTTTAGTTTATTATAGAAGTGATGCCTTGGTGGAGTGGAGCTTGGAAAGCTACAAACTCCCCTTTGTCTCGAGTTCAAATCTCATCCTAGGCATTCAATTTTTTCCCCCTTTTCGTTAGGGAAAATAATAATAATAATAATTATATAGCATTAGCCTAAAACCACTTTAAGCCCATTGAGTCTAAAATATAAAAGCCCAATATCCTACTCTTAATTTTGGGTAACTTAAAGTACAATGACTGCAAGTGGTGGTTAGCTCATGCAGTAGAGCTTTCGGATGCCCCACACTATATCCCGGGGGCGAATCTCATTCCCCTTCCCCCATTTAATAGATTAGGAATGATGAATGACAAAAAAAAAAAAAAAGCAAGATGGACTTAATCGAAGAATCTGCTTAAAAAATGCAAGGAGAAGTTGTTTTGTTTGAATCAGATCGTGCTAATTGTAAAACACCATCCGATTAACCGAGGTTACATTTTGATTTTGAATTTTTTTTAATGTTATTCAAGCTAAAAACATAATATAACCTCGATTTTGCTTTGCTCCTTTATTTGTATGAATTTTTTTTTTTATGAACCAGTATAAAGAAAAGACAACAAGAATTTATTAGTTCAGTTAGTGCAATCCAAATACCAGGACCGGCCCTGCTAGGGAGTGTCGCCTAATTTAACTGGTCAACACTTTCAGTTCTTTTCACGAATGTAACATTTCATAAGTTTTTTTTTTCTTTTTTTTTTTGGGAACATCATAATAAAAAGTTTGATGAAGCCTAAAGAAAAAAGTTTGATGAAGATGGGGAGAATAGGGAAAAATGGGGAGCAATGGGAAAAAAGTGGAGCATGTGGAATCGTGGATTGTGGGCACTGAGCAAGTACGGCTGCAAGAAAAAGAGAACACAGAAAAGAGAGAGAGAGAGAGGGGGTGCCCTCCAAGAGAGAGAGAGGGGTCTGATTACCATGCCCCCCGCCAGTGATTTTATGTTTTTCTTGCCAAAAAAATGTAATTTTACCTATTAAAAAAACTGAGTTTATTTACCGGGGATATATGACTACACTTATTACCGTATCATATTTTATGATCACAATTTTTTTGAGTGATTTTGATTTAACGGCTTAAATTTACCTAACTTTCAATTTAAAGGTCAATATTTAACGGGACATCATCCTCCAAACCACTCGGGGCCATGGCAGAAAAATTTGAGCTCTCCCTCTCGATTTACAAAGCAAGGGGCTGGAAGTAGCATTGTCCAAGGTTCGGATTCCTATGAATAAAGGACTCAATCGCGAGTAACGGTTTTAAGAAAATGCAATACGTGTCTTGAACAAAAGTCCTATGGTCCGGTTCCGAACTAATTCGTGAGTCACGGCTCGGTTCCAATTTTATGGACAATCTATACCATATATAGACGCTAAATGGAACAAAAATAGCCAAAAAAATTAAATTAAATTAAAGCAACTAATTAAAGCCTATAAAATAAAATCAGCAACCAACATGCACTACCATTACATATCACAGAAACCAAATTCCAAAAAATAAAACAAAGCATTATGTAGAGTATGACAGATCAGATTCAAATTCCAAATTCCAAAAAACAAAGCATGAAACAAAGCATTATGTGAAACAACGCATAATATTCTAGATTCAGCAACCAAATAGTAAAGTTATAATTATTTATCAATTATTGCATATATATTTTTTATTTTTATTTGTTATTTATAAATATCCCACTCATTAATAATCCACGGATTCAATAAAAACGTATAATCAGTTTGTTCACTCAGTTTCGGTTGTTTTTTTGGGTGAAGTTTAGTTTTTTTAGTTTAGTTTTTTTTCTTGTTTTTTCTTCTACCGATTATTTGTGAGCTGTAGAATGGTTTGAGCTGGGAATCTTTGGAAAAAGCTATCACTTCCATTTGAAATAGATTAGTGGAACACTCATAATAAAAATACGTGGATTGAACTGTATCACAAAGTTTTCAAAGTTTTTAATTCGTTTCCAAACTCATTAATCCACGGATTCAATAAAAAAACGTATAACTCTGTTCGATTCGGGTTATATTCACGGTACAGTTTTTTTTTTTTTTTTTTTGGGACAGCCCTAGCTGGAAGTGTGAGGGATGACATTGGACACATTGGGATAAAGGTTTGAGGCAGGCACGTGTATAAGTCTGCACGATTCAGAGAGAGAGAATGTGGTAGTCAGCTTTTTGGTCAAAGAAGAAGTTGGGAGACAGCTAACCCCTCACAATTAACTATAAGGCATAAATACAGTTAAGAAGCGGAAATCCCACGGGAACAGATGGAATGAACCGATCATGTATAGATGGGTTTCGGGGACTCACTTTTGGGTCTCACACTGGCCGATCCGACCCGTTCATTCATCTCAAAATCAAATTCTGAGGGGCCCACACGGAGATCAAGTCGATCGGACGTCCCTAAGTGCTCGATCCAAAATCACCCCATTTTGTTCCCATCGGTACATGGTCGGTTCATGCCCATCTCTGCAGGTAGAAAGGTTCCGTTAAGAAGCCCGTCCGGTTGCATGGTCAGAGGGTTTGTTCTCATCAACACAATAAATCGATGTTCGATTTTTTGGAAGAAAAAAAAAATTCTTAAAAGAATTCTTTTTGTGAATCCTCAAATCCTTTAGCATGAGGGCATTCTCAATGAGTGTGGTAATTAACAAACAAATGTGTTTTATGTATTACAATACTTGTGCTATCTTGTGTGTTAGAGTGTGCTAATTCTAATTCTAAATCGCTTCTTCGATCCTCCAATGTTTGTTTTGCTTTTCTCCTGTCTCTTCAGATCAACGACTTCTCGTTTGATTTGAGAGAGTAATGTACTTCATTTTTGTGAAAGTAGTTTATTTCATCTTTGGACAAATTTTTGTGAAAATGAGTTTGTTAATTTCACATGATGATGTCTTTGTCTTTTCTAACTTTACATGATGATTTTCAGATCTACTCGTGGTGGATTTTCAGATCTGCAACTTTGTCAGTTTATATGTGTGTTCCTACTTGGTTGGAGTGTATCTGATCATTAGACTATTTGTTGTATTAATTTTGTCATTGTTTAACACTTTATCTCTTTTGATATTTCTAATTCTATATGTAAATTTCGAGAGAATGTGTGTCAAGTGTACATCTAGGTCGGGGTGAAAAACATCGACTGCCTTGTGTTTTGGTCTTTTATTTTTATTTCGTACTAGTACAATTTTATCGTAATATCCCAATAGCATTAATTATCTTAACGAATTGGACTCCTTTGATCATGTCATACCTATGCAACCTTAATTAACAAACCACATAATGTCACATCTCTCTTTTTGCAAAACCAATAAAAATAAAAATAAAAAAATGTCACATCTTCGAGCACATGCACTAAGTAATCCATTGTTCAGAGAATGTGTGCCGTAGCCACGGGCAGGCGGGGAGAGAAAATAAGTAAAAATTAAGGGGGCCCTTTTATAAATTATTTTGTTTTTTTTGATATGGTCAAATTAAGAGAAAGGGCCCTTTTGCTAATAATACAATTAACCTGATTTCAGGCAAAGTTGTTAGTAATAAGTTAAACAAGGTGTGGCCCAACGTACGACTGGATAAGAAGAAACAATTAATTTGTTTGTTGTAATTAATAGTAGTAGTTAGTTGTGATTTTCTGAATGCACATAGATGATTTTATTGACTTCCAATGGTTCTGGCATGAATTATGGTTGTTACAACTTACAAGAGTGATTTTTATAACTCAGATGTCCGGTCGGCTTTCATGGATCTCGATTAGTTTTGGGGATTCAACTCTACTTTTCATTTGCAAGAATTTCAATTAAAGTCGGAACGAAGATTCGTATGGATATGGATTGACCGTAAATGAGTCGTAAATGAGTCGATATCACGTAAGAAGTTTTGAATTTTAGACCTTAGAATCGAGGAAGCAGACTCCTAAGTATCAGGTCTTGGCCACCACGTTAGCCCGTTAGGTTTATTATGGGAGTAGTTTATGTTTTAGGGTAAGGAAGAATAGTTGTTCAAGTGTCTCTTTCACTGAGTAAAAATGACTCAGAAACTTGGGATTACACCATCTAGCTAATGCTAACTACTTCGCATGATAATAAGTATCACCATTAAGATGCAACTACCATATTAAACACAACCAATTAGAATATGCACAATAATAAGTAGTATAATTAAATTGCATATATATTCTAGAAAAGTGTGTTAATATCCGTGTAAGTATATTAATATCTGTGAAATGTGTACTAATATTTGAACTAGTTTGTCATTTTATATATATTATCCTCCATATATTCGGTGGAGGTTAGAAAGACCCATCAATTAATTAACTAAAAATCAGTAATTCGGTAAAAAAAATTTGAAACTAGAGATAAGTAATTAGATAGATTTCAAAATGTTTGCAAAATATATATGTACTTTATTGTGATACCCTTTGCCAGCAAATTCTTGGGGCCGATGAGGTGTTCGGTCGTTACCTCCAGAGTTCTCCGGAATTAGTTGAGGTGTGCGCAAACTGGTCTGGACATCCGTTTATATTTAGAAAAAAAAGGGTACTTTATTGTTAACTAATGCTCCCCAATACATTTTTTTAAAATGAAATATGGCAGCTTTATTTATTTTATTTATTTTTATCATCCATTTAACGAAATTTATATCATCCATTTAACGAAATTCTAAAATATTAAGAGAATATTAGTAATACATGCGAGGAGAAAACTCCAAAGAAAGAGAATATTAGTTATCAGTGCACTCATGGGGAATTAATAATTATTTTAGAGTATCAATCGTCCTAAGCAAATCACAGCTTTTAAACCTTCTATTTCTTGAGTTGCATTGGATCCTTTTTTTTTTTTTGAAAGTAAAAGATTTTAAAGAAAGAGAATAATTAGTTATTAGTCCTAAGGGAATTAATAATTATTTTAAACCTTCAATCGTACTAAAAATCACCGCCAGGAACATGCATTGGATCCTAGTACAGCATTATATGGAATTTCTTTCAATCCACTTCATATAAAATATAGAAAACTTAGGCATCTCACATTTTCGAAATGAGTATCTTTTATACGGAACCTGGGGGTGCTGTGCATCCCAATGCACTCCTGAGTTCTTTTTTTAATCCGGCATTTTTTGATCTTTTACACATTTTTCCATATCTTTAATTTCATCGGCACACAAATAACATGAAAAAGTGATTTTGATCCATTTTGGGTTTGATTTGTTTTCAAAGTATTTGTGTTCAACTAAAGATATCCGAATTTTTTCTACACTTGTTATTCGACATCTCGTGGTGAAGACTCATCAAAAAAATATCTACAAAATATCAATATCAACATCCCATGCACAACTCCCCCTAAGTTCCTTTTATACCCTTCCAAACCTTCACTTATTTAATTTGTTCCCATTTTGGGTTTGATAGCAACTATAATCAGAATTGTTCATCTCGAAAGACTCATAAATATCTACAAAAAATATCAACTTCGTTCACAATAAATAATTGTATTTTCGGGATGTTTGGGAGCCTAATTTTTTTACTTTTTGCATTTTTTTTTACAGTGTTTGAGAAGAATACATTTTGTAGATAATTTATGTAAACCAAAATGAGAAATTGAAAAATGAATAGTTAAAAAAGCTTCTCTCCCCATATTTTTACATTTTGCTTTCTGTCACCCAAATTAAAGAATGCATTTCGTGAAAATTCGTTATGGCCTGGGAGGGAGGACCGAACACCCAAAATGCAAAAAATCAAAATGCAAAAAGTCGACATCCAAACAGGCTCTTTATTTTAGCTACTTAGATCAAACATATGACAATATGTTTGAGGCCCAACGAGTAATATAAAACTTAGAAAAATAGACGGATAGCAAATACAATAAAGATCTGAGCGACGAGCTGATCTGAACTTTACGAATACTTCAGTCATATTCTGAGCAAATATCTAAAAGATGTGCTAGCACTAATCCAGTTACAAGCACATTGCCTTTCCTCACCCGGTGACAAGCACATGTCATTCCCTCTTCAATCCGGACTCCATGTCACGCCCCAGCACGCGCACGCTCGGTGTTCCCTACCATGTTAGATGGGGTATATATAGGAGATGCTAGAACCACCCGTATGCGCCGCTGGTTTGGGACTCTTCTGTTGCCTCATGTTCTTGCAACAAAGATCTAATTCCACACGTAACTAAAATACATAATTACATACACAACAAACTTGCCCAAAAGCCAAGAAAATTTTCAAAACAAAAAAAAAACATATATATATATATTAATTTGAAGGTTGACTGCAGACTTTTCCCTCCGTTTTGAGGATCCGTTTCCGTTTCTGCCCACTAGGGCTTCCTACGCTGTGAGGTAAGTGTCGTAAATATCACCAAAAACTCTGCCTTATAACCAACCTCCCTCTTCTCTTCTCTTTTAAAACGATAAAGAGGGTAACAGCAGCAGCCGACACAATAATACTTCTGCATTTCAATGACTGCCATCCCACTCTCACTAAACCCCGCGTAACTGAGAAGTTGGATTCTATGGGGGGTAATTATTCGGTAGCCCTGAAACACAGCCACGTGGTATTTCTGATCATTCCAGTATATATCACATTTACTAAAAATTGATATTTAATTAGACGTTGGTCTCAAAAAATGTATGGTATTAAAGTGTCTCGCAAAACCACGTGATTTTGCTTTAGGAGCAATGGATAATTAGACTTTAAACTTGTAGGGGTTTGCAGAGTTTTCTAAACTAAGTGTTGTGAGGCTCATTATTTAGGATCTTAGATTCGAAATCTCTATGTGCTTTCAAAGCTTTTGAGGCCAATTCATACGAGATTTTTGTTTTAGCTTTAATTGGGCTAATTGCTATTGAACATTGAAATTAGACGTCGTCCAACAAATGTGAAAATTGTTGTTGTTTTATGTTAATAATGAAATTAATTAGTTTGTAGTAGGATTTGCATTTTTTCCCACCAATTAGAGTGAGAATAACATTAACTATCTTTTGAAAAGTGTAAACAAAATCATTCTCTCCAAGAACAGTCTTAGGCGCACGTTAGCCCGGTCACCCGAGTTATAAAAAATATTACTCCCTCCGTTCCTATTTGTTTGTCCCACACTCTCTCTTGCCTTTTTTCAAATCAAAAAATTAAGTGCTTCCCAGATATCATTTTCAATTTTTTTTTCGTTTAAAGTATAAAAAAAAAAACTCCTGAAAAATATATTGGGATTTTTTTTTTTATTTATTGTTTTGATGCCTTGGTGGGAAAGTATTATGTTGGGATTTTTTTTTATAGTTTTGATGCCTTGGTGGGA
This sequence comes from Vaccinium myrtillus, assembly GCA_016920895.1. NCBI lineage: Eukaryota > Viridiplantae > Streptophyta > Magnoliopsida > Ericales > Ericaceae > Vaccinium > Vaccinium myrtillus. The sequence goes on from CM029271.1 coordinate 24,455,195, forward strand.
AAGTTTTGGGGTAGCAATTCCCACGCGCGAAAGATGACCGTGAAGTTGTGATTGCGAGTGGGTTGTAAAGTGGTTTGGGTGGGGCCCTCTCGTGTACATAATTCATGCGTCCGTCCGTATTATTAGAGTGTGTTCCCTCTTTTTTTTCCTTCACTTTTGCTTTCTCTTCCCTCCCATTTCTCTCTCTCTGTCTCTCTCTCTTCTTTTTTGTTTTCCCTCGCTGGATCTCTGACCTAATCGTCTGATCACCAATCACCACCACCACCACCTTCTCCTTCCAACATACTAATTCCAACTCCCATATCTTATCCAGTTGGCTTCCATTTCTTCTCTCAGTATATATTTTTCCCCATTTTCACATAGATCTAGCTAGCTAGTAGTCATCATCATCAATTAAGTTGGTGTTGTAGTAGATCGGAGGCGACAATTAAGGATAGAGAAAGAGAAGATGAACAGTGGTGGTGGTGCAGCAGCAGCAGCAGCGGCTAACAACGGCAGCAACAACAACAACATCAACATGACGACGACGACACCATCAGGAGGAGGAGGCGGCGGCGGAGGGCAATTTGGAGACACGACGTACACGAAAGTGTTTGTAGGGGGATTGGCATGGGAGACGCACAAGGAGACTATGAAGAAGTACTTTGAACAGTTTGGTGATATCTTGGAGGCTGTTGTCATCACTGATAAATCCACTGGAAGATCCAAAGGCTATGGCTTTGTATGCTTAACCTTTATTTCTCCCTATTCCTTTTTTTCTCTTTTTCTTTAATTCTTTTTCTTCTTTAATTTCTTTTTTTAGGAAATTTTAAAAATTATCTTGGCATTGATTCTTCTATTATTCGATGTCAATTATCATGAACTTTCCCCTACTAGATCTTGAAGAAAATGAAAGTTTTTGTTCTTGCTTAATTTAAGTTTCTTTTTCCTTTTTATTAATTTAAATTTTTTGGGGCCCCAAAATAGGTGACATTTCGTGAAGCAGAAGCGGCGATGAGAGCTTGTGTGGATCCAGCTCCAGTGATTGATGGGAGAAGGGCCAATTGCAATCTTGCTTCCTTGGGTGTTCAAAGATCTAAGCCTTCTACCCCTAAACATGGTATGCGTCTGTAGTCTGTACATTTATTCTTCTTCTTCTTCTTTAAATTATCATCTGTTAAGGCCTCCTCATCCCAAGAACTGCTTTGAGATCTGCGAAAAGTTCACATATGATATTAATCTTTGCAGATTTGCTTTTTCTTTTTTCCACTAGTAGTAATAGAAGGAGTTTTCCAAATGTTTAAAATCAGACAAAATCAATATTTATTAAAATCAACAGTTGATTTTAGCAAATGAGTAAGCCATGTTCTAAAATCAAAAGCATTTTTTCTATGCAAAATCAAAAGATTTTAGCAAATGGTTTTCTCATTTGTTAACAGCGATTGTGATTTTATCATTTGGAAAACTTAATGCTTAATTTAAATCCTTTGTAACTACTAGTATGAATGCTCCTCTCTGGTCTGATGATGTGAAATTATCTGAGGATTATTTGATTCGTTTGATTGAGCAAACCACATTCCAGATCTAGCTGGGTACGTACCTGATCATCATGCTAGATGAAATGAATATTCTCTTAGTTATGGAGAAGTTCTTGTGTTCTTCTTCTTATTCCTCCTTCTCCTTTGGTCTCATTGAACTGAATGGTGTACTAGTGAGCCCACCAAGAAATAGTAGAGCATTGCTTTACATTCCACAAAGAATAGAAACAATAACCAGAATCTGTTTTCCAAAAGCATGACAGCTCATTCCACCCTGTAATACAAATAATTCATTTGCTTCTTCTTTTTTTTTTTTTAATGTAATACAAATGATCTTGACAAATACTTGAGCATGTTAATCTTCTCTTTACCTAATTAATGATCATTAATACTTCACATTACTCCATTTTTCTTGGTGTACTACTAATCTATAAATGGAAGGCCTTGCATGTTAATGTGTACATTTTCTGTTTCTTTTAAATATCATAAAATTTGATTTGTTTTTTTGGAAAATGGGGATATTGGATGAACAGGTGGAGGAGGAGGAGGAGGTGGTGGAGGGAGGAGTATTAGGGTGATGAGCGGTGGTTATCAGACAGGAGGAGGAGGAGGAGGAGGATTTGGAGGTGGTGGAGTACTTGGGGGAACAGCTTTTCCAGTTTCAGGAGCAGCAACAACTTTCCCTCATTATGCCATCCAACAAGGCATACCTTATAGTAATCTCTACGGGTGGGTAATTAACTAATTTAATTTACCAGCTCACTTTTTTACTATTAATTGGAGTAATCATTAGTATTATATTTGGTTGTTGTTGTTGTGTCTCTATAAATGGGGGGTTGTGGTTGCAATATTTGTGTTGTTTGTACCTCCATGTGCATTGCCAACTCATGCGCAACCCACCTCATTCACGCCTCTCATCCACCCACCACACCTCTTCCTCATCATTCAACATCATCACCTCTCTCTCACTTTCTCTTTGAGAATATAAACAATAAAATTATTCCTCTCACTAACAGCTTAATGAGTTGGTGGTTAATGACCTAACATGGTACCAGAGCAGGCAATAGATTCTCTGTTTGAACCTCACCGCCTACCCAATTATTAAATATTTGCACATGTTTAGCCCGTTTATAGAGTAGAGCCTGACTACACGTGAGGAGGCGTATTGAGAATATAAAATAAAGTTATTTCTCTCTCTAACAACTTAAGTTTTTTGATGAGTTGGTGGTTAACAATTAATAATAGTATATCTCTCTCCTAATTGAGAACTAATTAAGTGATTGTGGGGTTATGTAGAAATTCCTTGCACCATTGTGTATCAGACCAAGATTTCTCATTGAGGCATGCATGTCACTGTATTATTCCTTCTTTCATTGAGGCATGCATGTCACTGTATTCCTTCTTTTATTTACTAATTAAGTGCACAGATACGTATTTCATTTGCGTCAATAGCAAGCATTTTGAGTTGTAGCTAACATATTGCTATTCTTGTCCCTCTTATCTGAACCCAAATTTTCAGGTACTCTCCGTATTCACCAGACTACACGTATCCCACGGTTTGTACGCTAAACCCTTGTCTCCCCTTGCATTTACAGTACTTACTTTTCGGTATCATATGGGGTGTGTCAACTTGTCTGTTTGTTTGTTCAGTAATGCTATAGTAACCATGTCTGTCTGTTTGTTTGTTTGTTTATTAAGCGTAAATTTTTTCAGTGGCAGAGCCAGAATTATGGCTCGAGAGGGACCGACTTAGTAGATACTCCCTCAGTCCCATTCTAAATGCTCCATATAAAAAGTCGTGTCATTTTGACTTTCAAAAAATTTGTTTCTGTAATATTGTTTCGAACCTTTTTACAATGCCCGAGAGTACTCACCGAAATCTTTTGATTATGGTGCAAAAATAGTTTTAAAAAGTAACTGTGTAAGTACTTTTTTGAGGTGAAAACTGCACGGTCTCCAATAAAGAGCATTATAGTAAAAGTATACAAATAAGTTTGTTCTATTTTTTTAGGCTACAACACTCACATGTTTATTTTTTTACTATTTATGAAAGAAATTGAGAAATGAGAATGTAAATTAACCTGTTTTTAGTTAAATCAAACCAAAATTATTAACATTATAAGAACTTGTTGCCCTTATAATATCACTAATCTATGAAATTAGATATTAAGATTTTTTTATATTCGTAGATTATAAGAACGGCCCCAATACAGCTCTTCCATTGCATTTTCTTGAAAACCTCACAAATTAATGACATTTTTATTCCCGAAATTTGTTGAGTATTGCCGCCCGAAAGAATTGGAAATTGTCTTTCCAAAAAACTGTTTTAATTGGGTGTAAAAATGATCAACTTAGGTCTAAGTAATTTTGATTCTCTTCTAATGGAATATACCTGAATCATCACCTGACCGTAATAAGCCAGTTTTGAGTTTAAGTCAGTTTTTAACCTGTCTCGTAAATCGTAATAAACCAGTTTTGAGTTTATCCCAAAAATTGAAACAAGGCCTGGGTAGTTAAAAGACAAAGTTACATAACTAATTCAGTTCAATTATTTTGCCAAAATACCTCTTAATTAATTAGGCCAGAATCTCTTTTTTTTTATTTTTTTTATTTTTAAATTCCTACAAAGTTCGAATGAGGGACTACCTTAATATTTTCGGTCAAAGTAAACCTGTCTGGGCAACAGCAGTATTCACCTAGAAGTAAGTACAAATGTTGGACTCAAGTCTTTAATTTACTACCGAATAAAATAATAATATTCCTTCCAACGGTTTTTTGGCCTTTTTGGTTTTTACTCCAACTTCCAGTCTGTAACTTCAGAGCCACTCAACCACCCCCATATAGATTCCAAAGATGTGAAGGTCAGGTCAGGTGACAAAAATCAACAGTTGTCTTTGCCTTGTCTTTATCCCTTTTAGCACGATTTTTCATTCCAAATGCAGGCTTTTTCTATTATCACTTTTTTTTATTCGACTATTAGGGGTGTTTTGGTCAACAATGATAGGTACACACCCTCTCAACCACTCCCCACCACACCCTCTCTCACATGTGTGGTGGGGCCCACTGGGACCCACCGGGTGAGCCCCACCACACATGTGAGAGAGGGTGTGATGGGGAGTGGTTGAGAGGGTGTGTACCTATCATTTTTGGTTTTGGTCAGCTTACATTTACTTTAACTAATTCATTCTCTAGTCCACGCCGAGATTAGAGGATTTACAATAAAATTAGTTTCTTCCGATCGCACTCCAAGTATTAAACTTTAGTCAATTATATAAAGAGCAAGAGAGAATCTTTTTTACGGATCATCCACAAAAAAAAAGGGGTTTGCCGTGCATCTGAGATCCAACGGCTAGGATGTTGTGCAAATTTTGTTTTTCATTTTTCTTTTTAAATCCAAGATGATTTTAATGAAGAGAGAGAGTGCACGGCATCCGAGCTATTGAATCTCAAGATGTACAGTAAAAATTTGCTCGATGCAATTGCAAACCCCTTTTTCACATGTGATCCATAAAAAGATTTTCTCAAAGGGCAAACCCACCAACCAAAACGAACTATTATCTTCTTTGGGGCTAAATGCAGGTTTATTGTCCCCTTTATCCACTCAAACTTGCTGTCTTATTTAAAAAAATCATAGATCTGGGATTAGTAATTCAATAATATCCGACCAAATTATAATCATTCTTTTTAAATCCATTTAATTCACTCAGTTTTTTTTTTTTTTATAATAAATCTTTTCTCTAATTTACGATCTCAGCACACCCAACAGTGAGATGTGCTCCGGGGTTTGATGTTTGTTTCACTGTTTGGTGAAATTACTTTTCTCACATTAATTAATTAGCTCAAATAATTGGTTGAGAAAAGAATCTTATTTATTTCCTCTCTTTTTCTTTTCTTTGGTACAGAGTTACTACAGTGTGTATGGAGGAGCTGGTTCCCAATATCCGGTTTACGGCGGTGGGGCTGGTGGGATGATGACAAGCGCAGCAGCAGCAGCAGCCGCCGCCGCCTTCTACCCATATCTGAATTACTTTGGCGAAGCTGCTGGGAATACTGCAGCTGGGCAGGGGTACGGCGGTGTCCAGTACCCACAGCAGCACCACCACGGCCACCACCACCTCTTCCAGTATTCTGCCATCAACTCCACTGGGGGATACCCACATCATTATGCTGCTGCTGCACCCATGTCTCTTGCATCAACTACTCCCTTGCAATCAGGTAAATTAAACACCTTGCTTGCTTTTATTTGAATGGTTAACTTTAGTGATTTCCCATTTGATAAAATCTGCTAAAATCAATATTTGCTACTATCTCTCACAAAAATCTTTGATTTTAGCGAAGATTCTTCCTCATTTGCTAAAATCAATATTTGCTACTATCTCTCACAAAAATCTTTGATTTTAGCGAAGATTCTTCCTCATTTGTTAAAATCAACAACTGATTTTAGCAAATTTTATCAAATGAAAAACTCACCTAACCGATATCTAAGGTGGCGATTGAACCAATTCTATATCTGCATTATAAATGACTCCAACCAAGCATAAGGACTTTGTTCACTTTGGTTTTCCAGAACCACCCCTCTCTCTCAACACAGTTCTAATAAGTTTTCTCACTATTATTACTCTCTCTCTCTCTCTCTCTCTCTCTCTCTCTCTCATTACCCAAAAACCTCCCTCAAGATTACAGCTTGCTTATGAACCTAAGGGCTCCAACTCAATGACATTTTGGAACTCAGCCAAACTCAGTCCATTTTAATTCACTGCTGAAGCTGCTGAAGTCATACTAGTTTCAGCAGCAGCAAGAAGTAAATTGCCCCTTCAATTATCTTGTGTGTCCATAGTGAAAACTTGCTTACAGAATCAACAGCTCTATTACAACTTAACAAGCAATGACGAATACTGAGAAATTTATACTTTAAACATCAAATTTCCTCTTCTTTCTTATTGATATACATGTTAAATTGCTGATTAATTGTGTTCATATAAAGACAGAAATCTGGACTACAAAGTTTCACAATTTGCCACCAGTTGATATTCCAATTAAATAAATAAGTTCTAAGTTTCTAAGACATAATAACTGTACAATAGCATACTGGAATATCTGTTACACTATTTCTTGTGGTTCAACTAATGAAGTAACTAACATCTTTGACAGTCTGTTTTGCTGTGCCACAGGCGTGACCATGGCTCTCCACACACCGCCCATCCCTCATCGTTAAGAGAATCACTGCAACTCAGTTGAGCCCCCCCTGCAGCCTACTACTTCATCATCTCATCATGCTATCTACATAGCTTGCTCCTTCACAAGGATCTCAAAAAACCTTTGGCCTAACCATGGTTCTCTCTCTCTCTTCTCCCCTCTCTCTCTCTCATGGAGGTCCACATTTGTGCATTCCCTCACATGGAAGCTCCTCATAGGAGCAAAAATGTTTGGAAAAGTTTTTATCCCTTTCCACATTGCTTCTCTTGTCAAGGAAAAGGCTTCCTACAAGAGACCCCAAAAGCATGTGCATGTGCATGTCGTGACCAATTTCAAGCTGTGTCAAAACAAAAAAGCTAAGTTGGTCTCGCGTAATATACATCTGTTACTTTGGCCTCTGGAAAAGGCTAATCAAATCAAAGGACACAATTTTCAAAAAGTTAGCCCCCGGAAAAGGCTCACTGATCAATAATGTATATTCAACAAGAAACAAACGACAAGTCCTTCTCAACTTCACAAATGTTGGTTTTGAAATGCCTTGTCCTTCCCTCCAACTTTAGGTAACCTCCTCCTGATGTAGAGTCAGTTTTAGTATATATCATGGAGAGGGCATGGGAAATGCCCAATCCTTTCCTTTTTTTTTCTCTTTATTTTTTCAGTTCTTTCGACATTAACCCTAGTCTTAGGATTTTTGAACTGTGACCGGTAATGTCTATTTAAAAGCTTTACCGATTTCACTCTTTTAAACATCACATAATCTGTGTCTAACATACTAATCAACCCATCTTCCCTCAGGGTTAGGGAAGCAATTAGCTAGTTGTAGTGTCAATTGTAAATTCATTGTGGGCTAAACTTTGGGAGTTTTTGCCCCACTTGAAGTAGAATTATAGGATGGGTAGTCTTAGTTTTCTTGCATTTAGCTTTTACCATTTTTTTTTTTTAAGAGCTCCATTAATGGCTATGGAGCTCCATTTGCATAAGGAGGTAATCCAGGGGATATATTTTGGGACTCTTGGTTTCATCTTCTCTAACCCCCACATCAACCATGGTTAGGACTCAGGTGATCCTCATCCTCATCTCTCTCCTCATCTCTCTCTCTCTCTCTCTCTCTCTCTCTCTCTCTCTCTCTCTCTCTCTCTCTCTCTCTCTCTCTCTCCCCCTAAACTTTACTTTGAGATGGAACTCATACTCTCTTATATGTATAAGGCCTATCTATGGTTTGAACACTGGATTGTAACTAAGGATTGATGCTACTTAGAAGACGACTCATTCTCCAATATCCATGTGGATTGAGAATGGAAATCTACTGCTGTTATGATTATTATGCGACCGAGTAACTTAGATACTACTGATTTGCTTTTATTTGCTGAGACTGAATTTGTTCGTCAACAGTCAAATTGATTGTCCTTCGTATCTAAACAATTCTCTGTTTTCACCCTTGCATATCATTAACTGAAGCTACCAGCAATTCGTTCATGAAATTTGACATGTCGAATTCATAATAGATGTTTACTCATGTGTGGTGATGATATTACTGTTCGCATGTTCCTGCATTCGGAAGCTATGTTACAACTGGTGGAGTTTTTTTAGGATACCATGTGATTTAACTGCTTGAGTTTTTGTCAACCCTTTTCTTAGGTAACCCCTTATACCTCAAGGAATCACGCAACACATTTCACCAATTAAAGTACAAGAGCTAAACTAACTTCAACAAATCCTATTTTCATACCCTTTATTCCCCGGTGTCTCTTATGGTTGGCTTCTTGTCATCACCATTGTCTCGTAAGCATCTTTCTTATATAAATCTCGTCTTTGCCGACCAAAATACTACAACAACAAAACAAGTTCATGTGTCAATTAATCTCGTAATTAAAGCAGGCAACACAAAATAATGATATGTGTGGAACCAGCCATCGTTCCAAGATTGGTTTTCGTTCGATCACCTTGATCACAAGAGTTCAAACCTAGCCTAAAGATCTCACCAGACTCGGTAAATATATTAGAAGATACAGTCATGACCAAAGGAAAGAAGATACCAAAACCTAGAAAGAGGTCTTAGATCATATATAGTTATGGAAATCTTAACATGTTCTACTAGATCATCAGCTAATATTGCCCCCTCCAACGAAGTGGCTGGCTAGTCACTCAAAATCTCGTTGGTATGCAAATTAGCTAGCTTGGCTCAATATTTCTCACCAAAATACTGCAAACGAGCTTGAAATGTCCAGTTCAAAAAAAAAAAAAAAAAAAACTTGAAATGTCATTAAGAATCTAACTTTTTGCGTAAGACCTTTAAAATAATCGGTTATGCTTATGAAAATGGGACCATGATAACTCCATTTCTCCTCATCTGAGCATCACATGAAAAGATCAACGAGGGAGAAAAATATTTCAAGGAAATGCCCCAAGTCTCTATTTCAAATTTTGAAGCCATTACGCATTGGAACATGTATGTATGGTTAGTACAGAAAATCTTCGCCTGATAATCAAACATTAATCTATAGAACAGCTTTGGCAACCTCAAACATGCGTCATCCATGGAAAAAAACCAATCACTTTCTGGCTTGAAGCTCAATGCGTCTACCCACAGAATCTAACAATTCAAGTTCCATGTACACAAGCAGCCTTGTGTTAGGATCAAACCAGAGGAGCTACCAAACAACCGCTCGACGGGTTATTACAAGTTGATCAAACGTCCCTTACCTTAAGCCTCACTTCCATGTGGGAACTTAGTATCTTGTTTGGGCTTGATGGAGAAGGGCTCAACTTGCGAACTTGGGCACTAAGTGGCTTTTTGGGACTTGATGGAGCGGTGCTGAACTTGCTAACAAGGATCTTGCAGCACGGCAAAAGCAATATATGCAGCACAACCAAGATAAAGGGAGCTGCGACAAGCCAACCCAACAACTGCAAAAATTGTCAAGTAAAATTTTGTTAAGAAACAAGCATTAGGGAATTGTATGTTTAGTCCTCGGTCTTTCTAACTAAAAGATGCATATCCATGTTCTTTGGTAAACCGGTTTCAATAAATTGCTTGGAAAGAGAATCAAAAGCCAAAAGAAGTCGTGTAATCAAGTGGTGCTGCTTATAATGAACTGTTCTCTACTTGGAATCGAAACAAGTAGGAGCCTCTTGCCTTTCGAAGGGTACCAAAACTGTGCAACTATGCAAAAGTTAAATTTTCTACGTCAAAAAGATAAGGGTAGCATAAAAGAGCTGAAAATATCTTTACAGTCCACCACTGAAGCTTATCATGGTTCCTAATGCATAACAGGCCCGAATCTCTCCAAAATAAAATTGCCACCCTAAAATTTGGCATCTGGACAAAAGGATTATGTTGACCCCCGGAGGTAGCCATGGTTGAAATTTCAATGGATCTCTTTAATTGCTACAAATAGCTGAATCCAATCAAATGATTTTTACCTTTTAATAGATAGCCATCCTAACAGTTTTAATTGAATGACCTATAAAAGTGACTCCCACTAAATGTTTTGAAGGACACACACACACAGAGAACCACTTGTGCTTAAAAAGTTATCGAGTACTTACCGCATTCAAAATGCTATAAAGGATTTCGCGTGAAGCTTGACCAGTCAGCACCTTCTTTAAAGCATCAGAAGTCAATGGAAAATGAGGTCCACCAGAAATAACTTCACCGAGACGTAAGAAGGGGACCACCAGACTACAAAGTAATACAAACCCAGGGCAATGATTATGCTGACATGTATGCATATAGCAGAATATGCCTGTAACAATCAGCTCAACAGAAGAATATCATACAAAAACCGTAAGTTGCTAACTAAGTGTCTATAAGAAGATGTGACAAGAAAGTAGTTTATATGTTGTAGCCAGAATTATCTACAGGTAGCAAGCACATTGGACAAGCTCCTCATTTGATATGTGTCATCTTCACTCAGTTGTGATAGCTCACCTTCCTCTTCATATACAGATTGGTACATATAGGAATAATACAGCATGCGGAAATGTGGAAGAAGCTGATACAAGAGAGAAACAAGTGCCACTCCAATCTAGAGAATCGAGAGAGATGGAAACCATCTTTAGCTATTCTTAGGTGCCTACGGAATAGTGACTTAAAAGTTACTCCTATAATACGCAAAAACAGATTTTACCTTAATTCTATAGGAGTAGCAATAAAGTTAGCAAGCATCACAGTTGGAGCATGACAACGAGATCCAAGCACTGCAATAGCCATCGCACACAGAAAGACAGTGACCCCTGTTACAGAGAAAAGTACATCAATATGAAGGTGGTAGGGAATCATAGTACACTTGTACACATCAACATTGAACAAATGTCTTGTATTTTCTTTTGCAAACTCACACCATTCATCTACACATATCAACAAACAGTGTCCAGGAAACCAAACAGAATGCAACATCATCACACAGAAGGCTCTACACTGATGTTATTGTCAAAAAGTACAGACTTTAAATAAGCATTTTGTTTCATTTAGAGATTACTTGCTAATACTGACGAAAGATGAATAAAACCAAAAGCATTTATGATCTTTCCCACTGCAAGGACAATCAGTAATGGGGCCCATGCAAAAGGGTTGACTATTTGAGGTTGCCAACTTCAAAAAAGAAAGCAAGACAAGAACAGTTATGCAAAGTCACAAATACAAAGAGCAAAAGAAACTTGCAGAGGTCTACCATTTACCTTCCCCACTTGAAGCTATTATAGTTCCTCCTTTCAGTAAATTAGAAGGTTAAACTCAACAGCGAAATCCATTACAAATTCCATCCACATCCGTTACTAATTTCATCCACTTCCGTTAAAGTATCGATGTGGCAGCATCACAAATAGTTAACCATAAAGTCCCTCTCAAAAGTCAAGTTCCATCACATTCTGTAAATGAACTCCGAATTCCCTGCATGAGTGCATTCTTTTTTCTGTTCAATGGTTAAAAATAAGAGAATCTCTCACTACCTGAATCCCTTTCGCTCAACTAGTACCGCCATCAAGTTATGGTTCTTAATGTTTACAATACTAATCTGCTCGAGGCCATGCTTCTGACCATTGCTTTTTCAAAATAAAATTTATGCCTTTCTCTTGTATTCAACCCCATACTCAGAAAAAAGAGAAAAAGGAAATAAGCCTTGTGCTCTTAGCCCTATGTATTTGTTGATCAGGGCCATGCTTCTGCATTCAGCTAATCTCACCCCAATATGATACTCCATTCGATGTCCTCAATGCAAGGTAAAACTGTGGGGAAGGGAAGGGGATAACAATGTGTGAGGATGCAGTGGAACTGAAGAACATAGGTAACATGGGATGACAAATTATGTTCCACCGACAAGTATCCTAGTCTCCCATTGAATAATGGAAGTATACTATCGGTCAATTTCAAGATACACATAGAAACAGGGGAAAGAATGGAGTCCTACTTTTTCTTCTCAAGGACCATCAAGTCCTATAGAAGTTTGTGACAAAATAAAGTTCTGCTTTATAAACTGTCTAAGGAACTTGTAAAAAAATGGAAGTGTCTTGAGAGAGAGAGAGAGAGAGAGGGCAAATGCTTCCCAAATTATGTCAAGTGTTAAATACCAAGAAACTCAATTATCCTTACAATTGACCTTGAGCTCAACAAAGCATACAATACATGAATTTAGTATTCATCTCATCATTCAATTTAACCAAACAAGATAAGCTCAACTATAAAGGCAAGACCCTTGAAACTCTTTTCTATGAGGCCCATGATGTTGAGCCAGTGGTGAAGACGAGCTGTCATGAGAAGGTATTTGATGTCAATTTGGAGGATTCGATTTCAATAGTTAAGGCGGTTTTAGGGGGGTCTGATTATGATAACTGGGATCTTGTCTCTAACCAACCTCTTATTAAGTACGTGGAGCACATGCGCCATAAGAAGACACACAAGTCCAAGAAAGATAATCGTAGGAAATCTTTATGGAGCAAAAATCCATTGAAATCAGTGATGTTTTCTAGGACGGTTAGCCGGGACATCATTAGAAATGTTTCAAGGATGGGATCAAAGAAAAGAAATTCCGATGGAAGTATCGATGGACCCACTCATTCGATCCAAGAGGAGGTTAGTAGCGACATTCGTAAGAGGAATTCGAATATAGTCAAAGAAGCTAGGGAAAACATGGAGATGGGTGTTCGCTATGGTGTAAAATTTCATGGAAGGGAGAGCTATAACATTAAGAAGTTCTTAGAATTGAAGGGAGTCGACATTTCAGAACAGGAAATTATAGTAGAAATTAAAGTTCTTGACTTATTGGAGGGAGATGCATCCATTTCAACAGAGTTCTAAATTGCCGTTATCTGTTGGTGGGAGCTTTTTGGCATTGATTCCATTTTTTGTTAGCTTGAGGTTTAGGTATTTGAGGTTGCTCATGGTTGGCTTTGGTGTAGGAGGTCTTAGGCTGTCGTTTCTTTGTCATGCTGTAGGTTTTGGCAGTGTCTCAGGAGTTTTTTTCCGGATTTTGGTTTAGGTTTTGGTTCGTACCTTACCACCCTTCTTCTATCTTGTTTTTTTTTTCCCTTTGGTCCCTTGACATTTTCAGTCTTGGGTCCCTTTAATATTTGTAATTCGTTTTCAAAGATTAATAAAATTCTTTGCTTAGCAAAAAAAAAAAAAAAACTATAAAGGCAAGACGAACACGACAATTCATACTGCTTCAGCAATACCAAACTGCCTGCATCACTCCCAATACATGCTGCCGAATTCTCCACAAATCAACAAAAAGGGATTGCACTAGGTTCACCCAGAAACCTTAAACATCCACAAAAGGTGTTTGGACTTATCCCGCAAACAAGTGATAAATAACTAGTAGTTAGAGTAATCTTCATGCAACCCAAGACCAACAAAGGCCGACCTCAACCTAATAATTAAACCCTGAATAAGCTCGGTCACAAGAATCAAGGAGGTCCCTAAGCGAGACCAAAGTGTGGCTGTGAGATGGCCAAGATGTATATACAAACTAACACAGATGAGAAAACATACCTCTCACTATAACTAGAAGACTCCAAAGCAGTGGCGGATTGATGTACACAGGGGGGTCACGTGACCCCCCTGAAATTCCAGAATTTTTTTTTGGGGGAGTTAAAAAATCTGGAAAAGGGCCTCCACTCTCAAACAAGCCCAAAGTGGATTTATTGATGGGCATCTTTCTATTAAAGGACCAAACAAATGGATGGGCTTTGCTTTTGATTTAGTGGGCTGTTACCTGTTGGCCCACTTAAGAGTATTACAAATGCCATAAGGCATTAGCAATTCTCCACCTCTCCACACAAAACAATTTATGTACGTACAAAGAAGGCAATCAGACGAAAGAAGCAATCACCCACTGGCCACTCCGGACGTCAAATGATTTTCTCTCGTCTCACCTGTTGGCCCACTTATTATGTTAATAGGAAGGAATCTATAATTTTGTGCGCTTATCTTTGATTTAGAATGTCTTAAGTTCGAACTAGTATATGCTTAATGAAGAATGTTTAAACATTTTTTCTTCTCGTTATATTGGATTGGATTGTGAATTTTTTTTTCCTAGTTATGCTTGAAAGGTGACACCTCTAGATGGAATTCCTGGATCTGCCACTACTCCAAAGAGTAAGTTCGTTTCAATGAGTGTGAAAGATATCTCAAGCTCATTCTCACTCACTCAAGGTTGGATGAGCACTTGAGAAGGCGATTAGGGAGTGTTATAACTTGTATGTACATGTTCACGAAGCTAACTTATTTGTCAACGCCAACTCCAGATGAACTGCTGGGGAAAATATAATCAGACGATCAACAACCGTGTTGAATGGTGCCCACAGTTTAAGTTCAGCGGCCAAGCCTGCACGCTGTTTTTTTAAGGAATTGATTAGAGATTTCACGTTGGTTAACCATAGGTGAAGGTTCGTCATTCAAAAGTGGTCTCTACTGCGGGTCAAGGCTGGTCGAGGAGCATGGGAACATTTCCCAGCACTCAAGACCTTTGTAATGATCCACTAGGCCAATGCATTGCCCTATTCGAAAATGGGGACAACTTGGACTTGTTGGGTCTCTTTCGACTATCCCTATGCCAATGAAGCTTCTCCCAAGCATTCTCCATGCCCAGGAGGACTCCTATCATCAGAGGTCACCAACTCTTCAAGGTAAAACACTCTCCTCAAAGTAGTGGGTTGGCTGTTACCTAATGTTGCGCATACAATCCGTTGAGTTGCCAACCTATGCTATCCTAGCACTAACATACTCCTTAAGTTTAATATAGTGCTATTATATTGTTCATTGTACTACCTACTTACAATAATTATTGCCAATACTTCAAAGTCAAGAAAGGACACATCCAAAAAGTCCAAATTTTTAACCCTCTTGAATCATTTTTTTTTACATTATGGTTCCTTGCGAAAATATTTATTTGTCTCATGGGTCCTTGAGGAAGTAGCTCTCTATAAAACTACGATTAATTGAATCTGATTGGCAAAACAGCTAATGAAGGGCCTGAAGGCCCCATGAGTACATACATCTAGGCTTCTAGCTGCTTCAACAACTGATTCATATGCAGATTGCAAAATGGCAAAACAGCTAACAACACGTCCTTGATCACATACTTTTAGCTACTTCAACCACTGATTCATAAGCAGACTGCAACTGATCAGATCACAACTGCTTGCTACTCCACTCTTCGGGGAAAAACACCTAGTGTTGTAGCTCTTTCTTTTATTAGTCCATTCATGTCCATCTTTTTTGACGCAGTTTATTCCTCTTTCAACTTGAATCCCAGTGAATTTCCTCAATATCAAAGATGTCAGAGATAGCACTTTCCTATTTTATCACTGACATTATCTTTCGCGTGTATGCACGAGTTTAGTAACCACTATTCTTGTATTATTTCGTGATTTACTAGAGAAGTATACTGATTCTGGTACAAGCAATTCCAACCCATCGTTTTGTATTATTTTGTGTTTTTGTTCTTTTCTATATAGTTTAGTTTTTGGCAAGGTGTTTAATGTAGGAGAGACAATTCTGAAGTGCAACCCAAAGAACATACAATTAAAAGGTTCTTGCTAAACCACCGCCCTTAGGTGGAGGATAATACGTATATAATGCTAAATCTGAATACAAATCTTACAGTTATCAATACACATTTACAGTTATCAAGGTCTCGAATATCGACATTTTGTACACATTATCTATGCCCGGTGGGCAGTGTTTTAGCATTTTCCCAATTAAAAGCAACAAAGCCAAAATATGCTAAAATTGCAAGTTTGCAACATACCACATATAGGAAACACTCCCAAACTGATCCCAAGAGCAGCAGAGAAGGCCAATTGCTTCGGCTCTGCACCCCTAATAAAACAGACAAGAAGAAAATTGTTAGCACCCTATCAATTAGTACGGGATCTTGAACAAATCTATAAGTTAAGTCAAAGGGGAATACCCAAATAAATACAAAAGCACAACTTAAAAGAACGGTTTTTTTCACTTTCCAAGGTAAGCAGCATTTCAGCTATAAATAACGAATTGTACCGAGAAACGGTTAAATACAATGTAATATGCTGAGAGGGAGTGAGTAGAGTACCTGCGGAGGATTTGGAGAAGTGGATCAACGATCTTTCTGTGAAACCAAGGACCCATTCCAAGCCCAATCCTCGTGAACATATTCGGCATTATTATCGTTGACGTTTACAATACAGATGGGATACAAAGCTGAGGATTCGCCGAATTTCGACGTGATGTAGTTTATGAGCAAATAAGCATGTAAAAAAATGGGTATTTGGGTTCGCAACGGTGTAAATTTCAGAATTTATTTATGGTTGCGGGACCACTCTTGGAATTTCTGGTGGATCGACGGAAATGATGGCTGCTGCTACCGAGATTTGATTAAATCCAGTAATTACTTCTCTTCTGTGACCAAGCAATTGAATTTGAGGCTTATCTGATGCTGTAAATTTCCTGAATTGGAGAAGAAGAATGTGTTTGCTCTTCCTCGCAGACTCTACGGAGCAATTGCTTCGTTCTTCTTTCTTCTTTGCTTTTGATGTAGTTTATCGCGCCACCGACGCAGATTACGTTTACAGTTTTACATGCAACCCCCTTAAAGTTCTTCTATGACTTGATTTTCACTCAAACATTTGTTACATTTCATGTTTAAAGACCCCCTTAAAGCATTTTTCATGTGATGACAATAAAGTTCTTTTGCTAGCAAAGCATTACGATTTTGGACGGAACTTGTTGTCACGTGAGCTAAACATGACATGATAAATAAATTTTATTGATGAATTACGATTTTGTTCTTATCAAAGGGTGATTTCTCAAAATTAGAAGAGATAGATGAGGGAACAATAGAAAAAAGTTAACTATCGGGGACCGTTGCGAGGATCACTGAATAGAAGGTGATTGGAGTTGGAATAGCTTGCGTTGGAGTATGATAATTGGATTTGGTTTTTGACTTGGTAGTTTTGGGGAGGTTATAGGGTGAAGGTTAAGAAGTAAAGAACATTGTGGGCTTATGATTGACAAGTAAGAAGGATAATTTGGGATTTTTAGACGGTAAATTTGTGATTTTTGCTTCCGCCATCTTTGATACAGTATTTAGGATTCGTATAGTTTAAGGGTGTTATGTGTTGAGTTCTAAACATTAACAAGGTCAAATGAAAATAAATTATAGTTGAGGGGGTTAAAATTTAATTTACCCAAAAGACAAGGCAACACAGTGGTCCCTTATATGTATCAATTTGGTCCATTCACTTCCTTTTCTTTTTCTTTTTCTTTTTTCCCCCAGACGGCCCATGCACTTCCAATTGCATCAATGTCTCCAAATTTTTGGCATTATACTAATTTGATTTGATCCATTCCAACAACTCGGCGAGTCGTCGACCATAGTGGTCCAATTAGAGATGGGGCAATGGGTTAAAAAAATTTATTATCAACCATATAAATGAGGTGTATGATCAGAATAATACAGATTTGATAGAAGAGTTTCAACACTGAACACTAAACTGTAGGAAAATCGAGCTACATTAAGCAGTCTGTTCCTCGATGAAACAATTCAGGTTACTGGAAACCAGTTCAAACGTGGTTCGTGGAAAAACTTGGATTTTGCTGCTTCTATCAATCGTCGACCATTTCCTTCCCTTCCACAAAACGAGCAAAACATCAGAGCTCTTCTATTATACCAGAAGTTGCAAACATCGGAGCTCTTCCTGAGGATGCCCACACCACCTACATCTATATTTCGTATGCCTCCCGGAAATAATTGGAGAGAGATTTTCACCTTTTATAAGTTAGTGGTTTAAATTGTCAGAGTCCTCATCGTGACAAGGAGAAACCTTCCTCAAAGCATTGTGTTTCCATGTCCTGCATAATTTGCTGAAGTGAAGTTGGGTTGCTAGTAACAACAGCATCCACATGCTCATACAGCATTTTCTTCATGGATTCTGCATCATCCACTGTCCAGGCATACACCTTCTTATTTCTCCTGTTACATACACGGAATATACAGAAAAGCATGGAGTCCATAAACAGAACAATATCTTGAAAAGTCTGACTGTGAAAGTCACAGAGTACTTCAGCTTCCCCTAGGAGAATGTTATGCATACCACATGCATCACTATGCAACAAATGCTGCAAATTAGAATGTCAATCAGTATCAGGAAATGATTTTCTTGTAATGTTAGTGTGCATGCAAATTCCACATGAATCATTCCGTTCATTAGCACACATTGGAATTACACCATAGGTAACTGCATCATCAAGGGCGGAGCAAGAACTAAATATCAGTAGGGTCAAATTCTTAAAGCAGAATAATAGTAGAACCAAAAAAAAAAAAAAAAAAACACCAAAATGCAAAATAGAAAGGAGTTAAAGTAAATATCTATTAATAACATATAATTTCATTTTCAATTGATCTCCCAAAAGATACACTAAAATGCCAAACAAAAAGTAGCTTAGATATACAACCTATAACCACGTGCACAACCGACCACAAAAAGTAACTAAGCAGATACCGATTTAAAACCTATAACGGCGCTTACAACTGACCCATCGATTTTTCATATTTTGATATTGTTGCATAATAGCCTCATTTGTGATACTATTAAAAATCTTCCTCTCAATATACACAATCAAGCTATCATGCAACCATTGATCACCCATTCAGTTTCGAAGTTGATTCATCACAATCTTCATGGCATAAAATGCTCTTTCTACTATAGCTGTCTGTGGGGGTTGCTTCTCAAATGGACCTCTTTGAACCTCCTAGAACGTGCAGAAAGGATGATGAAGGGTATGAGATTTGTCTGAAACCTAACAAGCTCGCCTGAGAAGAAGACCTGCATAGGTAACACCCGCGTTAGCGCCTAGCCCGGACGATGGTGGTCCGGGAAGGCACTCCGACGGTCTAGTAAGTCACCGGCGGTGAAAGATGTCACTGAACGTGAAATGTGCATTTTTTTAGAGAGAGAGAGAATGGGAGAAGAAGAAGCCGTCCTGGGCTTAGTGAGCAAGTCCTCCTTTTATAGGCAAAGGGGAAGCTTGCTCACTAAGCCAACCGTGAACCCCACGCGCTGTCCTTACCTGACGTCAGGGCTTAAAGTACCTTGATCGGAACGACCTTGGGGATATCACCCAACCCGTCACGTGGTCCGTCTGACTCCTCGAGCCCGTCATCCAGACGTCGACTGACATCACTTCAATCATGTGTCACCTATCACATCACCAGTATCCCTGGGTCGGGTCTTGCCATCCCTTGGGTTCCTGTCCCGGCAACCCTCGTGTCAAACGACCTCGCTCTCCCTCGGCGAGAAAGGCCACACCCCCGGATCTGCCCGTTGGGGACGCCGCTCTCGATACCCTTGGCAGCAGCACCGACATGATGCTCTCAAAGGACCCCTCGGCAAGAACGTCTACTTGAACCGAGGTACCCACCATGGCAGGGTTGGGAGGGGAGCCGCCAGGTCCACTTGTCCGAGCGATAATCCCCGAGGGCAATGTCGCCGACCGTCGCTCCCGTGGGGGAGCCCCGAAATAGTCCATAAATACCTCTGTGGGTTGTTTGGTGATTCGCCGAGCAGACTAGAACCTTCCACCCCTCCCAGGGGGTTTGACATCTGGTCTCTTTGGACCCTAAAGGGACCTCGACTACTACAATAACCCCTCAACCTCTGCCATTGCCACTCAGTAATGCGGGGGTTGACGCACGGGCAGCCGAACGGGAGTATCTCTGGTCGACGGGGATTGCAAGTCGTACGGTGGCCGAGAGTAGTGTACCCTCGCCGTCCTGGATAAGCATGAAAAGCTGTCGCATCAATCTTTTCGCGGCTAAGGGCTAGGGAGTTATAGGGATGGCACGTGTCATGATGTGGTTCGCCCTCCCCTTCGTAATAGTGGCTTTCTGCAACCGCCGCAGTGATGCCTCGATATCCGATGACAGCTGGCGCCAACATTAAGGAGAGCGACGACATCCCCTCTCTATCCTACACGTGTCCCTTCCCGATTGGCCCGCGGCACGTTGCTGCGACTCGCACGCCTCGTCTTTATTTCAAACGGTTGGGGGAGCCCAAAGGACACTCCCGTTGATGAGTATCAGTAGGAGAGGAGGGGGAGCGCAAAACACTTTACATCCTCTATCTCTCTCTCTCTCTAGCCCCCAAACCTCTGCAAGTCGCTTAATCCAGAGCACCTCCGGCTACCGTCGATCACCGCCATCTCCATAGTTGTTGTTCTTCAACTCCGTCGTTGCTGTTCTCTAGCTCCGCCGCTACAGTTCCCCACCTCGAGTTCGTTTCTCTAGTCAAATTCTTCGCAAGCTTTGAGGTGATGATTCATTTTTGTTTTCGTTTTGGCACATTGTAAATCAAAAAATCGTACACCACACTCTTGTTTTGAGTCTTGGTGAACAAAGTGAATGCTTGGAAAAACCTAGATATTCATCTTGTTCGTCTTTACATTGATGAACATCTCCTTCTGGGCAGAAGTCTTCTTCCGAGGGATCTCCCACACGGATCCTTTGTGTACGAATATCCAACGTTTGAGCTTTGAATTGATGCAGTCTTTACCAAAGCCAAAAACGAAAAAATTCGAAACCTAACCGTCATCGGCCGTCGTCATGGCACCTCAACCATTCTTCCACGACGGCACACCATCGCCACCGCAACCACCATCAGGTTTGGCCCACTGCTTCGCCTGCGACCCGCCCCTCTTCTCCCGCCGTCCCCCCTCTCCAAACCCTCACCCTAGTTCCATTCAAAAGGAGGAAAACTGAAACGCCTCCAGGAAACCTTATTAAAAGTCATACCAGTGTAAAAGACGTTATGTCCATTCATGATACTAGTAAAGAGGACGCTCCCAGATCTGGGAAAGAAATGCCCAACAAGGCCAATAGCGGAGCAGTACCGAAAAAGCCAGCACGCAAGGGGCAACCAGGAACAAACCCTTTAGATATGCAGAGCTTTCTGATTTCACTACTTTCAGGCAAACCCAAGGGTACAAGTCTACAGGCACTGAAGAAAGCTTTAGGTTATACAATTCCCAGCTCTATAAAGAATATTATGCCAATAATTGAAAGGATAACC
Source organism: Vaccinium myrtillus (assembly GCA_016920895.1). Lineage (NCBI taxonomy): Eukaryota > Viridiplantae > Streptophyta > Magnoliopsida > Ericales > Ericaceae > Vaccinium > Vaccinium myrtillus. Next base: position 24,476,452 of record CM029271.1, read on the forward strand.
ACTTTTGAAGCGCCTGGACTATATATCCTGAAGCCAGGAGTGGAGCTGCAAAACTACAAGAAACCTTTGTCAGAAAATGGAAGCAAAAAAAGTTAAAGCAGTTGGAGAAAGCTCGAATGAACTTTAAAGGAGAGCACTCTGGGTTTTCTGAAGGGCAGAAAATTAACAGCAATAGGAAAGGAGGTCGAACGGCCAAGGAGGAGCTCAACGAAGATGAAATGGCCGATTTCATTGTGGATGATGAAAAAACAGACAATGGGGTGGATCATGAAAAAGTAGACAAAGCGGTGATTTTTTGTTCTATATTTGGTGGTGGTGGTGATGAATACAAGCTCCGCAAACAACGTTCTGCTGAGATGGACAAGAATGCTTTTGCTGACTGCTGGAGAAGGCCGGAAGGCGAATTCGAAGCACTTGGACTTTCTGTTCACAATTTCACACCAAAGGACCACTCAATTTGCACGATTGACATCCCAGAGAGACTGCAGTTGTATGCACCACCAATAGATAAAACCAGTATAAATGATGAAAGTGAATGGATTTGTAATCAGCTCAAGAATGAGCTAGTGATAAATGTGGACGACATCAAATGGTTTCTGGAGCTTATACATGTTCAGAAGTTGGATGTTCCATTTATTGCCATGTACCGAAAGGACAAGTGCCTGAGCCTGTTTAAGGACCCAGATCAGCATGAGGCTAATATTCATGATCATAACAAAGTTGGCGCAAAAGGTTCAATAACGATGCACAGGGTACTTTGGCGCATTCAAGAGTTGGATCGAAGGTGGTTGCTTCTTCGGAATCGAAAGGATTCTCTACTGTCACACTACAAGAAGCAGTATGAGGTCGTTTGACATGGGGGGCGCCGGGACGGGAACCCAAGGGATGGCAAGACCCAACCCAGGGATACGGGTGATGTGACAGGTGACACATGATTGAAGTGATGTCAGGCGGCGCCTGGACGATGGGCTCGAGGAGTTAGACGGACCACGTGACGGGCTGGGTGATGTCCCCAAGGTCGTTCCGATCGAGGTATATTTTAAGCCCTAACGTCAGCCAAGGCGGCGAAAATACTCGTGGCTCGCCCATGTGATGAGTCAAGTAAGGGCAGCGCGTGGGGCTCACGGGTGGTTTAGTGAGCAAGTTTCCGCTTTGCCTATAAAAGGAGGACTTGCTCACTGAGCCCAGGACGGCTTCTTCTTCTCCCATTCGCTCTCTCTCTAAAAAAACGCACATTTCACGTTCAGTGACATCTTTCACCACCGGTGACTTACTAGACCGTCGGAGTGCCATCCCGGACCACCACCGTTCGGGCTAGGCGCTAACGCGGGTGTTAGCTGTGCAAGTCTTCTTCACAGGCAAGCTTTTAGGTTTCAGGCGAATCTCATACCCTTCATCATCCTTTCTGCACGTTCTACAAACTGGCCAATCCACTGCGCTATGTTGTTCACTTGTGCGTATTGGTGGAAAGGATCAATGGTCACAAGACCTTTATCTGTTGGTCTTGTTGATACGAAGGCATTGTCCATAAATATCCAACGGAACTCTCTGCATGTGGAGGGTTCACACCTTATCTGAGCAACTACCATATCTTCCTGAGATGTCTTATAACTACTATTTTGTGGTTTTGGGGGGGGGGGCTCTTATGTATTCCTTCACCCCCACCAACACCAGGAAAATGCAAGTTCAACTTCAAGTTAACATCATCGACCTCTCTTTCTGATTTAGCAGCCTTGAGGGACTTGATAATCTATTCAAAGATATGATCATTCAAAGTGGGGCAAAGTTCCTCGTATAATCTATTCGCCGTCTCTACCTCATACTGCTTCTTGTAGTGTGACAATAGAGAATCCTTTCGATTCCGAAGAAGCAGCAACCTTCGATCCAACCCTTGAATGCGCCAAAGTACCCGGTGCATCTTTATTGAACCTTTTGCGCCAACTTTGTTATGATCATCAATATCAGCCTCATACTGATTTGGGTCCTTAAACAGGCTAGCGCACTTGTCCTTTCAGTACATGGCAATAAATGGAACATCCAACTTCTGAACATGCATAAGCTTCAGAAACCATTTGATGTCGTCCACATTTATCACCAACTCATTCTTGAGCTAATTACAAATCCATTCACTTCATTATTTATACTGGTTTTATCTATTGGTGGTGCATACAACTGCAGTCTCTCTGGGATGTCAATCATGCAAATTGAGTGGTCCTTTGGTGTGAAATTGTGAACAGAATGTCCAAGTGCTTCGAATTCACCTTCCGGCCTTCTCCAGCAGTCAGCAAAAGCATTCTTGTCCATCTCAGCAGAACGTTGTTTGCGGAGCTTGTATTCATCTTCACCACCAAATATAGAACAAAAAATCACCGCTTTGTCTACTTTTTCATGATCCACCGCATTGTCTATTTTTTCATCATCCACAATGAAATCGACCATTTCATCTTCATTGAGCTCCTCCTTAGCCGTTCGACCTCTTTTCCTATTGCTGTTAATTTCTGCCCTTCAAAAAACCGAGAGTGCTCTCTTTAGAGTTCATTCGAGCTTTCTCCAACTGCTTCAACTTTTTTTTGCTTCCATTTTCTGACAAAGGTTTCTTGTAGTTTTGCAGCTCCACTCCTGGCTTCAGGATATATAGTCCAGGCGCTTCAAAAGTGGTTATCCTTTCAATTATTGGCATAATATTCTTTATAGAGCCGGGAATTGTATCACCTAAAGCTTTCTTCAGTGCCTCTAGACTCGTACCCTTGGGTTTGCCTGAAAGTAGTGAAATCGGAAAGCTCTGCATATCTAAGGGGTTTGTTCATGGCTGCCCCTTGCGTGCTGGCTTTTTCAGTACTGCTCCGCTATTGGCCTTGTTGGGCATTTCTTTCCCAGCTATGGGAGTGTCCTCTTTACTAGTATCATGAATGGACATAACGTCTTCTACACTAGTATGACCTTTAACAAGGTTTCCTGGAGGCGTTTCAATTTTCCTCCTTTTGAATGGAGGCTCCTCAGGAACAATGGAACTAGGGTAAGAGTTTGGAGAGGGGGGGCGACGGGAGAAGAGGGGCGGGTTGCGGGCGAAGCAGTGGGCCAAACCTAGTGGTGGTTGCGGTGACGGTGGTGTGCCGCCGTGGAAGGATGGTTGAGGTGCCATGACGACGGCCGATGATGGTTAGGTTTCGAATTTTTTCGTTTTTGGCTTTGGTAAAGACTGCGTCAATTCAAAGCTCAAACGTTGGATATTCGTACACAAAGGATCCGTGTGGTAGATCCCTCGGAAGAAGACTTCCGCCCGGAAGGAGATGTTCATCAATATAAAGATGAACGAGATGAACAAGATGAATATCTGGGTTTTCCCAAGCATTCACTTTGTTCACCAAGACTCGAAACAAGAGTGTGGTGTACGATTTTTTGATCTACAATGTGCTAAAACGAAAACAAAAATGAATCCTCACCTCAAAGCTTGCAAAGAATCTGACTAGAGAAACGAACTCGAGGCGGGGAACTGTAGCGGCAGAGCTAGAGAACAACGGCGGAGCTGAAGAACAACGACGGTGGAGATGGCGGTGATCGACAGTGGTCGGAGGTGCTCTGGATTAAGCGACTTGCAGAGGTTTGGGTGCTACAGAGGAAGAGGATGTAAAGTGTTTTGCCCTCCCCCTCCTCTCCTACTTATACTCATCAACGGGAGTGTCTTTTGGGCTGCCCCAACTGTTTGAAATAAAGACGACGTGTGCGAGTCACAGCAACGTGCCGCGGGCCAATCGAGAAGGGACACGTCTAGGATAGAGAAGGGATGTCGTCCCTCTCCTTAATGCTGGCGTCAGCTATCATCGGATATCGATGCGTCACTGCGGCGATTGCAAAAAGCCATTATTACGAAGGGGAGGGCGAACCACATCATGACACGTGCCATCCCTATAACTCCCTAGCCCTTAGTCGCGAAAAGATTGATGCGACAGCTTTTCATGCTTACCCAGGACGGCGAGGGTACACTACTCTCGGCTACCGTACGACTTGCAATCCCCGTCGAGCAAAGATACTCCTGTTCGGCTGCCCGTGCATCAACCCCCGCATTACCGAGTGGCAATGGCAGAGGTTGAGGGCTATTGTAGCAGCCGAGGTCCATTTAGGGTCCACAGAGACCGGATGTCAAACCCCCTGGGAGGAGTGGAAGGTTCCAGTCTGCTCGGCGAATCACCAAACAACGCACAGAGGTATTTATGGACTACTTCGGGGCTCCCCCACCGGAGCGACGGCCGGGGACATTCCCCTCGGGGATTATCGCTCGGACAAGTGGACCTGACGGGTCCCCTCCCAATCCTGCCATGGTGGGTACCTCGGTTTGAGTAGGCGTTCTTGCCGAGGGGTCCTTTGAGAGCATCATGTCAGTGCTGCTGCCGAGGGTATCGAGAGCGGCATCCCCCAGCGGGCACATCCTGGGGCGCGGCCTTTCTCGCTGAGGGAGAGCGAGGTCGTTTGACATGGGGGGTGCCGGGACGGGAACCCAAGGGATGGCAAGACCCGACCCAGGGATACGGGTGATGTGACAGGTGACACATGATTGAAGTGATGTCAGGCGGCGTCTGGACGACGGGCTCGAGGAGTTAGACGGACCACGTGACAGGCTGGGTGATGTCCCCAAGGTCGTTCCGATCGAGGTATATTTTAAGCCCTGACGTCAGCCAGGCGGTGAAAATACTCGTGGCTAGCCCACGTGATGAGTCATGTAAGGGCAGCGCGTGGGGCTCACGGGTGGTTTAGTGAGCCAGTTTCCCCTTTGCCTATAAAAGGAGGACTTGCTCCCATTCTCTCTCTCTCTCTAAAAAAAATGCAAATTTCACGTTCAGTGACATCTTTCACCACCGGTGACTTACTGGACCGTCGGAGTGCCTTCCCGGACCACCACCGTTCGGGCTAGGCGCTAACGCGGGTGTTGCCTGTGCAAGTCTTCTTCTCAGGCGAGCTTGTTAGGTTTCAGGCGAATCTCATACCCTTCATCATCCTTTCTGCACGTTCTAGGAGGTTCAAAGAGGTCCATTGGAGAAGCAACCCCCACACTGTCGCAATAGGTAAAACTAGAGACAAAGTCAAAAGCTTGAAAGCCAATGGATACCCTATATCTTTTCGGGTTTCAACCATCTTTCGAGAAAAATCACCAATTCCTTTTAAGTTTGAAAACTCGACACTAGACCACCCATCAATGATGAAATTCTCAAGTTGATCCGAAAGTGGCAAAAGCTTAGTATTGGAGAAGTCTATAGGATAAAATTCGGCCAAGCGGTTCAACTTTTGGTTGTCAAAACTTGCAAATGAATTGGATGGACTTAGACATGCAACACAAAGAAGCAATTTTGTGTTTACATCAATAAATCGATTATTTAGCTCTTGGAGTAGCATATCTATGACAACATACAACAACTCGACGCGATTGGGTGTGGTAAGGAGGGCAAGTAGTAGTGAAGAGAATTAGAGAGTTACAAGAAAAATTATTTGGTGTGGTCAGTGGTAAGGAGAAGGGCAAGTAGTTCGGAAAAAAATACCATATACGAGGGGCAAAAATACAAAATTCTAAAAAATATTATACCTATCCTATTAAATTTGACACCTCAGTGGGGTCAAGTGAACTTGACCCCCCTTGGCTCCGTGCCTGCGCATCATGCATTCTTTTATCATGGTATGTCCAAAGGGAAAATGCCATCAAAGAAAGGAGTGAACCATACAAGAAACAACGCTTCAGTAATGTCAAGCACAGACACGACCCATACAGATTCTTTTCTCAACGTAAACCGCTCTTTAAGTCGTAAAAGCTTTCTGATCAAATACAATTTTAAAGCCAAACTTGATAAGAAGATTCCCAGAAACAATATCTGGCCTGTGGCAGATCAGTAAGAGTAAGACCAGTAAAGATTTGTACCCGTGAAGTATTTCCATAAGCTTCTCATCAATTAAAGGGTGGTAGACACCAACAACAACCGCACCTCTCATCCTTAGTAAGTTGCTTCTAGCCCCAGTAGATGGGTCTTTCATGACAATATAGCCCACCTGCAAAGGCAACACACTCCAGTGACATATATGATATCATGTCAAAAAAAACTCAGCGTCAACACCTTGTATGCCAAAAAGCCTCTAATTTTGATGCAATGATTTTCGCTCAATTCCAGCAAGTAATGTGAACCTATAAGATTGAGCAATATCACCCCTGATTCATCACAGCAATCGAGAACATCTACAAGCCAATAGATGGGTCTAAGACCATCAAGGCAGGAGCTGATGGCATTAATGAGGCTTAACCCCACTTGAGACATATCTATTTCAGCTCTGGTATACCGAATCATCCCAAATCAAATACATTTGTATAACTGAAAATTATGCAACCAAAACTAAGCAATCGCATATATTACTCAACAAAGAAGTCTAGAGAGAGGAGCAAGAAAAACAATGATCTAGTTCTCACCGTAGTTTCTGGTGACAACTTTATGACATCCCGTGCTAAATTGTCACTCTTGGCCCAAACAAGACAATTTTTACATTTTGTTCTCTCAACCTGAATAATTCAACATTAAAACCAGATACATAACAACTTAGAAGTGGGGTCAACTGAAGATACAACTAACATTTCAGTAAGCAAATACTAGAGTCAAACACAAGGTGTGATATGATTTTGAAGTGCACAGTCCCACATTAATAGGAATTTGTAGCTATTCGTGCTAAAGGCACTAACAGATATTGACCTCGGTCTAAAGAACAAAATCAACTAGTTCCAAAAGCATACTGCCATTTTCTTTATTACAATCATAGAAGCTTCGACAAATACTAGAATTATGTAGTGTCCGTTCCATGAATTTGTGGTACTAAGTGGGATGGATAGTAATTATTATATATGCCCCCATTCTAATGGAAAGGCTTTCCTTGCTCTCAAAACCTTTTACAGCTGCAGAGCAAGCTGTGGAACAGTTGCCAAAAAATAAGTCTAATGAATTTTAAATATCAGCACATCCTGCACTTTTCAATTGGCCATATTTTTTGTTGCAGTTAACAACAATGGAGATGAATCAGGAGTTGATTAGCAAAATTAAAGGGATGCCTAACAAACTATCAACGCTACGAAGTCCTGAAATAGCCTTTCATATATTCAAATCTTGGGATACAGATTGGATTATTATGAATGTATCTCCTTTTTGTTCCCACCATACATTCTGTGCCTGATGGCAACGAGGCAAACATGAGTCAGCATATAAATTGCATCTTGAAGGTACAGGTACAAACCAAATGCATTAGCTCTTCCAATCTTTACCAAATTTTTTATGTTTACAAGTTTGCAGTCTCACATGCATCAAATATTACTGGGGAAAAAAACAAGAGAGAACATCACAGGATATAACTTTTCCCTGCCAACATCATCTAAAAGTTCAATTGTCCCCTCCCTGATTAAACCCAACACAAAGGTTGGACGCCTTTGACTTAAATCACTAAAGGCATTATCATAAGATAACAATATGGTCATCGCCAAAATTAGTCAGCCACAAAACAAATGAAGAACAATAACAAGCAAAAGAAACAAGATGTTGCTCCTAATTAGTAATTCCATTGCATTTCAGATATTCCAAACATTGCAGCTCAACACATATGCCTGATGCCTCTAAAATTTCCTGGTATAATTTTCTCATTTCCTACACACACTGTTTCTCAATACAGCAAAGGTTTCACAACATGACTAATATTCCAATGGTTCCATTCCAAATTTAGAGTTTCTAGCATATTTTTTAACTGCTCAACTAGTGGTCTAAGGTAAATATAAGCTGGAAAAATAGCTTACAGGCACTAAAGAAAAACTACATCATTTATGATGAAGTGCATATGTGAAGCCATCCCAATAGAAGAGTGAGAAGATGGGTTAAATTCCTAGGGAAGCCAATTTGTGTGCATAATTCCAAAGGCTAAATTTCTTGGAGCATCCATACATGAGCAAGAAAAAAGAACTTACGACAGCCATAATATCCTTAGCAAGACCTTTATCATATGATGGTGGCCCAACTTTAGCATCCAGAATTACCTGTTTGACAGCACTTGATACGAACTGAAGCGCATCCAGTGTAACCAGTCAGAGAACAATTTGTAAAAAAGCCTTGAGAGGAATAAGTAAACACAACACAACATAGACAGAGAAACTGCTAACGTGACAGTTGATTCAAACCAACCTAACGAAACCCAAGCCTTGTGCTACCATTACATTTGATTCAAAGTGAATGTAAATAATTCAACTGGATCCTGAACATACCTTCAATGCATCTTCAACAGTAGGAATGCTTTCATCATTAAACTCCAATGAGACCTGATTACTGACATCCAATTCTTTAATCTGCAGCGACAATCTAGAATATAATTGCGCTCAACATTTCTCACATTTATCATCCAAATAACTCACATTTCTGAACAGCTTTAACCCTAATGGTTAAAAGATACAGTAACAATGTTTCAAGTGTTTAAAAATTCAATACCACCTCGGTAAACTAGCATACAAGGGAAGTTGATATCATTACAGGTGCATTTGGAGCCCAAGGAAAGAAAGCGAAAGGAAAAGAAATAATAGCTGTCCTTCTTTAATCTGCCTAGTTTCTGGTATAGGAGAAGGGGAAATCCCAAAGAAACAAATGGACATTTATCTTCCTCCTCACTTTTACCTTCTTCCATCCTCTTTCCTTTTTATCTATGATAGTTTCAGATTCCATGTCATATCCTCTCTTTTTTGCTTCAAAATAAAACGAGGCAAAACTAATCCTTTTCCCTCTCCTTTCCTTTTATTAAAGCCTCCATCGCTTATCGAACAAACTATAAATGTATTGTTTTAGAAGTGACGCTGTCAAGTCAAGTTACATGGAACCTATGAGAAGATGATAAATATCGAGTAACTAGTCTTGTTAGTCTTTCAGCTGATATTGCTGTACTTTTTAATTATTGAGGACTTAAAGAGGATTGAGCGATGGAATTTAACGCTAACAGGTTAACAGGATTCATTTTGGAAGAATATTATGTGTTTTACAATGTTAAGAGCTTGTCCATGCCGGATAAATATTACTTCAAAATCTCATGTATGAGTCTTCTCCATTCGTTCCCAATTCAATTAATTAGATGTTTTAACAGGATATAGTCATATTAAAGTTAGGCCTTGGAAGGTTTTGGACAAGACTTTTTTTTCAGTAACTGATTCAATGTGTTTGTACAAAAAATGTGCACAGCTTAATTCAGCCCTATTGCGTTAAGTGGCTGGCTTTCAGAACTCCTCTTTGAGAAAAAGAACTCCTGATTGCTGACAACTACATCAGAAGGCCCAAGGATAAGTAGAGGAAAGCGGGGAGCTTAGGTTGCCATTCGCTTCTATCCTTCGGCAGTCAACCGCCTCGCCTCACCTGCCTGTTCACTATTCAAGAGCTTGCTTTGCAACCTAAGCGATTCCATAACCAGAAAGAAAGACCACTCTTTCGTTGATCCTTTCCGTATGGGTATGTTGGTTGCCTCTCCGTCTCCCTTCTCTTCATCTATTTCCTTCTTCCATTTATTTCTATTTGTAACATTTTATATCCCTCTATGACCTATGTTCTTAATATTTCTCTGCTTTCTTCTTGTTCTTTTCTTTTCTGTATATCCACGTCCTCTCTCTACAGCCATTGTCTCTCTCCATCCCTTCCATTAACGTATGAAAGTAACAAATACAATAGTGGAAGCCCATGTTCTGATATTACTAATGTCTCTGAAGGAAACCCCCATAGTAGGATCCTGCACTAAGGAGTAAATGGACTGGGTCGATAAACAACTAAATGGAGCATTGCCTGAAGCAGGAAATATGTCTAATGATAGGAGAAAAAACAGCTTATACAAGACATATAATGGTAAGCCAGATATTTTCACCTGTTTCATGCTCAAGTACCCAACCTTGCTAGTACTGTTCCCAGATATCCGCTGCAAATCCCTGCCTGTCATAGGATAATCAAGTCTCCAAAAGAGCTTCAACGATAAAATAAGTAAAGGATTTAGTACACTAATACTCCAATTTGAATACGAATTATACAGCCTGATTTTCAATATAGTTGTAGTATGTAGCAAACAAAGTTTTCTTGGACTCCAAAAATGCCAAGTCTGAAGGACCAAAGTTTTTAAGAGGAAAGGATGTAAGGCCTCTAGGAGTTACTATTGTCCCTACATGTCCTTATTACTCTACACATTTAGAATTATGTCGCTTGCTAACGGACTTGCTATCCGCTTCCACTTTCCTCACATTTTCCTTTCCAATATGCCTGACAAGAGCTATAAACTTTCGACAAAGGTTGTCTTGGGTCACATTCGTCTTCAGTTGTATAATAGCAAGTAGATTTCAGTGAATTGAACATTTTTCTTTCCTTTTTGGGACAAAATATATGGAGTATTGCATATTTACGATAGTTGTAAACTATAATTCTGAAGGTCTCAGCTACAGTTTAAGTTGATAAAATCAACTTTGTTCATGATGTGAATTAATTGCTGGTTAAAGACAACGGTAAATTCTTCGGCAGAGAGATGAGAGGTTACATCTACCTGTCATGCAGTGCAAACAAAACTCCATCAGAAGAACGAGAAACATCAATTTCAATGCAGTCCACTTGAGAATGGAGAGCAGCACGGTATGCAGTCATCTGTCGGAAAAATTGAAGCATTTAAACTCAGCACTCTAAACTCATTAGTATCTTTCAGGACATTCTTTTAACTGCATAATGAGCAGTTTCTGATCAAATTGCAATGGAGCAGTTGAATAAATCGAAGGCTTAGGGTCTTCACTGATCAACAAATGTTCATATTGCGGGAGTGCAGACTACTTAACTTGAAACAAGTGATATAGTTCCTCTAGAGTTTAACATATCCCAAGCTTAAAGGAAATCTAAAATCTCGAAACTGATACTTAATGCGAGGACACATGTTTGTCTACAAACAAGACGAGTAGGAAAAGGCTTTTACCATCTTGAGCAATAAAACTCAAATTTGCAAAGAAACAATTAGAGTCTAAGATAATTTATTGTTCGAGCGGCTCTGAATGTCCGGCTTTAGACGAAATTGTGGGGTTACCACCAGCTTGCTAAACTAAACTAATAATCTAAACCAGTATAATAAGGTAACTGCTAAACTAGGAATCAGAAGAGCACGGAAGCATACTGTGTTTGGAAAGGCCTTGCTGGCGTCACCACCATGAGCACATACTAGAGGAGGATTATTCAGCCAACCGCATTTTCTTAATTGTATCTGCAAAAACTTACAGGTAGGTGAGAAAATGAGAAAAGCTTCATTGCCAAAGGATAATAAAAAACTCCAAGGTGACTGCAAGATTAGAACAAGAGATGCAAATTGCCATTCCATCTCCAGGCAAGATATAATGCATCATAGCCGGTGAATACACAGTATTGTCACAATCTTATGCCGAAACAATAATACATTATTACAATCAGACAAAAACTAATAATTGAATCCCAAAGAGGTTTAATGAAACAAGTTCCTAGAAAGGGTTCACGCAATTATTCCCAAGGCCGGCGCTGGGCCCAAGCCCACCAGGCGGTGGCTTAGGGCCCCTCAAAAAAGGGTCCCCTCCTATTATGGGTTAATATAGTGGACTAGGAGTCTTTTAAGACCAATAAAGACTAAATAGGCCCCAACTAACTTAAATTAAGTAAGGCTCATTCAATAAGAACCAAGGGCCCAGCCGTTTATAGAGGCCCGAAAGTGAAGCCTAAAGCACTTAAAAGGGAAAAAAAAATTAAAATGAAAAGAAAAACATAACATCAGCCACTCATTCTCTCTCTACTTCTCCGTTTTACTTTTCTCACGTTGTAAGTGTTCTGTGCCCTAACCCCCAACCCCAAAGGCCAAATTGAAAATCAAATAAAAACCATAATATTGGGATTTGGCCAAAGAGAAAGAAGTAGCCAATGCTGCCAGTGCCGATCAAGAATTACACTTAGGTATTACGACTTACAGAGTACGATTCAGCTGATCAGGCAATCAGCTCTAAGGTATGATTCTTTTTAATAGACTTGTACTTTTGTTTTTGCAAGTACAATATTGGGCAATGGGCATTAGCAATGTTATCCATTGAAAATGATTTTGCAACAAAACTAGATTATGGTAGTTTGATTGATTTATTTGCTTCTAAAAATGCAACAAGAGCTAGGTTCAACTGATACTTACTAGTAGATGTAATGTTTACTACTTATTGTGACTTCGACATTCAAATTCCTGTAAGTTTTTTGTTTGAGATGATTTGTATCTTTTGAAATTGTAGTGTTTCTTCAAGTATGAAGGACCCCAAATTGATTTCGTACTTAGGGCCCCAGAAATCTCAGGGCCGAGCACGTGTATCAATCATACAATTTCAAATTCTCTCACATTAATGATGAGAAACTAAAATAAAAGATAGTAATTCGACAATATCTATATTAATGTGAGAAACTAAAATAAAAGATAGTAATTCGACAATATCTATATAGGCATGATTATGTGATTACATTCATGAAAACAGAAGACATAAATACGTACACCCAATACAATTTCGATAGATGAAATGAGATATATAGGGAGGGAAAAGAAACCTGATGAAAGCGCCTGAGTTTGAAGTGGAAGAAAATGGGAGGGAGGATAGCAACGACGGCAAGGCTTATCAACAGAATACGAATCCCTTTACGGGTAGTGAAAGCTCTCAGACTCAGATATTGATGTTGCCTTTGGCCCCAAAACCCATTTCTCTGTTGTCTCCTTCCCAGTCTTGTCGAGATCGCCATTTCCAAACAAGGAAGCGTTTCGGTTTGGATCCTGTATCTCTCCTTCCCAGTCTAACGAATTACGTGTTGTATGTATGCGGGTCGTGTCTATCATTATGGTTTGGTTAATTTGAAAAAACTGTTTTTTTGGTTTTTTCGTTTTGTTTTTATTTTTAAAAAAATTGCATTTATTAGTTTTCGGTCGATTTTTTGTGGTTTCTTGGCTTGTCTCGACGAGAGGAATCTAAAAAGTATAAAATTATTAGTCAAACTTAAAGTTTTGTGAATAAAGCAGAAAATAAACCAGTTTATTTTGGTTTATTTTCGGTTTTATTCAAAAAACTATTACTTTTTACCATAATTTTATACTCTTTGGATTCGTCTCGACGAGATAAATCCAAAAACCACAAAATCTTAAAACAAAACTAACAAATGCAAATTTTTTTTGAATAAAGACAAAACGAAAAAAAACTAAAAAATCATTTTTTAAAATTTAGCCAAACCTGATATATTGGTGTGAGTTTTTGTTACGACTTAGGACAGCTCGTGAGTGATAAGTGGTGAAAATTTATTTGGTAGTGATTTGGGGTACTTTAATATTAGTTCTTTTCTATAGGGGCGCTGTAAGTTTTTATCCTGGTCATTTTGAACGGTCATATTTCCATCTCAAAATTTGAAATAAACTTAAAAATGTCCTCGATTGACTAAATTTCCTTATTATTTGGGTAATATATAAGATGAAGAATTTTGGAATGTAAAAATTAAACTTCGAGTCCCTAAAATTGGTACTATATATGGAAATGAATTTTGAGATGTAAAATTAAACTTTACGTCCTAAAATTGGGTACCACTTAAGGCAAAGAATTTTGGGATTTGGAGTTCAACTTCGATGTCCTAAAATTGGGTACTAGATAAGACAAAGAATTTTGAGATGTATAACTAAACTTTGAGGTCCTAAAGTTGGATACTATATTAGGCAACAAATTATACTATGATTACTGTCATTACAAAGTTCAATTTTTACCATGATTATTGTGATTACAAAGTGAAATTTGTTACCAGGATCCATGTACACATTTATAGAGATCAATCCATGATTCATGTACAAGCTTTTGTTCACTTGAATTTATCATGTTTACTGGTAGCACATTTATTGCAATCATAGTTTGAGAGGTCGCCTCCCCTGCACCGAAACACTCTAGTACTGGCCAATCGGGCTTCACCAGTGGTGGTTTTGTAGAATTTGGCAGTGGATGATTGGGAAACAGGGTTTTGGGTTCACACAGCCTTTGTTGACGAGGGTAGTGTAGTCTAGAAATTATGGTGACGGTGAGGGGAGACGATGATGGAAATAGGAAAACCCATTTTAATCAAAGCATGACTATTTTTTTGGAAGGATTTGGAAGGGGGGATTTGGTGGGTTTGAGAGAGAGAGCAAGAGAGAGAGTGAGAGAGAGAAATTAAGCCTCATTAGCAAAATCTGTTATCAATCTGACGGTAGGGGTAAATTGACTAACAGAGTAGTAGTTTGAGAGTGTAATTGAAGTTTAGGAGTCCATGAGACATTGAGGTCAAAGATTGGGGGGCTTTTTTAAAAAATTCAAAATAAAAATGCTAAAGTGCCCTACCTAGTGAAGTCCATAAAGTGCTTAAATGGGGTGGCAAGAAGTGATGTATTTTTGCTGTTTGACTTTTTCAGATAAAAAAACTGCCCCTAAAGTGGTGTAAAATGGTCAAATGACGATGCTCTAAGAGGGATGAAAATATTCACCCTCTTTTAAAGATGGTGAACACGCACTCCAAATTAACTACAAAGGCTTCAAAAAGTTTCTCCTAATTAGAACATCCAACAAAATATGTAAACAATTTTTAGTGTTTGATTTTTTTTTTTTTAACCTCACTAGAGGGTGCTTTGGCAAAATAAACCAAATAAGTTAATTTTTTGTATTTGTTAAAAAAGAATTTGTATTTTTTAATTGCGTCGATTTTTTGTGGATTACTATTTTAGTTCGTCTCGATGAGAGAAATCTAAAGAGTATAAAATTATTTACTAAACTAATTTTTTGTGAATAAAGACAAATAATTCAATAATCTTCAAAAATTGGGATTATTTTTTCTTTAGTGAACTTTTAAAATATTATTACAATTTTTTTTGAATGTTTAGATTACCAATATTCTATAAAGAAATCGACGCAAAACTAACAAATGCAGAAAAAATTTAATAGAAACAAAAATGATCCTTCCACATTCCGTGATTTTAATTGGTGCAAAATTCAGAAAGAATATGTAAATATCAGCAAATTGTTGCCACTATCACGTTCAAATTCTTCGGGCAAATGATCCTTCAAACACATTCAGCAAATTGTTGGCCACTATATTTTAATTTCTTGGTGATAGCAAAGTGTTGATTAAATTCTGCTCAAAAGATTCAGAAATATTCGAATATGTAGGCACAATATCATTTTAAATTGTTGTAATTGCCACGTTCAAATTCCCTCCTCTTGCTGAATTGATGGCCAAAAAGATTTTTCTTCCGTTACAAAAAGATTCTTACAAAGAGAATATGGAATATCAGCAAATTGTTGTCCACTATTACATTGAAATTCTTGGGGCTGATGATGGCAAAAAAATGTAGGCACAGAGGAGCACAACAAATTGTTGCAATTGCTGACAACACGTACCGGTCCTCTTACTGACTTGTTGGCCAATTGTGTGACAACACGTGTAACTCTCTCTCCCTCTCTTTATCTTTTCAGAAAACCTATGGGTACCGGCCCATAGGTACAGAAAATGCACAGAGTATGCTTGGGGACTTATTTTTTGGTCTAACACGAGTTATTCAAACCATTCATTATTCTTAGAACATTTTTTCGAGAGGCCCCACAAAAATTCAGCTCAATCGAAAGGTTATAAGTGATCTGTGATCGAACCAAAATCTCACCGTTTCAATACGACCTAAAAGTGGGTCCCTGAGCACGCTCTGTGCTTTTTTCTGTGCATTTATATCTGTACGTGTAGCAAGATCCTTATTTTTTGTTCACCCTCTTACTCTACTTTTCCTCATATTGGTTGAGATGGTGTGAATCCCATAGAAAGTGATTCATACTTGGAACAACACCCCTTGGCCGTCCGATCTTGTTTTAGACGACCCGGATGTATTTGACAATTTTAATTTAATTTAAACTTATTTTTATCCGTAAAAAATCAAAGCATGCGGACCATCCAAAACACGATCGGATGGCCGAGGAGTGCATAACCCCCCAATCCTTAGCAAAAGATATATTGAAAGAGTCACTTATACTAGTTCAACCAATAAGAGAGAGGGTAATTTTCGCCTCCAATTAACGAGAGTAAACAAAATCGCATTCTTCTACATTAGATTTAGATAAAATCATGTTCTTCTACATTTGATTTGATTTCACATGGCACCTTCCAAAGCCTTTGAGGAAATCAAAAATCGCACAATACATGATACAAGCTCTGGTGTTACACCTACTAAACTTCTCCTATGCCTCTCATGTTGGGGTGTTTGGGAGCTTACTTTTCAGCTTTTTATTTTCAACTTTTTGTTTTTTTGGCTTTTTGAATTATGGTCAAAATGTGTTTTGAATTTAGGAGGAGTGTTTGGGAGAAATGTGCAGAATGCATTTTGCAAGTGGAGAATGTGAAAAGTAGCTCAACACTTCTTTTTGACGTCTATTATCTAAAGTGTTAAACAAAGCTCATTCTCCGAAAATGTGTTTTGTGGGACAATTCCCAAACACCCAAAATGTGATGAGTAGAATTGGAAAATGCAAAAATTGAACAGCCAAACAACCCTTGATCATCGGAGGTGTCCCAAGCAAGGCCAATCCTCAGTTTCTCGGGACTTTAGAAGAACTCGTAAAACTGGGCCATATGGTTTTTTTACAAATATAAAATGAAAAACTAACCTCAAAATGATAGTTACTTGGTCCCATTTTTTTCCCCCATGATTCATTTCATTGTTTCAAATAAAACTAGGTTTTGGTCATTTATTTTTTGCACCAATAAAAAAGAAATCCCTTTGGGACTATGAGTTTGGAAGAGGGAAAAAATATTATTATAGAGAAAGAAAAGAGAGGTCCAAGAATTGAACTTTGTACCTATTGGATAGGAAAACTAAGTTTTTCCACTGGGCTAGCTAGCTCATTGATTGTAGAAGCGATAGATTAAATACTCCGCTTGTCTAAAAAAGAAAGTCCAAAAATACTATTCACCCCTCTCATAAAAAAATTTTTTATAATGATTTATATATGCAAACTATTATCCCGTCGTTCAACCTTCTTTCCAAACTATTATCTTACTATGATTCATATAATTCCAATTCCCTGATTATCACTAAGATCCATATCTGTTCATTTCGAGATTCAACTCTCTTCCCTCACAAGGATCCATTTTCAAATTATCACAACATTAAGCTTTCCATCATTCTTCAAGATGCACATACACGGCATAAGGATGCATATATATTCAGCACATATCCTTGAGACATACATACAGGATGTGAGGTTGTACATACAACACATTACCTCGGGATGCTCATACAACACATAGGTATATCCAATATCGCATAATTCCTCAATTTCATTATCTCTGGCTGACCGCCAATTATGAAACTGAGACTCTAAAGGATGGCCTCCCCAAACCTCATCAATCACCATCCATTATCCTGATTTAAATTTTTATTAACTTAAACATCTAGGTGATCTCTCCAAGTCCGCAACTAATTCAATGAACCTAATGTGCTTTCTACGCTCTCGATAACTTTACCGCTTAATCAACAATGTCATAACTTGAAATGATAAATAACAATTCATAATATCATCACAGTTTAACAACTATGAATAATGATTATTCGTTAACTCATACGATAATATCGAATTAATCTACAAACATGAGTTGTAAGGCTTAGCTCCTTATTTACCAAAAAGTACATATTTTATTCACCATAGTGTTTAGCCAAAATCACCTATCAACAAAATCCGATTACTATGAAATTCTATGGCCAAGTTATTTAGGGTGTTAGAAACATTTTTGTTGAAGAACACACCTGTACATATTCCTGTGTTTTCTGTATGCGTGTGAATATATGTTTCCGCCCATGATTTTGTCAGAATTTCTAGGAATCCGATTGACGGAAAACTGTGGCCGTAGTGATCATAGAAATTGTGGAAGTAAAGATTGAAAACTGAACTTATGTAATTTTAGTAATAATTGAAGCCGGTGATGTACGACTTTATGCTAGTAACGTTTATTAACCGAAAGACGGATTCTCAATTCTTTTTGCATTTATAGATTTATTGATGCAAAATCGTAATAGTAGTAAGATTCGGTGGCATCACTATTCATTTCTCATCATTTTTCAATTTTTTCATTCATCTAAATAAGTCATTACTTTTATGATCCCATCAAAATAATTTTCACAATCCAAAAGACTTGCAAGTCCATAGAGCTCATTCTCTCTCATGTCGTTCATTTCTCTTTGAATCTTTTGCAGTATTAACTAAGCATATCTAATAGTAAGCCATCTTTCAAGCTCATTATATGACATGAGACCTAAAAAAATAACCATCACTAGTCGGCATTTTTTATTTTTATTTTTTTTGTCAAAAGTCAATATTATTAGAATAGTTAGATTAGTACCTTAAAAGAGGAATTGAACTCCTAACGCCTAAGTGCACTCCTAACACCATTGAGCCAGAGGCCGATGGTCTGTAATTTCTCAAGCAAAAAAATAGTTTTGCCATTACTTAGTCAAATTTGGGATTAGAAATGGCAAAGCCATTTATTCCTACAAGAAATTAGTAAAAAAAGTACTTCAACTATTTAATAAATAAATAAAAAGTACTTACCTGTTTAAAAAAAAATCCGAACTTACAAGTGGTGAGTCATCCAAACTATAACACGATAAGAAGGCACGGCGTCAGCACGGCGTCGGCACGACACAACTAAAAAAACGCACGGCACGGCACGACACGACTAAAAAAACGCACGGCACAACACGAAACTATAACACAACTAAAAAAGGCACGGCACGGCACGACACGACTAAAAAAACGCACGGCACGACAAGAAAAAAAACGCACGGCACGGCACGACAAAAAGGCTCGACACAACACGATAAAAAAAGGAACGGCACGGCACCACACGAGTATCAACGGCACGGCACGACACGGCACGATTAACTAATCGGGCACGGAACGACACGTCACGACTTCAAAAAAGCACGGCACGGCACGGCACGGCACGATGAAGTAAATGGGCACGATGCTTGACCGAGATCCTATACCTAAATTAATGGGTTGCCCCAAGCGTAGGGCGGAGACCGGTGTAGCACAATACCCGGTAAGACCGGAATCGAATCCACAGAGAAGGTGTAGAGTGCTTACTAAAAATTCGGGTTGCTGAGTTTAACACGGCTCTTAGGTAGCCACCCTTGTGATTTGAGTGGTGAGTTAACTAAACTAAGAGAAAAACTAATTTTGATTAAATTATTTAAAAGAAAGTACGGTCGTAGGGTTCATAACACGGTGACCAGGTCCGGATATTTCCTGCTCCATTCGTTGTTTCCAAGAAAACGTTTGATTTTAGAGAGAAAAGGTTACCCCGAAGGATGCGAATCCTCGCAGTCGCCGTTACCCATGTACAGCGAAGAACAAGTTTTGGTCCCCCGTTCCTCGCATTACATGGGCTCCAACGAAGCTCAGATTCGTCCAACGGAAGCTCTTTAATAACCTAAAATTGCTTTTTCATTATTGATTGTAAAAATCGGAGCAGGAACGAATCCGTTCCTGGCCACGGCGTGTTAATCACCCCGCGACCATACTTATGAATCTACTCACTCATATTGAACAGAACAGATAGCATAATTCGTAATTAACACATGCAATTATATTGAATATGAATAAAAACAAATATTCGAATCTCAGAACACGGACAAACTCCCGCGAACTGAGATTAATGTAAAGAAAACAGAAAGTTACCGAAGCAATGCGAGAATCTACGAACAAAACTTCAAAACTTCAATGGAAAAGTCTCCGGAAAGTAGAATCTCCAAAGGAAAAACGGCTGCTTAAACGGAAAAGAAACTAAAACAATTTTCGAACCCTAATTCGGCCTCAAAACGAGGTATTTATGTCCCTCGAAGTCAACACACGTGGCAAGGTCAAACAGCAGATTTAAGACCCTCGGTATCGATACAGGAGAAGTCCTGTATCGATACCCAGACATTCTGTTCACGTATGATGCCCACGGTATCGATACAGAACAATCCCTGTATCGATACCGACTCCTCTAAACTGCTTTTGGCTTGTTTGCTAGTCCTTGCTTGGGTCCCACCGGTTCCCAACATGCCCGGTTGCCTTGTTGCCGCTTTACGTGCTCTTTTGGCTTGTTTCCTACAAATCAAGACATACAAAGACCAACCAAAAGATACACCGCATCAAGTGGAAAATGAAATAAAACGTGCCTCTAATGCGCTAATTCGCCCTACTTAGGCGCTTATATCTGTGACATTGCGCGCCTATCACACCCCCCAACTTGAGCGTTGCTAGTCCCTAGGAACGAACGAAATACAATTAATGAAGGAAACTTGAAAACACCAACGGGGGTACGGGGGTTATGACACCTGTAGAAATAATCAATCATAGCGATAGATATTCGCCTCCTAATTATGCCTGTAACTCAAATGCATGCATGCTTTGACAGAAAATTGAACACGGTTAGCATAGCGCCACATGCGCGAATAAATACCCCTACAAAAATAATCGCGTTACACAACTCACTAGATCACTCAACATCCCATATAAGCGCTTGGCGAGATGCGTGAGACCGAACAACTGGTTTCCACGTGCCAATCAAAGTTAACGCTTAGCAAGAAATAACCACACAATATGCACAATATGTCCAAATATGATTTCACAAAATAAGCAACATCATTATTAATCATGCATAAGTGAGAGATAAAATACGTGCACACGATCGACTAAGGACTTTTTGGATTATATTGACCTTGGTTAGAACAAAATAGGAACTACAAAATCAGGTGACGGCCTATAGAAGCTCAAGGTTAACTACCCTAACTGGCCGCACCTGTCACGTCTAAAACCTGTCAATGCGCCCATCGGCGCCACCCAAACCAAGTCCACAAAATAAAAATAAAACATCATCCATGATAGTTATATTACAGACCCAAATGAAAGACAGACATAAAATCCACATAAAATAACAAAATATCCCAACATGAAATAACACCTCCTCATCATAACTACCTACCCTCCAGTCAGCCCCATGCAACACAAGTGTCTCAATCAATCCGACTCATCCTCACTCTCATCAGCACCATCATCATCAGCGAAATCATCACTGACCTCCAGCTCGGGCAACTCCAGCGGAACATATGGAGTCGAGGTCGACCCCTCGATTCGGCCCACCATCCACTCTTGCCGGTGATTCATCTACTGCTGAATCCTTGCATTTTGTCGCACCTCCCTCTTAATCTTCTGATGACTCCGGATGGTAGCGACACCTTGGCAAAAGATCTTCCGCAGCCAAGAAGTATTGGATGCGCTGGGGGGAGGTTCGGTAGTCAAAAAAGTTCCCCCTCTAACACCACGAGACTGGGCTATGTTCTTAGTAAGAATAGTACTGTCAATCGGCCCAGGAATCAGTGGATCGTTGTTGAACCATTTGGCCCCCATCAACCCGGAGTCTCTAGCAATGGCCGTAATCAGGCAAGGAAACGGCATTCGGGTCTGTGTTGGGGCATCTCGGAAGTCGATAATCTTAGAGTAGATGAATAATGCCCAGTCACAAACAGTCTCCTCCTCCATGAAGACTGTCAATAAATTCCCAGTATTCTCAGATGGCTTATTCTCAGTCGCCCTCGGGTCCAGATTATAACAAACTATCTGGTTCACAAACCGATATGTCGGCTTAAACTTGCCCGGCCGGTGAGGACTACTAGCATCTTTTCGTTTCTCATACAAAATACCCGACACTCTGCGTGGGACAAAATCCTCAGCGGGACAAGGGTAGTTAGTATCAGTCGGCCTCACATATCGCAAACTTGCAGCAATAACATCGGGTGTGACTACAATGGGTAACCTAGCCACTCGTGAGGTTATCTAATTTTTTGTATTTTGTGTGGCAGTTTGGGAAGGAGAAAATGTAAGTCAGCCTCAATAATTGATCCACACGAAAAGGCTTCTCCCCCTTTATATATTAGAATAGATATTGGCTGTCCCTTGTATCGCAAAACACACTACATGATCAAATGATAAAGCGGCGGCGACGGCGGCGTTAGAATGGTAATGTATTATTTGATTATTGTGTGCAATTTGTCACATTACTTTGCTTAAATATATAAAATATAGCTTATTTTTAGGGGGAAAAAATAATGCAATGCACACATGATCAAATGATAAGCTGGATACTTTTGTGTCTTTTCCTTTTTGTCAAAGTTCGACTTGCACACGCATCGCGTGTGCCCCAGCCTCTAGTGAAAATTAATGGCCCACAGGATTGGTAATCCAATCCCATGCTCCATCTCTCTTATCAAACAGGGCCTTAGTGCTTACTCCCACTCAAAACACCAAAAATATAATCTAGGAATATGATTATGGGCAAGGATTCGGTAGTGCATAGTGTGCCAATGCACTGACGGATATAAGGCCCAACGGAAATTTGTCTTTGACAAAAAAAACTTAATCCGGTTTTTTCGTTTTGTCTTTATTCAATTTTTTTTTACATTTGTAAGTTTTGGGTCAAGATTTTGTAGATTTTGGATTCCTCTCGACGAGACGAATCTAACAAATATAGATTTATGGTCAAACTAAATATTTTTTTGAATAAAGCCGAAAATACTTGGATTAATGGATTAATTTTGGCTTTATTAAAAAAAATTGAGTTTTGACCATAATTTTATACTTGTTAGATTCGTCTCGTCGAGAGGAATCCAGAAACCACAAGATCTTGACGCAAAACTAACAAATGCAAAAAAAATTGAATAAAGACAAAATGAATAATCCAATAATCTGAATTATGGATTATTTGCCAAATGAGCGTACTTTTTTTTTTTTTTTTTGGACATGATCTACTCAGCATGTTCTACAAATCTACCGGTTCATCAGAATTTTATCGGGGCATACAAAGGCACGGACCCGACTAGGTGTACATAATGTTAGGGCCAGAAAATGTACTGAGCTGTTTGGAGGATCCACTTTTGGGTTCCACACGAGCGATCTGAACCGTTCATTATTCTTAGAACATATTTCCGAGGGGCGCCACAAAATTTGAGCTCAATCGGACAACTAGAAGTTCTTAAACCAATGTCTCACCGTTTCACGACAAAAAAATTTGATTGAAATGGTGGGACTTTGGTTTAAACACTTCTAACCGTCGGATTGAGCTCAAATTTTGGGGGGGCCCTCAAAAAAATATTCTAAGAATAATGAACAGTTTGGATCACTCGCGTGGGACCCAAAAGTGGATCCCACAAGAAGCTCGGTACATTTTCGGTTCAAAACATTCTGTACCCGTAGGATTTTCCCAAAGGCACCCAACATCTCTATAGTGTATTAGCGCTCTACAAAGACACACCTAGATTTGGTATAGTGTGTCAAGTAGCGCAAATGTGACTTTTTGAGATATAATCTAAACTGATCATTTTAAAAAATTTGAAGAGCACTATCATTGTAAAAATTAAAAAAAATCAAATTAATCAAACATTTAAAAATATGATCAAGCGAGATGTCTAACCATGTGGCCATCAATTTCCTACTAACCGTTATTTTAATCCTACTAACCGTTTATTTTTCAAAAACACATGACTGACCATGTGGCCATCAAAATTTCCGATCAATCTAATGTTTCACAAAATATAATTTTTTTAACAAACTCTATAAGATAACCATTTCAAATCGTAATGATCATCATTTCTCCAACCAGGTTGCTTTAGGAGTGTCCTACAAGCTCGTACAACAAGAACTCCAAGTCCTTAAGGGGACCCCTTGTCGAATTTTGAGAAGTAATTATGTTCGAAAACAAAATGCACTAACTAGAATTTTGTTAACATAAGAAGTCACGAAATCCACATGTAGGTATGTCTATGTTATGCGGTTGCACCAAACAAAAAATAGGGGTATAAGAAGAAATAGCTTTGGTAAGTGGTAACTTCTTATTCCACAAAAGTCTATCGAAGTTAGGTCATGGTACAGGCAATAAGTATTTTTTTTTGATAAGCAAAGAATTTATTAATTTTGAAAACGGATTACAAAGATTAAAGGGACCCGAGACTGAAAATGTCAAGGGCCCAAAGGGAAAATAACAATAAGACGAAGCCTCAATCTAATATGTGATGTGTGCATCATGCTTTTAAAGCACAGTTGTTGGGCAATCCTCTTCTGTACGTGTTGTGCCATTTTTTTCTTTCCCTTTTGTGGTCTCTGAGCAATGGGAAGGACATGGAAAACAACTCCACTCTTTCGGCTGCCTTTTTTTAGTTTGTTAATATCCTCCACGCTTGCGATTGATTGGTTTTTGTTCTTGATTCGATTGCTTCAAGTGGATTCAGCTCCCCTCCATACCCCTTTCCAAACTCCTTTTCCGACCCGTGCCTGTAAACATGACTCAAACCGTTCATCTCTTAAAACTCATAGAGATTATTATATTTGAAAAATATCAACTTAATCACATATTGGTCGTTGCATGAACAGTTGCAATTTGTTTTGCAAATGGACGATTTAAGTTTGTAACAATTTTGCCATCCATTTTGCAGATAGCTTATCAATTTTAGAATACAATGATTTTTTCCACACATTTTTGCAAGTTCTACGAAATGAACAATTGGATCAGTCTTGGAATCTGGCGTACCCACAAAGCCAGAGTTTGGAAGTTTAGGGTGCAAAGAAATTGAGTATGGAGAGGAGGTGAACCCCCTTCAGGTGGACTCAAACCACTAGAGAACCAATCACAGAATTTATCTGTCGTGGGCCATGTTTGTTCATACTTCAGGTTCTATTCTACAATCCACGAAACTATTCCAATACTGTCGGAGGATTTAGCTTGAACTTGAAGCTCATGCTATGAAGAGGCTAATGCATGCATAATTCGGCATCCTGGAATTTTGTCTGTGTGTGATATACATTTGATAGGAAATTCACTTAAAGAGCTCTCGGAGTTGAGAATCCTTTTACAACTACTTTAATCATCCTATACTTTTTTACTATCAACCTGTAGTGGAGGGGATGGAAATTCAAGAAGGTCAAAAGAGTTTTATGGGAGGAGTTATCTAGTCTCGCTGTGATTTGGTCTGTGTGGAAAGTGAGAAATGAGGTGATCTTCAAAGGTGTTGTACCCAAATGGGAGGTTTTGGGGGATACTATCAAATTTAGATTGGCGTGTTGGGTGAAAGTATATCGCGGATCTAGAGGTGTATCTCATGGAGATATTGTTTTCAGATTTAAGTCTCTTATTGAAGCCTTGTAATCTGGAGAGGTGGATGCTGAGATGTTATTTTTGTTTTCTATGCCTTCTTGAGTTGGTATCTTATCAACTCAGTGTTTTCTTGTTTTTGCCTTAGCCTCTTTTGGTCTGGTGTGGGAGGTCTTCTTTATTGACTCTCCAACCCCTTTCCGTTTGGCTTTTGGCTCTCATTGTATCTTTTCCCTCTTTTTATATATATCATTTCTTTTTGCTGATCAAAAAAAAAAAAAAACCTGTAGTGGTCCTTAACCCTTAAAAAATAGCTATGCCATGGTACATGTAAGCCATAGCAGAGTGCTATGCTGGCAGGCGGCTGCACTTCATGCGTTCTAGCCTTTGGCAAGGGAAATCGAGGGGCGATTTGTGACCTCGGAGGTGTGGGCAAAAAAAAAAACTACTAGACTACTCCTTATTTGATCAAGTGTGAGAGGTTGAGAAATTCCCAAAAGAATGTAACAGCGTCAAATAGTATCGCTTAGGGTGAGCGTGCATAAGAATAGAACCCACGACTATATCCACCACATGAAAGTAAATAATATCGCTTAGGGTGAGCGTGCATAAGAATAGAACCCACAACTATATCCACCACATGAAAGTCGAAACCCTTAATGGTTGAAAGTTTTCCCTACAAGAAACTTTCTGTTGGGCTGGTAGATTGCTAGCTACTGGAAACTTTCTGGAAGCCAAATCACAACAGAACTCCAAGTCATAGTGGAAAAAGGAAGGATCACGGCTGAAAACTGACCTCAATTCTCATCTCTTGATTTCATCAAAACTTCAATGTATCTCTTTGGGATACCATATTGCTCAACCATATTTCTTCCAAGATCATTGTAAGGACCAAGTTCCGGAGTTCTTTGTTTTAAATATTTCGTTTGACAAAACACACATTTACATCGAGTTGTAATTTTATTTTTTAGAGTGTCGTTTAGGTGTGGAAATGAATCATCTCTTTATGTAATGGTTGAGAGTGCGGTAGTATAAAATTAACCACTCTGAACACTAAACATGCATCTATATCAGATTGTTTCACACCACTTTGCACAAAAAAAAAAATAATAATAATAAACTAAACATTCCTAAAATTCTCCAAAATAAATAGCACACAATTGAAAATGTTGATGTTGTAAAATCTTCATAACGGCTGAGACACTAGATCTTTATATTTTCGTACTTATTATCTACCATTTTTCCTTCAAAATCTTCATAACGGCCGCAAATTTACATTTTAAAACTCATAGTGAGACAAACAAAGCACATCACCAAAGTTACAGAACTCTTGAGAGGAAAAGTAACAGAAGTTTCAATAGACTTTGCATGGACAAAAGGAGCATATATTCTACAAACATAGACCAAAGGCCACTTGTCCAGGTTGTCCTAGTGCAGAACATGGAGACAATAACATAAAGACTCTACCAAGGAAACATTCATATGGAAGTAGGCAATTCAGTGACATGCAGTAAAAGAAATTGAGCAACTATCTACTTTTTTCTGATAAAAAAAAAACTATTTGCTTTTTTGGAGTGTCTAAAGTAAAAGAAAAAAGTAAAGATTTTTTGGAGTGCTTGAAGTAAATCATAGAACTTGCAAAAGGGTAATTTTGGAAAATTACTGTAGTTTGGAGCCCCCACATCAAAATTAGGAGTGCGAATATCAATTTCCTAAGTTTTTTAGTATTTCCTGACACCTCTTGATCAAATTTTAACAAGAAAAGTATGTTTTGATATTTTATAAAAGAATTCAAGGACAATTTTCTTTTTTCTTTTTTTGTGTTTGCACTATCTCATATTTTTATTTTTCTAGAGAAAATTATAATAGTTACGAAACAATAAAAAAATAAAGCACAAAAATCAAGAAAAATGTCACACTGTTTTTCTTCACATTTAAAAGATGAAAAGAAAAACTTAAGAGAGTGGTAGATCTTAAGATTTGTACTGTAGCATAAAACAAATATCAAGCTCTTCAATTTGGTTTTTAATTTTGATATCTGGAGTTTGAAGGATTTTTTTTTTTTTTGAACGGCAAAAAAAGATTTAATTAATCTTTGAAAACGCATTACATGGATTAAAAGGGGCAAAGGCCAAAAACATCACAACGAGAGGAGACATCTCAACCAAGTTGGCACCCCACCTCACAATAATCATTTGTCGCCACGGATCTGAAGGGAAATAACAATTGATTAACAAGGAGTCAACCAAACTAAACATGTAATGGAAGCAACTCCCGTATGCAACCAATCTCCAGATTGTTGTGCTTCCCTCTTTTGATCCCCTGAGCACTGTTGGTCAGATTTTATCATTCTTAATTTACTAAGCTTCATAGAGAGCCCAAATAAAAAAGACTACTTGTTACTATATCATTCTAACTTTCGATCCATATCTTTTACCTAATTGGTGAATTACACAAATCTTCCGTATGCTTTGTTTTATATAAATCAGATCACTCCTTTTTATGATTGTACAAAATCAAGATCACTCTCGAGGTGTTGCTGATGTTTTCAGGTTTCTTGTGCTACTAGTCATGTCCTTTTTGGACTTCTTTTGGGAGTTTTCTATTTTGTTTGTAGGATCTTTTGTACTCCATGGGGTATTGGTTGGCTTCTTACCAACCATGTTTCTTTAGGGCTTGTGTGGCAAATGATTGTCATGAGCTTAGGGTGTCAACTTTGTTGGGATGTTTTGCTCATGTTGTGATGTCTTTCACAAGTCCTTTTAATCATTTGTAATTCTTACTTTTGATTAATAAATCTTTTTTGCCGTGCAAAAAAAAAAGATCACTCTCGAGGTCCTAACACACCCGTGAGCACATTCAGTTTTTGCGCTGCAAGATATGACACCAAATATTTTTTTATAAATCAAGCTAGAGAGAATAATATACTCGTGCATCAAAGATTTGTTATAACATCTTAATCAAATTTGAAATCCAAAAATCTTGCAAGCCCCTTTTTGAATTTCAAATTTTCAAAACTTACTCAATTATATGTCTTTCAAATATCTATACTTATTTCCATGCTTGATTAGTTGAAAATCCAAAATTGTGTCTATATTATATCTGATATCTACTTATCCAAATTCTAAAGCATACACCCCACGGGTGGGAGAGAGAGATTGAATATATATTTTTTTTTTCTGAGGTAAAATTCTTATTATTGATGTTCTTCTACTTTTCTTTTGTTCCCTACCTGAATCATTTTTATTTTTCTTTCCATGATAGGTTAATGTGCCACTGTAGGATGAGTTTCAAAAATTAGTCTCAGTAAATAATTATGAGCATAACAATTTATAGTTGCTTTGACCTTTTTTTTATTGATCGAGTATACTAATTAGTTTTTTGTTTTTTTCTTAGGCTGTTACCCATATAAGAATAAGTGGGAGAGACACATGAGAGGCAAGATTTATGGCATGGAAACTATACTCTGTAAATCAGTTTGTCATTGATCTTTGTCATTTTTGTTGTACAATGTTTGGTAAGTGCTGGGCGAATTCCTTTGAGGACACTGCGGCAGTTGTATTTGTGAATGAAGCACGTCGAAGGAGCAAATAAATATAATCTCAATTTTTAATATTTGTGAGATGAATTTTTGATGTTTTATTTAGAACTTTATGTTTGAAAATTCTATTTGTTTTATTTTATGCATGAAAAGTTGATTTGTTGCTCTTATCCATCCATCGCATGGGTTCATCGCTGATTATGATTATATAGCAATTAATCACCATGAAAAATTAGAGTCAAGAGGACCGGAAAGGAAATATAATTTTTATACTCTTTTGATCTAATCTAAGTAATCCAATATTTTAATACACTTTGTGGTTGAAAGTAAAAAAATTTAGGTGATAATAATAATGGAAAACACATCATTTTATTTCATGTCTTTGTGCATAGCATGGGTTCATGCTAGTTATTTGTTATCAAAGTCTGGGTCATAGCGTTAGTGGAGCTTAAAACTGAGAATAGATTAGTTTAGAATCAAGTTTATATTATTACCTTTCATCTCGGAATCTCATTATATTTGTGAAGGGATTTTTTTTATTATTGGTAGTACATATTTGACTTTTCTAAAGTTTAATAATACAACAAGTGAGGGCTAGCCCAAATGGGTAAGTACTCTTTCAACCTCAATGCATTCAAAGAGGGATCGATCCCCACCATCTAACGAAAAAAAAAAAAAAAGGCTGAGTTTTCCGTTAAAATCAACCCAGATTTTAGCCTAATCAACCCAGATTTTAACACCTGGTGAACTCATTTGCTAAAATCAGGGTTGATTTTAGCAACTGGGTTGCTAAAGTTGCTAAAATCTGGGTTAACTAGTACTAACACTTTTTGCTTGTACTGAAAAAAATTTAATACTACAATATTTCTAACCTTTTTGAACCAAAAAAACTTATATTATTAGACTAAATAAAGAATTACTCTAAGGTCCATTATAGCTTTTTGTAACATATCTAGTCCACCTCTTAGTTCCATAACTCCTCTAATCCACCTTTTTGCAATTTCTAAGGTGTAAGGTCCACTCTCCATTTTTAATAGACAAATGTACCCTCACATTAAATTTAATACATAATATACTTTCATAGGGTACCCTAGGATTTAGGTTTAGGCACTTTCATAGGGTACCCTAGGGTTTAGGTTTAGGGGGCACTTTCCTATTATAGAGTTTTTAGTGGTTTAGGCACTTTCATAGGGTACCCTATGGTTTAGGTTTAGACACTTTCATAGGGTACCCTAGGATTTAGGGTAGGGTACCCTAGGATATAGGGTAGGGTACCCTTGGTTTTTAGGGTAGGGTATCCTAGGATTTTAGGGTACCCTAGAATCTTAGGGTATCCTAAGAGGCGAGGGGTATTCTTGTAATTGGTACATGTGAGTGGACTAGATGTGTTAGGATAATATTAGGTGGACTAGACGTGTTAGGAAATAGCTATAGTGGACCTTATAGCAATTCTCCCTAGACTAAAAAAGGACACTACCGGTCCGAAAATATATAAAAGAAAACAAGAAAAAAAATTCACAAAATTGTACAACAACGATGATGAAAACAACCAATCCGCTCGGATGTGATTGGAGGACCCACAAATCCGGCAACAAAGCTCAGATATGAAGGCCGGAGATCCTAGATTGGAAAATCTGGGTCGCCATTGTCCAAAAGTAATAGGGAGAGCAGGAGATCAGTCCTCTCTAGGGAGGGAGGAGATGGGAGAAGAAGAAGATGGGGAAGGAAAGAGGTGGGATGGCTGCCTTGGGGGGAGGGAAAGAAAGGAGGAGGGAGGGCAGCTGGAAAAATAGAGAAAAATGGGAGAAGGGGGCTTTCTCTCTATATTTGTGTAACCTGGATCATTAATGTTCATTTAGTGAGAAAAGACAATTCTAATTTGATTGGAGAAAACTTAAATTCATTAAAGACATATATATCTCTTGATTACGAGGATTCCAGACATGATATAATTAATTGACTTTTAGAAAGTAAAAAAAAAAATATATTAGTAACATTTTATTGATAACTGTTCATTTTAGTGATAAAAATCAGTTGTTATTTGCAATAAACATGCGTCTAGAGATTGGTTGATATTTTCTTTCCTTAGTTTGGGTAATTGACCGTGTCGTTCCGGATCAAAATTAAATTTAAAAAAACAATGAATTAACCCTTACTCAGAAGAATAGTGGCTAAGTCCGAGTATCGATCCATGGAGACAATTTGGCTAAATTTTGTTAATTCTGACTAATTTCTAATTTAATTCAGAAAAAGAGATTTGAGTGATTGGTTTGTTTTTGGAAATTAAATAAAGCAAGAAATAATGAAATTGAGTGAAAAAAATGAAGAGAGGATCTAGGGTTTCGAATCCACCCCGGCCACGTAACTAGACTATGTATAGGCTAGGGCTATTATTTGAATTGCAATTGTCAAGAAGATAGTTGAGTTGTCAACAGGCATGGACTATCCATAGCACGAACCGTCTCGCTGGCACAAACCGTCTCTTTCACGGCCTGTCCAGTGGCACGATCCGTCTTACGAGCATAACCCATCTCAGTTACCCAAGCTCAAGCGAAGAAAACTGTTGAATAACCTGGTATTTGAGATCACGCACACAAATACACAATTAATTGAAAGTATTAAATTCAATCCATCTGATCATAATGAAAAGGGTTCTTAGTTAAACAACTGATTCGAATGAATAAACCTAATTCATATACATAAACAAAGTTACTTGAACCGGGGCTTCATCTTCCCCATAGAAGTTGTTTAGCCGGCCATGGAGATGGAGACGAATGCTTGATTTGATGAAGAACTTGAAGAACCCATGGAACGGCTCGCGTTTCTCTCTCTAAACGTGCCTCAAAATATTCTAGAATGCCAAAACGTACAGAGCAATGACCTATTTATAAAAAAACCCAAAAAAACGTGGTCAACGCCCTAATTTGTGTTTGAATCGGGTAAAACCGCCCGGGCGGCTTTGATTCCCGCCCGGGCGGAAAATCCAGATTGTCGCCCAAAACTTCGCAGGACTCGCCCCGGCTTCATCCAAACTCAAAATGATGCGATTCTTGGACCGTTGCAAAGCTCTATACGTCTACTTTGTGTTCCATGCATCGTATTGACTCCAATTAGCACTTTTAAATGTTCGGCACTCTCCAAAGCCTACAAACACAATTCAACCATTATAAGTCATCAAGTAACTCTATGATTGGACTATTAAAGTGTTAATTAGAGGGTTAAATGAGTGCTTCTGAGCACCTATCAGTAATAGTGTTATGAAAACTCTTCTACGCGCAAATGCTTATGACAACTCAACTTGATATGTATATGAGGTTTGTAAGTACATAAAAACATAGAGTATAGGAGTACTTAACAATAAGGAAAATACGCATTGCAATAAAAATTAATAGCATTGAACCCGTGTTATGCACAGCGCAATGAATTTATTGAGTTTGATCCGTGTCCAGGACTTTTGTTGACCTTTTATGCGTTTGACCAACTTTTTGATGCATGAGATGTTTGACCATCTTTTAGAGATGTGTGACGTCTCATATGTATGAATTTCTATACCAACTCTTTGGAAAAGACAATAAATCATAAATTACACTAGTATTCCAAAATTTTGGGTTTTAAAACCTAAATCACAATTGCTGGAATTTTTGTTTACTTTTTTTTATCAGAATGATGATTACTTACTGTTGGGATTCCACCCCGTGTGGGCCTGTTAGGCTTAGGCCCAAAGGAGTGGATTAGGGTTTTTCTGTGTAACTCTATAAATACTCTGTGATGCCTAGGTTATGATGCGTGGTAGCACAATGTAGAGAGAGAGGCAGAGAGTGTGAGAGGGGGAGCCGGTTGTGGCTCTCCCGGAGAGAGAGATACACGAGAGAACTGGTGAGGATTTCATTATTGTGAGATTGAGTGTGAGTGTGTAACACAAGAACACGGATTTTCTCTGGATTATAGTGAAGCCCCCCTCCCCGTGGATGTAGGTCTGATTTGGCCGAACCACGTATATTGTATGTTGTGTTTCTCTTGATTTTACTGCTTCTGGTTGCGTGTGGTGCGTTGTTGGAATCCTAACAACTGGTATCACAGCTTTGGTTGAAGCACCGGAGAGCGCAGAGCAGTCGGAAAATCACTTGGAGGCCATTGGAGCACTATTTGAAGCTTTGGTCGGACAAAACAGGTGACGAAACTTGTTTTTGATCAGAGGGAATTGTGCTACTCTCAGAGACAAGTCCAACGGAGTGCTCAGAGTCAGTTTTGGTCACCGGAGTAGGTCGAAATCGCGACCTGAACGGAGGCGGAAGGAGGCGGTGCGTTTATTGGCTATCGGACTGACGTAGAGTGGTCGGTTTCGAGATTTGAAGACAGGGTTTTGTTCGTCTCGAGGAGACGATCACAGAGATGGTCAAAAGGTGGCCGGAAAGTCGTGCACGCGCCCCCACGCGCCGGTTGAATCACGGCGCGTCAGATCCACTCTCAGCGTGTGTTGCACGCACGACGGCGGAGGAAAGTGATGCTAGGGCTGATGTCATCATCTCTAGGGCTGACGTCATCAGGTGTCAAAGAGGTCAGACAGGTCATGGGTCCCGGTCAAAGGGGTCACCGGTCCGGTCCAAGGGGTCAAACCGGTCAGACCGGCGGTTCAGCGGTTTATCGGACCGGATTAGACCGGATCAAACCGGACCGGCGGTCCGGAAGCAGACCGGACTATGTTTTTTGACTGGTTCAGTGAGATTATGACCGGTTCAGACCGATTCCTGAATCGGTTCGTCGTTTCCGGATCCAACCATGCGCTCTGTTTTTCGTGAAGAGGCTCGGAAGCAAGTTTTGTTGCTGGATTGAGCCGGATTTGAGTGTTCGGAGGCATTTTGGGTTGTGAGGAGGCTTGTTCTTAGCAAATTGGACGGTTCCGGATTCAATGGTGGGCTTGGTTTTGTGTGATTCAGGCCCGATTTTGCAGTCCTAGATACATCTAGAGAGATTGAGAAGGATCTGACGCGGTCAGATCAATCAGATGGGATGTTGTTGAGTCAGAGGCAAACCATGGGAGATCCGATGGGAGTCCAGGGGGTGCTAGGAGAGCTGGGAATGGAACATGGATGAACTGGGAGGCAGGATGAGACCCGGGAGAGCTGACGGAGAGTGGTGAGAGACCAGGATAGTGGCAGGAGTGGTAGATAGGTGACTAAAGAGGCGAGCGGAGTTGGACAGCTACACACCAAGAGTATTGGACAGACTTTGCAGAGATCGAAAGTTGACCGGAGCAATCGGGTGATTGCGGATTCGCGGCGTTTGAGCCGTGATGATCAGTCGGAGAAGCTAGTGAGCAGGGATACATTCTCTCAGGTGTTGCATCTTTGTTGATGGGTGCGGATACACTTGTTTGGTAATGACACAAGCGTTTACTAGAGTGACAGGTCGGAGTTGGTCAATAGTGATCGGAGGCAGTCTGGTTCAATCGGATTTGAAGACCTATCATCAGGATTTGCAGTTGTGATTCGAGTTGCATTGGGATTGGATGATAGGCCACCATACAGGCTTTGGGAGTGCAGTGACAGTTGGAGCTAATGTCAGGCATGGTCAGGCAGTATGGGTGTTGTGATGTGAGCAGGGATGGCAACAGTTGCGGATGCACACAGGATATGCGCGGGATTGTACCAAGGAGTCATGACCGGATGGTACTGGATGCGCTGGGAGTCGAATTATGAGTGTGCAGGATGCTGGCCAGCAACGATGATGCAACTGGTTGTTCAGGGATATGTTCACGGGAGCTCCGGACAGAGGGACTGAGATGGAGATCAGATGATGCATACTGGTATTCTCTTTCTTTTGTGTTTTTGTGGCGGATTATCTTTCCAGTTATGAGCTCATGTTTGTGTGGAGAGATGGAGTCACGGATTATGTCCTGTGCTTGGGCATGAGCATGTGGGTTTTAGATGCCCGGATGCGGGCACTCCGGATAGGGGGTGCAGGATTATGATCAACCGCGGAAGATCTGGCTTGCAGGGATACATTCATTCGAGTAGTGTGCCCGGTTGGGGTGCGGATATGCTTGTTTGGGAATGACACAGGCGCCTGTCAGAGCGGTAAATCAGTTTGAGCCACGGAGATCTAGCAGGATTTGTTCACATCTCGGATTCACGAGAGGTACTCGGTGAGGGATGCGGTTTCAGAGAAGGAGTCGGCCTCATCGCAGATGGTGTGTGAGATCATTTGGAGGAGTGAGCCTCTAGTGTGGACAGAGGGTTGTATTATTCTCTTGACATGACAGGATGCTAGAGTGGCGGAGCGCGGCGATGAAGCTGCGGGCGCTTCTGTTGGTGAGCGAATACATCTCGGGTTTGAGGTGTGCGAGTGGAGGCATCCTAGTTGAGGGGGTGCGATACTCGGACGAGTGTAGGCATTCTTTTTTAGGGGGTGCGGAACTCGGATTTTCTGATTGGCTGCGGAGTCTGGTTTTGCAAGGATACGCTCTTTCGGGTTTTGTGTACTCTGTTTGGTGGTGCATGGATGCTCGACTGGTTAGTGACACAGGCGCTTGCCAGAGTTAGCTGATTGGAGGAGGCGACATAGGGGTGTTGCAGACGACTTTGCCCACTCGGTGTGGAGGGGGTGATTGTTGGGATTCCACCCTGTGTGGGCCTGTTGGGCTTAGGCCCAGAGGGAGTGGATTAGGATTTTTCTGTGTAACTCTATAAATACTATGTGATGCCTAGGTTATGATGCGTGGTAGCACAATGTAGAGAGAGAGGCAGAGAGTGTGAGAGGGGGAGCCGGTTGTGGCTCTCCCGGAGAGAGAGATACACGAGAGAACTGGTGAAGATTTCATTATTGTGAGATTGAGTGTGAGTGTGTAACACAAGAACACGGATTTCTCCGGATTATAGTGAAACCCCCCTCCCCGTGGATGTAGGTCTGATTTGGCCGAACTACGTATATTGTGTGTTGTGTTTCTCTTGATTTTACTGCTTCTGTTGCGTGTGATGCGTTGTTGGAATCCTAACACTTACATCCAATATAGTTTGAATAACTGCTTAATGAGTTTATAGATGCAAACATTAGAATGATAGATTTTTAATTACATGGACAACTAGGTGATAGCATTACCTCATTTTCGATCACTCAAATAGAATGCATCCAATAGCAATTGCAACAGCTAATATGTTTGTGCAAGTCTATCTCATGTCATATGTATGGAACTAAAACATCTTTTTTAGGCTCTACTGAACAAACAAGAACAACATGAACCAAACCAAACCAAACAATGACAACATGACTAACTCTAAAAAGACAAATACTAGGACTGTTGTTGAGTACCCTTTATTGGTCTGACCTGCAACCTTCTATTGCATGAGATGTTGCACCATCTTTTGGAAAAGTATGATATCTCATACTATGTTTATGCCAACTCTTTGCAAAAAGACAAAGGATCATAAACCACAGCTGGAATACCAACACTTCTGGATTCTAAAGGCTAAATTACAATTGCTGGAATCGTGGTTACTTACATCCATTATAGAACTTCCACTGAATAACTTTTGAATGAGTTTAACGATGCAGAAGGGATAGTTTCTTACATACATAGGTTACTATGTAATAGCATTAACCCACTTTCAATCACTCAAATAGAATGCATACAAACAACAATTACTCTGCTAATATTTTTGTGTCAATCTATCTTATGTGTATGAAACTAAAACTTCTTTTTAGGCTCGAAAACTGCCACGTTAACAAACTTAGTCTTATAAAGAAAATCCTAACTAGATTATCAAAAAAAAAAGAAAATCCTAACTACTTCCTCCGTCCCAAATTGCTCGACCTTTTGGGAAATCGTGTTTATGCATGAAAAAAATTATATTTTACCATGAGTTTCTTTTCAAAAATATTTACACCAATTTAAAGACTTCTTTCATTTTATGGAAATAACTTTCCTTAGTTAAATAAAATCAAACGCAATCTTTTATAAAATCATTACTTTTAGAAAGAATAATATCGTGTTATGGCATTTTCATAATTGGAGTTCACAATATTAAAAAGTGCAAAAAATGAGGGACACTTGTTGCTCCCTCTGTTATTTTCATGAAAATTCATTCTGGAATTATACATAAGATAGAAAGAATAAGACTGTCTTGTGGCATTTTCATATTGGAGTTTACAATATAAAAAAGTGCAAAAATGAGAGACACTTGTCGCTTTCTCTGTTATTTTCATAGAAAAAAAAAGTGCAAAAATGAGGTTTCTATTTTACTAATTATTAAATTTTAAATTTATATAAAAGAAATAATTTAATTTTGTTGATTATAAATTTTAAATTTATATAAGCCTCATTTGGAAAGTTATATTTTCATAGCGGAAGTTAGATTTGCCTGATCTTAGCAATTCAGATTGAGCTAATTTGAATTTTGTCAAGTGATCCAATTTTGCAAGACTTTATTTTCTTCCCAAACCATAGATTACTGATTTCCTCGTACTATTGTTATACTTTAATTCTAGTATATACACCAATTACCTTCTATAATAAATTAAATAAGAATTGTCATAATATATTCAGACTCTCTATTAGGCTATGTTTGATAAAACTGAAAACTGAAAGCTGAAAGCTGAAAATTAAGTACTGAAAACTGAATCCTGAATTTTTTAAGCTGAAAAGCTGTTTGATAAAACAAATTAAGCACTGAATTGATATTTTTTTTTTTTGGTTTTAATTGTTTCTTAATTTTATTAGTGGTCATCATGTATTTGTGGTAGTGGTGGAGTGGTGATTAGGAGGTGGTGAGGGTGGTGGCGAGGTGGCGGTGGCAGTGGAGTAATGGTGGTGGTGGAATGATGGTGAGTTGTGGTGGCAGTAGAGTAATAGTGGTGCAATGTTGGTGGTGTAGTGGTGGTAGTGTGATGGTTATGGCGTGGTAGTGGTTGTGGTGGGCAGGGTGGAATGCTAGTGGTGGTGGTGAAGTGATGGCGGTGGAATGACAATAGTAGTGGTGGTATATGGGTAACGGTGATAGTGGTGGTGGTGGTGTGGCAGTGATGGTGGTGGTAGTAGTATGGCGACAGTGCAATGGTGGTGG
Source organism: Vaccinium myrtillus (assembly GCA_016920895.1). Classification (NCBI taxonomy): domain Eukaryota; kingdom Viridiplantae; phylum Streptophyta; class Magnoliopsida; order Ericales; family Ericaceae; genus Vaccinium; species Vaccinium myrtillus. The sequence continues at coordinate 24,514,272 of CM029271.1, forward strand.
TGGTTGTGGTGGTAGCCATCGGTGCAATGGTGGTGGTTGTGGTGTGGTGGCGGTGGCAGTGTGGCAGTGGTGGTGGTGGTGGTAGCGGCATGGCGGCAGTGCAATGGTGGTGGTTGTGGTGGTAGCCACCGGTGCAATGGTGGTGGTTGTAGTGTGGTGGTGGTGGTGCTTGTGGTGGTGGTGGTGGTGTGGCAGTGGTGGTGGTGGCGGTGTGGTGGTAGCGGCATGGCGGCAGTGCAATGGTGGTGGTGGTGGTAGCCGCCGGTGCAATGGTGGTGGTTGTGGTGTGGTGGTGGTGGTGGTGGTGTGGTGGTAGCAGCATGGCGGCAGTGCAATGGTGGTGGTGGTGGTGGTTGTGGTGTGGTGGTGGTGGTGGTGGTGCTTGTGGTTGTGGTGGTGGCGGCGGTGTGGCAGTGGTGGTGGTGGTAGTTGTGGTGGTAGCTGCATGGCGGCAGTGGCGGTGTAATGGTGGTGGTTGTGGTGGTAGCGGCATGGCGGTGGCGGCAGTGCAATGGTGGTGGTTGTGGTGGTGGCGGCGGCGTGGCAGTGGTGGTGGTGGTGGTGTAATGGTGGTGGTGGTGACAGCGGCGACGGAGGTGTGATGGTTGATGGTAAGCACATAGGAATTCAGCCAGAATTAAGTAGCTCAAAGCTACTTAATTTTTATCAATTTTTTAGCCTACATTTTAAGTGGTACTTAATCTGTTAAGTAACATAAAATGTGGTTATCAAACCTACTTAATGACTTATTACTTAATTGATTCAGTTTTAAGTGCTGAATCTGTGTTATCAAACAAGGGCTTAGTGAATTTACGTTTTACTTTTTTATTTTCTCGTTGATAACTCATTGACAGGAATAGAATATTTGAATATAGAATCAAAGATTCTTTGTTTTATTATGTAAGGCAAGATATATGGGTTTCAAATTTAAATGAGATTCATAATCTTTGATGCAGGTAATTAAGTCACATGCTTCTCTCAAGACCTTAAACGACAAACCAATCAACTCATGCGACTTGTCACTCCCACGATTCTCCTCACCAAAAGTCATGATGTTTTGACATACAAAAGTACGATTATTGTAATTATTGAATTTCTATTCGTTGGAGTCATTATTGTAATAGTTTTTTTTGCACGGCAAAAAAGGATTTTATTAATCTAATATCGAAGATACAAGATTAAACGGGGCAAGAGAAAAGCAAAAAAGCCTCTCGAGACCCAAAAGAATAGAAGGCTGACAAGAAGACAACCAACCAAACAAAAAAACCTAAAACCCAACACCTAAAGACCAAAGAGCACCAAAAAAGCATCCAGGAGCAAAGCATCCAGGAGCAAAGACCTCACAAGCCAAAGCATCCAGGAGCAAAGACCACAAAACACCTAAAAACAACCTCCTGAAACGAACCAAGCCAAAAACAAACGAACTAGATCCAACCCAAAAGCAGCAAAGCTGAACAACAACACAAGAAATCAGACCTGACAATTAGCTCTTTCGATCTCTTGCACTCTCATTTCAACTAATTTACTAATAACTTCATCCTCATCCCCCTCATAACCAATACCTGCGGCCTTGTTCATGGCCCAAATGGCCTGAGCTTCGTTAAGAAGAATTTTGTTTCTGTTCGCAATACCATCCTTTGAAACAGAAACAGATAGAGCAGCGGCAGCCACAGCTGATCTAAAAACCACACATTTTTGTTTGTTTCTCCCACCCTTATAGTTTCCTTGATGAAACTTAGAGAAACCCAAAATCTCATCAATCGTTTTCCTCTTCTTTTTCCCTTTGATTCCTTTTAAAGTTGCCTTGACTGGAGAGAGACGGATTGCTTCTAGGGTATTTTCCAAGCGCCTCGCAGCTGCAATATCTTCGAAGGAATTAATATCCTCACTAGAATCGCCCACCAATGAGTCACAATTGGAAACAGATATCGTCGATTGCCCCCAAACGAATCCGGCACCACGAAAGAGTTCTCATTAATTGGAATCTCACCCTCTTTCTCCTCATCCATCTTGGGGATCTCCAAACCCTCACAAGCATGATTTGGAGATTCCTCAACTATAGATTCAAACCCACCCAAAGATACCTGATCATTGGAATTTTCTTGCAACTTCATAGCGGCCAGAGCATCCACATCGTCCTCTCCATCATCATCATCACTGGGTTCAGAAAGATTGCTTGGCTTCGACAAGATTTTCTCCTTCGATTTGGAGTCATCCTGAGCATCCTTCTCCATAGAGACAATGGCCCCAATCATATCAGGATTGGAGAAAGAAGATTCCTCTGTGACTTTAACATCATACAATATTCCCCCAACATCGATCTTGATCCATTTCTCAATTTTTGAATTCTCCTTCGTAGCTATCAGAATTCTTCCTCTATCAAAAGATACATCTCTCATAGTTTCCTCCTCCATTAAAATGAAATTACCCCATAATTCTCCAATTTGTTTAAAAGTTGTCCAAATGTTTAAAGGCATACCTTGACAACTTAACCAAACAAACCTTTCAAGGCTGGCAGCTTCATCACTCCATGGTTTTATATCTTCAAACCATTTTTTCATCCACAACACTTTGATAAGACTATCTCTATCTTCCGGACTTTGAAAAGTAATGAGCACCGATCTCCCTCCCAATGACCTAAAATGTGCATCAAAACCAGTCTCTAATTTGAGACTCATTTTCAAATATTGCATGGAAACGGCATTATGCATCACAGCCACAGCACTTCTGTGTAACCACTCAATTCCAACTGGATTGATTTTGAGTGTAACACTATGTTCCTTCAGCGCCTCTGTATACGAATTTTCCCCATTTAATGCTTGAGCGAATGTCTTCTGGGGGCCCTGATTACCCCACACCGTCCCATACATCACACTGTTACCATTTTCAGAGTAGACTCCTGCCCCATACTGCTGGTTGCAATCCTCATTATGTCTGCTGGTCTGTTTCCTCACCCCTTGAAATGTAGGTAATTTTTGTTCCAGCTTTTTTTCATTGTGGCCAAAACATGCCTCTTTAACAAAGAGCCTCTTTTTATCCACCCAAAACCCATTCATCCTTGAAATTGCCATGCCAGCAGATACAAGGCAATTAAATCTAACAAAGCCAAATTTATTACCGGAGCGCTTGCTTCTCTTATTTGGAATAAAGGCATACAGAACCACCCCAAAATTGTTAAAGGTTTTTTTCAGCCAAGTGTGATCTTTTTCATCAGGAATGTTATCAACAAACAGAGTGACCAAATCCTTGTTCCCATTCTTGTTTCCACTATGAACATCAGCTTTCCATTCATCTTCTCTAGTCTCGCCTTTCCTTTTAGCTCTCCCGTTCTCGCTCTCCATTATTCTTCTTTGAAGAGGAGTCAAAACAAACCCTAAAACCAGATAAAAAAGCCCCCAAAAAATGCAGGTTGAAAACCACCAAAAAAATGCACCTAAAAAACCGGATCGAAAATCCCCAAATTTGCAGATTAGGACACTAAAAGACCAAGATGAGAAACCCGAAAAATCCAGATCGAAATCTCCAGAAACCGCAGCTCGAGAAGCGAAGCCAACAAAATAGCTACAGCCAACAGAAGAAAGAGATATGAAACTAACCTCGGTGTGGAAAGAAAGAGAAAGCACAGCACCAGATCGAGGCATCAACAATTGTGACCCCAATCGACAGATGTAGACGGAAAAGAAACGAAAACGTACTGCAGAGATGATCCTCCCAGTAACCCAGAACCGTGATCCTACAACAGAGACGAACTTAGAACCATTTTCCGGTAGCCATCGGACGACAGGAGTGGGCGCACGCGCTGCCGGAGTACAGCGCGTGAAAGTCGAGTAAGATCTACTCCCTCTGTCATGTCATAACGTTGACATACACTCTTAAATAATTTTTCTTTCTCGTTGAGATGTCATTGTATTGATGTATTTGGATCATACCCAACACAGTTTTCATACTTTCACGGGTTAATTTGAAGCTCTAAATTGATTTAGGTGTGTGCATGAAGAACAATTAATGAAAAGTAAGAAAAATAATCACTTCTCCATATTTAAGGGTCCCCCCCAAAAAAAAAAAAAATTGATATGGGGATAGATTATATGATGGAACTGGGGTTGCTTCCTCTGATTTTTTGTTTTTAGATTGTGGGTGAAGCAAAATCATTGCCATCTTGTAATTTATTCATTTCTTTAGTCCGTTGGAGTACATGTTAGATGTCATGAGAATTGAATTATATTAGACTACCTATACATGTTCCAACTATTACAATAATGACTACCGGACTCCTGCGAGTAGAATTTTGCTTCACCCACAATCTAAAAACAAAAAATCAGAGGAAGCAACCCCAGTTCCATCATATAATCTATCCCCATATCAATTTTTTTTTTTTTTTTTTTTTTGGGACCCTTAAATATGGAGAAGTGATTATTTTTCTTACTTTTCATTAATTGTTCTTCATGCACACACCTAAATCAATTTAGAGCTTCAAATTAACCCGTGAAAGTATGAAAACCGTGTTGGGTATGATCCAAATACATCAATACAATGACATCTCAACGAGAAAGAAAAATTATTTAAGAGTGTATGTCAACGTTATGACATGACAGAGGGAGATTTTGTTGAACCCTCTAATGTGATAGATCCAATCTAAGGCTATGTTTGATAAAGCTGAAAACTAAAAACTGAAAAACTGAAAATTAAGTTCTAAAGCTGAATACTGAATTTCTTAAGCTGTTAAGCTGTTTGATATGTACTGAATTTTAAGTACTAAGTCAAATAAGCTGTTTGATCTGTACATGAAACTAAAGTCTGAAATTCACTCATTTTTCAACTTTGCCCTTCATATATTCATGTTAGAATGCTAAAATCGCAAAAATATTTAGGCACATGTTGTGTATTGCCGTAAAACACATTTGGATTGTTGAATTCATAAAAAAAAAAATACAATTGTAAATACACAAATTAATCAAAATGTATCTGAAATTGCATAAATTAAACCTCAGCCATTTTGTTTTCTTCTATAAGAATATAAATAAGTGAATACATGTACAAACACCCACATATACACAGATATATGTATATGCACTAGTTAAAATTGCAATTCAATTAAGGTGTTTTGATTAGGATTTCTGTATAGAGAAAATGCCAAACTGCTAATCTTTCAGTTTCGAAGAACCCGTGTATGTAAAGAGACAAGACTCGAGACACAATTGGATCAAACTTAGCTACAACCCAATGGACAAACAGAAAGATGTTCCGAATTATCAAAAGAAAAAAATATACAAACAGGGCACTCAAGTTATGAACAATCATGAATACAAATAATGATTAGGAAACTTGTTGGGCATTCTTAAAAAAAACGAGAGATCCACATCTCAAACAGAAAAATCGAGATATCTCATCTAAATTATAGGGGGTTCTTAACGAACATGAAGAGACCCACATCGCAAGAAAAAAAAATCGAGAAACTCCATGAAACAACAAAAAATCCAGGGAAGCGAGAGAGAGAGAGAGAGAGAGAGAGAGAGAGAGAGAGATGTATGACATGGGAATTGGTTGGGGAAGATCGATCTTGTGGTGGGGAACAGATTCTGCGAGGCAAGGGCATCTAGGTCTCCAAAGAAACTAAGTATTCTCTCGAGTGCCGAGCGTATTCAGCATTAAGTGATAAGTAGGGAGGAGCCTACTTAATATTTCCTCTTTAATTTTGCCGTGCTCTGAAACTATTAAGTACCCCCAAATTTGGTTATCAAACCAACTTATTTCATTTTTACTTAACATATTCAGTTTTTTAAGTGCTGAATGATGTTATCAAACAAGGCCTAACACTCTATTTGAACTCCTTTTAACATGGTCGAACTTTTGTGTTCCCACTTTAACTGTGCTTGTAGCTGCGAGTGCCAGAACTCAAGCTTTAATTGCCCACACTTATAGACGATTCAATTAACAATAAAATGTCTAATTCTGGTCAAATAAGTGAACAAATTTTAGTTTAGACCATCTCTAATGAACTCTCTAGTGCGCACTGTGCAAGAAAATACCTGACCTTTTGCGATTAACTAAACTAGCATGAACCCGTGCTATGCATGGCTATTGAAAGAAAAAAATTAAAATGAAAAAGATTTTAAGAGCGTATTTTGTCACTGCAACATGTGTAATTTAAGATAATAGATTAGGTTGATCCTTAAATAATGGGTTTTTTTTTTAAATGCTAAGTTATCTTATACCAATTAGATTTTACCAACATTTAAAACATAAATGTATTTTGAAATTTAGCACCGGGAGCTTATCACGAAAACACGCTGGAATAATATAAATGTAGAATATAACCCGTGCTATATATGTTGCTATGCACGGAAGAAAATATGAGTAAAATATGAAATCTGAAACTCTTTGATTACCCACTTACAAATCTAATTATCCTAAAAAACCAAATTCCCTTTTTTCGAACAATGGAATTTTTACTTTGGATTTAAATTAACGAATAGAGGTGTATGGTGTGTGTTTGAAATTTCAAAGTTCAAATAGCGAGATTCAAAGGATAAAATTTATGATTTAAATGTTTCGAATAGTACTGCTCTCAGTAGATATTCCCTTTCTCTCTCCGTCTCTCTCTCATTGACGAGTCTTTGCCAGCCACGGACGACGTGGAATTCGAGTGTAGATTTGACAAAAACTATAACAACATTTAGTTGAACGGACAAACTTATATATTTATAATTTTAAAAAAAAATATTATTACCATATTTATAATAAAATTTTAAAACATGAATAAAACTGTCGCTCGGGCTGCCCCATCTTTGTGTCCGTACTTGTTTCAGTTGCTTGCTGCCTTGCATGTCATTGGGGGTGGGGTCAGCCCAGTGGCGGCTCCAAGAATTTTTCTAAGGGTGTTCATAAATTCTTATGGTCTACTACCTCTATAAACCACAACTAAATATAGACAAAAAAAAAAAATTCTCATTAATATCGACAATGCCGCCCAAAAACAACGGATAAAGACATAAAGTTTATTACATTGCCCTTCTTGTTAACATATCGCAATACAACGGCCATTTGTTCTTTGTTCGAGATGTCACGGGGCTCATCAACTAGAATTGAAAAAAATGCTTCACCCATATCCTGATCAATATGGGTATTTCTCATCTTGATTGGTAGCTGAACATTGAAGGAATTGATAAATCAATTATTTAGGCCCAATAATTCATAAAAAAACCGAACAACAAAACCTAGGGTTCATTACAATATATTATCAGTTTATCACATTACCTATGTGTGTGTGTGTGTGTGTGTGTGTGTGTGAGAGAGAGAGAGAGAGTGAGGTGGGCTTGGAGACTGAGTCACTGAGAAGAAATCTTGGAACTTGGAAGTCGGAAGAGACAAAGGGGTAGGGACTTGAACTTCATTGCCTTCAGTCGGTCGGCCAGAGACTCCAGAAGAAGTTTAATTTTTGTAAGTGAAAGTCGAACAATTGATTTGTTTGGGTATTAGGTCAGGGTATGCCTTTTAGCTTAGCTTTTTCGGTACTTCACCTGCCTTATTTTTATTTGGGCTTTAATTATTTGGGTTTCAATTTGAATTGAACTTGGGCTTTTTTTTATTGGCCCAAGTGTTCAATACTTGGGCTTTTTTTTTGGGCATGATGTTCAATTTATTGGGGCTTGGGTATTCAATTTAATTTTGGTAAGGTGTTCAACAATGGACTATCCAAAAATTTCTACATGTATTCTAAGGAATTTTTTTTTCTTTGGGTGGTCATGTGACCATTGAAGGCACAAGGTGCCGCCGCCCCGTCAGCCGGTCAGGGAAGTGAGAGACCATGTGTGTGAAGCTGAGTGAGGAGTCAGGTGCGTTGAAACGGACATGAAACGTCCTCTGGGGCCCCACTGTGCCATCACGGTAACATTCCATAATGTTCTTTCCCCACCTACAGTTTCCGTTTCTCCATAATCATGGCTTCTTTTTTTGGTTTAAAGGGAAATTGCATAGATGAGTTTAAATTATTTTCACTGTCAGTGGAAACAAAAAAAATTTCAAAATCAATTGCGTTGTGTCACACGTTCATATTCTACTATTTGGGAAAATTGTTTGGACACATGACGCAATACAATTAATTTAGAGGAAACTTTTATTTTCACCGACAGTAGAAATAATTCAACTCTGTAGATATTAACTCGAAAGATTTAGACGAGTAGCATGAGAAGTGAACTAGAGGACTTCCTCACCAGTGTTTGCAAAATTGAATCTCCCGAAGCCCAATAATTTTGGACCTCTAGCGGTTCCCAAAAATAATACTCGTACGATTATTTCATCTCCAATTATTTATAACCTCCTCATTCATAACTGTGTGTAGGCCACTAGACCTTACGTGTATGTGAGAGAGTCGTAAATGATTGTACATGTAGACTTATTCATCGGTTCCCATATGTGAGAGAGTCGTAAATGATTGTACATGTAGACTTATTCATCGGTTCCCACGGTTGTTAATTTCTAAGGACATGAAAATTAGTCGAAGTGCGTGCATTGCGTAGTTTATTAAGTGTACAATGTAATCATGACTTCATTCAACCACACTCTGACTGTCATGTGTCCATTTACAAAAAGTTCTGCTTCTTTCTGGGACTTCATAAACCTCCTACAGTCTTCACTTACGAGAGAGAGACAGCAGCTTTCTTCTCTGGATGGTCTTAACATGATTTGCCTAAACTAGAGTTGGCTCCTGCACTAACACACTAACAGAGAAGACATAATTGATTTCAGATTAACCCTCAGTGATTAAAAAAAAGGAGAAAGAGAAGTCACATAATGCACGTGCAAGAACAAAAGCATGCAGGAAATGGGGGCGTGTTGTGCACCCCCTCAGCCGTTGGATCGTGTTTTGGACGGCTCGGATGTGTTTTGATTTTTTACCGTAAAAAAAATCAAAACTAAAGGATAATTGCCGAACGCATCCGAGCCGTCTAAAACTCGATCCAACAGTCGAGGGGTGCACAGCACGGCTGTGCACAACACCTCCCCAAGTCCAAGCATGAAAGTGTATTTGTAAAACATTCAAATCATGATTTTTCGCAAGAGCAGTGATTGAGAGCAGGATACGTGACCTTAAAGACATTGATGCACTATCATCATGAAATTTTATGTAATTTAAGCGTGAACTGCGAATATAAAGACATGAAAATTGTTATAATACACCCGTACCAATTAATATTTGGGTATGCATGGATGCACAATGAAGTATATAATAACTCAGATATATTTGTATAGAAATTACCATTTTCCCATATTTTTGTAACATCGATCTTAAATTCATAAGAGTATATGTGCCAAAATACGTTGGATGCGTACTTCTAGTACTAACATTCTTTTTACCTTTATATTTTTTTCATGAAGGTGCCCATTATTGTGTATCAATGAAAACTTTATCTTTTGGATTAATAAATTAAAAAGAAAAAAATCGCATCATTCACGGAATCATAACATTAATTTGTATGTTATGTTTTTATTTTGATGTAAAGTTAATTAAACAATTGTGTCACTATCAAAACGCATCTATATTTCCAGATCCAGACCCGAAGGGCTAATATAAGAGAGGCCTCCAATTTGAAGTTGTTTGGTCATTTGGCCAATTTGGTCGATTTTACCCCCCAATTTTGGAATTGGCCTGTTGGTTTTGTTGTAGTTTATGTGCCATTGGATGGGCTATTTGGTTTTTTATGTTCCCTTTTTAATATAGTTTCGAAGAGCAGTTGTGTCTTTCAAAAGTTTCTTGGTTGTTTCGTACACAGTGCGCAGATGTAGAAATATTCACATGCAAAAAAAATAAGTAATGAATTTTAGAAAATAAGTCCACATGCAATCAATTGTCATTACTTATAATTATATGTATTTTAGCTTAAATTGACGGCATGATCATTTTAGCATATAACTACGCCAGGTGTACTTATTAAACATAATCGCATTTATCATCATTTTAATTTGGGTATGTTTTGTTATAAAGATTCTAAAATTGGTTTATTAGTAATGATTGTTTAGTCCAGGAAAATAATGGAAACAAATGTGAGAGATCTCATAACCAATACATAATAATTATGATAAAAAAAATAGATAGAAACAGTAGAAAATCATTAGGTTATATTATATTTAAAACCAAATTATTTGGAATTTTGCTAAACAAGCACGTAAAACCATAAATAGCAAAATAATGCTATAATTACTATTCTTTTCAAATAACATCCTTATTCCCACACCTAATGCCTTGCTATTTTTAAACATACTATTATTCTTAGACGATGACCTTTTCTCTATCCAAACCAAAATCATTTGCCCAATTTACGTCAGTTTTACACGTCAAATCCACATTCTGGTTCATACATAGATAGTTAGTATTTGTGTATTTGTCATTGGTATATACTAGCTTGTGTTTCAAATGATTATATATCGCGGGTGGGATGATAATCTCGTAGGGATATTATCTACTCCTCGTGATGACATCTTGTTTTCGTCCATTTTATTCTTTATTATTCCCATTACAAATGATTAATGAAATCCTATTTCCATAATTGAAAAAAAAAAAAACAATTATTGATGCAGTAGGCAATTTTATAAGTCACAATGGTGCATGGGTTTCTTGGAATCGGGGATCTTGTAGTGGACTTTCATGTAGTGTATGTCCGGACGGTCCATCTCAACAATTAATGGTTCAGATATGTTTGGTAACTCTTATCTCAAAAAGTCGAACTCTTACCATACGGTCCGAATGTGCACTACATGAAGTGCCCTATAGGATCCCGAGTCCGGGTTTCTTCCACTGAAATTACTGGGCCTGAATTTTTACATCATTCCATACTACTGAAAACCTATTTGTTGAAGAAAAGAAAGAAAAAATATATAAGCAACAAGCTAGCTAGTGACATGGAGTATCTCTCATACATATATTGATAGTAAAGGATTACATAAATGACAAGAGATGCCCCTCCCATTTGTGAGAAAAAAAATTTGGGTACTGACCAAGGGGTTCCGATAGTGTACCGATGGATTGTAACGCCCCGAAAATTGGGTACGTTAAAAAAAATAAATTTCATAATTTATTTAAATAAAAAGCAACTTCATTAATAATATTAAGGAGTACTTCAAATTTTTGCCGGAAAACTTAAAAGTAAACCAACCTATTACAACAGAAACGAATTAAATTCTAATAGTCTGAAAAACTTAAACATTTATTAAAAGTTCAACAGAAATAAGGACAGAGCCATCTAACTAAATCCCTACTGATAAAGCCACGGGTCCACCACTTGTTCCCCACCTAGCTGCTCCCTTGCCTCAAATTCAGCTGGCAGCTCTTCATCTCCTTCTGTTCCTGGCGTTGGGGACGCCAGGGCCACAAAAGTAGCACCGTGAGTGATTTAATTACACTCAATAGGGTACCGAAACTACCCCTTTACAAAAGATTACTCATGCAACAGTCAAACATATAAAACATAAATTTTAAAGCATATGACAGCCCGATTATCACAACATGTCTCAAAAATTGTGGATTCAGTAGACTCAAAATTCTCATCTTCAATCTCGAGGTTTCATAACCCAAACCTCATGCACCTCATGAATTCGGTATCTCATACCAATTCATTAGGCTATCCGATATCGGTTCCCATCCACAATATAAACAATCTATTGGGCTCCCGTCCACCATGCCTAACTCTCCAGGCCCATGGCACGGCTCAAATACCCCTGGGAGTATATTGCGATAATTGGCTCAAGACCCAAATCGGATACAACGTCCCATCCCCACATTCGATAAATAGCAACGCCTCATTTAACCATTTATTTAGTTAATCACAAAATTAATTAACACATGATAAATGATTTAATAATTCCAGTAAACCAAAACATCACATGCGTCTAATTATAACATGTAACTAAAAGTTTAATAAAGAAATTGAATAACGCATGCTAACAAGTCAATTATCTTTCCAGTTACTAAAAATAGAAAACGGGTTCCAAAAATCACGAAATTTTACAGTAAAACAGTTCATCAAATTTCACACAAGTTCACTGTTTTGAGCGAAGCCTAAATCCAATCCTAAATGGAACAAAACAGTGTTTTAAGGTCAAACAGTGAATCTGTCCCGAAACTGTACAGTACAGCAAACTTTGAAAAATCATAACTAATTCTACGAATCTCGGATTGAGACGAGTTCTATATAGAAGTTTCTTATCTTTTCGAGATCTACAACTCTTCAGTTATGAGTTTTCCTCAGTTCTGACCTGAAAAGGTTCGAATAATTTAAAACAGAAACTGTACACATACTTCACGTTTGTTTCTTACTTTTCACACAACTCCAACCACACGATCATTAACGATTCAAGTTCCGCAGAAACTATACCAAGCAATAAATTTTCTAATTACCCCACAGTATACGATATACACATGAATCACGTAAACAGTAATCCTAAGTAAAAGCTAAGTTCCGAAAATCCTACCTTTCTTCCGAAGTTTCAAGCTTAACACGGAGATTTTAGAAGATGCGAAAACGTTAACCACCACGATAAAAAGAATCTGCGATAGACGTGCAAATTAAACATGAGAGTGGAAGAATTTTCGAGTATTAATTTGAGGATGAGAAATAAATAAATATTGAGAGGCCATTTATTATGAGAAGGATTAAAGAGAGGAACTTATGGAAGAGGGAGAGAGATTGACACCTTCTAAGAGAGAAAGAGAGGGTCGGATGAAGAATGAGAGAATGAGGAAATAAATGAATTAATATAGGGAGATAAATTTAGAGATAAATATAGGTAGTTAATTAAGAGATAAATGTTGGAGTAATTAAATGGAGAGAGAGCAAGAAAGGGAGAGAGATATGCCGTATGAAATAGAGAGAAAAGGGAGAGAGAAATTAGGTGAGAGTAAATAGGAGAGATTTATGGCAAGTGGTGGGAAGTTATTAGGAGTGTGGGAGGAATTGTAGGGGTTTTTTTCAAATTAAAACACTAATAGATATATACTACAAAATTAACTCTATATGTACACTATATAATTATCCATTAGTTAAAAAAAATATCGGGTCTTCACATGGATATGTGGATTCATTTTGACTTTCGAGCTACACGTAAACTGATCTGAAACACTTGAGTAGTAAAAACAATGCACAACAGTAGCTATAGGCCCCGTTAAGATGCCGGATATGCACCCGGCCAACTGCCTGGATTTGTTCTCCGGCCCCACACAAATTTGGTGTTTTTCGGAAGGTGGATTTGAGAAGAGCCGGACTTGTAATCTGGTTGTGGTCAGATATACCAACGATGGGGGTACCCTTCTCGTTAGCAAATCCGGGTGTTTTGGATCCATTTTATCCCTCCAAATCCACCTCGTTTTGAGAGAGAGAGAGAGAGAGAGAGAGAGAGAGAGAGAGAGATTGGCATTGGTGTGGTCGGCGGTGGCGGTGGTTGGGTTGCCGCCTGAGAGGACTTCGTTTTGGGCTTTCTACTTTTTGTTTCGGTACATTTCCATTATTTTTGTTGCATTTTCTACTTTTTTTGAACAACAAATTTTTTTTCTCCCAAATAACATAAAAACTCACATAATATAAATTTTAATTTATTTCTTAGCAATAAAATATTTTTAACAAAAACGTAAGGTGTCAGCATTTGTAGTGTTCTAATTATGCAATTTTTCCATTATATTAATAAATTAGGGCAATTTGTCATTTGGCAACTTACCTATCATATCTACCTTCCAAATCCCCTTTCTCAAACTATCATCTAAATACTGGATTACAAATCTACTTTTTTAAAGATGTGAGCTCACTCTCATTACATATTCACCCAAAATTAAGTCCCGTATCTAAACCAGCTGATAATGTTGCTACACGAAGCCAAGGACTTTGATAGAGGAATAAGGGTCAAATACATGAACATGGCGAGTTCACTTTAATTCCATATAAAGAAACCCTAGACTTATGGCCACTGCTGAAATTACCCGAAATTGAAATCGAAACAGGATGGTGGCCGGTGGGCTTGGCAGAGTGGTTAAACGTCGACAGCAACTATTTGTTCATCAATGAGATCGAGGAATATTAAAGGACAATTCAGGGTTTTTCTTTTCTCTGATATTAACTCTAGTGCCACTGCCACCAGGGGCGGAGCCAAGATTTTTGACAAGGGAGGTCAAAATTTGAACTTTTAATAGTTTGGGCAAAAAAAGAGGTGTAAAGTGGGGTCAAAATAGCAAAAACCTGGATAAGTGGGGTCAAAATTTGAACTCTTAATAGGTTTGGGCAAAAAAGGAGGTGTAAAGTGGGTCAAATAGCAAAAACTTAGGCAAAACTATAACTATCCCTGCAAAAATTTGGACCTCAGGGGGGTCAACTGACCCCCTTTGTATCTTCCTCCCTCCGCCCCTGACTGCCACATCACGTGGATATAGAAAATTATTATTTCTGTATGTATAATTGTTAATGATCACACTGGGTGTAATACGAAAATTTACAGAATATACCTATGACAAGGATGTAGGATCATTGAATAAAAAAAATATCAATATCCATTTTATTAGTGCTATTAGCAATCGTCCTAATATTAATTTTCTCTCTTTTCTAATCAAAATTGCAATATTGTAGCAGTCACACATTAACGTGGAGAAATTATTCAATTGTTTTGTGAGACATTACTTTGATTTTCATTGCCGTAAATGTTAGAACTAAGCATTTCGACCTGTAAAAATATACGATGAGGATTTCGGGACGAATTTTGCAATTTCTCTTTGTTGCTAGAATATAGCAAATATATTCATAGGACTTACACACTATGTGACGTTAATGAGTGATCGACAAATGTGCGATGTGATCAATTTTGGGGAATTTATATGGGAAGTACTAACATCAAAATAAGGTGCAATCTAAGGGAAAATATCAATGTCCATTTTATTTAATTTGCAATCTGTTGCAAGGAAGGATGGGGGAATGTTTTGTGCTATTAGAAATTGTCCTAACATTAATTTTCTCTCTTTTCCTAATCAGCATTGCCAACATTGTAGCAATCACACATAAGCGTGGAGAAATTATTCAATGATTTGTGATTTTACTTTGGTTTTCACTGCCGTAAATATTAAGAACTAATTAGTTTGACCTGTAAAAAAAACATACGACGATGATTTCGGGAACCAATTTTACAATTTCTCATTTTTACAAGAATATAGCAAATATATACATAGGACTCAACACATTTGTGTGACAATAATGGGTGTTCAAGACCAAATGCACGATGCGATCAATTCTTGGGAATTGATCTACTTTATATGGGACTAACATCAAAATAAGGTGCAGGGGGGCAATTTCGAAATTATCAATCACAAACATGTTCTTTTAGTTTGAAATTAAATGGCTTCCAAACAACTCCTCTGAATCCAACAAGAAACCAAAGTTAAGTGTAAGTGAGACAAACTCTCTCAACTGATCAAGTCATCTTTCTGTTAGGAACTGTCTCTAGGAATTAAAATAAAATAGCATAAGAATAAGAAACAATAAAATAAAGATTAGAGGAAAATAGAAAAGCTGGCCTGCGAGATTGTGAGGCATGTTGTCACTGTCCTAAAGTCATTGTTGCCTCCCGACGCGAAGGTTTTAGCGGACACCAACGACTCCAGGATCCAACTCAATTCTCGCAGCCGTCCTCATCCAGAGTTCACGTCCTCCAGGAGGTAATGAACCGTCCCGGTTGTAATTGCCCATAAACACAATATAAATGTAAAGTAACATATAAGAAACTACTCTACACTAGTATATCTTGTGGCATCTCCATTCATCTCGTGTCCTTGTTTTGCCAAGGCCATATAGGCTCTATATATAGATCTTGAGGAATATAACTCTCTTATAATATAATTATCACAATAATTATATTTAGTAAATAGCCATTAACATTATGTAACGGATATAAATAATAAAATGGCTATTAAAGTCAATAATCATGAGGATTCATAAATATGTATAACCTCCAAATTATTATAAACAATAAACTCAATGATTTAATATAATATAAAATCAAGTTTTGAAACTTTTTTAATATAATATTCCAACTCTCTTCCTTTCTTTTCTTTTCTCATCCTTCTCTCTTCTTCTTCCATTCTTCTTTTCTTTTCTCTCCATTCTCTCCATATGGAAATGGCTTGCTAAGTAGTCTCTCTCTTAATTATAGTACTATCCAAATTGTAAAAGAGCATCTCCTCTGATCCAATCTGAACACTCTGCATATACATGTAAAGGTTCTCCCTGAAATTCAACAGTTTTGCTTCTCAAAGTGAACTACTCTGAGTATTGAAGCAAATAGCTTATTCTTTCTCAGGGTCTTGATAATTTTCCAGTTATCTCCATGGCTGAAGGTAATTTTATGTTTTCTATTTACATTCATGTATTCTCTCTCTGCATTTTGAATTTATGTTTTTGCACTTAGGTAATGGGAGATTGGAACAAGCAAATTTTATCATTAGTTAGTTCGTTCTAATCCTAGGGTCAAAAGTCTTGCACATACACTCCAAAAATATGTACCATGTTCTCATGAGTCGCGACATTCCCTAGTAAGGGGCAGATAGAATTTTAGATCAAGAATTAAATGCTTGGATCAAATGTATGGAATTTAGTTGAGTACTTTTGACAAGAGAAGTTAAAGCCCTTTTCAGAATCGTGAATCGTAACGATTCGGTCAAATTCTCAAAATTGAATTAGAAAGTAAGTCTATCAATCCACATTGAAAAGATACATTACAATTAAGCTTATATAACCACAAAAGCATATTTTCTATCATAAATTGATGATCAGGCAGTACAATATTGAAGCCGTGCTATTTTTCAAAATGAATCCCGACGAAAGTGGAGTCTTTTACTGTTTGAGTTAGTGGAGCCTTTTACTGTTTGAGCCTTAGGAGAGTCGAGTGATTTGATAAGTATCTCAACAGTCGAAGAAGAAAGTACCTCAACAGAGCCTTTAAAAAAGTGATTCGAGAGTCGAGCGAGAGTGATTCGAGAAGGAAGAAAGTACTCAACAGTACCCATTAACGTACCTCAACAGTCGAAGAAGAAGGAGAGTCGAGTGATTCGAGAGTCGTTTTTTTTTGAACACCAATTCGAGAGTCTTTGTTGGTCGACAGTTGATCAACATCGCTCGAAAGTTGAAGCCCTAGATCTGGAGAAATCAGGTTTGGATTTTGAAATCAGGTTTGGATTTTGTAATTTCTGATTTTAGAGTGTTAAACGGTGGGTTTCGACCCATTCGAGGGGTTAAAATTGCGAAAAAAAACCCTCCCAATTTGCGTAATTTTGTTTGCGGACCCGTCTGACCCGACCTTGTTCGATGGGTTATGTATCGGATGCGTATCGTACGATTCTCACGATTCTTGTTGCGATTCTTCCGATTCTGTTCCGATTATTATACGAGTGCGATTCTGTGATGCGTTACGTATCGTTTCTTCATTGAATCGAATCGAATCGTACGATTCGTATCGGGAATCGTACGATTTTGACAACCTATGTTAGTACTTTTCTATCTTAAATCTCAACAGTAAGGGCATCTCCACTCCTTGCGAAAATCTAGACTCAAATCTAAGTTTGGGGCAAAAGTTACTTAAAACCTTATACCACCTGTTGACCCAAGCCTATGTAAAAGTGAGTTTATTTGTACCAAATGAAGGTAGTAGATTTTCCTACTAAAATTTTCGATGCTATATGTTGTGTCAAAACTTACTGGTGTGCTATCAAATATAGATTCTCTCCAATAATTGTACTCACAATTAATTTTTTTTGCTTTGAGTGCTTCATACCAAGTAAAGAATTTTACTCAAATTAGTCAACTCTTAAGTCAAAGGCAGGAGAGGATCTAATAGCATTTCTGTAAGGGGTCGTTTGGTAACAAATCATTTGGTTATGTTCACTAAGAAACAAGCTAAATTTGGTTTGGTGGGTCTTCTTCTATTGTGGATGGGTTTTTCTGCTCTTTTTGGAATAAGTTTTTGTTTGTCGTAGGCCTTGTTTTGTTTTTGGTGTTTTTGCCTTTTGTTGGTTCCTCGCCAACCCTTTTCTCTTGTATTTGTATGTTGTTTGTTATACATGTGTTAATTTTTTTGGTGAGAAAAAAAAAAGCGACAAAGGAAATTAAACAAGCTAACTTTGCTAGTTGCAACAAATTGCTCGTTCTTAAAAACCTCGCAACCTTATTCAAACTTTGTATCTTTCTTAATCATCCTATTGCTTGTTGCATTTTACAGTTGCTGGAGCCATCGCCCAACCTGTCTGCGAGATTGGGAGGTGCTTTGAGATTTCGAGACTGTCACCCATATCACAGAATCAAATATTTCTGTGATTTCTGGTTTGTTATTCAAGAGTTTCAAAACTATCGTCTTCCCTACCCCGCCCATTCCCCAAATACCAATCTTTGGAGTGTTCTTGTCTTGAATTTTTCCAATCACCATTTCAAGTGTAAGATATGCAGATTCTGAATACTTTGAAGCATCATCTGGCTGCATCTCAATTGTAGTTGGTGGTGCATCAACGAGAAACCCTTTTTCAAACTTGGACTTGTCTTCGAGTTCTTTAATGCCATCAATCATATTTACCACTCGCTTGCCAAGCTCTATACGAGCAAAAATGTCAAGACATAGTCCCCCAACACATTTCTTCTCAACATCGACCTCCGGCTTTATGGTCTCATGAATCTTTCTTACTATCTCGTCCACCTTTTTTATCCAACCATCACATTCTTCAGTCAGAATTTTCTATGGATTCGATCTTTCAGCTTGGGCAAGAATATCCTCTCTTTTCAAACCCAAGTCATGCGCTTTCTCACGGAGCACTTCCCAATTCTTAGACAATTTTCTGCCATAATTGATGCGTCTGGCAATAGGAGCGTATCGTACGATTCTCACGATTCTTGTTGCGATTCTTCCGATTCTGTTCCGATGATTATACGAGTGCGATTCTGTGATGCGTTACGTATCGTTTCTTCCGATTCTGTTCCGATTATTGCCAGACGCATCAATTATGGCAGAAAATTGTCTAAGAATTGGGAAGTGCTCCGTGAGAAAGCGCATGACTTGGGTTTGAAAAGAGAGGATATTCTTGCCCAAGCTGAAAGATCGAATCCACAGAAAATTCTGACTGAAGAATGTGATGGTTGGATAAAAAAGGTGGACGAGATAGTAAGAAAGGTTCATGAGACCATAGAGCCGGAGGTCGATGTTGAGAAGAAATGTGTTGGGGGACTGTCTTGACATTTTTGCTCGTATAGAGCTTGGCAAGCGAGTGGTAAATATGATTGATGGCATTAAAGAACTCGAAGACCAGTCCAAGTTTGAAAACAAGTTTCTCATTGATGCACCACCAGCTACAGTTGAGATGCAGCCAGATGATGCTTCAAAGTATTCAGAATCTGCATATCTTACACTTGAAATGGTGATTGGAAACATTCAAGACAAGAACACTCCAAAGATTGGTATTTGGGGAATGGGCGGGGTAGGGAAGACGATAGTTTTGAAACTCTTGAATAACAAACCAGAAATCACAGAAATATTTGATTCTGTGATATGGGTGACAGTCTCGAAATCTCAAAGCATTAGAATGATACAAGAGGAAGTTGCGCAGCGTTTATTAGTAGAATTAACTAAGGGTGAGTCTGATGAGAGAGTAGCAAGGAAATTGCATCAGAGACTTCACGGCAAGAAGTACCTGTTACTTCTAGATGATGTTTGGGAGATGGTGGATTTAGTTGCTGTGGGGTTTCCAAATCCTACTCAGGACAGTGGTTGCAAAGTTGTTTTAACAACTACAAAATTGGAAGTTTGTCGTAAGATGGGAACCGATACTGAAGTGAAGGTGAAGGTTTTGCAAGAAGAGGAAGCTCGGGAGATGTTTTACGCAAATGTGGAAGATGTCGTGAAGCTTCCTGACATCAAACCGCTCGCTGAAAAAATTGTCAGAGAGTGCGATGGCTTGCCACTGGCATTAAAGGTCGTAAGTGGTGTGTTACGGAAGGAGAAAAATGTGAACGTTTGGAGGAATTTTTTAAGGGAACTAAGGTCACCTGCGACGTCTTTCGTTGAAGAGATGAATGAAAAAGTGTTCAAAATATTAAAGGTGAGCTATGATCAATTAAAAAATACAGAAACAAAGCAATGTCTTTTGTTTTGTGGATTGTATCCAGAAGACTCCAAGATCGACAAGGCTGAATTGATAGAATATTTAAGAACAGAGGGGATTCTTTCTCGAGACCTTACTTTTGCGGAGGCATTTGATCAGGGAGATGCAATATTGCAAGCTCTTATAGATGCATCTTTGTTGGAAAAAGGTTACGATGATGATGATGATGATGATGATGATGATGACGACGACGACGATGATGACTTGGTGAAGATGCATGATGTTGTTCGAGACTTGGTATTGGCAATGACTTCCTCAAAAGGTGAAGAACCCCAACATCTGGTGAGAGCTGGAATCTCTTCAGGGAAGATTCCAGATGCAGTGGAATGGAAAAAGGCAACAAGAATATCATTTATGGATAATGACTTGCGCCATTTGCTAAAATCGCCCGACTGCCCCAAGCTTCTGACATTGTTGCTTCAACGTAATTATAATCTGAAGAAGATTCCAGAAACTTTCTTTAGCAACATGCCTGACCTCCGAGTTTTGGATCTGTCAAAAACTGCTATCAAATCTTTGCCAACTTCCATATCTAAATTGGACAGTCTTCAGCAGCTAGTCCTTTCCAGTTGCAAGTCTTTGAAAGCTGTCCCTGCTGGAGTGATATGCAAGCTGTCTCAGTTGGAGGTATTTAAACTAAACACTCACTTGAATGATGAAAGTCAAGAGATTGTTGCGAAAGAATTGAGCAACTTGAGCTCACTTTCTGACCTTGAATTTGATTTCGGGACAGTAGGTAATCTGCAACACTTCGTAGAAAATAGCATATCATGGAAAGAGAGAAGATTGACAAAATTCCAATTCCTTATAAATGTGGACATAGATAAAAGGCCACAACCTCTCTGTGAGTATTTGACAAGAAGTTTTAATAGGTGGCTATGTTATGGAGGAGGAGGAGAAGAAGAAGAAAGGGGTAGCAGCCTTCCCTCAGCCATAGAGGATGTACTCAGTCAATCATATTGGTTCATATTTATTGGTCATGGAAAACTTAGTACTTTTTTAGAAGTGGGCGTGCGCAACATGTGTGAGCTAAAATGGTGCATCATTCGAGAATGTGATGCGCTTGAAAAAATCGTCAATAGAAATGGGCTAGAAATGGGTGCTTTTCCAAATTTAGAACATTTAGATCTAGTCAACCTGTCCAATTTGAAGACTATTCTTTGTTTGGAGGAGGAGGAGGGACCATTACTACCACTGCCACCAAATGCAAACACCTTTACCAATCTAAAATCATTACGCTTAATTAATTGTCCATCAATTGAGCAGCTCTTCTCAAGTGGATTCATGGTTCAACAACTATCCACTTTGGAAGAATTGGAAGTCCGCGACTGTCGGGGATTCAAGGGGGTGATTCCAGATGATCAGAAGCTCGACTATGAGTCTCTACCCAAATTGAGAATGTTGTGGCTCAAGAAATTACCCGAATTTGACAGTTTGTTCAAAGGTGTTCACATGTGTTGGCAATCACTGAAAGAGGTGTTTATAATGAGTTGTCCGAAGCTGCAAAAACTCCCACTCGACATAAATGATGCTCCTAATTTGGAGGACATTTGGGGCGAGCCGATGTGGTGGGACGCATTAGAGTGGGACAACGATGCGATTAGATTACAATTTCAGCCTCTTTTTCAAGCGTATCCGTGTCCATGTTTCATTTCAAAAGGTCAATGTATGAATCCCTGTGTGTGCGGTCAGTGAAGGCGGCGTGGGTAAGGGATTGTCCCAAGTGAGGGCCAGCGGAAGTGGTGGGATGCTTAGAGTGGCACAAGGATGGCTGACAGGTTACAACTTCAGACATTTTTCCAGAGCTACTGGTTATTTTATTTAAAGTCTTATTTTTATTTTATTTTGAACTCTTGTAAGTTTCTCTTTTTAGTCAAGCTAGCAGGTATCAATAGTTAGCATACGAGAAAATTAAATAGGCATCCTAAACTGAACCCGTATTTATGTTCTAGTGTTCTACTCTATGACATCATCATGGATTATATCTTTTCATCCTGTAGATGAATGAAAGCCCATTATATCCTTATTTATCCTTATGAAAGGCAAAATCTCTAACCTCCCATTTATTATGCCCTATTTATTAACCTATGAGAAAATTGACGGTCCGAATTGAAAGTGTATTCCGGATTTAAAAAAAAGAAAAGAAAAAATGTGTTTCAATCCAGAACATCCGATGCATTTTTGGACAGCCTTATCGGCACATCCGGGCCGTCCAACAATTTGAATATGGTAAATTTATTGGGAGAGACTTGTGGTGTACCTTATATGGTATAGATGTGTTATATTTTGTTTGTGTTTCGTAAGAGACATTTGTTTACTCATTTGTTAAATTTATATTTTTGTCTTTCATGGTGAACTATTTTATTAATTTTGATACTGTCGGTTGGGTTTTATGATAAATTTATTGAAATAAAAATATAGCATCAAATTTATAAGGTAACAAATGCCCCTGTGCACGATAAATTACCATGAGCGCAAAACTTAATGTATGAAATTTTTAGCATATATGCAACAAATGTCGTTCAAAAGTTGTCCTTTTTATTTTTTATTTTTAGTAAACGTATATATTACTATCAAAAACTACTCAATTAGTACAAAGTTGTCCTTTTGAGAGACTCGTCTCTAACACAGACCCGGGTGGGTGTTGTCCCTTCGGGGGACAGCGTGGATGCCAGCAGATGACGACCATTCCTTCGTCAGCCATGGACAGTTCAGATTGTATCTTGTCCAAACAAATCTGAATCGCTTGAATGATTACTTAGTGGTACCCCAAGACACTCATTCCCTAGTCATTTTCTTGGGTTCAGACACTTAGTATTAGAGCATCTCTAGTGCACTAAATAAAAATGTTTGGTAAAGTGTACACCTAAGCAAATGTGGGATCCTATTTTGTGTGCTAAAAACTTAATTAGCTAGCTAAGGGCATCCTTATTTGACACACAAAAAAAACACCAAATTTAACCTAAAAAACACTTTTTATAATTTAGCAAGTCACTTTTCAAAAAATTCATAAAATCAGACTCTCTATTCAAACTTTAGCAAGTAACTTTATCAAAAACTCACAGAATCAGACTCTTTATTCAAACTTTTACTCTTCCATCCCTCCTCCTCTTTTGGTGAGTGAACAGTAAGTCACCAAATTTGTTAAGTTACTGTAGCAAAGTTAAGAAATCTTCAAATTGGTGAGTTCGTTTGGTGATGCTGATTTTTGAGGTTTTGGAGGAGCTTGCTCTCTACTTTAACTTTAAAATTAAATTGTCAAGCCACATATTGATGCTCTAAGGAGAAATATACTTTAATGGGCTCCCTAAAAATCTTCATTAACTTTTAGAGTGGGACGCATTTAAGTGGTGAAGGGTGCCAAGTGATCCCACAAAATTCTCCTCTCATTCCCTTCTCTCTATCTCTCTCCTCTTTCTCTCTCCTTAAGTCTCTCCCCAAATTTAGGTAGTCACTTAGGGCACTATAGGTAGTGAGGGGTGCCACGTAGGATTTTAAGGAGTCAATTTTTGTGCACTAGAGACTATTTTTTGAGTTTTTCTTAGCTGACTAGTTAGGGCACTTTAGGGAACTCTTTTAGGTAGTGTACTAGAGATGCCCTTAGGTCCCATAAAAATGTATAATAGATAATGGTGTTGGGCCCACCATACAATTTTTTTTTTTTTTTTTTGACAAACAAGCAAATTCCATAAAAATAAAACATTACATATTGTCCATAGCTGCCTTGGCAAGATTATGGGCAGCGGTTACAATAGATCTAGCTACTTTTATGAATTTAACATAATCAAAACTAGAACATAGATGGCATAAATCCAAGAGAGCAGGTTGGGTTAGAACTGACGCATTCATTGGGTTGTTGAGACCTTTGACAAACTCCATGCTATCGGTAGAGATGCACACTTCCTTTAAATCCTTACTCTTAGCCCATTGCAAAGCCAAAATACATGCTCTGATTTCTACTAAAGTTGCAGAACTCGCCTTGTAATCCATCACCTGTTGGGCTTCCTCTGCATCTTGACCATTATTCTTTACCCAAGTAGCGGCTCCTTTTAACGTACTCGAGTCCCAAGCCCCATCTAGCACACAATGCTCCATGTTGGCAACGGATGTTACTCCATTGGATGCACTGAAGATGTGGCTAACTTTCGCTTCTCTTTTGGTATGAGATTCTTTACCCACTATGTCCCCAAAGTCAATCATGGCTTTTGATTTGCCCTGCTTTTCTGGATCAAAGCTGAATCTCAAGGCTGCAAATCTGGCTAGTATAGCGTCAGGATCTGTTGTCTCTCCTCGAAATACCTTATCTTTACGGTTACACTGGATAATCCAGAGCATACAAACTGAATCCCATATCGCCCTTTTATCTTGAGCCGTTTTAAGTCAACCTTCCAGTCATTTAGTGACCGACACAGTACTACCACTATCAAAATCAAAACCCAAATGAGAAGCTCTCCATAGTCTTTTGGAGAGATGGCACTTGAAAAATAGGTGCTCTAGAGTTTCACGCTCTGTCTCACACATTGGGCATGCCAACTCAATATCCATTGCCCTTCGACTCAAAACATCTTTAACTGCCAGGATGCCATGAACTACTTTCTAGATGAAAATCATGAACTTGGGAGGAAAGTTTAAAGCCCATGCTTTACCCCATGCCTCAAACAACACCTGTTTTCCTTGAAACTCCCCATAATATTGCCTATAAAACCTGAGAAAATAAGTTGTTTTGACTGAAAATTTCCCATCCTTAGCTGGCTCCCAATATGGTTCATCTTGAGCATCTCTAACCGGAACATATAAAGTCAAGATTCTATTTACAATATCTTCAAGAAATAAATTTAAGATCAGAGGGACCCTTCACTGCTTAGAGGAAGGATCAAACAAGTCCTTCACCCTAAAACCAGAGAACATGTGTTGAAAATCTCGCCCAATATATGGGTTATTAGCATTGGGGATCCACTGGTCCTTCAAAACCTGAATGCTTTGACCATTGCCAATTCTCCATTTTAGTCCCTGACTCAAAAGGTCTGTACCCCACATTATACTCCTCCATCCCCAAAAAGCAGTGGATCCTGCAGAAGTTGTTAGCAGACTCGATCTTTTACAATACTTGCCCAATAACACTGAAGCAACAAGTGAGTCGGGATCCTTCATGATGCGCCACGTTGTTTTTGCCAATAATGCTCAATTGAAACAGGCCAAGTCTCGTAAGCCAAGGCCTCCTCTACTTTTGGATTGGCAGCATACACTCCATCTCTTCCACACTATGTCGGACTTTGACCCTCCTTTCCGTAAGAAGCCAGTCACAATACTCTTAACTTTATTCAGAAAGTAAAGAGGAGCTTTGAAAACTGAAAGCAGATAGGTGGGGATAGTGAGCAGTACATGTTTGACTAGAATAACCCGAGATGCAAAAGGTAAGAGGGGTATCTTCCAAGAGGCTAACTTATTATGGATGGTATCCAAAATTTTGGAGAAAAGGCTGCCCTTGCTTCTAGTAAAATCCAGTTACTGCCTAAATACACACCCGGCTTCTCCACACATTTAACACCAAAAATACGTGAAAGACTTCCCACATCAGCTCTTCTCATATTTGGACTAACAAACATTTCGGATTTGTAAAAATTCACACGACGTTTCTCTTGATGGCAGTATAAATCCAAGACCCATTTCAGTCACCACGCATGCTCTAAATTAAACTTCATGAAAAGAAAGCAATCATTACCAAACGTAAGATGAGAAATTAGCGGTGAGTGGCTATTTACAAATATGCCTTTGCAAATACTATTGTTTGCAACTCCCCAAGACCATCAGAAAGCACTTGGGCTACCAGAATGAACAAATATGGAGATAGCGGATCTCCTTGGTCGAAGACCACAGGCTGGATGGAAAGGTTTTGATCGGTTGCCATTGACGGAAATGGAGAATGTCATTGTGGTAATGCATTGATGAATCCAATCAAACCCAAGACTACTAAAGCCCATCACTTGCAACATTTTGAGCAGAAAGTCCCAATTCACTCTGTCATATGCTTTGTTCATGTCCAGCTTTAAAACCATGAAAGCCTTCTTCCCCTTTGTTCTTTTGCGAATATGCTCAATAACTTCATGGGCGATTAAAATGGTGTCCGAAATTGTTCTCGACGAGACAAAACTTTGAAACTTGGACACTAGATCATTAAGCACAATCCTCATTCTATTAACAAGCATTTTGGCTATCACTTTATACAACACGTTGCATAAACTGATTGGCCTAAAATCTCCAATCTTTTGAGGATTTGGAATCTTCATAATAAGAGTAACGACTGTATATGATCAAATTTCTTAAGTAAATAACCTGATTGGAAGAAAGCCAGAATACCGGCAGTCACCTCCGAGCCAATCCAATCCCAGTTCTTTTGATAAAATGCTGCTATGAATCCATCAGGTCCCAGAGCTTTTTGGCCATCTATCTGGAACATTGCATCTTCCACATCCGCACGAGTAAAAGGCCTATCCAACAACCTCCTCTGATCCTCTGAAATTCTGGATTTAACTTTGGAGAGAGTAAGTCTAAATCCAGGTTGATTCATGTGTTCTCTAACAAATATCTTCAAGCAGACATCATGTGTTCTCTAACAAATATCTAACAAATATCTTCATTCTCTATACTCTGTTGCATTCTGGTGTTGAGTGGTTCCCTCCTTATGATCACGGTATTGGTCAATGAGGGTATTGCATTCTGGTGATGGGTCAGTCTCATGTTGCATTCTGGTGTTGGTTTACGCATGATTCTGTCCAGATTTAATTAAGTCTCACGGCTTTGGATGTAGTGCTACACATTTGAGGGGTTTGTCCCTTTCTGTTAAATAACCTATCCTTGGGGGGTTGTCCCATGGAATGAGGTGATACCCTTTGGGAGGGGGTTTTCCTCCTGCTGCATATTAACGTTTGCATCGACAGGGTGTGGTTCGCCACATTACAGCCCAAGAGTTCATCCATGTACTAACAATCCTCTTGGGCCCTTCTGACTTCACGGTTGGTTGTGTGCTCTTTTGAGTTGTTCATTGCTCTAGTGATAAGCCTACTACCACTACATTGCGAGATGATTTCAGAGATCAGTAGTCAGTCAGTCAGCTATATTTACATTCTACCCCAGGTGGGGGTGTCCACGACTTAGTATATTCGGTTAGCCCCTTTTATTTTCAAGCTTGGTTTACCCCCAAAAAAAATAAAAATTACTGAAATCGTATTTGTTGTTTTTAGTAGTTTTGTTAGGTCCAGTTGAATATTTTTCTGGGTTTCTCAGGGTTGCATTACCTTGGAGGATTAGAATCAATTTTGTTTGTTTGTTTTGCCACTGAAATCAAACAAAAGATGCTAACTTATAAATCAAAACTTGACACTGTTTTCTCTTAGTTTACTAAAATTATTGGATGGAGCCATGGAGGGAACACGATATACGAAGAAAGTTACCAAATCGTCTCGGTAGTTGTGTCAAGTCCAGCTGAGTGTATGTTTTTCCTCGATGCGAATCCATGGAGGATTGGTATCAAAACAAATCAGATTTGTTTGATTTGATTCCCCAGAACCGAACAACATAGAAAAAACCTTCAAATTGATTGGTTTGTTACCAAGCAATAGCCACTTGGAAGCCTTCCTTTTCAATTACGCAGCATGATTTCTTCAGTTCCTGGTGTTTCGAAAGCAATTGATTTGTATAGTGGTGAGAGGTGATTTAGATTCCATGGAGATCATAGTTTAATGCATTGTAGCTTTATTCTCTATTGTTGTTTGCTCGACATGATTCCTGATGCGTATGGGAATTTGAGAAGCATTTTGATAGTAGTGCAAGAAGTACTTTAGTTGAAGGGACATGTACCAATTCGTATTCTTTGATGTTCAAACTGGCTAAAGTTACTGGTGATTTGTTCAACAACTCTGTAAAAATTGGACTCAGAATCGTGCAAATGAATGTTTTAGCTCGAAGAAGAATGGATGGAACGTTACCTTCTTAGCTTATGTGTTTGATCTGCGTTCTCTTTGGTACAGGAAACGGCAAAGACAGTACCCATGGAACAACAACAGAGTCACAATATCAGGTGAGGCGTTATAGAGACGAACCCATGCCAGTGATCTTGAGGTTCATGTACCCCATGCGTTATATTATGCATTTTTTGTTACGATTTGTTACCTTTAGACATCGATTTGCTTTGGTGGAGTTTGTGTTTAGGGTTTTACCCAATTGGGTTGTAATTTTGTTTTCCGCTGAGAATTATATGCAAGTCTTTCGGAGAATTTAGGTGTGCATTCATCTGGATATAGAACGAGTTTGGTTTCGCAAGCTTTGCGATTTTAGTGTCAGATTTTTGTTTTTATTTTTAAAAATTACCCTTCCCTGCACTTGCTCTGCTAGG
Organism: Vaccinium myrtillus; assembly: GCA_016920895.1. Lineage (NCBI taxonomy): Eukaryota > Viridiplantae > Streptophyta > Magnoliopsida > Ericales > Ericaceae > Vaccinium > Vaccinium myrtillus. The sequence continues at coordinate 24,542,831 of CM029271.1, forward strand.
CTAAGTATGTCTGTTACATTAGAGTACCCAACTTTCGTTAAAAGATAGATTTCACGAGGAGGCAATAAGACGTAGGTACTAAGCTAAGCATAAGTAAATTAAACATGCTCCATTTTAGCATAGATTTTTAAACCATAACAATGATTATGCTTAGCTTAACAATGATTATTTCCTCAATTTAACCTGTTTCGATTTAATTTCTTCTACTTCTATTGTTTTGCCCATTTCTTTCTGTTACCTTGAGTGTCGAACCATTTGAAGTCAGTTTGGTTTCCGAATTGGATAAGCCCGAAATATGTTTCCAAACAACTGCCTTTGCTTTTATCAATTTCCAATGAACAAAAAATAATTACTCATTTCTCTTGGGAAATCCATGAAAGATGTAGCGAATTCGTAGCATAGTCTTTTCTTCTTATTTTTTGCAATCAGCGGGTTCATACCATAGTCAATTACAATCTCTTAGTCAATTACAATTTCCCTTTCTCTCCTTTATTCAATGGTGGAAGTAGGTCTGGATAGTGCAGCATTTGCTTGTAAAAGAAGATGACCTTAAAGTTTTGGGGGACTATGAAGCGAATTTCACAAGGTTGGTATCTGGATGAGAGATAATGTCTGCTTTATGTAGTTTTTTTTGCAACTAATGATGATGACTATGACTTTTGTGCTTGAAACTGAATTTGATTAGGGACATGTCTACCTATGTTACTTGGACTCGGGTACAGGTGTCGGGTGCACGTATGTATCTAGGTGTCGGATTCAACTATTTCTCATTTCAAGGACACGGGGACACAACAAAATATTCAAATTTGTTTCTATTTTTTGTCTATTATCTTATGTAAAATGGTGCTTTAAGGTTCTATAGTGAATTTAATGGATAATAAGAGAGGTTTATGTATACTTCTATGATAAACTCGAATTACAATTAGGTTTTCTGTAGACGTGCCTTACAAAAATTATCGGACACATATCCCGCACCTTTTATCTGAGTGTCGAGTGTCCGACACAGGTACTTTATACCATTATGAGAGTCCGCATATCATAGCCTGTAGTTCTTTTTGTGATTCATAGGCTACAGTTGCTCCTTCTTTTTGGCGGTTTATAATGTTGAGAAATAAGGAAAGAAATTTAAGCGTAAAGCTTGATCACAGTAAGCTTTCTAATGAGGCTTTTGTGAAAATCTGAAATGATATTGGAAGAGAGAGAGGGAAGCAGCTTCTATATTTGATTAGATCTACCGTATTCACAAGCCAAAAATCCTTATTCATAGTTGGCTATAGTTGGTTTGCAAATCTGAAATTTTCTGGCCATTTTTGGACAGGTAGTTTGTAGTCTCATTACCTTGAAATAAGCATTGTAAAGAATCATTTCTTCATATTTTAACGTGACAGTTATTGTATATTAATTCAATTTTTGTGTGAGAATTAACTGAGTTGTGTTTCAGTGGATGGTACATGTGAGTGGACAAATGGTAATATGAGAATGCCCGCTACCTATGTAGCATGGACACTTCGTCCAGATTTGCATACCTATGCCAGGATGTATAACAGTTACTCTTTGGAATCAATTTAGTGAAATTGAAGCAGCTGCAATGGCAAACTTACCTGGAACCTTTCCGGTGGCAATTGGAATGCGACTGAAAATGTCAAACTACCATGGTAATGTTACACACTCACAAAAGTCCGAAGCTTACACTTCGTTATCTATACATTGTACCAGCAATTTGCTAAATGCACATGTAGTGGGTTGGCAACACGGAACTCATCAATTTTCGGAGATCATTTGCATCGTTTGATAGAAAGTTATGGCCTGAGGAAAATGTTCATCATTGGGAACAGAACATGGCTTGTCCGGATTGAAGAAGACATAACAATTATTGTTCCGACCTTTGCTCAGTTCGTGATGGCTCTTGAATTACAACCGTTCAACTAAATAATGGTTGCCGTTTTGTTTGAGCTCGAGTTCTGGGTGATTATCTTTCATTCCAGAGATGTATGTGAGAAGCTGCACTATTGGGTTTCATCAGTTCAATGATGCAAAGACTTCCCCTGGGTGGCTTCCCTTCCCTGCTGACCAAAGAGTACTAACTGGCAGTCGCTAAACCTCTCTCTTTATGCAGCTTTTTGTTTATGCCTTGTTTTTTAGCTGTTGGAACTCAACTATGTCACTCCTTCATGCCAAGATCTTTTGGCTTTGGATGTATAATTCCAGCAAACAAATTTGCACATCTTTAGTATATAATCCATGCAATAACATCACATGGTTTTTGGCAGTTGTGTCAATAACACAAGGATTCAGATTGCTGTACTCATATACATTTACATGAACGTGAAATTAGGAAGAAAACAAAGTACCAATCATCCATCCAATTGAGAGTGGAATCGAGTCCATTGGATCTATAATGTGGGCGAAACCTAGAGGACCCATTGATGAACGATTCTTGTATCCGTGTTCAGCAAGTCGACGCTTATTACGACAAGCTGTTGTCAGGGGAAAGTGGTATAATAAAAATACACTTTTACCCCTTTACGACAAACTTAAGACTCTGTACAGGGTCGAAGGAGGACAGAGAGAGATAGCTACAGAGAGAGAGAGAGAGAGAGAGAGAGAGAGAGAGAGAGAGAGAGAGAGGGGTCTGCTAGCGCCTTTTTTTTCACAAAGGGGTAAAAGTGTATTTTTATTGGATAGTGGACTGTAGACGGTAGACCTTACAAAATTGAACAATGATACATACACTCCCTCCCAACCACTCCCTACCACTCCCCCTCTCACATGTGGTGGGACCCATCACATGTGGGACCCATGGTGGGACCTACCACATGTGAGGGGGAGTGGTAGGGAGTGATTGGAGAGTGAGTGTATCTATCATTTTTGTACAAAATTACAGAGTGGACCCACGTCTTTACCAAATATCTATAGTGAACCTAAGAGCAACTGCCCATGTGGAAATGACATCACAAGGTCAATTAATCATCTCCATGAATAACGTTACGCCTACGCATACCACCCCCTATGTTTCAAAAGTGACTGTAACCTCCCATGAAGTTTAGTTTCTAAACAAAAATAAATATTTTCAACTACTAATTACCAATTAACAAATGTGAATGAAACTATTGAGGGCAACAAGCAATAAAAATTACTCCTATATTGGAAACACAAAAAATAGAAATCATATGGATTTTTCAAAACAAGAGAACTGAATATTTTTTTGAAATATATGCAATCAAATGCAACGGTTCGTCATGTTCTCGCCAAACTAAGGTGCATTTTTTTACTGTCTTTAATCAAATTTCTTCTCCTTTGTTTGTTTTGCATCATTTTTGGTAGATTACTTGTTCGCTTCGACAAAAGAAATCTAAGATGTAAAATGCTTACGATGATCAAAATCTTAAAGAAGTTCAGTAAAACAAAAATAATTCAAAATTGACAATTTTTGTCTTTATCGATCCCCCAAAAATAGTTTGGTTAATAATTTTTTTACTTTTCTAGATTCATCTCATAGCGAACAAATAGTAATCCACAAAAAATTGAAGCAAAACTAAAAATGCCAAGAAAAAAATACGGCTTAAGGCTCCATTTTCATAAACTTTTTGTCTAACAACTTTTTTCCGGTATTTCTAAATTTTAGTAATTTTTTGTTTAGCTTATCGTCAACTTTTTTAGAGATTAATCATTTGTATCATTCGTATCCACGAGAGGAATTAGAAAAGTATAAAAATATGGGCCAAAGTTAAAAAAAGTTCAGATAAGACAACACTTTAGAGCAAAAAAAATAGCTATTTGGTATTCTTTCATCTTTGGTGATTTTTAATTTTTTTGTTTCTTGGTCATAATTTTTTACTTTTAGACTCCTCTCGTCGAGATAGATGATTAGTCAGAAAAAAATATAACGCAAATTTAACAAAAATTCAGGAAAGATGACCCCCCCCAAAAAAAAAAAAAGAATGGAGCCAAAGTATTAGGCCAAACACCCATTAAAACCTTTTATTTATTTATTTCTAACGCCTAACCCTATCCAATACCATCCATCATCGAACCCAGTCGTGCCGTGTCGTGCTAGAATAAAATCGTGTCGTGCCGTGCCTCGTGCCACGTTGACTTCTTACCGTGCCGGTGTCGTGCCCGTAGAAGACCGTGTCGTGCCGTGCCACGTGCCACCTTAGCCCGTGCCGTGCCCGCTCATTTCCGTGCCCGTGCCGTGCCGCGTGCCAACTTATACCGTGTCGTTCCGTGCCGTGCCAGGATTTTACCGTGCCTCTGGCGTGCTGTGCCCCCTCTCGACGTGCCGTGCCCGTGCCGTGCCAGCCCGGCCCATTTGACACCTCTACTCTCCTCTCTTCTCTGCAAATTCAAGATCTTCCACGAGAGTTTGATTTCAATCTTCTTCAATAACCACTCCACCAAAAGATTTGTCTTTGCCTCAACAAAATTCTCTTGTTTCTCTCCCTCTCTGCGTCAGCTCTCTCCATTGTTTCCGAGCCTTAATTCGCAACTCTCTTGGAGGCTTGAGCAAGGAAAGGAAAGATGTCTGTTTCTCCTCTTATCTCTGCTGCTCAAGCAGTAATGGCTTGACTCCATTAGCAACTGAACAAATCAAAGGGCTGTTTAATTTCAAAGAAGATCTCGAGACGATTCACAGAAGGTTAAACATTATTCAAGCACTCCTAAGTGACGCTGAAAATGGCCAAGGAAAGATAAGATCCCAAGTTATGAGGGTGTGGCTGAGGAATCTCATGCTTGCAGCTTGTAAGGCCGAGAATGTGCTCGACAAGATTGCTTATGAATCCCTTCGACACAAGGTGGAGGTGCGAAAGAGGGACAGGGTAAGTAAGTTATTTTCAAACTCAAATCCCTTGTTGTTTCGCCCTAAGATTGCTTATAAGGTCAAAGAAGTTAATACATTGCTAGACAGAATTTGTAAAGAGGCAATTGAAATTGGCCATGATCCATCAAATCAGCTCATCAATGCCACTGTTGTCGTTGAGCATAGTAATCAGTTGAGGCTAACTGTACCTTATGTAGATGATTCAAGGATTGTGGGTAGGGATGATGATGCTTCTAGAGTGAGAGAGATGTTACTTGGCTCTAGCGTAGAAGATGATTTACCGGTGGTTGCCATTGTAAGAATGGGTGGGCTTGGGATGACAACCCTTGCTCAGCTACTTTACAAGGACAAGGAGGTGGTGACCTATTTTGATGAAAAAATGTGGGTTTGTGTATCTGATTATTTTGATATTAAAAGACTACTGAATGAGACGATACAATCTTTGACCGGAGATAAATTAGATACACCAAACATTGAAGGAATAGTGAGAAAACTTAGCGAGAAACTGAACGGGAAGAAATATCTCCTTGTACTCGATGATGTTTGGAACAAAAGTTTCAACATATGGGAGCGCATGAGGGATAATTTGCGAGAAATTGGTGGTCGCAGGGGAAGCAAAGTTCTAGTCACAACCCGTAGTATGGAGGTGGTATCAGCCATGCGAACGTCTCCGTCTCTCACTCATCGTCTGACTGAGCTAATATTCGATGATAGTTGAAAAATGTTCGGGAAAAGAGCTTTCGCGAATGGAGGACCAAGAGAAAATCAAACTTTGGAGTCTCTTGGCAGAAGAATGGTAGCCCAATGTAAGGGTGTACCATTAGCGATAAACTCTTTAGGAGGTTTATTGTATTCTAAGAAGCATGAAAAACAATGGCAGCTAATTGCAGAGACTGAAATGTGGAAATCACTTGCAAATGAAGATGGGATTCTTCCTATATTGAGGCTGAGCTACGATCACTTACCATCCCCAAGCAAGAAACAGTGTTTTGCATTTTGTTCTTTTATCCCAAAGGACTTCGTAATTCCAAAGGATGAGCTGATCAACCTATGGATGAGTCTGGGATATCTTCAGTCTTCTTCAGGATGCAATTTGAAAATGGAAGATGTCGGTAATGAATATTTTAACATTCTGTTGCATAATTCTTTTATTCAAGAAGTTGCATTGGAGGAGTTTGAGTGGTATTCTGATACCGGCTACAAGATGCATGATCTTGTACATGATCTTGCACTGGATGTCTCAGAGGGTAGGTGTTTGACTTTGAGGGCTAGTGAGTTGAAGGAGAAGTAGCATTCGGAGGTTCAACATCTAGTATTGTATGTTGAAGATGGAGAAGGCTTGGAGGATTTAAAAGATGCTAACCAGTTGAAGTACCATTCGGAGGTTAAACATTCTGTTGCATGATTCGTTGTCCGTCCTACTTCCGTGCCGTGCCGTGCCGTGCCAACTTCCGTGCCCTTTCCCGTGTCGTGTCGTGCTAGAATAAATTCGTGTCGTGTCGTGCCTCATGCCACGTTGACTTCTTACCGTGCCGGCCCGGCCCATTTGACACCTCTACTCTCCTCTCTTCTCTGCAAATTCAAGATCTTCTCCCTCTCTGCGTCAGCTCTTTCCATTGTTTCCGAGCCTTAATTTGCAACTCACTTGGAGGCTTGAGCAAGGAAAGGAAAGATGTCTGTTTCTCCTCTTATCTCTGATGCTCAGGCAGTAGTGGCTTGACTCCATTAGCAAATGAGCAAATCAAAGGGTTGTTTAATTTCAAAGAAGATCTCTAGACGCTTCACAGAAGGTTAAACATTATTCAAGCACTCCTAAGCGACGCTGAAAATGGCCAAGGAAAGATAAGATCCCAAGTTATGAGGGTGTGGCTGAGGAATCTCATGCTTGCAGCTTGTAAGGCCGAGAATGTGCTCGACAAGATTGCTTATGAATCCCTTCGACACAAGGTGGAGGTGCGAAAGAGGGACATGGTAAGTAAGTTCTTTTCAAACTCAAATCCCTTGTTGTTTCGCCCTAAGGTTGCTTATAAGGTCAAGGAAGTTAATACATTGCTAGACAGAATTTGTATAGAGGCAATTGAAATTGGCCTTGATCCATCAAATCAGCTCATCAATGCCACTGTTGTCGTTGAGCATAGTAATCAGTTGAGGCTGACTGTACCTTATGTAGATGATTCAAGGATTGTGGGTAGGGATGATGATGCCTCTAGAATGAGAGAGATGTTACTTGGCTCTGGCGTAGAAGATGATTTACCGGTGGTTGCCATTGTAGGAATGGGTGGGCTTGGGAAGACAACCCTTGCTCAGCTACTTTACAAGGACAAAGAGGTGGTGAGCTATTTTGATGAAAAAATGTGGGTTTGTGTATCTGATTATTTTGATATTAAAAGACTACTGAATGAGACGATACAATCTTTGACCGGAGATAAATTAGATACACCAAACATTGAAGGAATAGTGAGAAAACTTCGCGAGAAACTGAACGGGAAGAAATATCTCCTTGTACTCGATGATGTTTGGAACAAAAGTTTCAACATATGGGAGCGCATGAGGGATAATTTGCGAGAAATTGGTGGTCGCAAGGGAAGCAAAGTTCTAGTCACAACCCGTAGTATGGAGGTGGTATCAGCCATGCGAACGTCTCCATCTCTCACTCATCGTCTGACTGAGCTAACATTCGATGATAGTTGGAAAATGTTCAGGAAAAGAGCTTTCGCGAATGGAGGACCAAGAGAAAATCAAACTTTGGAGTCTCTTGGCAAAAGAATGGTAGCCCAATGTAAGGGTGTACCATTAGCGATAAACTCTTTAGGAGGTGTATTGTATTCTAAGAAGCATGAAAAACAATGGCAGCTAATTGCAGAGACTGAAATGTGGAAATCACTTGCAAATGAAGATGGGATTCTTCCTATATTGAGGCTGAGCTACGATCATTTACCATCCCCAAGCGTGAAACAATGTTTTGCATTTTGTTCTTTTATCCCAAAGGACTTCGTAATTCCAACGGATGAGCTGATCCAACTATGGATGAGTCTGGGATATCTTCAGTCTTCTTCAGAATTCAATTTGAAAATGGAAGATGTCAGTAATGAATATTTTAACATTCTGTTGCATAATTCTTTTATTCAAGAAGTTGCATTGGAGGAGTTTGAGTGGTATTTCTTATACCGGCTACAAGATGCATGATCTTGTACATGATCTTGCACTGGATGTCTCAGAGGGTAGGTGTTTGACTTTGAGGGCTAGTGAGTTGAAGGAGAAGTAGCATTCGGAGGTTCAACATCTAGTATTGTATGTTGAAGATGGAGAAGGCTTGGAGGATTTAAAAGATGCTAACCAGTTGAAGTACCATTTGGAGGTTCAACATTCTGTTGCATAATTCGTTATCATGATGCTTAGTTCTTTCAATAGTTATGCAGAGACGGAACGTTTCTTAGATCTTTATTTTTAGATGATCTTATCTTTTATCGCTCATTTGGTAGAACTCGTGTTGTTTACTCTGATCTAAATTCATTTGATATCTTTGTTAGATATTAGTTATCGTTCAAGTTGTCCTCCACGTGTCCATCCTATTTGTGTCCATCTTGTGTGCCTCTTCAAAATAGGGTAAACGAAGCACAAGTACTCAACTAGACAAAGACCCCGAACACAACTAACTTCTTAGGATTCGAGGAGACACTCCACAGCAAACAAAATTCAAGCTAATGTACTATGAAGGATCGACACATCTCAAAAAGCTACCTTTAGCTCCAGCCTCCTTTGGCAACTCTAGAGACAACACCGCAATGAACCATGAACAATTTGCTGAGATTCTACCATTCCTTATATCAGCAGCGAAAATGGTCGAGAGGCAGTGTGTTATGTATGCGAGGCTTTAGAGTTTTTGTAAAATCTTGCCCTCCGTGTGCATGTCAAGGTAAAAAGTGGGTTAAAGGAACCAGGGCAACACAAATGGGGGATTTGGTTTTGTGACCAAATTCACACTTAACTGGCAACAATTTCTAAAAGACGGTAACATGAAAAGAATGGCAACAAATTCAAAGAAAAGAGGAGGAAAGAAGTCCAATCCCGTTAACAAATTGTCCTAGTATATTTTGGCACGCTGGGTTCAAGATGGCAACAAATTCCGTGTTCCATGGTTGGAATTTTTGGTTGGTGGTCCCTTGGCAAACTTCTGCAAAGCTCAAATAATGCAGATAGCACAAAATGTCCCTTGGTATTTTTTTTTTTTTGCTAAGCAAAGAATTTATTAATCTTTGGAAACGAATTACAAAGATTAAAGGGACCCGAGACTGAAAACGCCTAGGGCCCAAAGGGGAAATAACCAACAACGAAAAGGGTGGTAAGAAACCAACCAGAAACCGAACCCAAAACCAGGAAAACACACTCCCGAAACACCCACAAAAACTACAGCACGACACACACAAACAACCACAAACCACCTAAACCGAAACCAACCAAGAACAAACAAGGCTAGATTCACCGAAAACAACCCAAGAAGCAAAAAGACCCCATACGACGAAACCTCAAAAAAACAAAAACAAGCGGCAAATCAAAACTCCAATGAAATGGAAGCATCTCATTCCAACATGTCTAGGGCTTTCTGATAAGCCCCCAATATTGCACATGTCCGGGGCTTATCTAACTCATTTATCTCACTCACACACGCGATTTCGCGCCTTATATGTTTGATATGCGCGTCGTAGTGTTTTTGTCAAGTTACAGGTTGAACGCACGAAATAAGCGCATTTGGAGCACATTGAGAACCGTGCCACATTACCGAGGGCCACGTGCCCCATGGCACGGCAACACCGGGCCTCACGAGCCACAAAACGATGGGGTGGCTAAAGGCTCGGGAATTTGGAAGGTCACCATGCAAGCCGATGCATCGAAAGCCATTCTCACTCTCGCAAAAACCCCCGGTGGGGTCCGGGCTTGAACACGCACTCACAAGACCGAGGTTCACCTCCCCCGAGGGCCCCACGATGTATTCAAATGCTTTGGAAGAGGCCCGGAGACACGGAAGACCAAGGGAGTGACCAAAGGCATCATCGGACCAATAGTGGATCTATCCACTGCCAATAGTGGATCGATCCATTCAAGCCAAAAGCATGATCAGAGGATTCTGGATCGATCCACTCCCAATAGTGGATCGATCCATTCAAGCCAAAAGCATGATTAGAGGATTCTGGATCGATCCACTCTCAATAGTGGATCGATCCACTCAAGGCCAACACTTCATCAGCAATAGTGGATCGAACCACTCCCGAGAGTGGATCGATCCACTCTCGTCCAAATGACACCAGAGCATTCTGGATCGATCCACTCTCATAGTGGATCGATCCACATCAGTCCGGAAGTCAATTTTCAGCCACTTTTTGGGCATTCTATTAATGGCAACTTTGTGTTATTGTGTGTGCTTTATTAGATATTATTTAGAGAGAGAAGTGATTGACTATATACACTCTCCTCTCTCCCCTTTCAAGACTTCATCTTTTATTTTCTTAGCTAGTTTATTGGCTCTCCCCTCTCTCCTCCATTAGAAAGTTTTGGAAGGTCTCTCTCTCTAGTTTATCTCATGTAAGTGTTTGTCTTACATTAATTTCATGTTTATTAATTATGTTGCTCTTGTTTAGCTCTTCCTATTAATCTAGTTTATTTTCAATTCTACCTAGTATTTTGTTTTACTTGATCTTCTTGCTATTTCCTTAGGATACACTTGTTTGTAGTGGTTGTTTGTTGATTTATCTAAGTATAAAGTGTTAGGCAAACCTAGGATCTTCATTAAAAATCACTTTCTAGAGTTATATGTCATGTTCTTTATTTCCTTCATAAATTTGGTCATGTTTTCCGTAGCTATGATTGAGTAATCGTAATAGGCTTGGCCATGGGGTGATTAGCACCCCGTGACTTAGGTTGATTCACTCTCCTCGCCATAATGCAAACTATGCTTGTTAATCAAAGAGTACGGATTAATTTTATGTATCAAAATTTGGATTTGTTAATCCCGTTGATCACACGTAGCCAAGGGCTTGACCACTTGGCACGTGTGATGCTTCGGGCGATGTCAATCAAAGTGTTTGTATAAATGGCACAAGAATCCTACTCTTTGAGAAACACCATTTCTTATCAAACGAGTTTAATCACCAAATCTTCCGTTCGGGAAAGTCTAACGATATCCCCGAGCCGGTCATTTTAGAAGAGAGTGAATCGACATAAGGCGTGGGTGTTGAGAACCCCTAAACCTTGCCTTCTTTTAATTAGTCTTTTTAATTTTCTAAGTCGTTCACGAAGTTAAGTGAATTCCACCCACAAACTCCAAACGCCAAGTTTGCCGCTTTAAGGCTAAACCTTCATTCGCGAAACAAATGAACACGCGTTGCGCATTCGGTCTCTGAGGACTCGACCCGGACTTCCGGTATCATGCTACCGTCGACTTGAACCCTATGCTTGGGGTAATAGTTTTGGATAACAATCCAAGGGCGCAAGCACTTTCAAATCCGCTTTGATTTCCTGTTCAGAAATTTCGACTCCTTCAATTCTAGGATCTTCTTGATATTGAAGCTCTCCCTTCCATGATATTTAACACCGAGGCGAGCACACATCTTCATGTTCTCCCGAGCTTCTTTAATAAGAATCGAATTCCTACTGAGAATGTCGCAACAAACCTCCTCTTGAGTAGAAAGAGAGAGACCATCAATACTATCATCAACACTTTCTTTCTTCCGGCTAATCTTCCTAGAAAACATAGCAGCTTTCAATGGATTTTTACTCCAAATAGGGTTCCTACGTTTACCGTTCTAAGACTAGCGTTTCTTTTTTTGGCGCATGAAATCCACAAACTTGATAAGAGGATCAGCCGAAACAAGGTTGCAGTCTTCAGAGTTATAATCCACTGTTGTCATCTTAGCTATCGAACTTGAATCAGAGTAGGCATCAAAAGACTTCTCATCAATACCCAAGTTCAAAAGATGACCATTCTCATAGACATGGGAAAGGTCATCCTCATCCACACGGGTAGTAACAGCGAACTCATGCACAAAAACATTGGGCTCCTCCACCTTCTCATTAATGAGGTTCCTGCCATCCCCCACGATAGACAAAGACAGGTGGTTTGACTCCACATTCTCCACATTCTCTCTCGCAGCTACCAGCTCAACTATGTGATCCTTGTTGACGGCCACATTATCTTTCTCCAACTTATCCCCTTTACTGTCAGTAGACCGATCCTCTTCTAACTTATCCGACCTGTGCCTATCACTACGTTTGCATTTACAGCCGCAAAACTCCCTCATCGAGTTGTTAACCACAATTTGTTCTTCCACTACCCAAATTGGATATAGTCTACCTTTAACCTCCACTTTGATCTCTTGATTAATAACATGAAAAGACTTCGTAGAGATTTGAACTTTACCAGAAGAGAAGGAAAGACCTTTCGAGGTATCATCATCGAGAGTAATCGGCTCACCCCAAATCCTTCCAATACTAAAGAAAGTATCTGCATTCCACACATGAAGGGGAATCCCATAGCAATTCAACCAAATAGTACACGACAATTCAATATTGGATTCGGGACTCCAAGGACGGAACTCATCAAAGAAGTTACCCAGCCAATTGACCTCAGGGCCTTCAATCATAGCCTCCATGTCACCAACAGTGGGGAACGTAAGAACCACGAAATTACCCCTCAAAGATCTAATAAGGACATCAAGAACGCCCTCCATGTAGAAATTTTCTCTAATAGACTCAATTGATCGGAAAGAGGGTAATTTAGCAATGACGCTTCTAGATAGCCAGTCTTCCCCATCTCCCCAATCATTTTCCTTGCCTTTGATCGAGAAAATGGAGGGAGCCACTTTCATACCCTTCACCACATCCACAAAGGAAACAGTTGGCTTCCCTTGTTGCAAATAGAGACCATCTTCATTACTTTTACAAGACCCCTCTGAATCCACTCCTTTAGAACTCTTACCATTAGTAGATAAGTAGGCAGTATTCTGGACTAACTTTTTATGATTAGGAACAATCCTATTAGCTTGAAAAGCAGCCCTCTTAACAAAGAGCCTCCTGTCATCAATCCAAAACCCATTGGCTTTGGATATTGCCACCTCAGCCGAAGTAGCGCAATCGTATCTCCCAAAACCGAATCTCCTATTGGTCACTTTGCTACGTTTAAACAGAATATATGCATCCTTAACAACCCCATATTGACTGAAGAATTTCCTGAACCAGAGAATACCAACATCCTCGGGGAGATTGTCGACGAAGAGAGATAACAATCCTGAGTGATCTATGTCCATAAAGAAAAGGCTAAAGAATTACCTCAAACATGAGCATCTGATGGAAAGGAAAGCAGCTGGAAGCCCCCGAACGAATGAATAGTCGCTGGAAAAATCGTCGGAAAAAGCCACCGGAAAATGATGCCGGAATAGAACGCCGGAGAAGAGACGAGATCGGAAGATTGAATCCCATGGCCCAAGGGGAAAGAAAAAGAAGATGGTTGCGCCAGAAAGAGGTTCGATAGCCGTAGATCTGGAAATGAAAATCAAAAAAGACCTTCGGAATCGGAAAAAAATGGCCACGACGGGAGCAGACCGGGGAAGGGGGAAGGAAAGGGCTGGGATAGGGTGGCAAGGAGGTCGAAAAGAACCGACAAAAATGAGATTTGGTGTAGAAATGGATGAGTATTGGTGAGGAGGTGGATGATGGAGGATATGGAGGTTTAGAGGGAGAAGGGGGGAAAATAGCTGGATGATGAGGTGGAAGATGTTGGTTACGGCGAGGTAGGACAGAGGTGCTGGGAGTACACGGCAAAGACGGCGGCGGATGGAGAGAGAAGGTGAAGGGCCATCGAGATTAGAAGACTTCTCAATGTCCCTTGGCTTTTGACTCGTTGGTTAGACCCTTAGTCACATAACGCGCATGCAGCACGCAAGTGTGAATGGTTCACGAGTGTGAGTATTTTTCGAAAACATTGCAAAACACTAAATTTGCAAGATCGAGAATCAAGAGCTCAAGTTTAGTCTTAGAATTGAGAACAAAATGGAAGGACTCTAGAAAGATTGTGACTAAGGTTGGAGATAGTTCCACTTGCTATGGTAATGTGTTCACGCTACAGTTTTTATTTTATTTTTTTCTGATATTTCAGGATGTTCGGGCGGAAACGGGGACCCTAGAGGAGACTCCTGCAGGTCCCTGCAGGTCGGCCCTGTAAAAGTGCTCTCTTACCGGTAAAGTGCGTTTAACAAACTGTATAAACATTCCGGATCATGATGATCATTTCTTGAAGCCTGTTGAATGCCCTTCAAACTTGTAGTGCGTTGTTGCACTACCAGAACCCCCCAGTCCCCTTAGGGACCTCTTATCGAATTTCGCACTGCATGTATGCGAGTGTATATGCATCGATCATGAATACATCTATGTCTGAAACAAAATGCACTACCTAATATTTGTTAACTACAACCAAACCAAGTCACGAAATCCACATGCGTTATCTTGCAGAATTCAATACCTGCACTGACTGTATGGTGCTCCACCAATATGGCGTATAAAATGAAATAGCTTTTGTTCTTATTCCACAAAAGTAGTACATGGAACAAACAATAAGATTGGCTCAATCTAATATGTGCTGTATGCATCATACTTTTAAAGCACACAATCCTATTGTTGGGCAAACCTCTTTTCTGTTGTGCCATTTTTCTCCCTTGGCGGTTGTTGAAGCAATGGTAAGGACATGGAAAACAACTCCACTCTTTCGGTCACCTTTTTTTAAGTTTGCTTAATTTCCTCCACACTTGGAGATTTGTTTTTGACTTTTTGTGATTGATTCAATTGCTTCAAGTGGCTTCAGCTCTCCTCCATAGCCCTCTCCAAACTCCTGTCGACCCGTGTCTGTAAACATGTCTCAAACCATTTATCTCATAAAACCCATAGCGAAGATTATATTGGCAAAAAATCAGCTTAATCGCATATTAATCGGCACATGAACAATTTGCATTTTGTTTTGCAAATGGACGATTTAAGTTTGTAACATTTTTGCCATCCATTTTGCAGACAGCTTATCAATTTTAGAAATACACTGATTTTTTCCACACATTCTTGCAAGTTCTACGAAATGAACAATTGGATCATAGTCATGCAGTCGTCATGTGCCCACAAAGCAAGAGAGCGGAAGTTACGGTACAAAGAAATAGAGTACGGAGAGGAGGTGAACCCCCTTCAGGTGGACTCAAAGCACTAAAGAACCAATCACACAGTTCATCTATCAATATAACATCACTCACTGGGGTACAAGGGAGAGTCTTTATATATACAGGGACACGCGATGGGGACAGGAAATCGGGTCATGGACTCCTGGTGATTTTCTTCACTCAGACTCTTAAGAGTTCAATGAAATGAACAATGTGGAACATAGTTGTGGACTCTTGGTGCGCCCACAAAGCAAGAGTTTGGAAGGATATAAAGAAATTATGAGTCGTTGAACCCCCTTTAGGTTGGGTCCAAGCCTCAAATCACTAAAGAACCAATCACAGAATTTCTGTCGTGGGCCATATTTGTTCATAATACTTGAGGTTCTATTCTACGAAACTATTCCAAATACTGTTGGAGGATCTAGTTTGAAGCTCATACTATGAAGAGGCTATGCATGCACAATTTGGCATCCTGGAATTTGTCCAAGTGTGATATACATTTGATGGGAAATTCACTTAAAGAGTTCTCGGAGTTGAGAATCCTTTTACTACTTTAGTAGTTGTTTACTTTTTTACTTATTAAACCTATAGTGATCCTTAACCTTTCAAAAATACCTACACCATGGTACACCGTAAGCCATAGCAGTGTGCCCGGCAGGCAGGCGGCCACATTTCTTGTGTTCTAGCCTAAAGCAAGGGAAATCTAGGTGCGATTTGTGACCGTGGAGGTGTGGGCAAAAAAAAAACCTACTACTAAAAAATAAATAAATAATAGAAAATAAATATAAATAAATAAATAAAACCTACTAGTCTACTCATTCAAGTGTGAGAGGTTGAGAAATTCCCCGAAAAAGGTAACAACGTCAAATAATATCGCTTAGGGTGAGCATGCAAAAGGATAGGACCCACGCCTATATCCACCACATGAAAGTCGAAACTCTTAATGGTTGAACTACTTGAAGTTTTCTCTACACGAAACTCTCAAAAGGCATCAATGAGGTATAGAGTTGTACCATATTTCTTGGGAGAAATAACTTAACTAGAACTACAAAGAGAGATGTTTTTTATAGTAGCTTGGTTGCATCATACAATAATGACAAATGGAATAAACTGTGCCCGTACAAATTTCTCCACATCCCATGACGAACTAAAAAAATCTCATGGTGGTTTATATTTTGATTTTGATAACCTAGACTCTATTATACAGCTATTAGAACTCCAGACATCCAGTTCAATTGTTTTCAAGAACGTAAATATTCCTTGTTTTCTATCAACAGAAGAGAAGTAATGTATGGTTCAAAAGGGAGAGGAAACTTTCTGTTAGGCTGGTAGATTGCTACAAGTAACAATTATACAATCAACCAAGGAAGCCAAATCACAACAAAACTCCAAGTCCTACCAGAAAAGGGAAGGATCACGGCCGAAAACTGACCTCAATTTTCATTTCTTGGTTTTATCAAAAACTTCAATGTATCTCTTTGGGATACCATATTGCTCAACCAGATGTCTTCCAAGATCATCAATCACACCCCCTTGAATAAGAACTTCATGCCCCTTCTTACCTGAAAACGCAAGAGAAACAAAGTTGTAAATAAATACAAGAATTGGATTCTCTTTTTTTTTTGAACTGTAGAATTGGATTCTCTTGATCAAAGAAAAAATAACAACAAAATATTTGAAGCCTGTATCCGAACAGTCAACAGTTAAAATGAGAATTGAAAATTTAGAAGGACCTCAGACCAATCAGATGCATCTGCATCAAGTGTTGCAGTATCCAGAGTAAGCAATGATAAAGCATCCTCCATCTTAGAAATTAAGAAAATTAAGCATGTATGATTAACAAGTGTCCACATTCACATACAAATTAGGAACCAGTTAAGATGCTTTCCAGGTCTTAAAGACCTATGTATGAATAGCCACAACGAAGTTGGTCCAGTGATATCTCTCAAACTTCAATGGAAACACTGAAATTATGCCAATTGTTCTCTAACAACCTGAAAACAAGGGCTGTTCTTAAATGAAGCGAATGACAAGATGCCAAACCTGGTAATTCTGCCACCGATGTACTACAAGCAAATTTCTTCTGCAGCTCTGATGCCAATGCTTCAGGATCCAGCAAAAATGACTCCAACCCTGAGAGTTTAGTCACCTTCTTGTTACCTTGCCTCCGCTCCGTCAATAATTGGATGGTCTTCAGAGCACCTTTGCGGACAACTGACTCTTTTCCTCTAGTAACTCTGTGATGCGCTTGCATTCTACTGACAAAAGTAAGCCCTAAATCCTTCTTATGAATTTCAGTCGGGTAAGTTGAACCTTTCTTGACAGTTCCCTTGTACAAAGCATCACATAGTGTAGCATCCAAAACCACAATGGACTTGTTTTCTGGTTTAACCAGGTTTTCTTGCTCAATATACCTAAAGACAACATCAGTGGCTTCTGAGGCGAGATAAAGTCTCCCCATATCAGCTCCTACAGAAGCCAAAATGGGATTCACATGCACACTTGGTTTATAGACCTCTATGACTTCCACTACTTTATGGATGTGTCCTTCATTTGGACTGGAATCAGTGGTTTGCTCATTTTTCTCCACTTTCCGCTTCTCAGGCTTGAAGGATGCATAGTCCGGATGGCTACGGTTAACAGAAAATAGTGTAACCTCTTTCTTATGTTTATCTTCCTTTACCGATATCTGTAAACAGCATCAAATAAACAGGAAAAGGAAAGGAAAAAAAAAGGCAAATAAGCAACCTCATACATTTATAAATTGAGAGAGCCATATGGTCTATCCACGAATTGCCAATTGAATGCAGGAGCAAAAAAAAATTACAGGTAAAAATTGAATTCACAGATGAAAATTATCGGTTCATTTTACCCTTTTTCTTCCTTCGATGACTGGATATTTATCCTCACTGAATTTACAGATGAAAATTATCGTGTTTTTTTTTTTTTTTACTCTTTTTCTTGAACGTAGGTGTACCAGATTCCCGACCGTACATCAAAAAACGTGGTTCCCTATATAGTATTACCGTTTCTGTTAACAAAGGTCAGGCATGGCAGAAGCTGCAAGTTGTCCTCTATAACAATCCAACCACAAGCCAACGAAAAGCATTCATGAGTTGGCTGTCCTACCTCTGTCTCCTCCAAGGTACCGGACTCCTCCTTCCCCTAGGCTAGAGGCTCTTGTTCATCACTACTAGATCCTTCATTTGCTCTCCATGTCAACCTCTACCCACCTTGTTTCCCAGAGTAACCTGACTCTCAAATCCTACTTGGTTACCATACCTGCTCCACTCACCTCCACACATCTTCAGTAGGCTTCCACTTTCCTAAAGAGCCTTATCAGTTATCACAAGAAATTCAGCTGATGAGAAAATCAGATTTATAACCAATTACTACGGCAGAGCCTTCTGTAAAAGTAGCAAGCAGCTCCACTACCAGCTATATTATCACCAATGATAATTTAGCTGCCACCTAAAGATTAACACCGATAAAGCAACTATTTCCTATCAGAAATTGGAAAGTCTGCCCCGAGAATTTGCATAAATCAGTTTACAGCTTATCTTAGCAATCTTGCAAGGATCAAAGTTAGAGCACGACACGCATAGTTATAATTACTGTTACAAGTACTAGGGTATAGCAAGATCTAATCAAGAAAAACTTATTAAAGAAGCATAAAACACACCAGTCCTGCAGATGATTTGGACTGTAACCACTTGGACAATTTCTTGTGTGACGACTTTTTGATATCCAGGGTGATACCTGAAGGCCTACAGTGCAGGACATGACTCGACCTGCACCAAAAAACAAAAATCCGCTGGAACTTCATAGAGAAATTGAAGACAACAATAAAAACATAGAACATCTAAAGGAAACATGCTTCTTTAAAAGATCAAATGATCGAGGATGCAGACAATTAAAATGTGAACTGTAGCCAACATTCCTAAATGCAGACTGAAATATAACTTGAATACAAAATGCAACCCTAATAGTGTACACTTCAGCAGTAACTTAATACTCACATAGTCACACTTCAATGATAATAAATAAATAGATTTGATCACATGCTAAGAACAATATCCGCATTCCCACAGCAATTGTAGCGCATGGCCTTTTACGGATCTTATATAGTTGCATAAAGTTGTCGCTCTGGTGCCAACATGCATAGGAAGCTGCCGGAACAATTTTGAACTGAGTTACAACAACTTACAAGTCTTCAGGCCAGACCATCATAATGGCCAGGAGAAAAGTAGTTAGCACATCCAATACAGTTAGAAGTTAAGTCGCAGAGAATCAGCCATCATGATAGCTCAACTACTTCACCAGCTAATTTAGCGACAATTCAAAACATGTACCATCTAGGATGATCCACCTATAAGTTGCCTCCAGGCCCAGTTTGTAGGTTAGGTGATGGGCAATTCATTTTGCAAGGGTTCCAACCCCACCCCCGCTCCCTTTTTTCCTATGATAGAATAGATCAGAATTTTCTTGAATCAATTGATCCACCTAGCAAAGACCCACCATATTGAGTTATGGCACCAATACAAGTTCTATCATTCACAAACTACAAGGAAATCAACCCCAGTTTTAATTCCATCAATTAGATAATAGCTTTAGGGAGTAAGTAATTTCAGACATCATTAGGATTTAGGAAAGTGCTACTCATTTTGAAAACGCCTCACCAAAGACCAATACAAGAATGTAAATAAATCAAATTATTTGCAACACAATTGAAAACATAGGATGAAGGCAAACATGAGACTCTTCAATTTGATAACTATTAATCAATACTAATATAGTCAGAATATCCATCATTGACCATACCACAATGTACTTCCAGGAATGGGAAGGTCTTTATCATTAACTGTTGTGTGCAACGCTTGTAGAAGGCATTTGTCCAGAATTTCATCTACATCCTCGGTAGACAGAGTATGCTGGTCCTCAACATTGTTTCCATCAGTTGAAACATTTTCTGTTACCTTTAAATCACTCACGTCTGTAACTATTTGTTCGGGGATATCATTTTTCAAATCACTGTGCCTGGTTGAAGAAGGATTGAGGTCAGAGTGAGCATTTGTAACACTGCTACCCTCCCCTAAATCATTGATGAGGTCATTCCGATGATCA